>JARQOD010000002.1:634941102-634994773 GCA_033576555.1 Oophaga sylvatica
CTGAAAGTCCTTAGCAACCAGTCTTTCATCAAGTGACAGGTCCGTTTTAAAAAAAAAAATCTATAATTTATTACATCCTGAAACAAGTAGCCAGAAGAAAATTGTTTCAGGAACATCTCTGGGTAGTAACTTTTGGGTAGTGGTAGACCCCATAGCTTCTCTTCCAAATCTTGCTAGTTGGCTGGTTGTGGTTTTGGTTGTTACATCTTTGTCTCATCCTTTATACACTCATGTGCCACAAGACCCTGCAAGATAATTTGATCGTAGAAGGATAGCAACACGTACGAGTGGTTAGTGGGTTGCGATAGACCCCATAGCTTCTCACACACATCTTACTGTTGGGTTTGTTGTGGTTTAGGTTAGCAGATCTCAGTCGCATCCTTGGTGGGTGTTAATGAAACTGCACCCTAGGTCCAGACATGTGCCACAGATGTTACAGAGGGACCTCCTGAAGTGGTAGACAAAATGAGGCATGTTAGGAGGATCTGTGCTATGCATAACTATTAGAGACTGGTTAAGGGGTAGACGTAGACCCAAATGCTTCTCTTACACATCCGACTGGTGAACTTTTCATGCTATAGATTGGCAGGTCTTAGTCTCAGTGCTGGTACAAGGGATAGGCAGAGATGGGTAACTGCCTAGGGTGGTACTTCCTACCTTCTTTGAGAGGGTCACAATTTGAAAAGTAGAAAAAAAAGGCAGACCAGGTAAGAGTGTTACTAACTTGCTGACATTTCTTACCGGACTATCTGCCCTGCTCCCTGGCTGTCTCTGACAAACAAGATGGGCTGCCCGGGCTATTTTCAGCTGAGTGTGCATCCTCAGAGAAGGAACTCTATAGGAGATTGGCCACAAGAAGCAGCACCAGGCAAATATTTGAGGGATATATTCTTTGGCTAGTAGATGAGGCGTAGAGGTAGACCTCATAGTTTTTCTCCCACATCCAACTGATGTGCTGCTTGTAGCTTACATTGAAAGATATTGGTTCTATGCTAAATGGTTGTTAAATCATGGCACAATATGTGGAGGCATTAAATATAGCTTTTGGAGAAGATGTTGGCCACAAACAGACAACTCCAAGAGAATTTTTGAGGGATATAATTTTTTTCAACAAAGAGGCAGAGCTCAGGATTTCTCTCCCATATTCAACTAGTGAGCTTTTTGTAATATAGATTTCCAGATCGTAGTCTAATTTTGTATTGGTTGCTAAATATTGGCACCATGTGGACGGTCATTAGACATACAGTAGAGTTTAGAAAAAGACCTTCAAAAGATTGGCCACAAAGAGGCAGAACCAGGTGAAGCTTTGGGGATATACTCTTTGGTCAGTAAATACGGGCCATAGGTAAACCCCACAGCTTGTCTCCCACATCCCACAAGTGAGTTGCTAGAGGTTTAGATTGGCAGACCTTGTTTCTATTTTAGGTGGGTCGCTTAACATTGACACACTGTATGCAGGCATTAGGGCCCCGTCTCACATAGCGAGATCGCTAGCGAGATCGCTGCTGAGTCACAAGTTTTGTGACGCAACAGCGATCTCAGCAGCGATCTCGCTATGTCTGACACGTACCAGCGATCAGGCCCCTGCTGTGAATCGCTGGTCGTATCAGAAATGCCAGGACTTTTTTTTGATCGCTGGTTTCCCGCTGACAGGCACGCATCGCTGCGTGTGGCAGGCAGGAGACCAGCGATCAGCTGGTAACCAAGGTACACATCGGGTTTCCAGGCGCGGGGCTGTGCCTGGAAACCCGATGTGTATGTTGGATACCAGCGCGCTGCTGCAGGGGAGCTGGTAACCAAGGTACACATCGGGTTTCCAGGCACCGTGCAGCCCCTGGAAACCCGATGTGTACCTTGGTTACCAGCTCCCTGCATCAGCGGGCTGGTATCCAACGTACACTGCGGCTAACTAAGCGATGTTACCCGCAGTGTCGCTGTGCTGATCGCTGCCCTGAGCTGCCTGTTTGGCAGCTCAGCAGCGATCATGTAGCGACACACCAGCGATCCTGACAAGTTCATATCGTTGTCGGGATCGCTGGTGCGTCGCTATGTGAGACGGGGCCCTTAGACATAGCTGTTGGAGAAGGATGGCTAGCAGAGACTGGCCACAAACAGACCTCAACAAGCGAACCTTGAGCATCTGCACTCTTATCAGTTGTTGAAGAGTAGAGGATGACCCCATGGCTTCTCTTCTACATCTCAGCTCTTATCGGCATACTTCGCCTACTCTTTTATCTTTAAAGATATGATCATTAATTCAGATGGAAGGCAAAGGATCCAATCATTTCCTAAAATGGAGATATTAAGAATAATGACCACCGAAGAAGTGAATTCTTCTCTTTGCTCGAGAAGCAAACTCCGGGAGAAATTACATTTTCGTCTTTTGCAGAACGCCCCCTCAGCTGCACAAAGAAAGGGATTTTTAGGCTAATGTGTGGGATTGGAGCTTTCTTGAAGACTTCAGTTAATTGCACATAGTGTACTGTACCCAAGTCTGCAGCCTTAATCAGATTCATGTCAGAGGCACTTAGATCCTCAGTAGAGACGTCTTATTCCCTTGGATACCTATTGATTCATTTCAAGACCCTTTACTGAGATGTGTGTCTTCATCAAGGGGGAATTATGGCTAAAACACAGACAGTTCTGGTCTGAAAAAGCATTTCTGTGGCATTGAAACACACATATACTGTATATGTTGGCATAGACACATATTTACCTGGTGTAGTAATGCTCAGAAAAACGCAGAGTATATTACACCAAAATAACCCTTATTATACACTAACAATAGCAAATCAGAGTACCTGACAAGAATGCAGGGATTTAATGGCGTATCCAAAACCATGTAGTACCAGACACCATGTTCCTTCCTACAAACGGTTTCAATATTCTATACAATATTACCAACCTCATTATGCCTATTGTGAAGCAACGTTAGTCTATTGCTGCTATGCATAGACATAGGTTGTAAGTAATTATACACAAGGTTTAGTTAGTGATATAATGTTATCATGTATATTTTGCAGGTAAATTAGATAAAGGTATAAAAGTACTTACACAGGGACACTGGTAAGGGGCTGCTGATAAAGAGAGGGTGAAACGTGCGTTGGGGCGGCAGGGCAGGCATCTTACCATCATCCATATGTAATTACTTTCATACCTTTATCTAGCTTATGTCTCGACCACGCACCACAATTGTGGGTTTCCAGGGATATGGGGTACTCGGAGCCGAGCCCGTAGATTTCTATGGGGAATGTCACTGGTAGCGTGGCTCGGTCCGTGTCCCTGGCGGTCAGGCGTTAAAGGGGGTTTATTTACAGGGATTTAGTAGATAACAGTTCGTGACGCCACCTGTAGTTGTCTGATCACTGAGACCAGCGCTGCAGTAGATCTCTGAGGGGATGTTGTGGCAGCTAGATGACGGGTCCCCCACAGGTGGGACTGGTCCCTCAAAGTCTATGGTATTAATGATGTAGGGTGCAGATAAATGAATCAGTCTCACACCATCCAGCGTCTTTCCATACCTTTTACTTGTCAGATGTTTAGGCAGGTCCCAGGGAGGCTGGTCGGGGTGGAGAATGTGCTTCGAGATAACAGCTGAACAGGTTAGAGGCCTCCTTTACTTCCAATATGATGAGTCCAACTAGCATAGAGCTAAGTTAACTCCGAATACTCCAGCTAACTCCATAGCTGTACTGCCCGGTCAGCATTGTGGTCGGAGCCTTCCATGTGATGGAACTAGGTTCTTGCTTTTGTCGTGCACTGACTCAAAGTCCCTATTCCACCTGACTCCGGTTACGTACCGACACTCCAAGGGCTGCTTTCTGCGACCTAAGGTCCAGTAAGACTCTGGTTTTCCTGTCACTACACCTGAAGCTGTAGCGACACCTCGGTCCCCAGTGACCGGATAATTTGTGCAGGTATCCTATACCTAAGGCACTTCTCTGTTTCTTTCCACTGCGCCCTTCGCCCTGTTCGCGCTTTTAACATAAGCACTCCACACTTCCTAAGGTAATACAAGTTGGTCCTTTCTTGCTTCTTCCTTGGAGCTCGCTGACAGATTCTCAGTATTCTCCTAGTTCAGGAGCACGTCGACTGAACTTCACTGTCCTTGGGACAGGCGACTGAAGTTTCTGCTGCTAACTCTTCTTTCCATCCAACTGTCTGTCTGACTTTAGCTCACACAGAGCTCTGACAGGAAATGCAATCTGATCTCCTCTCTCCCTCCGAGTCCAGACTAGACTGACTGACTGCCTTCTGTCCAACGACAGGAAACTGAATGACTCTGATCCGAAGACGAACATGACTCTGCTGTATGTCACTACCTTATATACCCATGGGTGTGTCCAAGTGTGTGATGGAGTGAATGGATATCGAGCATTAAACTGTTACCTCTCCGCACATCCTCCAGGGTACTGTGTGCCTTACACACCAGGGCTACACATTCCCCTTGGTAAAATACAGCACTCCCGGCTGTGAAATATAAGAAGAAAGACATTTTGTTTTGCATTAACAATAAACATTACAACTCTTCCCATCCGGGAGGACGGATCTATAACGTTGCATTATGTACAGTAGAAAATACAAAAGTATCAAAACATCAAGACACTCATAAATATCACATTAATACTTGACTTATTCTTTTTGGAGGACCCGCACCAAAAACCTCCACGTAGGTCCTGGGTGGGCTGCAGGACTTTACTGCAGACCTCTTTCTGGCCCCACCACACGGGTTTTTCTTCTGAGGTAGTTGTTAATAGTGGCTTCGTGTAAAACCAATATAATGCACCGAAGCGCAACTATGTACAAAGATAAGTTCTGGGCTGGCACAGTCCTCAGCCTCTCAGTCCATGGCATAATAAAAGACACATATTGTAACTTCTGAAACTCACATTATACTTCTCACAGTATTTACCCAACCAGGGTATTCTATATGTAAAACTATGCAATCAACATATTACTTTTTAATTTCTCAAATTCTTCAACTTTTCAAAATTTCTTTTACCCAGCCGGTATTCTACTCTCATATACAAAACTAGTAAACACTATACATAGCAATAAAGTGCAAAACAGCAATTATTTTCCTATCAAAAACTTTTTACATCTTCTAGTTGCGTAAACCCTGTCTGGGTCCTACCGGTCTTCACATTTTCTTGCAGACTTCAATGACATTTTCCACCCCGGGGCTGGAACAATGCGATGCTCCTTAGAGCACATGACAAACAGTCGTGACCTGCTATCAGGGTTTGGGTCGCTACAGTCCTTGTGCGAACCACTGGGGGCGCAACGGGTATCCTCGTCATTACAAATACTGATGGCATCGCTGCTGGTGCCGCCACGTCCGGCGGTATAATTTGTGATTTGAACGGGTCGCGGGTTGCGATTTGGTGCGAGGCACTGGCAGAGCAGAATATGCCGAGGGCGCTTCAAACTGCAATGGACATTCAGGGGCGATGCCGGGGCACGGCCTGGTGCAGCGGAAGCTCGGGACAGTGACGCGCTGGCAATGGTGACGTTACCTGCGTCAGGGACGGGGTCACGGACGATTGTGACATTAAGGGCATACCATCCCTTCATACCCCAGTGCCGTGTGTAGGTGACTATGTCCCCATTAACCAGGTCCCTTCCCGGATGGCCTTGTGGTAGGTGGGACTCTACATCGCGTCGGCTCACAAATACCCCTGGGTAAAGTCCCGGTTCCCGGATAAAACCCCAGCCTTTGCGGAACTGGAATTCGGTGACGCACCCCTGACGTCGTGGTTCCCTCCGGGTACCTTTATCGCAGCGAACGGTCTCCTTGTCCGCGATGAGCTCTGCATGCTGCCGCTGTCGGTTACGCTGGGCCTCCTGTTCTTCCTCCTGACGTTGCTGTTCCTCCTGACGTTGCTGCCACGCACTTTCCCATTTTACGGCATATGCGACGTCATCAAGACGCTCCATCGCGTCCCAGTCGACCTCCGGCAGCGACGGACAGGATCCCTCCGGTGTCCCTACCGGGGAACAATCATCTGCTGCGGCCTCCTGGCCGGGCGGGCGTTCCGGAACGGGCAGGACCTCCTCAACCTCCTTCGCCTCCACCGCTCCATCGGTGGGATCAGGGTCGGTCCTTTTGGGGGTAGCCTCCGGTTGCTCCTTAGCCTTGGGCAGCAGAAATTTGGGCAATTCAAATGGCGGAGGGTCGTCGAAGGGAGAAAACACCGCGTCCCACAGCCGCCGCTGTATCTGGTTACGCCGGCGTTTCTCAATCTCCTCCACGCCAGGTCGTTGCAGGATCATTTTCTTTAACCTTGCGTTTTCTTCTCCAATCTCCAGCAAGGCTTGCTGCAGGTGCCGGACCACAGATGGCTCCGGTTCTAGTGGCAGCTTGGCTGGGGAACGGGGCCTGCCTTCCACCGCTTCCCTGCTCGGCTGCACACGTCCTGCCTCCATCATACTCCAAGTCCGTCTCTGGTACTTTTCCAGAACAGTCTGGTCTCTTCCTGGAGGCGGGGTTTGCGTCTCCTCCTCTTCGCAGGGAAGGTGAAGAGGAGGCGGATCTCTTTTGCTGTAGGGCAGGATCGCATATTTTAATAACACTTGAGAGGGCGGCCATTTCTTTCGCGCCACAGGGGGTACACGCCCACGAAGGTACGCCCACCTTCTTCACCAGCGCCTCAGGGCGCAAATATGGCGGCAAAGATGGCGGTATTTGGCGCCAAAAGTGCAAACAGTCCTTTTTCACTGAAACATTTCACAGGCACACAGGACTCACAATCTTGCAAGTTTTCGTATCCTGTTCGTGACGCCAAGTTTTTGTCTCGACCACGCACCACAATTGTGGGTTTCCAGGGATATGGGGTACTCGGAGCCGAGCCTGTAGATTTCTATAGGGAATGTCACTTGTAGCGTGGCTCGGTCCGTGCCCTGGCGGTCAGGCGTATAAGGGGGTTATTTACAGGGGATTTAGTAGATAACAGTTCGTGATGCCACCTGTAGTTTTCTGTCACTGAGACCAGCGCTGCAGTAGATCTCTGAGGGGATGTTATGGCAGCTAGATGACGGGTCCCCCACAGGTGGGACTGGTCCCTCAAAGTCTATGGTTATTAATGATGTAGGGTGCAGATAAATGAATCAGTCTCACACCATCCAGCGTCTTTCCATACCTTTTACTTGTCAGATGTTTAGGCAGGTCCCAGGGAGCTGGTCGGGTGGAGAATGTGCTTCGAGATAACAGCTGAACAGGTTAGAGGCCTCCTTTACTTCCAATATGATGAGTCCAACTAGCATAGAGCTAAGTTAAACTCCGAATACTCCAGCTAACTCCATAGCTGTACTGCCCGGTCAGTTTGTGTCGGAGCCTTCCAAGTGATGGAACTAGGTTCTTGCTTTTGTCGTGCACTGACTCAAAGTCCCTATTCCACCTGACCCCTGTTACGTACCGACACTCCAAGGGCTGCTTTCTGCGACCTAAGGTCCAGTAAGACTCTGGTTTTCCTGTCACTACGCCTGAAGCTGTAGCGACACCTCGGTCCCCAGTGACCGGATAATTTGTGCAGGTATCCTATACCTAAGGCACTTCTCTGTTTCTTCCCACTGCGCCCTTCGCCCTGTTCGCGCTTTTAACATAAGCACTCCACACTTCCTAAGGTAATACAAGTTAGTCCTTTCTTGCTTCTTCCTTGGAGCTCGCTGACAGATTCTCAGTATTCTCTAGTTCAGGAGCACGTCGACTGAACTTCACTGTCCTTGGGACAGGCGACTGAAGTTTCTGCTGCTAACTCTTCTTTCCATCCAACTGTCTGTCTGACTTTAGCTCACACAGAGCTCTGACAGGAAATGCAATCTGATCTCCTCTCCTCCTCGATCAGACAGACTGACTGACTCTCTGTCCAACGACAGGAAACTGACTGACTGAATGACCACACTCTGCTGTATGACACTAGCTTATATACCCTATGGGTGTGTCCAAGTGTGTGATGGAGTGAATGGATATCGAGCATTAAACTGTTACCTCTCCGCACATCCTCCAGGGTACTGTGTGCCTTACACACCAGGGCTACACATTCCCCCTTGGTAAAATACAGCACTCCCGGGCTGTGAAATATAAGAAGAAAGACATTTTGTTTTGCATTAACAATAAACATTACAACTCTTCCCATCCGGGAGGTGAGGATTCTTAAACGTTGCATTTTGTACAGTAGGAAAATACAAAAGTATCAAAACATCAAGACACTCAATAAATATCACATTAATATGTTTATTCTTTTTGAGGACCCGCACCAAAACCTCCACGTAGGTCCTGGGTGGGCTGCAGGACATTGACTGCAGACCTCTTTCTGTGCCACCACAACGGGTTTTTCTTCTGAGGTAGTTGTTAATAGTGGCTTCGTGTAAAACCAATATAATGCACCGAAGCGCAACTATGTACAAAGATAAGTTCTGGGCTGGCACAGTCCTCAGCCTCTCAGTCCATGGCATAATAAAAGACACATATTGGTAACTTCTGAAACTCACATTATACTTCTCACAGTATTTACCCAACAGGGTATCTATATGTAAAACTATGCAATCAACATATTACTTTTTAATTTCTCAAATTCTTCAACTTTTCAAAATTCTTCTTGTACCCAGCCGGGTATTCTACTCATATATACAAAACTATGTAAACACTAACATAGCAATAAAGTGCAAAACAGCAATTATTTCTTCTATCAGAAAACTTTTACATCTTCTTAGTTGCGTAAACCCTGTCTGGGTCCTACCGGTCTTCACATTTTCTTGCAACTTCAATGACATTTTCCACCCCGGGGCTGGAACAATGCGATGCTCCTTAAGACACATGACAAACAGTCGTGACTTGCTATCAGTTTGGGTCGCTACAGTCCTGTGCGAACCACTGGGGGCGCAACGGGTATCTCGTTCATTACAAGATACTGATGGCATCGCTGCTGGTGCCGCCACGTCCGGCGGTATAATTTGTGATTTGAACGGGGTCGCGGGTTGCGATTTGGTGCGAGGCACTGGCAGAGCAGAATATGCCGGGGCGCTTCAAACTGCAATGGACATTCAGGGGCGATGCCGGGCACGGCCTGGTGCAGCGGAGCTCGGGACTGTGACGCGCTGGCAATGGTGACGTTACCTGCGTCAGGGACGGGGTCACGGACGATTGTGACATTAAGGGCATACCATCCCTTCATACCCCAGTGCCGTGTGTAGGTGACTATGTCCCCATTAACCAGGTCCCTTCCCGGATGGCCTTGTGGTAGGTGGGACTCTACATCGCGTCGGCTCACAAATACCCCTGGGTAAAGTCCCGGTTCCCGGATAAAACCCCAGCCCTTGCGGAACTGGAATTCGGTGACGCACCCCTGACGTCGTGGTTCCCTCCGGGTACCTTTATCGCGGCGAACGGTCTCCTTGTCCGCGATGAGCTCTGCATGCTGCCGCTGTCGGTTACGCTGGGCCTCCTGTTCTTCCTCCTGTCGTTGCTGTTCCTCCTGACGTTGCTGCCACGCACTTTCCCATTTTACGGCATATGCGACGTCATCAAGACGCTCCATCGCGTCCCAGTCGACCTCCGGCAGCGACGGACAGGATCCCTCCGGTGTCCCTACCGGGGAACAATCATCTGCTGCGGCCTCCTGGCCGGGCGGGCGTTCCGGAACGGGCAGGACCTCCTCAACCTCCTTCGCCTCCACCGCTCCATCGGTGGGATCAGGTCGGTCCTTTTGGGGTAGCCTCCGGTTGCTCCTTAGCCTTGGGCAGCAGAAATTTGGGCAATTCAAATGGCGGAGGGTCGTCGAAGGGAGAGAACACCGCGTCCCACAGCCGCCGCTGTATCTGGTTACGCCGGCGTTTCTCAATCTCCTCCACGCCAGGTCGTTGCAGGATCATTTTCTTTAACCTTGCGTTTTCTTCTCCAATCTCCAGCAAGGCTTGCTGCAGGTGCCGGACCACAGATGGCTCCGGTTCTAGTGGCAGCTTGGCTGGGGAACGGGGCCTGCCTTACCACCGCTTCCCTGCTCGGCTGCACACGTCCTGCCTCCATCATACTCCAAGTCCGACTCTGGTACTTTTCCAGAACAGTCTGGTCTCTTCCGTGGAGGCGGGGTTTGCGTCTCCTCCTCTTCGCAGGGAAGGTGAAGAGGAGGCGGATCTCTTTTGCTGTAGGGCAGGATCGCATATTGTAATAACACTTAGAGAGGGCGGCCATTTCTTTCGCGCCACAGGGGGTACACGCCCACGAAGGTACGCCCACCTTCTTCTCCAGCGCCTCAGGGCGCGAATATGGCGGCAAAGATGGCGGTATTTGGCGCCAAAAGTGCAAACAGTCCTTTTTCACTGAAACATTTCACAGGCACACAGGGCTCACAATTCTGCAAGTTTCGTATCCTGTTCGTGACGCCAAGTTTTATGTCTCGACCACGCACCACAATTGTGGGTTTCCAGGGATATGGGGTACTCGGAGCCGAGCCCGTAGATTTCTATGGGGAATGTCACTGGTAGCGTGGCTCGGTCCGTGTCCCTGGCGGTCAGGCGTTAAAGGGGGTTTATTTACAGGGGATTTAGTAGATAACAGTTCGTGACGCCACCTGTAGTTGTCTGATCACTGAGACCAGCGCTGCAGTAGATCTCTGAGGGGATGTTGTGGCAGCTAGATGACGGGTCCCCCACAGGTGGGACTGGTCCCTCAAAGTCTATGGTATTAATGATGTAGGGTGCAGATAAATGAATCAGTCTCACACCATCCAGCGTCTTTCCATACCTTTTACTTGTCAGATGTTTAGGCAGGTCCCAGGGAGCTGGTCGGGGTGGAGAATGTGCTTCGAGATAACAGCTGAACAGGTTAGAGGCCTCCTTTACTTCCAATATGATGAGTCCAACTAGCATAGAGCTAAGTTAACTCCAAGAACTCCAGCTAACTCCATAGCTGTACTGCCCGGTCAGCATTGTGGTCGGAGCCTTCCATGTGATGGAACTAGGTTCTTGCTTTTGTCGTGCACTGACTCAAAGTCCCTATTCCACCTGACTCCGGTTACGTACCGACACTCCAAGGGCTGCTTTCTGCGACCTAAGGTCCAGTAAGACTCTGGTTTTCCTGTCACTACACCTGAAGCTGTAGCGACACCTCGGTCCCCAGTGACCGGATAATTTGTGCAGGTATCCTATACCTAAGGCACTTCTCTGTTTCTTTCCACTGCGCCCTTCGCCCTGTTCGCGCTTTTAACATAAGCACTCCACACTTCCTAAGGTATACAAGTTGGTCCTTTCTTGCTTCTTCCTTGGAGCTCGCTGACAGATTCTCAGTATTCTCTTAGTTCAGGAGCACGTCGACTGAACTTCACTGTCCTTGGGACAGGCGACTGAAGTTTCTGCTGCTAACCCTCTTTCCATCCAACTGTCTGTCTGACTTTAGCTCACACAGAGCTCTGACAGGAAATGTTATCTGATCTCCTCTCCTCCTGCGCAGACTGCCTTCTGTCCAAGGACAGGGAACTGACTGACTGAATGACCCAGCTCTGCTGTATGACACTAGCTTATATACCTTTTGGGTGTGTCCAAGTGTGTGATGGAGTGAATGGATATCGAGCATTAAACTGTTACCTCTCCGCACATCCTCCAGGGTACTGTGTGCCTTACACACCAGGGCTACACATTTACCCTTGTGCATATACTGTAACTGTAGTTAAGACACCATCAGTACAATTAATGCTAGACTTGGTCTACAAAACATACATGATAACACTAATACTTGTGTTTAATTACTTACAACCTATAGCCCCCGTCTCACATAGCGATACACCAGCGATCCCGACAAGGATCAGGATCGCTGGTGTGTCGCTACATGATCGCTGCTGAGCTGCCAAACAGGCAGCTCAGGCAGCGATCAGCACAGCGACACTGCGGGTAACATCCCTTAGTTACCCGCAGTGTACGTTGGATACCAGCCCGCTGATGCAGGGAGCTGGTAACCAAGGTACCATCGGGTTTCCAGGCACCGCCCGGCGCCTGGAAACCCGCTGTGTACCTTGGTTACCAGCGGATCGCTGGTCTCCCGCCTGTCACACGCAGCGATGCGTGCCTGTCAGCGGGAGACCAGCGATCAAAAAAATGTCCTGGACATTCAGCGACGATCAGCGATACCCAGCAGGGGGGCTGATCGTCGCTGAATGTCACACAGCGATATCGCTAGCGAGATCGCTGTGTGAGACGGGGGCTTATGTCTATGAATGTATCTAATCCTATCCTGTGTGATACTGTCTACAGAGCTGTGTATCTAATCCTATCCTGTGGGATACTGTCTGCTGAGCCGTGTACCTAATCCTATCCTGTGTGATACTACTGCTGAGCTGTGTATCTAATCTATCTGTGTGATACTGTCTGCTGAGCTGTGTATCTAATCCTATCTGTGTGATACTGTCTGCTGAGCTGTGTATCTAATCCTATCCTGTGATACTGCTGCTGAGCCGTGTATCTAATCCTATCCTGTGTGATACTGACTGCTGAGCTGTGTATCTAATCCTATCCGTGTGATACTGCTGCTGAGCCGTGTATCTAATCTCTCCTGTGTGATACTGACTGCTGAGCTGTGTATCTAATCCTTCCTTGTGTGATACTGACTGCTGAGCCGTGTATCTAATCCTATCCTGTGTGATACTGATCTGCTGAGCTGTGTATCTAATCCTATCCTGTGATACTGACTGCTGAGCCGTGTATCTAATCCTTCCTGTGTGATACTGATGCTGAGCCGTGTATCTAATCCTATCCTGTGTGATGTGTGATACTGACTGCTGAGCGTGTATCTAATCTATCCTGTGTGATACTGACTGCTGAGCCGTGTATTAATCCTATCCTGTGTGATACTGACTGCTGAGCCGTGTATCTAATCCTATCCTGTGTGATACTGCTGCTGAGCGTGTATCTAATCCTATCCTGTGTGATACTGACTGCTGAGCGTGTATCTAATCCTATCCTGTGTGATACTGATAGCTGAGCCGTGTATCTAATCCTATCCTGTGTGATACTGACTGCTGAGCCTGTAATAATCCTATCCTGTGTGATACTGCTGCTGAGCCGTGTATCTAATCCTATCCTGTGTGATACTGACTGCTGAGCCGTGTATCTAATCCTATCCTGTGTGATACTGACTGCTGAGCCGTGTATCTAATCCTATCCTGTGTGATACTGACTGCTGAGCTGTATCTAATCCTATCCTGTGTGATACTGACTTGCTGAGCCGTGTATCTAATCCTATCCTGTGTGATACTGACTGCTGAGCGTGTATATAATCCTATCCTGTGTGATACTGACTGCTGAGCTGTATCTAATCCTATCCTGTGTGATACTGACTGCTGAGCTGTGTATCTAATCCTATCCTGTGTCATACTGACTGCTGAGCCGTGTATCTAATCCTATCCTGTGTGATACTGACTGCTGAGCCGTGTATCTAATCCTCTCCTGTGTGATACGGTCTGCTGAGCCGTGTATCTAATCCTCTCCTGTGTGATACTGTCTGCTGAGCCGTGTATCTAATCCTATCCTGTGTGATACTGTCTGCTGAGCCGTGTATCTAATCCTATCTTATGTGAAATAGACTCGGATACACCTGTCACGGTTAGTTTTAGGGGACGCTAACCTCTTATTTTCTATGCACGCAGGGTCAGGATTGGGGATGATATTTTGTCTTCTTCCCCGTTTTAGGATCTAGTCTTCCCGCTCATCATCTTATGTTCTGACAGCTTCGCGTTTCCAGCATTTGCCATATTTCCTTCTTAATGTGAAATATATTGAAAAAGACATCATCTTTATCTGACTGTGCACAGACATCAGAGGCGACAAGAGTCATGCAATTAATTACTCAAGATAATTAGTGTTTTATTAGCAATTTTACAGTTCTTGGCAGCTTCCCCCTACAGAGCACGTCTCCACAGATATCAAACCGAATAACTTATTATCTTTGTATTTCTCCTGCATGTTCAGAGACTCGGCAACCCCCAAGAGCTTACAGTCTACTGGTGAAATCAGAAAACAGCACGTCACCTGGTCTAATGATAAGTAGTGGATAGAATACTGTAACTACTCAAGACTTCTCATCTAAGGGTCAAAAGGGTATTTAAGTCATCAAAAATACATGGATAAGAAGTCGAGTAACCGTATACATAAATTACATTACTTATCCTGCATTATACTCCAGAGCTGCACTCACTATTCTGCTGGTGCAGTCACTGTGTACATACATTACTTATGATCCTGAGTTACTCCTGTATTATACTCCAGAGCTGCACTCACTATTCTGCTGGTGCAGTCACTGTGTACATACATTACACTTGATCCTGAGTTACATCTGTATTATACTCCAGAGCTGCACTCACTATTCTGCTGGTCAGTCACTGTGTACATACATTACATTACTGATCCTGAGTTACATCCTGTATTATACTCCAGAGCTGCACTCACTATTCTGCTGGTGCAGTCACTGTGTACATACATTACACTACTGATCCTGAGTTACATCATGTATTATACCCCAGAGCTGCACTCACTATTCTGCTGGTTCAGTCACTGTGTACATACATTACATTACTGATCCTGAGTTACATCCTGTTTATACTCCAGAGCTGCACTCACTATTCTGCTGGTGCAGTCACTGTGTACATACATTACATTACTGATCCTGAGCTACATCCTGTATTATACTCCAGAGCTGCACTCACTATTCTGCTGGTGCAGTCACTTGTATCATACATTACTGATCCTTGAGTTACATCCTGTATTATACTCCAGAGCTGCACTCACTATTCTGCTGGTGCAGTCACTGTGTACATACATTAACTGATCCTGAGTTACACCTGTATTATACTCCAGAGCTGCACTCACTATTCTGCTGGTGCAGTCACTGTGTACATACATTACATTACTGATCTTGAGTTACATCCTGTATTATACCCAGAGCTGCACTCACTATTCTGCTGGTGCAGTCACTGTGTACATACATTACATTACTGATCCTGAGTTACATCCTGTATTATACTCCAGAGCTGCACTCACTATTCTGCTGGAGCAGTCACTGTGTACATACATTACATTACTGATCCTGAGTTACATCCTGTATTATACTCCAGAGCTGCACTCACTATTCTGCTGGTGCAGTCACTGTGTACATACATTACATTACTGATCCTGAGTTACATCCTGTATTATATTCCAGAGCTGCACTCACTATTCTGCTGGTGCAGTCGCTGTGTACATACATTACATTACTGATCCTGAGTTACATCCTGTATTATACTCCAGAGCTGCACTCACTATTCTGCTGGTGCAGTCACTGTGTACATACATTACATTACTGATCCTGAGTTACATCCTGTATTATAATCCAGAGCTGCACTCACTATTCTGCTGGTGCAGTCACTGTGTACATACATTACTGATCCTGAGTTACATCCTGTATTATACTCCAGAGCTGCACTCACTATTCTGCTGGTGCAGTCACTGTGTACATACATTACATTACTGATCCTGAGTTACATCCTGTATTATACTCCAGAGCTGCACTCACTATTCTGCTGGTGCAGTCCTGTGTACATAATTACATTACTGATCCTGAGTTACATCCTGTATTATACTCCAGAGCTGCACTGACTATTCTGCTGGTGCAGTCACTGTGTACATACATTACATTACTGATCCTGAGTTACATCCTGTATTATACTCCAGAGCTGCACTCACTATTCTGCTGGTGCAGTCACTGTGTACATACATTACTGATCCTGAGTTACATCCTGTATTATACTCCAGAGCTGCACTCACTATTCTGCTGGTGCAGTCACTGTGTACATACATTACATTACTGATCCTGAGTTACATCCTGTATTATACTCCAGAGCTGCACTCACTATTCTGCTGGTGCAGTCACTGTGTACATACATTACTGATCCTGAGTTACATCCTGTATTATACCCCAGAGCTGCACTCACTATTCTGCTGGTGCAGTCACTGTGTACATACATTACATTACTGATCCTGAGTTACATCCTGTATTATACCCAGAGCTGCACTCACTATTCTGCTGGTGCAGTCACTGTGTACATACATTACATTACTGATCCTGAGTTACATCCTGTATTATACTCCAGAGCTGCACTCACTATTCTGCTGGAGCAGTCACTGTGTACATACATTACATTACTGATCCTGAGTTACATCCTGTATTATACTCCAGGCTGCGCTCACTATTCTGCTGGTGCAATCACTGTGTACATACATTACATTACTGATCCTGAGTTACATCCTGTATTATATTCCAGAGCTGCACTCACTATTCTGCTGGTGCAGTCACTGTGTACATACATTACATTACTGATCCTGAGTTACATCCTGTATTATACTCCAGAGCTGCACTCACTATTCTGCTGGTGCAGTCACTGTGTACATACATTACTGATCCTGAGTTACATCCTGTATTATACTGCAGAGCTGCACTCACTATTCTGCTGGTGCAGTCACTGTGTACATACATTACTGATCCTGAGTTACATCCTGTATTATACTCCAGAGCTGCACTCACTATTCTGCTGGTGCAGTCACTGTGTACATACATTACATTACTGATCCTGAGTTACATCCTGTATTATACTCCAGAGCTGCACTCACTATTCTGCTGGTGCAGTCACTGTGTACATACATTACATACTGATCCTGAGTTACATCCTGTATTATACTCCAGAGCTGCACTCACTATTCTGCTGGTGCAGTCACTGTGTACATACATTACATTACTGATCCTGAGTTACATCCTGTATTATACTCCAGAGCTGCACTCACTATTCTGCTGGTGCAGTCACTGTGTACATACATACATTACTGATCCTGAGTTACATCCTGTATCTCTTTTATTATAAAAAAATACAAAACTAAACTTACAGACAAACTCAATAACAAAAACATTATCCATAAATCCCAAAAGTCCAATGTCCAACAGATATATAGAAACAAAATGTTTCTCCATTTCATTAACACCCCCGGCAAGGGAAGCTATACCTTTCCTTTTTTTTTTTTTCCCTCATACACTCATACCCATGCATTCACCTCTAGAAAAAAAAACAAAATTCAGCCAACTGCCCTAAAGAAAGTAAATAGGCCACCTGGCCAAAATTAATGATACAATCTTCATATACATATATATACACACATACTATACCTCGTATATACATTTTTTTTTTTTAATTTTAATTTTTTTTTTTATTATTATTTTTTTTTATTATTTTTCCTAAACTAAACCACCACCATTCCCCCAAAGGTCCCACGAAAGTTTGTGGCCTATCACACCAGGTCCCACGAAAGTTTGTGGCCTTTCTTACACAGCAAATCTTCTTGGCATCCCGCCGGACGTCCATTCTCCAAAACCCATCCCCCCTCCCCCCAAGAAACCCCCCACCCCACCTAAACTAAATCCCCCTACAAGAATTATAGTACACATACAACATATATATACAGTATATATACACAACCTTATAATAACATATATCAATAATAACACATATCAATAATAACCACTACACACCTTAACCATGACCAAAGAACAGGCCCAAGTTCAATGCTTGCAAGCCCTATACCCAGGTTACCAATTCCAAAACAAAAATCTATACGTGAGGGTTACAGCCCACCACCAGGAACTGGAGACCATAGAGGCTCTCACCCTAATCTACCGCACATCACCCTGACCCTCCCTAACAACACAAAAGAGAAAATCCTGTCCCTATAGCCCTACCAACCTCTCCCTACCTGCCCCTACCTGTCCCTCACTGACCCTCACTACCAACCTAATACTAACTACCTGTCCCTAAAGACTGTCCCTATCTGTCCCTCCCTGTCCCTACACATCTATCTGACCCTACAAAATAAAGATAAAAGGATAAAAAATACTAACAGCCCTATCACAGGCACACAGAACCTAACTCACCCTAGGGCACATTAAAGGAGAAACCCCTCCATAGGAGAGAGGCCCTCCCTGCACCCAGCCTCTCAAACTCCAGGGAGCGCACTTTTGCCAGGTCACCCAGGATGTTCCTAATCACCTCTTCCCTGGGAGGACTTTCCGCTGAGTAGACACTAGACACCGTGCATTCCACGTGCAGAACCTAGTTACTAAACTAACTAAGAAAACAGTGCCCCGATCTCGGCCACCAAGGGACCTGAATGCCCCATAGGCCCACTCCGCATAGGAGAGGCTTGCCAGCCTGGGCCAGCCAATGGAAGCACCCACCCTGCTGTAGACCTCTGTATTAAAGGGACACCGAAGCAGGAAGTGCTCCATGCTTTCAAGCATGCCACCACACTCCTCGCGGGGACAATCCCGGTCATCAGAGCTCCTGTACTTCAGGTTGTCCCTCACATACAGCTTCCCATGGAAGCAGCGCCAAGCCAAGTCCCAAAACTTCAAGGGGATCCGCTTACAGTTCAATAACCCGAGCCCCACCTCCAGATCCCGGCTTGGGCAATCCCTGAGCGCCAGGGGCTTCTGAAAGTGGGTCAACAGGACCCTATTGTCAAGAAACCTTCTCGACATGATCCTGATCTCCCACACTCCCAGACCCCACCGACGGATCACCTTCAGAACCGGGGTAACGTAAGCCGGAAGATGCCCATGAGGTGTACGAAGGTCCTCACCTGCCCACCTGTCTCCCATTCCTGGAAGAAAGGCCGAAACCACCCCCTACAGGAGAATACCCACGGAGGAGCCCTCTCTGACCAGAGGTTGGCGATGTTTGCCTTAAGAAAGGTGTTTACTAGAAACACCACTGGGTTGACCATACCCAACCCTCCTAGTCTCCTCGTGCGGTACGTGACCTCTCTCTTGATTAGGTTCAGCCTATTTCCCCATAATAATTGGAAAAACAGGCTGTAGACCCGTGTCCAAAGAGGCTCTGGCAAGATGCAGACGCTGCCCAGATATATTAGCAAAGGAAGCAAATAGCCCTTGGCAAGACTAACCCTTTCCCTTAGGGTCAAGGACCAACCCTTCCACTGATCCACCTTCTGGGCGGCAATCTTAAGTCTGCCCTCCCAGTTTTGCTGGGGATAGTCCCCCGGGCCGAAACTGATGCCTAATATTTTTGCTGTGGCCTGAGGCCCTGGAAGGGTGTCCGGGAGATCAAAACTTGGATCTCCCCCTCCCAGCCAGAGACTCTCACACTTGTCCCGGTTGATCATGGACCCGGATGCCACCGAGTAGCGTTCAACCTCAGACATCACCCAATCCGCCTCCTCTCTCGAGGATACAAAAAGGGAAACGTCGTCAGCGTACGCCACTACCCTCAAGGCGGCCTCCGGCACCGCCCGGTCCATCCCGACTCCCACCAACGGTCCGCGCTCCACCCTCCTTAAAAGGGGGTCGATCGCGAACACGTATAACAGTGGGCTCAGAGGACAGCCCTGGCGGACACCAGACCTCACCTCAAAAGGGTGTCCGACCCAACCGTTCACTAGCGGAAAAGTCTCTGCCCCATTGTATAAAACTCTCAACCAATCAACAAACCTCCCAGGCAGACCGTACCTCAGAAGAACGGACCAGAGGTACTCATGGTTAACCCGGTCAAAGGCCTTTGCCTGGTCTAAGGACAGCAAGTACCCCTTCCAGTGACCTGCCCTGCCCTGCTCCACTGCCTCTCGGACACCGAGCACAGCACTAAATGTACTGCGGCCTGGAACAGAGCAGTGCTGGGCCCCCGAAAGGAGCCGGGGTGCAAACTTCACCAACCGATTAAAAAGCACCTTTGCCAGAACCTTTCGGTCCGTATTGAGAAGCGCTATGGGACGCCAATTCTCAATACGGGACGAGTCTTTACCCTTTGACAGGATAATCAGGGCTGACTTCCTCATTGAACTGGGCAGAGTGTCCGAGGAGAGGCACTCATTAAACACCTCAGTCAAGAGGGGGACCAAAGAGTCCCGAAAAGTCTTGTAGAACTCGGATGTTAAGCCATCCGGACCGGGCGACTTTTTGGGCCGTAGCCCATCAATCGCCCGTCTCACTTCCTCTTCCCTGATTGCTTCTGCCAAAACATGAAGAGAGGGGTCATCCCCCGGCTCAGGGATGGTTTCAGCCAGGAAAGCCGACATCTCATCCCGATCAGGATCCCTCCTCCCCAAGAGATGCGAGTAGAAGGATCTGACCACCTCCAGGATCCCTGATTTGGATCTGTTCAGGGACCCCGTACTGTCGATCAGTCCTGTCACCATCTTACAATTCACTGACAACCTGCAGTTTCTGTAAGGGTCGGGCGAGCGGTACCTCCCGAAATCCCTCTCAAAAACCAAGGATGTGTGCCTATCGTACTGGCACCCCTTGAGCAAGGTCTTCACCCTGGAGATTTCCTCTCGGTCCCCTCCAGTCGAGACGAGCTGCTCGAGTTTCCTCCCCAGCTGCCGATACAGGCGGTACCTGTTCAGGCCCCTGAGGCTCGAGAGCTGACGGAAGAACCTTGCGACCCTTCTTTTGAAGATCTCCCACCACTCAGACTTACTGCTACAAAGACCCAAGAGAGGTACCTGGCTCTGAAGAAATTCCTCAAAGGACTGTCTTACTTCCGCTTCTTCCAGAAGGGACGAATTCAGCTTCCATAGGCCTCTCCCCATCCGGGGAGTCTCTGTAACATTCAAAGTAAAGAAAATTAAACAGTGATCGGAGAACTCCACCTCAACAGCGGACACTGCAGAAGAGACGGCTTCCTCCTTTAAAAAAAACCTATCTATCCTAGACCTACTGCTTCCCCTATAAAAGGTGAAACCCTCGTGACCTGGAGTGTGCCGGATGTGGACATCCACCAGGCGAGCTTCGCTTACTATGCTATTCAAGGCTACGCTATCATAAGTCAGCCGGTCTCCGGGGCCTCCCCTATCACGGAGTCTGGTTATAGCATTAAAATCCCCACCGAAGACCACCTGCCGGCTCGTAAAAAGATAGGGCTTGATCCTCAGGAAGAGACATTTACGGTCCCACTTAGATTGCGGGCCATAGATATTGATGAGCCGAAGCTCCTGTCCCCTCATGAAGACGTCAAGGACCAAACATCTCCCCATTTCTACCTCGATCACCCGTCTGCATTCCACCTCCGCGGTCTTAAAAAGGACCGCTAACCCCGCTATACGGCTCGGCCGCAAGAGACCAGTATGAGGGCCCACTCCTCCATTCCCTCTTTGCTTTGTGGATGGACCCCAGGTCCGTTAGTCTGGTCTCCTGCAAAAATAAAACATCAGCCTCAACCCGGGTGA
The DNA here is from genome assembly GCA_033576555.1 of Oophaga sylvatica. Lineage (NCBI taxonomy): Eukaryota > Metazoa > Chordata > Amphibia > Anura > Dendrobatidae > Oophaga > Oophaga sylvatica. The sequence goes on from JARQOD010000002.1 coordinate 634,962,352, forward strand.
AAAAATCAAAGGCCGTAAATCTAGCCGTATCCGACTTTATGCTGGCGACATTAATCGACGCCAGAGTCAACGGGGTAGGTTCCGCCATCATGGGTGATTGAGTTAGACGGCCTGTTTTTTAACCGTACCCCCAGATTTCCTCTCCCCCTCTGAGGAGGAACCCGACTCACCCCTCCTCTTTAAAGACACCGAGGTGTCCATATCCTCCTTAGCAGCAGTGGACACCTCCTTCCCAGCACTAGATTCCTCGCCCCTGGACCCCGAGGTAGTCCCCCCCGCCAGAGGAGTGTGAATCCCCCGGAGGACGGACCTCGCCACTCCCTGAAGGCACCCCAGATGTTGCATCCGGCCCCTCACCCCCGACCTCCGACACAGCAGAGTCATCGAGGGCTTGGAACCGATTGGAGAGGGGATCAGAGGGGAGCCGGTGAGCCCTTCCGTGGGCACCCTAGCGGTCAGGGGGGGGCATTAGATTTTTTAGCCTTGTTCTTCTTCTTCCGCCTCTTACCGGTACGATTGTCACCCGTTTTTTTAGGCTGCTCCACCACCTCTTCATCCACACTTTCATACTGGGAAGAGTTATCAGAAGCAGCCAAACCCTCCCTCTCCATCCTCCGGATCTCCTCGCTCACCGCCTTCTCCCCCAGGGCCTCAGAGGCTTCGGCTGCCGCCTCCAGGGTGGGGGCAGTCATCACCCCAGTTGCCTGAGGCTTATCCTGCCCCCTGCCCTTACGGTGCCTCACCTGTTGCCACTGGTGGGCAGATGTACCAGCCTCGCCTTTCCTCACTGAACCCCTCAGCTCCCCTCACGCCTCCACCCCCAGCCCCAGCAGAGGTTGCACCACCGGGGAACCCCCCATGGCTCCCCCCCGCTGGGCCAGAGATGGTGCCGGAAAAGGAGCGGGGGCAGTGGCTATACGGGTGACCTAGGTCACCACACAGGTGACACCTAATGTCACCACAGGCCGCGGCAAGATGACCTACCCCGCCACACAAGGCACACTTCTGCACCTTGCAGCCTGCGCTGAAGTGGCGGGGATCACCGCACCTGTGGCAGACCTTCGGTTGCCCCTGGTAGAAGATCTGGATTCTGTCCCTCCCCAGAAATGCTGAGGAGGGGATGTGGGTGACCGTACCTCCTGAAACCTTCAACTTTACCATGAAGGTCCAGCCCCCTGACCAAATGCCAAACTTGTCCCTATTTTTCTTAGGGACGATCCGTGACTTCCCCATAACGGGAAAGCCACGTCATGATGTCGACCCCAGAGAGTGACTCGTTACTTGTCAAAACGGTCACCCTCTTTACACCATTTTGGCGAGACACCGCCTGTACGGCAAAGTCTCGCCAGCCGGGCTCCCCCTTTGCCAGTTCGAAATTCGACCAGAAAAGCTCTAGGCCCTCTGGCCGAACAAAACTGACATCGAAGAAGGAGGTGCCAAACGGATGAATCAGGGCAAAGATGTCCGTCGCCCTGAAGTCCATCTTCAGAAGGAGCTCCACAACCCTCGCTCTTGGCGGGCACGCTTCACTGCCCCTCCACCGAAGACGGACCACATTCCGCCTGGCCACCCCCTGCCCGGCTGTCGGGAGGGACCAAACCGTTTCCCCCTCCCTTTTATCTTGGAAGGCAGCCAGGCCGTATCTATCCAGCCAAAAGGCCAAGTCCACCTCTCTGCCCTCTACATTGATCGTCCGTTCTCCCTTTTTGAGGGCCTCCAGGAAACGGCGCCGCAAGACGCCATCCCTGAGGTCCAGAGGCGAGGAAACCCCTTGACCAGACCCTGAGGCTCCAGCCACCACCCCCGAATAACTCAGAGGACCGGCGGCTGGGGGGGCAGATGGACTGGCCCCCTCCCCCCTCCTTCCAGTACCCTCAGACACCCCATTCACACTTGCCACTTTAGACACACTGCCACCCGCATCCTCAACCGCAGACACTTCCATACCCACACCCTCCTCATCCACGCCATCAGTCACCCCACTCTCACTCACATGCACACTGGGGTCAATATTTTGCCTCACTTTTTGGGAACTTACAGATTTTACCATTTCCACACTGCTACCCGCCACCTACTGGTGGCATCTTCCCTGCCGGGGGGTTCTGTCCACACCGTGCTGCTGGCCCTTTAAGACCTGTGCTGCCATTGGGCTTCAGCAGCACTGCCTCCACAGGCTGCACAGAGCTGCCTTCTCTCCACTGGCAGAGACCAAGCCAGGAGCAGTCCTGCCTCCAGCTCCATCCTGGCTCCTCGCCGGCGCCCCCACTGCAGGTAAGCCCCCAGACTCAGGGGACCCGGCCAGGCATGCACCCTTGCTGCTGTCTGCTGCAGCTCAGTCTCTGCTTCACTGCTGATCTTTACCATTTTTTTTTTCCTTTTGCTGGGAAGCCACGCCCCCAGCCTCCAGCTTCACAGCACAGAGGTCAGAAGCTGCACCCACATGGGCGGCGGGTGCCGAGGAGGCCACACCCCCCCAGACCGGCCGCAGCGGGACCCCCGGAGCCGACCCGGAGCCGGGACCACCCCCAGGGGCACCCCCGGCGGTACCAGTCCCCCGGGGCACAGCGCCCCCAACCACCACACCTGGGCCACAAACAGCTTGGGCACAGCGACTCCGGCGGCCGGCCCCAGGCTAGGCCACTCCCCCTAGCAGTGTGCACCGGCGGCGGGGCCCCCAGCCCAGACTTCACCGCAGACCCCGCCAGGGGAGCTGACCGCACCAGTTGTTTCTTATGAGCCGGCTCTGCCGGAGCCGCAGGCCCCGCCCCCTTCACTTTACTGGGTGCCTGGGCCCCCAGAAGCGATCCAGTAACGGATCCGTAAGTGGGACCCAGACACCACAGCGCTCACCGCCGGAGATGCGGTCCCGGCTGCCACTCTCTTGCCCACCACTGGGCCGCCCTCCACACCATGCTCCATATCAGACACGTCACTACCCCCTCCATTACCACAAACAGAGGCGGCGCCCTGCGTGTCATGGCCTGCAATCTCCCCGCTCCCTTGCTGCGGACCCACAACAGAGCCCGAGCCGGGGTGGGTAGCGGGTGCCGCACAGCGGGACCGGGGGGCCCCAGAGAGGGGGACATAACAAACTTCTGGACATAAGATGTTTTTTTTACCTTTCTTCTTAGGTTTTCTCTTCATCCCCCTCCTGGTTGCCTCGTCATCGCAGATCTCATCCCCGAACCGCAGCTGGTTAAACCGGACCGGGGACTCGATCTGCCGGATCTGCTGCATGACGAGGCAGCCCCCCTCACTTCTGCTACTACCACCATCCTCATCCTCCCCCTCGCCTGCCCTCTGAAGAGCCAGAATCTGGCGGGAGAGCCACTTGCTCGGGGGCTATCCCGCTGTGCGACGCCTGGAGATCTCTTACCAGGCCACCGGCGGTGTAGTAGGGCACGACCTCCTCCTCGCATTCCTTTCCTCCTCCTCCACCGCCTGGCTGAGGCTCCGTGGCCCCTCCGGTCATAGCTCTGAACCGGTCATCATTTTCCAGCTTTTCACGGAAGGGCCCGCTGCCGGCCAGGATCTCGCACCTCCGGGTTGCCAGGTCTTCTATGGCTCTCTGGATTTTTCTGACCGCGGCGGATAGCTCGGCCTTCTTATTGCCGGAGGCCCTGTTGGACCTCTCCTTAGCTACCCTCAACTCCCCCAGAGGGATCTTAGCTTTCTTGAGGCGTCCTCATACTCACAGAGGTGCGCATGGACGCGGGAACCATAGACCACGGTGGTCTCTTTTCGCCATCTTGGTGCCCCACTTTAGGGGCCCCGCTGCAGCACCCTGCTCGTACTCGGCCTACCTCCGGAGGAAGGAGCCGCCCGGTCATGGCCTCTGGGGTACTGCGGGTTCTCATGCTGGATCCTTTGCCAGATTTTGTTATCCTAGCCGGATTGGGAGTCCCCCCACCCCCCGCCGGCTTGGACCGGGAGGTGGGAGCCGGGGGCCCTGCCCGGAGGCCAGTCCCAAGATGAGCCTTCTTTCCTGGGAAGGAGGCAGACAAAAAGTCCTGGATGGAAAAACCTCCCTTCCTGAGCAGCACACACAGGCACCACAGTCAGACCGCACGGCAAGCTCCGCCCCTTCCTGTAGGATGGTCCAGAGCTGCACTCACTATTCTGCTGGTGCAGTCACTGTGTACATACATTACTGATCCTGAGTTACATCCTGTATTATACTCCAGAGCTGCGCTCACTATTCTGCTGGTGCAGTCACTGTGTACATACATTACATTACTGATCCTGAGTTACATCCTGTATTATACTCCAGAGCTGCACTCACTATTCTGCTGGTGCAGTCACTGTGTACATACATTACATTACTGATCCTGAGTTACATCCTGTATTATACTCCAGAGCTGCGCTCACTATTCTGCTGGTGCAGTCACTGTGTACATACATTACATTACTGATCCTGAGTTACATCCTGTATTATACCCCAGAGCTGCACTCACTATTCTGCTGGTGCAGTCACTGTGTACATACATTACATTACTGATCCTGAGTTACATCCTGTATTATACCCCAGAGCTGCACTCACTATTCTGCTGGTGCAGTCACTGTGTACATACATTACATTACTGATCCTGAGTTACATCCTGTATTATACTCCAGAGCTGCACTCACTATTCTGCTGGTGCAGTCACTGTGTACATACATTACATTACTGATCCTGAGTTACATCCTGTATTATACCCCAGAGCTGCACTCACTATTCTGCTGGTGCAGTCACTGTGTACAACATTACATTACTGATCCTGAGTTACATCCTGTATTATACCCAGAGCTGCACTCACTATTCTGCTGGTGCAGTCACTGTGTACATACATTACATTACTGATCCTGAGTTACATCCTGTATTATACTCCAGAGCTGCACTCACTATTCTGCTGGTGCAGTCACTGTGTACATACATTACATTACTGATCCTGAGTTACATCCTGTATTATACCCAGAGCTGCACTCACTATTCTGCTGGTGCAGTCACTGTGTACATACATTACATTACTGATCCTGAGTTACATCCTGTATTATACCCAGAGCTGCACTCACTATTCTGCTGGTGCAGTCACTGTGTACATACATTACATTACTGATCCTGAGTTACATCCTGTATTATACCCCAGAGCTGCACTCACTATTCTGCTGGTGCAGTCACTGTGTACATACATTACATTACTGATCCTGAGTTACATCCTGTATTATACTCCAGAGCTGCACTCACTATTCTGCTGGTGCAGTCACTGTGTACATACATTACATTACTGATCCTGAGTTACATCCTGTATTATACCCAGAGCTGCACTCACTATTCTGCTGGTGCAGTCACTGTGTACATACATTACATTACTGATCCTGAGTTACATCCTGTATTATACCCAGAGCTGCACTCACTATTCTGCTGGTGCAGTCACTGTGTACATACATTACATTACTGATCCTGAGTTACATCCTGTATTATACTCCAGAGCTGCACTCACTATTCTGCTGGTGCAGTCACTGTGTACATACATTACATTACTGATCCTGAGTTACATCCTGTATTATACCCAGAGCTGCACTCACTATTCTGCTGGTGCAGTCACTGTGTACATACATTACATTACTGATCCTGAGTTACATCCTGTATTATACCCAGAGCTGCACTCACTATTCTGCTGGTGCAGTCACTGTGTACATACATTACATTACTGATCCTGAGTTACATCCTGTATTATACTCCAGAGCTGCACTCACTATTCTGCTGGTGCAGTCACTGTGTACATACATTACATTACTGATCCTGAGTTACATCCTGTATTATACTCCAGAGCTGCACTCACTATTCTGCTGGTGCAGTCACTGTGTACATACATTACATTACTGATCCTGAGTTACATCCTGTATTATACTCCAGAGCTGCACTCACTATTCTGCTGGTGCAGTCACTGTGTACATACATACATTACTGATCCTGAGTTACATCCTGTATTATACTCCAGAGCTGCGCTCACTATTCTGCTGGTGCAGTCACTGTGTACATACATTACATTACTGATCCTGAGTTACATCCTGTATTATACTCCAGAGCTGCACTCACTATTCTGCTGGTGCAGTCACTGTGTACATACATTACTGATCCTGAGTTACATCCTGTATTATACTCCAGAGCTGCACTCACTATTCTGCTGGTGCAGTCACTGTGTACATACATTACATTACTGATCCTGAGTTACATCCTGTATTATACTCCAGAGCTGCACTCACTATTCTGCTGGTGCAGTCACTGTGTACATACATTACATTACTGATCCTAGGTTACATCCTGTATTATACTCCAGAGCTGCACTCACTATTCTGCTGGTGCAGTCACTGTGTACATACATTACATTACTGATCCTGAGTTACATCCTGTATTATACTCCAGAGCTGCACTCACTATTCTGCTGGTGCAGTCACTGTGTACATACATTACATTACTGATCCGAGTTACATCCTGTATTATACTCCAGAGCTGCACTCACTATTCTGCTGGTGCAGTCACTGTGTACATACATTACATTACTGATCCTGAGTTACATCCTGTATTATACTCCAGAGCTGCACTCACTATTCTGCTGGTGCAGTCACTGTGTACATACATTACATTACTGATCCTGAGTTACATCCTGTATTATACCCCAGAGCTGCACTCACTATTCTGCTGGTGCAGTCACTGTGTACATACATTACATTACTGATCCTGAGTTACATCCTGTATTATACTCCAGAGCTGCACTCACTATTAGTTAGTGATCACAGCCTCACTAGGTAGATTTGAGTTCAGGGACCCCCATTTACCAAGTGGAGAGAGGTCTTCGAGGTCGATCTCTGTTCTGTGTAAATTAGTAGATCAGAAAAAAAGACATTATAACTTGAGGAGCATTTGCAGCACACCATTATGGTGAATTATCTCTCATATGAACGCTCATTTCATGATAATCTTGCAGTGTAAACAAGTCGTCAATCACGCAACGAATGAGGAAAACGCTTGTTCACAGTATGAACTGATCTACTGTGCTGCATAAAAAGTCACTGTTCTCGGCAGCACATTATCCTTTATTAACAGAACGTTTGTTGCTGAGGACAGTGGCATCCTATACACTATTACAGATCATTCCGTGCATGTTGTAGCCTCCGTCTGCCGGCTATACAGGCTATCAAACGACCGCCGACCAGTAAATATTTACCCATCGTCAAGCATTGAATTACGCAAATCGGTTAATGTAAACTCACCTTTATTCCTAAGACCTGTCTGATATGTGAGTTGGGCTGAGCTGCAATATCAAACACAGCCACATGGATAATGGAGGCGCTGTGAAATGAATAATGAACACTACAGCGCAGAAGTGATCTAAACACCTGCATCCCGATACAACCCACATACCATGCTGATACATCCTGATACTATCCTGATACATCCTGATACAATCCTGATACATCATACAATCCTGATACATCGATACATCTGATACATCCCGATACAATCCTGATACATCCCGATTCAATCTTGATACATCCGATACATCTGTAATTCGATACAATTCTGATACATCCCGATACAATCCTGATACATCCCGATACAATCCTGATACATCCCGATACAATCCTGATACATCCGATACAATCCTGATACATCCTGATACATCCCGATACAATCCTGATACATCCTGATACATCCCGATACAATCCTGATACATCCGATACATCCCGATACATCCTGATACATCCCGATACAATCCCGATACAATCCTGATACATCCCGATAAAATCCTGATACATCCCGATACATCCGATACAATACCCGATACAATCCTGATACATCCCGATACAATCCGATACATCCCGATACAATCCTGATACATCCCGATACATCCTGATACATCCTGATACATCCCGATACATCCGATACATCCCGATACATCCGGATACAATCCGATACATCACGATACAATCCTGATACATCCCGATACAATCCTAATCCGATACATCCGATACAATCACGATACGTCCCGATACAATCCTGATACATCCCGATACAATCCTGATACATCCCGATACAATCCTGATACATCCCGATACAATCCTGATACATCCCGATACAATCCTGATACATCCCGATACAATCCTGCAGAGCTGATACTTTCCTTAATTCAAGTGACTTTTTCAATCATTTGGACCATTGACTGTTACTGCTGGAGACCGGGGAGGAGGCGGCTGCGCCGGGGGCGAACATTATAATGCAGAGGTGTAGAGCCGGAGTCAGATATTGTGCGATTATTACAGCAGCATCAGATTCATTAATTAGAGGAAGGAATCACTGATGTGTGAAAGATTCACGGACAAGGAATAGTCCAACGTCCTGCTGTGTATCCTGATTTCATGGAATAGAGAACAATGAAATCTATCATATATCTATCATCTATCTATCTATCATCTATCTATTTTTTATATCTATATTATATCTATAATCTATTATTATTCTATCATCTATCTATTATATATCTATCTATCATCCATCGATCTATCTATTATCTATATATCTATCATCTATCTGTTATCTATCGATCGATCTATATATTATCTATAATCTATCATATTATCTATTATTATCTATCTATCTATCTATTTATTATCTATCTATTATCTATTTATTATCTATCTATTATCTATTTATTATCTATTTTATTTCTTTCTTATATCTGTACAGTACATTGTGGCTGCATTTCTTGACTCACTGTGGCCGTTATTCGGTGTTATTACTGATGTATGGTAGCAGCATTGGACAGTGGTATAGATGGCCCATTTACTGTCTGTACACTTCTCACAGAAGGTTGGGGATATTTGGCTTTCAGATATGTAAACCGTTCCTGCTCCAGTGATATTTTATCCTGACAGTCGGCGTTCAGCGGAAGCATCAATAGCGATTTCCTCATCTCAAACAATTTATTGAAACTAAAGCCAATAGCAGCGGCCACAACAATGTCAATGTCCCAATAACTCGTCATGTTGGTGTTTGAGCATCAGTTACTGCTTGACAACATCTCCTGCTCCTCACAAGTGGAGCTATTATAGCTGCTGAGACATGGCATCCCACTGTTCTGGAAGGGTGACTCTCAGGTCATTGAGGTTCTGGGGTACAGAGGTACGGACCTCTACACGGCATCTCGGCTGGTCCCATGGGTTTTCTATGGGATTCAGGTCTGGAGAAGGTGCAGGCCAATGATGAGACCTCGATGAGATGGAGCATTGTCATCCATGAAGATGGAATAAGGCCGGTGTTGTTTGTGCAGAGGCACAATGACTGGAGTAATGATGTTATTCAAGTAGTAGGGGCTTGTCACAAAGTGTAGGGCATTTCTGTATTGACTACACCCCCGGCCCACACTCTAACTCCACCACCAAAGGCTCGTCTGGTGACAACTGGCTGATGCACAGCGCTCTCCTTGTCTTCTCCTACAACGTTGGTGGCCATCATTGCTGCAATTCTAATTGAACCCTGAAATGTGAATTTTGCCATTAAGCTCCTTGTTAGAGAACAGCAAGTTCTGGAAAAAGTCCCGAAACATTGGACAGTTGGACGTGAGCAGCCGAAAGTTTAGAGGAGTCACATTAAGTTCACCCGAAAAGGTTAGAGGGCATTGTAGGATCATCCTGAAATATCGCCCGAAAGCCAAATACCCCTCATTTTTGTGAGTAGTGTATCATCTATGACTGCATCATTTTGGCTCCTCAGTATTAGTATATACGCAGGTGCACACGACCGTATTTTGGGTATGAGTGCTATCCATATTGTATTCATCCCGTTATGTCACGTCTCACAGGTTTACACTATGCAGCACTTCTCCGACCTTTAGGTATTTGGAAATGTAAACCTTTGGGTATTTTACTGCATTTTTATTAGGACAAATGTTTAGTATGATACTATTATTTGGGGAGTGTATAACACACTTTGGCGGTATTATTAGGAAATCCCATGACACATACATATACAGTATATGCCCTGTAGAGCAGAGTTATTTTGTCCACTGGTTTGTACTATTATTCGTTATTATATTATGGCAGTCTTATTTTTTGATGATTTTCCAGTATTAATATTTGGGATTGTATATCACTATATGGCGATAATACTTGGGATTTATGCATTGTAGAGCAGTATTGTTAGGAATTTCATTAACCTTTTACTTGGCCATTTTACAGCAGTGAGTAGGATTTTGGAAATTGTGTTAGGACTATATGGCGGTATTATTTATGCACATTTTTAAAGCTAATGCTGATATATAAAAGGTGCTAAAATAAAGAGGTTTGAAGAAAAAAAAGGAAAACAGTAAACAGCAGCCTCCAAATATCAAGTTCCTGGACTTGTAAAAATATGTTAAGGTCCAGCAGGACATTAGAGCTTCACAGATGGAAAGTGGGAGCAGATTGCCAGGACTGTCACAGTATAACAGGTTGTGTAAATTAGGCCTCTGCGCAGCCGCCTGTAATGGATGACAGGTCACAGCTGGTCAGTAATTGACTAGAGGCTAGTCCTATCATGGTCAATGCTCTCACCTCAAGGTCAGCACAGATCCCGCTAGTCATCACACTGCAGTAAAATCAATGGTTATTGGAGCGTTACTCTACAGCCAGCGGATTAATTAGGGATACGGCCACTTGGAATGAGTAAACTCTATGGCCATGTAAGTTAATGGCGTCGTTACAAGATTCCCTTGGGGAGCAAACATCTGCTAAATTTCTTTTTAAATGCTCTTGCAAGGATTTCTTCATAGATGAAGCTGAGGAACGCGAGACGAAGCTGGTAAAATGTGAGATTGAAGCACAGGAGATTTGATTTTCTTTTCTTGCAAATATCATGTTGTCTGTCCAGATAAACACACACGAGTGTGAATACGACGGAGACTAGATGTCTTATGCAGGGGTGCAGTATATAGAGGATCTGTCCTGTGCGGTGTAGTAAATAGAGCACACGTGTCAAACTGTGGTCCGCGGGTCAAATCTGGGCCGCAGGGTGACTGTATTTGACGTGCAATGCCGGGCGGGTCCCCGAGTATATTTGGCCCACTACACCAGGCGGGTCCTCTGAGTATATTTGGCCCACTACACCAGGCGGGTCCCCCGAGAATATTTGGCCCACTACACCAGGCGGGTCCCCCGATTATATTTGGCCCACTACAACAGGCGGGTCCCCAAGTGTATTTGGTCCATTACGCCAGGTGGGTCCCCCAAACATATTTGGCCCACTACGCCAGGCGGGTCCCCCAGGAATATTTGACCCACTATGCCAGCGGGTCCCCCAAGTATATTTGGCCCACTACACCAGGCGGGTCCCCTGAGTATAATTGACCCTCTATGCCAGTGGCTCCCCCGAGTATATTTGGCCCATTATACCAGGCTTATCCCCCAGTATATCTGGACCCACTACGCAAGGCGTTTCCCCGAGCATATTTAGCCGGTGACACATTATACTATGTCAAAGAACATTATTATGCTTCCTCCAATCGTCAGAACAATACGCAATTGACCAGCTATTGATGGACGAGGCGACGGATTTCACTACTTGGCAGATTATTGGAAACTCATAGTGACCGTATAGTAAATCCACCACCGATTCTAACGCATGGAATTATATATTATATACCTCCTGGGACAATCACTGCCAAACTCCACAATAGCACAGGTCTGCAAGGGTAAAATTGTTTGAAAAGTAAGAGGTGATTTTCATATACTTTAGATCGCTGAACTCAGTAAAAATATCGAAAAAATTCCAGCACGTAAAGTTTTTTTCACCAACATTGGACTCCATTGGCTTTTTCTTGCACCAGACCTTGACCCCTTCGCATGATCTTTGGTGGATGATTTTGGTGTCATTAGATTCCAAAAGCTTCTTTCACAGATCGAATTAAATGATTTAGTCAGGGACTTCGACCTTTCTAAACATTCTGCAAATCTTTTAGGCTCTAGATTAAAGGAAAAGAACCTGCTAGATCCTGGTACCTGTTTTTCATGGTACAGAACCAGAGAGAAGGAACTCCTTCCATACGTTTCTCAAGACGATGCTCTACTATATTGCAGTGAGTTTTCTGGGCTGATGGAAAAATTAACATTGAGAATAATGGGAGCGAGTGGAGACTCTCTATTGATTCATCCAAAAAAAGTCTGAAAGCTGTGCGACTGCACAATGGCAGCGAGTCTGCTTCAGTGCCTGTAGGGCATTCTGTGCACTAGAAGGAAAGCTATGAGAATTGTAGACTTTACTCTCGAGAAATTTAACTACGGGAATCAAGGATGGCAAATATGTGGTGATCTGAAAGTTCTCTCTTTGGCTTCTTGGGCAGCAAGGAGGATACACGAAGTATGCATGCTTTTTGTGTGAATGGGACAGCCGGGAGAAAAATCATCACCGAAGCCAAAAAGTTGGCCAACAAGAACGTCTTTGCAACCTGGACTCAAGAACACAGTTGCGGAAAGTTTAGTTGATCCCACTAAAGTTCTCCTGCCACCACTCCACATTAAGCTAGGACTGATGAAGCAGTTTGTGAACTTTCTACTGAAAGAAGAAGAGACCTTTAAGCACCTGTGTACTAAGTTTCAGTGAGTGTCCAAAGCAATGATATCAAGGAGATAGAACGATGATGCCAAGGTAGGTGGAATGTAAAAATGAGAGAAGAAGATCCGCAGGCCTTCTATAAGAGAAAAGGCAGAGAGAGAAGCTTTGAAGAGAACAGGAAAAGACGCAAGAATTAATTTCCAATAAAGCAAATGAATGTTCAATAAAGTGTACATTTTTGGCTACAATAAAGACTTATCTTTGTCATTTCGCTTGTATGTAATTTCACGCGCGTTTTGTGCAATATCCTTATGTGGTGGTTAAAAATAGAAATGTTTTTCGAAATCAGGACCTCAGAAAACATAAGAATCAGTCACTGGATTTGAAACAATTTTCATAAACCCAAATTTTGCATACATACTGTATGTAACCCAAGAAAAAATACTAGCTGCCACCACCAATCGCTTTACAGGCTGATTGGACATCCGTTACAGACAGTGTATGGCTTCAAGGGTGTGGTTTACAGAGCAAGAGGAACACAGCTATTAAATGTACATCCAAAAAGATAGGCAGCGTTTGTAAAAAATATACAAGAAGATGATACAAAATAGGCACAACAATACGATACATACAATTACATAGGATAAAAAGGAATAACAAAAGAGAATTACTAAACCTGGGTCATGGAAATGGCTCAGATTTATGGAGCGAAGAACTCCATTGAAATGTGGATCAATCCTACACAACAATGTATCTTCCTGGCATTGAACAAGGATCATAATAGTCATTCCCTTTTTATTAAAACAAATTACACCCATATACCTGCCCTCTGGTGACTCATAACAGGGCTGGACAATAGGATGTGTCTTAGTCTTAGAAAATTATGAGATTCACAAATTTTACGATAATTTCGCCCCTGAAGGTCCCAAGCGGGAGATATTACCATCATCTTTTCTATTACGATTTTATCTGTTCATACAGTTGAAACCAGCAGTTTCCATCCACTACATAAAAAAAAAAACACATCTGCAGGTTTTTCTCAATATCAAGCATGAGATCAGAATAAACCTTTCCCGTTTTGGGTCAATTAGGATTACCATAATTATTAATATTTGCCAAATGCCAGAATAATGAGACGTGTACATCTATTTCATTAGTATTTGGTACCATTGCCCTTAAACTGAATGACTTGGGTCAAACATTTGGGATCTCCTTACACAATAGTTGGTCTGAATTTGGGCCCATTCCTCCTGACAACACTGGTGTAACTGATCCCGGTTTGGAGGTCACCTTGCTTGCACCTGGCTTTTAAGCTTTTCCCATAAATTTTCAATAATATGACTGAGATCAGGGCTTTGTGATGGCCGCTCCAAAACATTGACTTTGTTATCCTTAAGCCACTTTGTTACCATTTGGCAGTTGCTTCGGTCATTGTTCGTTCGGAAGACTCATTTCCACCCAAACTTTAACTTCCTGGCTGATTTCTTAGAATCATAGAATGGTAGAGTTGGAAGGGACCTCCTGGGCCATCTGGTCCAACCCCCTGCTCAAAGCAGGATTCTCTAAATCATCCCAGACAGATGTCTGTCCAGCCTCTGTTTGAAGACTTCCATTGAAGGAGAACTCACCACCTCTCGTGGCAGCCTGTTCCACTCCTTGATCACCCTAGCTGTCAAAAAGTTTTTTCTAATATCTAATCTGTGTCTCCTCCCATTCAGTTTCATCCCATTGCTTCTAGTCTTTCCTTGTGCAAATGAGAATAAAGATGATCCTTCTACAATGTGACAGCCCTTGAGATATTTGTAGACAGCTATTAAGTCTCCTCTCAGTCTTCTTTTTTGCAAGCTAAACATTCCCAAATCCTGCAACCGTTCCTCATAGGACATGGTTTGCAGACCGGTCACCATTCTGGTGGCTCTCCTTTGAACTTGCTCCAGTTTGTTGATGTCTTTTTTAAAATGTGGTGCCCAAAACTGGACACAGTATTCCAGATGAGGTCTGACCAAAGAGGAGTAGAGGGCAATAATGACCTCACGTGATCTAGACTGTATGCTTCTGTTGATACATCCTAGAATTGTATTTGCCTTTTTTGCTGCTGCATCACACTGTTGACTATGTTCAGTCTGTGATCAATAAGTATACCCAAGTCTTTTTCACATGTGCTGTTACTTAGCCTTATTCCTCCCATTTTGTATATGCTTTTTTCATTTTTATTGCCCAGATGTAGTACTTTGCATTTTTCCCTGTTAAAATCCATTCTGTTAGTTGCTGCCCACTGCTCCAGTTTATTTATATCTTTTTGAATCCTCTCTCTCTCTTCTCTAGTATTAGCTACCCCTCCTAGCTTTGTGTCATCAGCAAATTTGATCAGTTTACCCTCAATTCCTTCATCTAAATCATTGATAAAGATGTTGAACATCAGTGTTTGTTACATAAGCTTCTTTTCTCATGATGCATCTATTTTGTGAAGTGCACCAGTCGCTCCTGCAGCAAAACAACCCCACAACATGATGCTTTTAGTTTCATTAAACCACAGGACAGGTCTCCAAAAATTAAGGTCTTTGTTCCTGTGTGCATTTGCAAACATTAATCTGGCTTTTTTCTGTTTCTTTTGGAGTAATGGCTTCTTCCTGGCAGAGTGGCCTTCCTGCCCATGTTGATACAGTACTCGTTTCACTGTGGATATTGACACAATCTTACCAGCTTACCGCCATCATCTTCACAAGGTCTTTTGTTCTTGGGTTGATATGAACATGTCGGACCAAAGCACGTTCATCTCTGGGACACAGAACTTGTCTCCTTCCTGAGCGGTATGATGGCTGGACATTCCCATCTTGGTTGTACTTGCGTATAATTGTTTGTACAGATGAACAACACACATTCAGGTATCTGAAATTGTACCCAAGGATGAGACAGACTTGTGCAAGTCCACAATTCTCATCCTGATATCTTGACTGAGTTCTTTAGTCTTTCCCATGATGCTACACAAAGAAGCAGTGTGTTTCAGGTTGCATTACAATACATCCACAGGTGTGTCTCTAATTCACTCGATGTTTCCAAAAAAAAACTATCAGAAGCTTCCAAACACATGATATCATCTTATGGGCAGGCTAGAATTGTTTAAAGGCAGAGTAATCTTAGTGAATGGAAACTTTTGACTTTGCAGTAAGTAATAAAAATACCTTAAAACATTCTCTCTCTCTCATTATTCTGGCACTTGATAAATATTAATAATTATGGTAATCCTAATTCACCTAAAACAGGAAAGGTTTATTCTGATTTCATGTCAAATATTGAGACAAAATGCAGATGTGTCTTCTTATGTAGTGTATGTAAACTTCTGGTTCCAACTGTAGATAGGGGACATGGCATAGATAGTGTCATCTTTCTGGCCGATATCACTTGGCGGAACCTTGGCCATCGCCCAGTGAGGCAAAACCATGTTTTGTGTTTGCCATTTTTTCGAAAATAAGACTTTCCTATCTATTATATCGACGCAGTTCATAACACCTCACTAAACCTTTACTAAAAAGTAAACAAAGGATTTTACGTTTTCTTTTTATCTAGGGCTCTTTTTTTCTACTGGTGGTAAATCTGCCCTTCTCTGCATTCTTGTACATTTATGCTAAGATTGGCCTCACATCTGTTAGCCGTTAGGATTTTCCTTAATTGCCCATTTCAAAAGGAGAGGGTCAGCTGCATAGGGGAGTCGCTGCTTCAAAGATTGTACCGGAAAAATATATATCTTTGTACCGTGTTAGCCAGTAGATGCCTGATGCAGAGACCTGAGTAGTTTTGAAAGCTTGTAATTTATTACCATCTTTTCAGTTAGCCATTAAAATATATCAACCACTGAGGACTCTCAAATTTTAATATTTTTCAAAGGTTGAATTAATTAGTTTTTCTCTCCTTAGCTATAACTAGTTTCCTCTACTTCAAGTCCTACTTCAAAAGCAGTTTGAAGTGTCAGCAGTTTCTCCCTTCTGAAGAAGTCTTATGGATTTTAATTTGTCTATGGCAGCTGCCCCTTTTTGAGGAGTGATTTACAGTTTGTCTCCCAAGCCCACCATACGACGCTCCCTGGATCCCACAATACCTTCTCCTTCCGGGACTCAGAGATGAACTTCTTTGTGAGATCACTTAGCGCCTTCAGACAAGTCTGAAACTCCTGGCTGGAGGTAGCTAGAAGCGACATTAAGGCACCAACCCCTGATGAACCCTCTGGGACCTGCTCTGGGTAACTGGTCCTGTTATCCCAATGGATGATGAGGGTCAAGAAGGCAGCGCGTTACCTATGTTCTGAGCTCTCTGCCTGCGGGTGACAGCAGCTTTGTAGGTTGTCTCCCAGGGGATAACAACGCTTTCCCATTACCCTGACAGGCTTTGAGTAACCCTTTCACACCACCCTAATAGGCTCGTGACACTACTTTCCCACCACCCTGACAGACTTAGTACAATACCACTTTCCTACCTTTCTGACAGGCTATGGGATACACTTTCCCACCATCCGGACAGACTGGGAGAACTGCTCCTGAGGTATCAGGGGAGATGGGGAAAGTTTTATCAACTTTCCCCATCTCCCCTGATACCTCAGGAGCAGTTCTAATCATGTAGTATTTTTTTGAATGGTATAAGTTGAATGGAGCAGGTCAGATATGGCCTTGGTCAGATGTGACATCATTTTAAGTGTGACATCTTTGAAGTGTTACATCAGAAATATATCCAGAATGATAGCGCATGGTATATTCCCCTTCATGCTGTCGTGTCCTGATCCATGTACTTTCATCCACAGGTACGTCTGAACCACCTCTCTATCCAGAATACCCACTGCACCCCAGAATCCTATGTACTCCTTTTTTCTGTTGTAACTGGTACGTCTGAACCACCTCTCTATCCAGAATACCCACTGCACCCCAGAATCCTATGTACTCCTTTTTTCTGTTGTAACTGGTACGTCTGAACCACCTCTCAATCCAGAATACCCACTGCACCCCAGAATCCTATGTACTCCTTTTTTCTGTTGTAACTGGTACGTCTGAACCACCTCTCAATCCAGAATACCCACTGCACCCCAGAATCCTATGTACTCCTTTTTTCTGTTGTAACTGGTACGTCTGAACCACCTCTCTATCCAGAATACCCACTGCACCCCAGAATCCTATGTACTCCTTTTTTCTGTTGTAACTGGTACGTCTGAACCACCTCTCTATCCAGAATACCCACTGCACCCCAGAATCCTATGTACTCCTTTTTTCTGTTGTAACTGGTACGTCTGAACCACCTCTCTATCCAGAATACCCACTGCACCCCAGAATCCTATGTACTCCTTTTTTCTGTTGTAACTGGTACGTCTGAACCACACTGCACCCCAGAATCCTATGTACTCCTTTTTTCTGTTGTAACTGGTACGTCTGAACCACCTCTCTATCCAGAATACCCACTGCACCCCAGAATCCTATGTACTACTTTTTTCTGTTGTAACTGGTACGTTTGAACCACCTCTCTATCCAGAATACCCACTGCACCCCAGAATCCTATGTACTCCTTTTTTCTGTTGTAACTGGTACGTCTGAACCACCTCTCTATCCAGAATACCCACTGCACCCCAGAATCCTATGTACTCTGTTATGTTTCGGTAGCTGAGGAGTGCAGGTAAAAAAGGCAATACACCAGAGCAGTTGGAATCTATGAGATTGCAGTACCCTGACTAACCACCACAACTAGAGGCAGCCGTGGAGCATTCCTACGTTGGTCCTAGACGCCTCGTCACAGCCTGAGAAACTAACTACACCTGAAGATAGATATAGGAAAGCTATCTGCCCCGGAGCAGATCCCCAAAGATAAAAGAAAGCCCCCAAACATGTAATGGCGGTTAGACAAGATGAAATACTGACACAGAAAGAAAATAGTATGAGCAAACGCTGGGGCCCAAACTATCTAAATAGAAAAGGATAGGAAGGGTACTTACTGCAATCCCAGAAAACCCTGAAAAGCGCCAACTCTACTAATTTCAAAAAATACCTGAGATCACACGACCTCTACCACCTAAATTAGTTCTCTGGTGTAACAAAAATCAAAACAGCAGCCACTGAAAAAACTGGAAAAAGCAAAAGTACAAACATCAGTGGCTGAACTAAACTGAGAGGGCAGAAGCCCCCGGAGGGGACCCTGAATGCCCCCACAGAAGTGCAGGACAAAATGCAAAAATATAGCACAAACACAAAAGAAGAAAATGTCTTATCTGATAGCAGGAGATGCAGACACGACACAGCAGGCTACAAGGGAAACTGGAATAAAGGATTCAGACCAGAACAATTGATCACCGGCAACCCTGATGGGAAGGTGACTCCCTTATATAAGACCAGTCAGTAACACCTGATTCCCATTCCTCACAATCTTCACTGAACAGACCCGTACCGCTTGTAACCACCAGAGGGAGTCTCTGCTCAGAACTCATCTCAAACCCATTCACAACAGTACCCCCCCCTTGAGGAGGGGTCACCGAACCCTCATTTGAGCAACCAGGTCGGTCAGGATGAGTTCTATGATAAGCACGGATGAGTCTCCTAGCATGGATGTCCGAAGCAAACACCCAAGAATTGTCCTCCTGACCATAACCTCTCCACTTAACCAAATACTGGAGTTTCCGTCTAGAAAAACGAGAATCTAATATTTTCTCAACCACATACTCCAGATTGCCCTCAACCAAAACAGGGTCAGGAGGCACAGCAGCAGGAACCACTGGCTCAACAAACCTCTTCAACAAGGACTTGTGGAACACGTTATGGATCTTAAATGTCCCTGGAAGAAGCAAACGAAAAGAAACAGGATTAAGAATCTCAATGATCTTATAAGGTCCAATGAACCTAGGCTTAAATTTAGGAGATGCTACTCTCATAGGAATATTCTTTGAGGACAACCAGACCAAGTCCCCCACTTTAAACCGAGGACCATCAGTCCTATGCCGGTTAGCAAACCGCTGGGCCTTCTCCTGAGAGAGGGACAACCTCTCCACTACCTGGTCCCAAATCTGTTGCATACGCTCCACAACAGAGTCAACACCTGGACAGACAGAAGCCTCCGTCTGTCCCGAAGAAAATCGAGGGTGAAACCCAGAATTACAGAAAAACGGAGACATGAAAGTGGCAGAGCTAGCCCTATTATTAAGAGCAAACTCAGCCAAAGGTAAAAAAGAGACCCAGTCATCCTGATCAGCAGACACAAAGCATCTAAGATAAGTCTCCAATGTCTGGTTTGTTCTCTCAGTTTGACCATTGGTCTGAGGATGAAATGCCGAGGAGAAAGACAATTGAACACCCAGTTTAGAACAAAAAGTCCTCCAAAATCTGGAAACAAACTGGACTCCTCTGTCAGACACAATGTTCTCAGGAATGCCGTGTAAACGAACCACGTGCTGAAGGAACAACGGCACCAATTCAGAGGAGGAAGGCAACTTAGGTAATGGCACAAGATGTATCATTTTGGAAAACCTATCACAAATTACCCAGATGGTGGTCTTTCTCTGAGAAACAGGAAGGTCGGAAATGAAATCCATAGAGATATGGGTCCATGGTCTCTTGGGCACAGGCAATGGCATCAACAAACACCCCTAGAGCGAGAGCAAGGCTTGGAGCGAGAGCAAGTCCCGCAGGACTGCACAAATTCCCTGACATCACGAGACAAGGTAGGCCACCAAAAGGACCGACTAACCAAGTCTCTGGTACCAAAAATTCCGGGATGCCCAGCCAATGCGGAACAATGAATCTCAGACACCACACTCTTTCTCCACTGGTCCGGGACAAACAATTTTCCAACAGGGCAGCACTCGGGCCTATCCTCCTGACACCCCTCCAGAGCAAGTCTCAAATTGGGCGAGATGGCGGAAAGAACTACACCTTCTTTCAAAATAACAGAAGGATCAGATAACTCAGGAGAGTCCGCAAGGAAACTCCTCGAGAGGGCATCCGCCTTAACATTCTTAGTGCCAGGAAGAAAGGAAACCACAAAATTAAAACGTGTGAAAAACAAGGCCCACCTGGCCTGTCTAGGATTGAGTCGCTTGGCAGATTCCAGATAGACCAGATTCTTATGGTCCGTAAGGACCACCACCTGATGTTTGGCTCCCTCCAGCCAATGTCTCCACTCTTCAAAAGCCCACTTCATGGCCAATAACTCCCGATTACCCACGTCATAATTACGTTCAGTAGGAGAAAATTTTCGAGAGAAAAAGGCACAAGGGTTACTTTTAGAGGTCTCTGGATCTTTTTGGGACAAAACGGCACCTGCCCCAATTTCAGAGGCATCAACCTCCACCTGAAATGGCAGAGAAACATCAGGCTGCCGTAGAACAGGAGCAGAAGTGAATCTCTGCTTAAGTTCCTGAAACGCAGAGACTGCCTCCGGAGGCCAATTCACCACATCAGAACCTTTTCTGGTCAAATCAGTTAATGGTTTAACAATAACCGAGAAATTACCAATAAATTTACGATAAAAATTGGCAAAACCCAAAAATCTCTGAAGAGCCTTTAATGAAGTAGGTTGGACCCAATCACAGATGGCCTGAACCTTGACCGGGTCCATTTCGATAACAGATGGGGACAAAATGAATCCCAGAAATGAGATCCTCTGTACGCCAAAAAGACACTTTGATCCCTTCACATACAGAGCATTCTCTCTCAAAATCTGGAACACAGTTCGAACATGTTTCACATGAGAGTCCCAGTCATTAGAAAAAATCAAGATATCATCCAAATAAACAATCAGAAATTTGTCCACAAAATCCCTGAAAATGTCATTCATGAAGGACTGGAAGACGGAAGGAGCATTAGTGAGCCCAAAGGGCATCACTAGGTACTCAAAATGCCCTTCAGGGGTATTGAATGTCGTCTTCCATTCATCCCCGTGCTTAATGCGAATAAGGTTATACGCCCCCTGAGGTCAAGCTTGGTAAACCAAGTAGCGTTTTTCACCCTGGAAAACAGGTCAGAAATCAAGGGTAACGGGTATTGATATTTCACAGTAATATTGTTCAAGAGACGATAATCAATACACGGCCTTAATGAACCATCTTTTTTGGCCACAAAGAAAAAACCGGCACCTAAGGGTGAAGAGGATGGTCTGATATGACCCTTCTCCAATGATTCCTTGATATAAGACCGCATAGCGTCATGTTCAGGTACAGACAAGTTAAAAGGCGACCTTTAGGGAATTTACTACCCGGCACTAATTCAATAGCGCAGTCATAGCTCCTATGGGGAGGCAAGGATGCAGATTTACTTTCGCTAAACACATCAGAAAAATCAATCAAAAAGTCAGGAACATCCTGAGCCTGGGGGAGGCAGAAGAAACAGGAGTGTTGGTATTAACACATTGGCAGCCCCAACTGGTTACAGACACAGATTTCCAATCCAAAACAGGATTATGAGACTGTAACCAAGGGAAACCCAGCACGATAATGTCATGCAGATTATACAGAACCAAAAATTTGCAGCTCTCCTGGTGATCAGGTTCAACCCTCATTATCACCTGAGTAGAAAACTGGGGTTTATTCTCAGCCAAAGGGGTAGAATCGATCCCCAGTAGGGGAATAGACTTCTGTAGGGGTATCAAGGGAAACCCACAACTTTTAGCAAAATCATAATCCATCAGGTTAATAGCTGCTCCAGAATCAACAAAAGCCTGAGCAGAAAATGAGGACAGAGAGCATATCAGAGTGACAGTTAACAAAAACTTAGTCTGAACACTACCCAAGACAACTGAGCGTGCAAAACGTCTTCCCCGCTTAGGGCAGACTGAAATAGCATGAGAGGCATCACCACAGTAGAAACTTAACCCATTGCGCTTTCGAAACTCATGACGCTGTGCCCCAGACACCACTCCATCACACTGCATGGGCTCAGAAGCTGGCTCACAAGGCAACACCACTCAACGCATACTTCTCCGCTCACGCAAAAGTCTGTCAATTTGAATCGCTAATGACATAGAATCATTGAGACCAGAGGGGACAGGGAATCCCACCATAACATCCTTTACATTCTCTGACAGACCCTTCCGGAAAAGGGCTGCCAAAGCGTCGTCATTCCACTTGGTCAGGACTGCCCACCTACGGAATCTCTGACAGTATAACTCAGCGTCATCAAGCCCCTGATTTAATGCCAACAAGGCTTTTTCAGCTTGATCAGTGACATTAGGCTCATCGTACAATAACCCCAAAGCCTGAAAAAATGCATCAACATCACTCAAAACAGGATCCCCAGGTATCAGGGAAAAAGCCCAATCCTGAGGATCGCGCGCAGGAGAGAGATGATAATTTGAACCTGCTGCGCTGCGTTCCCTGAGGACTTAGATTTTAAGGCAAGAAACAATTTACAATTATTTTTGAAATTCTGAAACTTGGCTCGATCCCCCAAAAACAAATCTGGCATGGGGATCCTAGGTTCCACAACAGGCAACCTAGCAAGATATGCAGCAATACTCTGAACCTCAGTGGCAAGCTGATCCACACGGCCAGACAACCGTGCAAACTCCATTGAGAGAAAAGATCCTCCCCAGCACCCAGAGATACAGAGGGAAAAAAAAAATGCAACAAACAGAAAAATATCTCTGACAACTCTGACAACCTTTTTTCTTTCACAATATTTTTTCCCTTCTGTGAGTACCATACAATTTTCAATTTTTAGGCCGGTGATACTGTTATGTTTCGGTAGCTGAGGAGTGCAGGTAAAAAAGGCAATACACCAGAGCAGTTGGAATCTATGAGATTGCAGTACCCTGACTAACCACCACAACTAGAGGCAGCCGTGGAGCGTTCCTACGTTGGTCCTAGACGCCTCGTCACAGCCTGAGAAACTAACTACACCTGAAGATAGATATAGGAAAGCTATCTGCCCCGGAGCAGAACCCCAAAGATAATAGAAAGCCCCCAAACATGTAATGGCGGTTAGACAAGATGAAATACTGACACAGAAAGAAAATAGTATGAGCAAACGCTGGGGCCCAAACTAACTAAATAGAAAAGGATAGGAAGGGTACTTACTGCAATCCCAAAAAACCCTGAAAAGCACCAACTCTACTAATTTCAAAAACACCTGAGATCACACGACCTCTACCACCTAAATTAGTTCTCTGGTGTAACAAAATCAAAACAGCAGCCACTGAAAAAACTGGAAAAAGCAAAAGTACAAACATCAGTGGCTGAACTAAACTGAGAGGGCAGAAGCCCCCGGAGGGGACCCTGAATGCCCCCACAGAAGTGCAGGACAAAATGCAAAAATATAGCACAAACACAAAAGAAGAAAATGTCTTATCTGTTAGCAGGAGATGCAGACACGACACAGCAGGCTACAAGGAAACTGGAATAAAGGATTCAGACCAGAACAATTGATCACCGGCAACCCTGATGGGAAGGTGACTCCCTTATATAAGACCAGTCAGTAACACCTGATTCCCATTCCTCACAATCTTCACTGAACAGACCCGTACCGCTTGTAACCACCAGAGGGAGTCTCTGCTCAGAACTCATCTCAAACCCATTCACAACAGTACTCCTTTTTTCTGTTGTAACTGGTAAGTCTGAACCACCTCTCTATCCAGAATACCCACTGCACCCCAGAATCCTATGTACTCCTTTTTTCTGTTGTAACTGGTACGTCTGAACCACCTCTCTATCCAGAATACCCACTGCACCCCAGAATCCTATGAACTCCTTTTTTCTGTTGTAACTGGTACGTCTGAACCACCTCTCTATCCAGAATACCCACTGCACCCCAGAATCCTATGTACTCCTTTTTTCTGTTGTAACTGGTACGTCTGAACCACCTCTCTATCCAGAATACCCACTGCACCCCAGAATCCTATGTACTCCTTTTTTCTGTTGTAACTGGTACGCTGCTGCTTTTTCCCCGATTTTAATTCCATGTAGCATCGTTCAGATTTACTGAATACATATTGATTTGTCTGTGACCCTCACTCATAAGCCTATACCTCCATCTTAATCTGTCTTTCTTCATCTGTGATGCTAGGCAAATGTTCTATTAACTGCAATCTGTTAATTGCTCCCTGCTGTGAACTCTCCTCCTGTTCCTTTCTCCTCCCCTCTCTCTCTCTCACCTGGCTTCATTTCTTGGACATTTGAATGGTATAAGTTGAATGGAGCAGGTCAGATATGGCCTTGGTCAGATGTGACATCTTTGAAGTGTTACATCAGAAATATATCCAGAAATAGTCCAGAAATCGGTCAGAAGGTAAGAATAATCCCTGTCTTCTAATTTTACTTGCCTTTCTTTTACCCTGTTCTTTAACCATGCTCACATTTGCCCTCACCGTTTTTGCTCCACTAATCTTCACTCTCCTTCGCTATCCCCAAACCCCTGCAAGCTCTAACCTAATAACTGTCTCCCCCTCTCTCCTACCCCCCCACATCGCCTCATCTGCAGACCTGCTTCTTAACCTCAGACCTCTCCCACTAAAATATAACGTAAGCCGCTCACTCTCCTTCACCCATCTGCTTTCCCTTTCTCTGCTTCTTCTCACTGCTGGCGACATATCCCCCAATCCTGGCCCCCCCTGCCTCATACATCCCACTAATCCTCACCCCTATACTTCTCACAGTAAGAGAAACTACCGCAATCCCTCACACTTAAAACCTGTGCCACTAAACCCTACCCCCCCAGCTTTCTCTCTCTGGAGCACTCTGGAACGCCCGCTCCGTCTGCAACAAGCTCCACGTGATCCACGATCTCTTTACCTCCCGCAACCTCTCCTTCCTGGCCCTCACTGAGACCTGGCTGACGCCCGCTGACACGGCCTCCCCTGCTGCACTGAGTTACGGCGGCCTTCCACTTCACCCACACTCCTCGCTCTGGCAACAGACATGGTGGAGGCGTGGGTTTCCTTCTTTCTAATAACTGCTCCTTCAACCGTATCCAAACCCCATCCTCCCTCATCCTCCCTTCCTTTGAGGTCCACTCGGTCCGTATCTACTCTCCCTCTAATCTCCAAATGGCCGTCATATACCGACCACCGGGCTCAGCCACTGCCTTCATTGACCAATTCTCCAGCTAGCTTCTTCACTTTCTCTCTGCTGACATCCCCACCATTATCATGGGTGACTTTAACATCCCTATTGACACCCGCCAGCCAGCAGCCTCCAAGCTCCTGTCACTTACTTCATCCTTTGGACTTACTCAGTGGTCCTCCACAGCCACCCACACAGACAGACATACATTAGCCCTCATCTTCACTCGCCTCTGTTCCCTATCCAATCTCACAATCTCTCCCCTTCCCCTATCAGACCACCACCTACTCACCTTCTCATCCCTGTCCTCTTCACCTGCCCCCTATGTCCAGCCACTGGCACATCCTCGCAGAAACCTCGCACACCTAGACATTCACAGACTCTCAGACTCTCTCCTACCTCTGTCCTCCATATCTTCACTCCACGACACAGACAGCGCCACCACTTTCTATAACACCACCCTCACATCTGCCATAGACTCAGTCGCCCCTCTCACGCACGGCAAAGTGCGACGAATCAATAGGCAACCCTGGCACAACAATCTCACCAAAAAACTTCGACAATCATCCAGGGTCGCGGAGCGGCATTGGAAAAAAACACGCCTGCCAGACGACTTCACTGCTTTCAAACAAGCTACACTTGCCTTCAAAATAGCCCTCACCTCTGCTAAACAGACCTATTTCACAAACCTTGTATCTTCATTATCCTACAACCCAAAACAACTGTTCAGCACATTCAACTCTCTCCTCCGCCCACCACTGCCACCTCAACTCCCCTCATCTCTGCCGAGGACTTTGCCACCTACTTCAAAAATAAGATCGACCAAACAAGGCAAACCTTTACTGTTCCACCACCCCAACCACTCCATATACCAGACCTCTGTCCTTCCCTACTAACCTCCCTCTCCAACATCACTGAAGGAGAGCTTACTCACCTCCTTTTCAAATCTCACCTCACCACCTGTGCACTTGACCCCATCCCTTCTCACCTGCTCCCCAACCTCACTAACACGCTCATCCCAGCCCTAACCCATCTCTTCAACCTATCGCTATCTTCTGGTACCTTTCCCTCTGCCTTCAAACATGCCACCATCACACCCATCCTCAAAAAAACAAACCTTGACCCAACTGCTATGCCCAGCTATCGCCCAATATCATTGCTCCCGTTTGCTTCCAAACTCCTTGAGCAGCATGTCCACGCTCAACTTTCCTCCCACCTCACATCTAACTCTCTCCTTGACAACCTCCAATCTGGCTTCCGCCCCCACCACTCCACTGAAACTGCCCTGACCAAAATTACTAATGACTTACTCACAGCTAAAGCTAACAGACAGTTCTCCATCCTCCTCCTCCTTGACCTGTCATCTGCCTTTGACACAGTCGACCACTGCCTACTACTACAGATTCTTTCTTCCCTTGGCATCAAAGACCTTGCCCTGTCCTGGATAGCCTCTTACCTTTCCGACCGCACATTTAGCGTCTCCCACTCCCACACTACCTCCTCATCCCGCCCTCTCTCTGTTGGAGTCCCTCAAGGCTCTGTCCTAGGGCCCCTACTTTTTTCCATCTATACCCTTGGCCTAGGACAACTCATAAAGTCCCATAGCTTTCAGTACCACCTGTATGCGGACGACACTCAGATCTACCTCTCTGGCCCAGATGTCACCTCTCTGCTGTCCAGAATCCCGGAGTGTCTATCAGCCATATCCTCCTTCTTCACCTCTCGCTTCCTAAAACTCAATGTTGACAAAACCGAACTCATCATCTTTCCTCCATCTCATGTATCTTCCCTACCCGATCTATCTATTATGGTAAATGGCATCACGATCTCTCCTGCACCTGAAATCCGCTGCCTCGGGAGTAACTCTCGACTCTGCCCTGTCCTTCAAACCACACATCCAAACTCTTTCCACCTCCTGTCGCCTCCAACTTAAAAACATTTCCAGAATCCGTCCCTTCCTCAGCCCTCAATCTACTAAAACTCTTGTGCATGCCCTCATCATCTCCCGCCTTGATTACTGCAACATCCTCCTCTGTGGCCTCCCCGTCAACTCTCTTGCACCACTCCAGTCTGTCCTCAACTCTGCTGCCCGACTAATCCACCTTTCTCCTCGCTACTCCCCTGCTTCTCCCCTCTGCAAATCCCTCCACTGGCTCCCAATTCCCCAACGAATCCAGTTCAAACTACTAACACTGACTTACAAAGCCGTCCACAACCTGTCCCCTCCCTATATCTCTGAACTACTCTCCCAATATCTTCCTTCACGTAATCTTCGATCCTCCCAAGACCTCCTACTATCCTCCACACTTATTCGTTCCTCACACAACCGCCTCCAAGATTTCTCCCGAATATCCCCCATCCTCTGGAATTCCACGCCTCAACATGTACGATTATCCACCACCCTTGGATCCTTCAAATGGAACCTGAAAACCCATCTCTTCAGGAAAGCCTACAGCCTGCAATAACCATTCCGCCTCGCCGCCACAACCCGAGCTTCCGCCTCGCTGCCACCTCGCCGCCACCACCCGAGCTGCCGCCTCGCTGCCACCACCAGAGCTGCCGCCTCGGCGCCACCACTACCAGAGCTGCCGCCACCACCAGAGCTGCCGCCTCGCCACCACCAGAGCTGCCGCACCCCGACCTTCTGTTTCTTCCCCATTATCCCGTAGAATGTAAGTCCGCAAGGACAGGGTCCTCTCCCCTCTGTACCAGTCTGTCATTGTAAATTTGTTTACTGTAAACAATATCTATAACTTTGTATGTAACCCCTCTCATGTACAGCACCATGGAATTAATGGCGCTATATAAATAAATAATAATAATAATAGTAGTTACCACTGTCCATGTCACAGTCCGTCATGACACGGTTACGTTGCATAGAACCACCAGCTTCATGATGTCCGTGCCTGTCCCCTTAGCACTCATGCTTGCTTCTTTTAGGGGATCCTCAGCAACATCATCCCGCAGCGTGACATGGCTGAGTTCTCCTCTACCACAAAACACATCATCATCATGCATCACATTATTAATATTTGACACACGTGACGTACCAGATCAGTTCCCAATAAAACATTTGTAGGAAGATTCTCAGACACCCCAACTTCCCTTAACCCCCTCCCAGCACCCCAATCCAGGAAAACTCAGGCCATCGTTAAGGGTTGACGAACACCCCCAAACCAGGTAACGGTCAGGGTCTTCCCAGGGACAAATTCTTCAGGGAACACAAATTCAAGGCAGATGAAAGTTCGTTCTGCACCGGTGTCCTTCAGCCTCATAATGATGGTGTCACCCACACTAACCGATTGCAAGTTTTCATAGGCCCTCCAACCATCCCACCCACAAAAAGAACTGCTGTGATAGGCTACTGGGCCTCGGAAGAGCGTTCTTCTTCTGCCTCACCGGGCAGGTGATTCTGATGTGATCAATTCGGTCGGGACAGATGCAGGTCAGGTGCTGGAACATGAGGCAAGACCCCCAAGGAACGGCCGGCACGGGGTGTCGGCTTACCACTTTCCAGCTAATGACGGCTGACATCTGCACCTCAGGTGTATGGTGGTTCTCATAGGTTTCCGCAATGTGTGAAGTCCCGTGTGGTGTAGTATATAGAGGATGTGTCCCGTGTGGTGTAGTATATAGAGGATGTGTCCCGTGTGGTGTAGTATATAGAGGATGTGTCCCGTGTGGTGTAATATATAGAGGATGTGTCTCGTGTGGTGCAGTATATAGAGGATGTGTCCAGTGTGGTGCAGTATATAGAGGATGTGTCCCGTGTGGTGTAGTATATAGAGGATGTGTCCCGTGTGGTGTAGTATATAGAGGATGTGTCCCGTGTGGTGTAGTATATAGAGGATGTGTCTCGTGTGGTGCAGTATATAGAGGATGTGTCTCGTGTGGTGCAGTATATAGAGGATGTGTCCGTGTGGTGTAGTATATAGAGGATGTGTCCCGTGTGGTGCAGTATATAAAGGATGTGTCCCGTGTGGTGCAGTATATAGAGGATGTGTCCTGTGTGGTGCAGTATATAGAGGATGTGTCCCGTGTGGTGTAGTATATAGAGGATGTGCCCCGTGTGGTGTAGTATATAGAGATGTGTCCCGTGTGGTGTAGTATATAGAGGATGTGTCCAGTGTGGTGCAGTATATAGAGGATGTGCCCGTGTGGTGTAGTATATAGAGGGTGTTCCTGTGTGGTTAGTATATAGAGGATGTGTCCCGTGTGGTGTAGTATATAGAGGATGTGTCCCGTGTGGTGCAGTATATAGAGGATGTGTCCCGTGTGGTGTAGTATATAGAGGATGTGTCCAGTGTGGTGCAGTATATAGAGGATGTGTCCCGTGTGGTGCAGTATATAAAGGATGTGTCCCGTGTGGTGCAGTATATAGAGGATGTGTCCTGTGTGGTGCAGTATATAGAGGATGTGTCCCGTGTGGTGTAGTATATAGAGGATGTGTCCCGTGTGGTGTAGTATATAGAGGATGTGTCCCGTGCAGTGCAGTATATAGAGGATGTGTCCCGTGCGGTGTAGTATATAGAGGATGTGTCCCGTGTGGTGTAGTATATAGAGGATGTGTCCCGTGTGGTGCAGTATATAGAGGATGTGTCCCGTGTGGTGCAGTATATAGAGGATGTGTCTCGTGTGGTGTAGTATATAGAGGATGTGTCCCGTGTGGTGTAGTATATAGAGGATGTGTCCCGTGTGTGTAGTATATAGAGGATGTGTCCAGTGTGGTGTAGTATATAGAGGATGTGTCCCGTGTGGTGTAGTATATAGAGGATGTGCCCCGTGTGGTGTAGTATATAGAGGATGTGTCCAGTGTGGTGTAGTATATAGAGGATGTGTCCCGTGTGGTGCAGTATATAGAGATGTGTCCCGTGTGGTGCAGTATATAGAGGATGTGTCTCGTGTGGTGTAGTATATAGAGGATGTGTCCCGTGTGGTGTAGTATATAGAGGATGTGTCCCGTGTGGTGTAGTATATAGAGGATGTGTCCAGTGTGGTGTAGTATATAGAGGATGTGTCCCGTGTGGTGTAGTATATAAGGATGCCCCGTGTGGTGTAGTATATAGAGGATGTGTCCAGTGTGGTGTAGTATATAGAGGATGTGTCCCGTGTGGTGCAGTATATAGAGGATGTGTCCCGTGTGGTGTAGTATATAGAGGATGTGTCCCGTGTGGTGTAGTATATAGAGGATGTGTCCCGTGTGGTGCAGTATATAGAGGATGTGTCCCGTGTGGTGTAGTATATAGAGGATGTGTCCGGTGTGGTGTAGTATATAGAGGATGTGCCCCGTGTGGTGTAGTATATAGAGGATGTGCCCCGTGTGGTGTAGTATATAGAGGATGTGTCCCGTGTGGTGTAGTATATAGAGGTGTGTCCCCGTGTGGTGCAGTATATAGAGGATGTGTCCCGTGTGGTGTAGTATATAGAGGATGTGCCCCGTGTGGTGTAGTATATAGAGGATGTGTCCCGTGTGGTGCAGTATATAGAGGATGTGTCCCGTGTGGTGCAGTATATAGAGGGTGTGTCCCGTGTGGTGTAGTATATAGAGGATGTGCCCCGTGTGGTGTAGTATATAGAGGATGTGTCCCGTGTGGTGTAGTATATAGAGGATGTGTCCCGTGTGGTGTAGTATATAGAGGATGTGTCCCGTGTGGTGTAGTATATAGAGGATGTGTCCAGTGTGGTGTAGTATATAGAGGATGTGCCCCATGTGGTGCAGTATATAGAGGATGTGTCCCGTGTGGTGTAGTATATAGAGGATGTGTCCTGTGTGGTGCAGTATATAGAGGATGTGTCCCGTGTGGTGTAGTATATAGAGGATGTGTCCCGTGTGGTGCAGTATATAGAGGATGTGTCCAGTGTGGTGTAGTATATAGAGGATGTGCCCCATGTGGTGCAGTATATAGAGGATGTGTCCCGTGTGGTGTAGTATATAGAGGATGTGTCCAGTGTGGTGTAGTATATAGAGGATGTGCCCCATGTGGTGCAGTATATAGAGGATGTGTCCCGTGTGGTGCAGTATATAGAGGATGTGTCTCGTGTGGTGTAGTATATAGAGGGTGTGTCCCGTGTGGTGCAGTATATAGAGGATGTGTCCCGTGTGGTGCAGTATATAGAGGGTGTGTCCCGTGTGGTGTAGTATATAGAGGATGTGTCCCGTGTGGTGTAGTATATAGAGGATGTGTCTCGTGTGGTGTAGTATATAGAGGGTGTGTCCCGTGTGGTGCAGTATATAGAGGATGTGTCCCGTGTGGTGCAGTATATAGAGGTGTGTCCCGTGTGGTGTAGTATATAGAGGATCTCTCCTGTGTCGTGTGATTTATTAAGGATTTATTTCGCCTCCTATCTTAGACTCTGCTTATTTGAGGAACATGGATATACCCAGGTGTCCATTTGTTGATACATTTCCAAGAAGCACAACAGAGGGTTGTCACAATGTAGCGCTGACAATTGCGCTTTTTGTCTTTTGATGTTGGAATTTCCTTTGTATCATTTTGTCATTTTCTGATTGTTAATAGTAGTAGGGACTTTTCTCTGCAGATTCAGCCGCATTAGGTGAAGTGTGTGTTGTGTGAGCGTCCCCCGGGTGCTCTCTGATGATCAGTCTGTGCAGATACCTCTTCTCTCTGGCACCGCAGACTTGATTGCTTTCTCTCTTGTAACCGGAAAGGCCAATAGCAAATAACACTAATGTATTCCATATCATCTGCGCTCCCGCTAATAACACACGCTCAGTCTGCGCCAAAGAGACGGAGAAATATCAGACTTAATGAGGACGTGACATCTGCATGTACCACACTCCGCCTAATTGTGCACCATAATACCGAGCAATCGTCTCC
>JARQOD010000002.1:634994873-635027260 GCA_033576555.1 Oophaga sylvatica
CTCCGCCAATTGTGGCACCATAATACCGACAATCTCTCCCACTCCCAGGATCCTCTCTGTTGTTTATAAGGGGCAACAACACAAGTTGTAATTACTTTGGATTAAATCCATGCATCACAGCGAAACTAGCAATCGCAGCTCAGAGTATTACGCCATACATTACACCAAGAAATACATCTACAAATCATGACGAAACCCGCAGTCACGCCGCTGATCAGTGATGGATCTCTGACTACAAAACCGCAGACAAGGTCTTGGAAAACTCAATTTTGCTTCACTGAGATAAAGAATCCAAAAGACCTGATCATCTGATGGGAGAAGATAATGAAGGAAGCACAGAAGTCAGAACGCAAATATACTAATGTAATGTATAATAAAAACATACAGGAATACTGCCATTATCTGCTACTGCACTAATACATGGGGCAGAAATTATAGGAGTTAATATTCTTGTATATAGGGGCAGTATTATAGTAGTTATATTCCTGTATACAGGGGCAGTATTATAGTAGTTATATTCTTGTACATAGGGGCAGTATTATAGTAGTTATATTCTTGTACATAGGGGCAGTATTATAGTAGTTATATTCTGTACATAGGAGCTTATTATTGTAGTATATTCTTATACATAGGAGCATATTATAGTAGTTATATTCTTGTACATAGGGCAGTATTATATTAGTTATATCCTTGTACATAGGAGAGGATAGACTGTGTTTGTGAGCTCCCAGCAGGGCGGAGGCATGGCTTCTGACCCAGGTGGAGGGGAGGGAAGCTGGGCTGAAGATCCAGGGAAAGCCCTCAGCCTGGAGTGTGGCTTGCAGAATGGACCTGTGGTGATGGAAAGCTGGAGATGGTGGCTGGTGAGTCTTCTAAACCTGCTGTTCTGTTGCTGGATTGAGTGGTAAAGTTACAAGGCAAAGTATTTTTAAGCTGGAAATGCAAATCAGCAAATTGCAAGATGAAATTAACAAAGAGACTGATCCGACGATAAAACTGATGAAAAGTGAGAGCCTGGATGATTGCAGGCGAGAGCTGGGCATTCGGAAAGAAAACTTGGACAAAGATGTAAACTCTTGTGCCCAGAAAGGAAACTTGGGCTATGGAGAAAAAGAGGGAACCAAGCCCAGAAGAAGAATAGAAAACAAGTAATGGGTTAATAAAGACATTAAATATAAACTGTGCACGGTGTGGAGCAAGGAAGTCTGGAAAGAAATGTATCACTGATATCAGCTGCACAATGTGAGGGGTCTGAGGCAGCAGACAATGCTCCAGCAAACGTGGGGTTAACTGCAGTGCCCTCTGTATGCAGCAATGTATTGAGCACAGCTCCCATGAGTGATAAAGTAAGTGCCCCCTGTACTGATACTGTGTGTGAGACCCCGCTCACTGATGCTGTATGTGAGACCCCGCTCACTGTGCCGTATGTGAGACCCGCACAGTGCTGTATGTGAGACCCCCGCACAGTGCTGTATGTGAGACCCCGCTCACTGGTGTTGTATGTGAGACCCCGCTCACTGGTGCCGTATGTGAGACCACCGCTCACTGGTGCTATATGTGAGACCCCGCTCACTGGTGCTGTATGTGAGACCCCGCTCACTGGTGCTGTGTGTGAGACCCCGCACAGTGCTGTATGTGAGACCCCGCTCACTGGTGCTAGCAACTGTCTGTCTGTACAGATAATACGAACATTATAATGGACTCTGAACCCTCCATGTCAGTGAATGGAGACCACACTGAAATAATGGACTTTGAATCCTCCATGTCAGTGGATGGAGACTACATTGTGAAACAATCAGTAGTGGATCTGGGCATGTCTGCAGCTCAAACAGGTGTCAGTAATCATGGGGCTGGAGAGAGCTCCCAGCACTGATCCTTCAGCGGCGGTGGAGATTTCCAGCACTGATCTCCGTGACTGGGGAAGCTCCAGCACTGATCCTCCTGTGGCTGGGGAAAGCTCCAGCACTGACCCATCTGCTGACCAACATCAGTTCAGGAGACTGTTCTCCAATGTCACGAACTAGTGAACCCTCCACCTCAGAGGAGGAACGCAGTCAGGATAAAGTACATGGGACCAGAGGAGAAAATCCCATCCAGAATCTATATTGGAAAAGTTTCTTCTGAAAGAGTTTATGAAGTTTAAGGCATCTGAGGTCTACGCTCTGATCCATGTCCCATCCAGCAGGATCTATGACATCAGCTTTAAGCTCCAGTGTGATCTGGATCTGTTCTGGAACATCTATAATGACACTAGAGAAGATGAGATCTGGGATCATCTCCAGTGTTATCCAGCTGTCTAAGCCGCAGGAAATAACGGCCACTGTCCTGTTCCAGTCTGAGGTGGTGGCGCTGGCGGATCTGCAGCACTGGCTGAGCCGGCAGTGCATGGTGAGAAGTCATCCTGAGAAGATCTATGATGAGGAGCAAATATGGAACGGAGGATATTCTGTGAAAATCCAGCTTCTACAAGAGAATGGTGTAACCAGACATCTGCCGCACTCCTTCTACCGGGCTCAGAGAGGGGGATATGCTACTACCCCGGTCAGCCACGTCTGTGCCATAGATGTGGGGGCAGGCACCTCGCCATGAACTGCTCTCGTATCACATGCTCATTGTGTGGAATTCGAACATACAAAGGACAAATGCACAGGACCCGTCATCTGTAACCTGTGCTCAGGATCCGGGCATACGTTCCGGGATTGCCCTCATGCAGAACATAATAAATATAATGACCAGACTTCCCTGGAAATGATTAAAAAAGATGTCACCAGAGGTGCAGATGTTGTCCAAGAAGCCGGCACTGATGAGGTGATAAATCATAGTAAACAGGAACCTGCTCCACAGTCTGATGTAATATTAATGGATGCAGCACTACTAGGACCACCAGCCACAGAAGAAAAACCTAAAGTACCACCAGTCCTAAAGAAAGAGTTAAACCACCATCCGCCACTAAAGTAAGATCTAAGCAATGGTCACTGCTAAAGTAGGCCCTAAAAAATCTATCACTAAAGAGAGACCTAAGGTGTCCAGAAAACATTGTCACTAAACTGTCCAAGCATCAGCCCAGTACATCTATAGAGGCAGATGAACTGTCCGCATGTCCAGTGTGGATGAGGAAGGTTTTGTGACCATAAAAAGGAAAAATGTCTTTGTGGATTCCTCTAGAAAAGTCACAACAGCACAGAAAACCTCCGATCCTCCAGAGCTGGTGATAAGTCCGGGACGTTACATTGTACTGGGAGAAGAAGACCAAGAAGAGGCACAAATGGAGCAAAGTCTTCATGCGCCATAAAAAATGTCCCTGATGAGGTGGATCCTGACCCTCCGGTGTCCACGAAGAGATGGGGCACTGCAGGTGACAGCAGCGGAAGGAGGAAGAAGACCAGAAAGTCTAAGTGATCAGGATGCGGCTGAGAATAAGCTCTATTAATGTGAACAGTGAGACATATCTGAAGGGCAATGTAATGTGAATACGGCCAAGAGAGACTGGAGACCGGGTCCGTCATTCTGGTCCTTCAGTCTGGAGAGAAATACGGTGTGGGGATTCTTTGTAATAACATGGATGGCAAGGTGGATGGAGTCCTGGAGATCTGTCTGATGCTGGACTCCATCCATTATAGAGAGATAAACATTTATGTTCTGTAGATCAGGAAAGAGCGGAGGAACTGTGAGGAAACTATTAATGTGTTTCTGCTATTATTGTGTCTGTGATGTAACAATGCAATATTTATTTCCCTTATGTATTATTTTGTGATTTTTATGTAAATATTCTGTATATATGTTTGTGAGTTTTTCAAATAAAAAGATCATTATAGTAGTTATATTCTTGTACATAGGAGCAGTATTATAGTAGTTATATTCTTGTACATAGGGTCAGTATTATAGTAGTTATATTCTTGTACTTAGGGGCAGTATTATAGGAGTTATATTCTTGTATATAGGAGGTAGTATTATAGGAGTTAAATTCTTGTATATAGGGGCAGTATTATAGTAGTTATATTCTTGTACATAGGACAGTATTATAGTAGTTATATTGTTGTATATAGGAGCAATATTATAGTAGTTATATTCTTGTACATAGGGAGCAGTATTATAGTAGTTATATTCTTGTACATAGGAGCAGTATTATAGTAGTTATATTCTTGTACATAGGAGCAGTATTATAGTAGTTATATTCTTGTACATAGGGGCA
The DNA here is from genome assembly GCA_033576555.1 of Oophaga sylvatica. Lineage (NCBI taxonomy): Eukaryota > Metazoa > Chordata > Amphibia > Anura > Dendrobatidae > Oophaga > Oophaga sylvatica. The sequence goes on from JARQOD010000002.1 coordinate 634,999,066, forward strand.
GTATTATAGTAGTTATATTCTTGTACAATAGGGGCAGTATTATAGTAGTTATATTCTTGTACATAGGAGCAGTATTATAGTAGTTATATTCTTGTACATAGGGACAGTATTATAGTTGTTATATTCTTGCATATAGGAGCAGTATTATAGTAGTTATATTCTTGTACATAGGGGCAGTATTATAGTAGTTATATTCTTGCACATAGGAGCAGTATTATAGTAGTTATATTCTTGTACATAGAAGCAGTATTATAGTAGTTATATTCTTGTACATAGGGGCAGTATTATAGTAGATATATTCTTGTACATAGGGACAGTATTATAGTTGTTATATTCTTGTACATAGAAGCATTATTATAGTAGTTATATTCTTGTACATAGGGGCAGTATTATAGTAGTTATATTCTTGTACATAGGAGCAGTATTATAGTAGTTATATTCTTGTACATAAAGCAGTATTATAGTAGTTATATTCTTGTACATAGGGGCAGTATTATAGTAGTTATATTCTTGCACATAGGGGGCAGTATTATAGTAGTTTATATTCTTGTACATAGGGGGCAGTATTATAGTAGTTATATTCTTGCACATAGGGGGCAGTATTATAGTAGTTATATTCTTGCACATAGGGGGCAGTATTATAGTAGTTATTTTGTTGTAGATAGGGGGTAGTATTTTAGTGGTTTTTTTGTACCTAGGGGCAGTATTTTTGCATTTTTTCCTTGTCTATATAGGTGGCAATATAACATAACCTTTTTGTTTTTTGCTTCTTGACTTTGGTTTGATAACCTGTTTATCCATTTGACTTCTTTTGACTTCGGTTACCGTCTTGTGTCCTTCCTGGAATCTGAGACGGGTGGTCTCTAATCCTAGAAAGTTCCGGTACTTAGTGCGGTGAATCAGAGCCTTTCATCTTCTCATCATAGCGACGGTAAAATTCCTAACTTCTGTTTCCCAATCAATACTGATAAATAATTATCTGCTGTAAGGAGCTGTTTTAATTTGAATGAATCATTAATGTCCTGTTTACATGTATGAATGCACATGGCAGGACGACTGCCGGGGGGAGGGGAGGACCGCATGCAGGACGTTCCTCTCGCCTCCAGAAGGGTTAATTCTGAGGGCACTATTTATAATACCTGCAGTACCAGCTAATATTTAATGCTTTTATTTTTAGGTTAAAGAAGGTGAAATTAGTCCGGGGGTCAAACTCTCCATGTGTAAGATAAAGAAATATTCTGTGACCTTGGCGCCGATCCCGGTGCCGTTACCGTGTCCTCGGGCGAGGCGAGATGGACGGATGCGGTGTATGAGTAGAAATGTTAATAGGATGGGAAGGTGTAGGTCAGGATTATACGGACTGATGTTACTTATTTTATGTTCTAAAGGAACTTACACTGTAAAGAATTCGCAAAAATACTGAAATATCTGTAAATATTTTCTTTTTTTCCGGTTCAAACCTCGCACCGGCTGTTTGGCATCTGCCAGGCGCAGGAGCTCTGCCCCCGAGAGAGATCAGGAGCTGTAATCTCAACCTTTTAATCGGGAGTCAAAAAGGATCTACGTATTCTCCAAAAAGTTTTTCACCCATTTACTTTTATCCTTTCTGTTGGTTTGTGTTTCTTTATTTCTGTATATTATATAGAGCAGTACTTTTAGTTTGTAGCAATCTCGACTAATGTCTTACAGTCTTATGACATCTGGAGCTGCGTTCATAACTCCGCTGTCTTGCTGTTAACTCTCAGGCTTTAGTTCTCCTATCTACAATGTACTTTTTCTTTAAAAAAAAAAAAATGCATGCTAAAGAGACCAGCGTCCTACTCCTGCCCCTTTACCGTGTCCCGTGCTTACAGGTGACAGCTTCAGCTGTAAAACATTTGATTGCAGGTCTTGATGTGACTAGAGAATAAATGATAACCGGAGTATCATACATTAGCAAAATTAGGAAGTTTTATGAAAATCGTAATAAAAATAAATTTAGGGATGCAGAAAATAACAAGGGCCAAAGGCCACCCCTTAGTAAAAGCTCGACCGAACGATCGGTAGAACTTTGTAATATTTCTTAACTTTTTCCTGCTGCGGCCAATTTTAATTTTAGCTATTTTTTTACTCTTCTGCTTACAAGGCTGACAACTTTATTTTACAATAAAAAGTACTGAAAACTTATTTTTTTGGGAGATTCTGCTTAATGACCCAATATCCTTGATTCTACAGGGCAGTACAATTACGGTGATGACAAACTTGGGAAAAAAATGGGAAATTTGTAAAAAAATAAAAAAAAAAACAGATTTGGAACTTGTTTTTTGCAAGGTGAACTGATTTGATTATTGGTAACATTTTTGGGGTACATATGACATTTTTATTGAATTTTTTTTACAGACATTTTTTTCAGATTTTTTTTTAAAAAAAAAACTCTTAATTCAGGTGTTCAGATTTATTTTCTTTCTTACAGTGTTTGATTCATTTTTACTTTGATAGTTTGGACTTTTATGAAAGCAGCGATATTGAATATGTTTATTTTCTTGTAATAAAGGGGAAAATAGAGATTATTCAATCTTTTATATTTTTGAAAAACACTTGCAGTCGTGTCTATAAGACGTCATTGAGCCGAAAACTTAATTTGCCCATGAGCCACCCACGGCGATGACGGCACCATTTTATTGAAGAGCAGCTGGAACTCAATCTGCGAAGGCGGCACTGGCACCAGATTTCAAAAAAAGAAGGCGAGTCAGTGAAAAACCAGTGACCTGTCATTCAATACTGGAGGCAGGTGGAGAGACCAAGGAATCATAGACCGGGAGGAGAAAACCCAGTGCACAGTCCAGCCCCTGTGCACCGAAATCTAATTAGCAAAAACTTTAAGTTGTTAAAGAAGAACATCTAAGTATCAATGTAATTAGTATTATAGCGCAATTACAGCCAGTGAGCTCCCCCTAGTGGTGGCTGTATAAATCTGTATTTAGTGAGCTCCCCCTAGTGGTGGCTGCATAAATCAGTATGTAGTGAGCTCCCCCTAGTGGTGGCTGTATAAATCTGTATTTAGTGAGCTCCCCCTAGTGGTGGCTGCATAAATCAGTATGTAGTGAGCTCCCCCTAGTGGTGGCTGTATAATCTGTATGTAGTGAGCTCCCCCTAGTGGTGGCTGTATAAATCTGTATTTAGTGAGCTCCTCCTAGTGGTGGCTGCATAAATCAGTATGCAGTGAGCGCCCCCTAGTGGTGGCTGTATAAATCTGTATGTAGTGAGCTCCCCTAGTGGTGGCTGTATAAATCTGTATGTAGTGAGCTCCCCCTAGTGGTGGCTGTATAAATCTGTATGTAGTGAGCTCCCCCTAGTGGTGGCTGCATAAATCAGTATGTAGTGAGCTCCCCCTAGTGGTGACTGTATGAATCTGTATTTAGTGACCTTTCTCTAGTGACTGTATAAATCTTTACATAGTGAGCTCCCTCTAGTGGGCTGTATAAATTGGGATGCAGTGAGCTCCCCCTAGTGGTGGCTGTTGAAATCTGTATGCAATGTGGTTCCCCCTAGTGGTGCCTATTATAAATCTATATATATTGATCTCTTTGTACTGGTTGCTGTATAATTCTGCATTTAGTGAGTTTCCACTAGTGGTGACTGTATAATCTGTATTTAGTGAGTGCTCCCTTGTGGTAGCTGTATAGGTCTGTATGCAGTGAGCTCCCCCTAGTGGTGGCTGTATAGGTCTGTATGTAGTAAGCTCCCCCTAGTGGTGACTGTATGAATCTGTATTTAGTGACCTTTCTCTAGTGGAGGCTGTATAAATCTGTATATAGTGAGCTCCCCCTAGTGGTGGCTGCATAAATCGGTATGTAGTGAGCTCCCCCTAGAGGTGACTGTATAAATCTGTATATAGTGAGCTCCCCCTAGTGGTGGCAGTATAAATCTGTATGTAGTGAGCTCCCCCTAGTGGTGGCTGCATAAATCGGTATGTAGTTAGCTCCCCCTAGTGGTGGCTGTATAAATCTGTATGTAGTGAGCTCCCCCTAGTGGTGGCTGCATAAATCGGTATGTAGTGAGCTCCCCCTAGTGGTGGCTGTATAAATCTGTATATAGTGAGCTCCCCTAGTGGTGGCTGCATAAATCGGTATGTAGTGAGCTCCCCCTAGAGGTGACTGTATAAATCTGTATATAGTGAGCTCCCCCTAGTGGTGGCAGTATAAATCTGTATGTAGTGAGCTCCCCCTAGTGGTGGCTGCATAAATCGGTATGTAGTTAGCTCCCCCTAGTGGTGGCTGTATAAATCTGTAGGTAATGAGCTCCCCCTATTGATGGCTACATGTAAATACTATGCAAGGGAAACAATTCTGTGGGGTCCCCCCTTTGTTTGGGGGGTCCCCCCTTTCTACCCAGTGGCAGTTCTGCCTCTATGGTAGGTACTATGTGCCGTCCATACACCCAGCAGTATTATGTGGCCACTACTGAATATTCCTCATTCTGTAAAGAATTATCTTTCCTCAGAACAATTATAAATCGCTCTCAGATAACGGATAATTAATTATCAGCGAGGAGAAGAGTGAATTTCAATCAGACTCTCGGCTGCCAGATATGCGCGGGGCATCGTTTCCTGATCACATTTTCCCTTATCAGCTAATTTCCTCTTTATAATTTATTATGGCGGCATAAGTCGCTGCGTGATCCCTTAATACAGCGCCACTGTGACCCGGCCGTATCCGCTGATCACTGCCACCGCCACACTCTGTGCGCACGGCTTAAAGGGAGTTTCTGGTTGGATGTTATTACGGCGTAAAGGGGCTGTCCAGGACTAGTAAAACATCCGCCTTCTTCCAAGAACAGCGCCATCCCTGTCTTCAGGTTGTGTTTGGTATTGCAGCTCTGGGACATTCACTTGAATAGAGCTGAACCTCAATACCAGACAGGGGTGTCGCTGATTTTGGAAGAATCAGCTTCCATATTTTTTCAATCCCTTTAATTTCTTTTATTATTTATTAACCCCTTCCTGGTCACATACTTACACAGCTGAGGATTTGTTACAGTGCATTAATCAACTTTTGTACCACTTTCAAGGATCCAGTAAAATTCGGCTCCGTTTTTGCTCGCAGCACGAGGTTAATTGTCACCTACAATCCTGTAATTTGGTGACCGCTGCGAGCCTGTGATTTCATTTCGAGGAGCGGCGGACTCTGGCACGCACCGATCCCCGCTATTATCTCCGACATCGCTGCTCGTTTCCCATCGATTTTCTCTCAACTCCTGCAAATTAGCTGAGAAAGTCTGATGGGATCAGAGTCTGGAAACCAGTCCAACCGGACGCTGAGCTTTGCTGCTATTGCTGTGTTTGGCTTGCTTAGAATTACACTGTAACAAACCCTCAGCTGGAGACTTAGGAGTTTACTGCCCACTGTCCATACATTGACCTCAGTATGCAGTGAGCTCCCTCTAGTGGCGGCTGCAGGAAGACACCATTTTATCATTTCACTGGCTGTGCAGAAGTTTTGGATCTGTATCAGTCATGCTCTAGTCACATCTAGAGCTGCAATCTGCTACAAGGCATAAATTAATAGGAAACGGCTGAAGAAAAACTCCAGTAATGCTCTGGACTTCTGCTCTTCTAGAGTTTAGCCCAGCAGGAAGCAATGAGATATGGAGTCGGCCACCTGAGCGCTAACAGGAAAGCAGCAAAACCAACACTCTAGTCACATCCAGAGCTGCATTCTCTGACTTCCAGTAACTGAAGTGATAGGAAATGTATTTTGCCGCCTGAGAGGAAAGGAGCACAGATCAGAATATAAGTGTGATAACCATGTGATCGTGCTGGGGGTAACTTGGCCTACCGTATTAGCTGTGGCCCCAGGGAAGGGCCATAGAGCCCCAATTATAGGGTCTTGTCAATTGGTCCTAATTTTTAGTACTGAAATATTTTTGCAGAGGTGAAATTTGGTGATTGTCCCTCATGAGTCATCAGCATGTTCCCTGCGGGTCATAATGAGGCTAACGCCGCTCATGACTCACGCTTCCTGATGTGTTACCTGCTCGATGTTCATTGTTTGAGATCATGTGGGAGACGAGACCCCCGAAGCAATCACACACCCCTCAGATATTGATAAAGCCTGCCTGGATTTACATAGGCGAGAACAAGAGGATAGCTGCGAGCTGGCGGCCGTGAAAATCCTCCACACATACAGCAGATAGCAGCAGTGATACAAGTAACACAGCGGACATAGGGAATAAAAGAGACAAAACACACAGACTCCAACACCAGATACAGGGTCTCGTTACACATACATCAATACATATATTATATAAAGAGCTCAGTCACTTTACTCACCCTGTATTATACTCCCAGAGCTGCACTCACTATTCTGCTGGTGCAGTCACTGTGTACATACATTACATTACTGATCCTGAGTTACATCCTGTATTATACTGCAGAGCTGCACTCACTATTCTGCTGGTGCAGTCACTGTGTACATACATTACATTACTGATACTGAGTTACATCCTGTATTATACTCCAGAGCTGCACTCGCTATTCTGCTGGTGCAGTCACTGTGTACATACATTACATTACTGATCCTGAGTTACATCCTGTATTATACTCCAGAGCTGCACTCACTATTCTGCTGGTGCAGTCACTGTGTACATACATTACATTACTGATCCTGAGTTACATCCTGTATTATACTCCAGAGCTGCACTCACTAGTCTGCTGGTGCAGTCACTGTATACATACATTACATTACTAATCCTGAGTTACATCCTGTATTATACTCCCAGAGCTGCACTCACTATTCTGCTGGTGCAGTCACTGTGTACATACATTACATTACTGATCCTGAGTTACATCCTGTATTATACTCCAGAGCTGCACTCACTATTCTGCTGGTGCAGTCACTGTGTACATATATTACATTACTGATCCTGAGTTACATCCTGTATTATACTCCAGAGCTGCACTCACTATTCTGCTGGTGCAGTCACTGTGTACATACATTACATTACTGATCCTGAGTTACATCCTGTATTATACTCCAGAGCTGCACTCACTATTCTGCTGGTGCAGTCACTGTGTACATACATTACATTACTGATCCTTCGTTACATCCTGTATTATACCCCAGAGCTGCACTCACTATTCTGCTGGTGCAGTCACTGTGTACATACATTACATTACTGATCCTGAGTTACATCCTGTATTATACTCCAGAGCTGCACTCACTATTCTGCTGGTGCAGTCACTGTGTACATACACTACATTACTGATCCTGAGTTACATCCTGTATTATACCCCAGAGCTGCACTCACTATTCTGCTGGTGCAGTCACTGTGTACATACATTACTGATCCTGAGTTACATCCTGTATTATACCCCAGAGCTGCACTCACTATTCTGCTGGTACAGTCACTGTGTACATACATTACATTACTGATCCTGAGTTACATCCTGTATTATACTCCAGAGCTGCACTCACTATTCTGCTGGAGCAATCACTGTGTACATACATTACATTACTGATCCTGAGTTACATCCTGTATTATACCCCAGAGCTGCACTCACTATTCTGCTGGTGCAGTCACTGTGTACATACATTACATTACTGATCCTGAGTTACATCCTGTATTATACACCAGAGCTGCACTCACTATTCTGCTGGTACAGTCACTGTGTACATACATTACATTACTGATCCTGAGTTACATCCTGTATTATACTCCAGAGCTGCACTCACTATTCTGCTGGTGCAATCACTGTGTACATACATTACATTACTGATCCTGAGTTACATCCTGTATTATACTCCAGAGCTGCACTCACTATTCTGCTGGTACAGTCACTGTGTACATACATTACATTACTGATCCTGAGTTACATCCTGTATTATACTCCAGAGCTGCACTCACTATTCTGCTGGGCAATCACTGTGTACATACATTACATTACTGATCCTGAGTTACATCCTGTATTATACTCCAGAGCTGCACTCACTATTCTGCTGCTGCAGTCAGTTACATCCTGTATTATACTCCAGAGCTGCGCTCTGTGCTTTACTGTATACACATCACGCAATAAATATTGTTTAACTGTGAATAACAAATCAGGATCCAATGCTAGAAAACAGAATAAATCCTGATTCTTTACACTAGTATTACTTGCAATAAGTTCCTACTTTTCTGCTTTCACAGAGCATCGTTCTATTTACAATCTTTTGGGGTAATGTAACAATTAGTGTTGAGCGATACGATACTGCAAATATCGGGTATCGGCCGATATTGGCTGTATCGGAATTCCGATTCCGAGTACCGATATTTTCGTCATATCGGATACCGGAATCGGAATGTCACTGTCACTGTCAGTGTCCGTCTGTCGGGTCTGTCACTGTCAGTGTCCGTCGGTCGGTCTGTCAGGAGTCAGCGGCACTTACCCGGCAGAAGATCTCCGGCGGTCACATCCCGGACTGCTTAATGGCCGCCATCCTCTTCTCCCTGGCGGTCACATGCAGTTTCTCGCGATAACTGCAGTGACTGCTGGGTAATCGCGGCCGTAAAGCAGTCCGATGACGTCACCGCCGGGGAAGCAGGTAATCAGCTGTGCTGCGCCGGGATGACAGGCTCTGCCTGTCATTGCGATGTAGCAGAGCTGGATCATCGTGGGACTGTCGTTATGGACTGCGTCGGACAGGTGGTATACTGTTGGTTTTTTTTTTTTCTTTTTTTACAGGAGATCGATGGCGTCGCAGGAATGAGAGAGTAATAAAAGAAATGAAAACTGTGTTGTCTCTTTTATTTCATTAAAAGACTTTTTTCTTGCTTTGTCTTTTTTTTATACATTTAATAACTTTGGGATTAATAATGGATCGGTGTCTTATTGACGCCTATCCATTATTAACCGGGCTTATTGTCACCGTGCAATCAACGGTGACATTAACCCCTTATTACCCCGCTTGCCACCGCTACAGGGCAAGTGGGAAGAGCCGGGTAAAGTGCCACAATTGGCACATCTTTTGATGCGCCAAATGTGGGGCTGCTGTAGCCTGGTATTATCAGGCTGTTGAGGGCCAAAATCCATGGGCCTTGACAGTCTTTTAATACCAGGCCGCAGCAGTCTGCATTTTACTTGGCTGGTTAACAAAAATAGGGGGACCCGTACGCCGTTTTTTTTTCGAGGGGATCCCTATTTTTGTTAACCAGCCAAGCTAAGCAGACTGCTGTGGCCTGGTATTATCAGGCTGGCAAGGTCCATGGATATTGGATCCTTACCAGCCTGAAAAACCAGGCCTCAGCGGTCTGCTTCATCTGGCTGGTTAACAAAAATAGGGGGGACCCCACGCCAATTTTTTTCGAGGGGATCCCCTATTTTTGTTAATCAGCCAAGATATGCAGACTGCTGTGGCCTGGTATTATCAGGCTTGCAAGGTCCATGGATCATAGAATCATAGAATCATAGAATGGTAGAGTTGGAAGGGACCTCCTGGGCCATCTGGTCCAACCCCTGCTCAAAGCAGGATTCTCTAAATCATCCCAGACAGATGTCTATCCAGCCTCTGTTTGAAGACTTCCATTGAAGGAGAACTCACCACCTCTTGTGGCAGTCTGTTCCACTCATTGATCACCCTAACTGTCAAAAAGTTTTTTCTAATATCTAATCTATTTCCTCCCATTCAGTTTCATCCCATTGCTTCTAGTCTTTCCTTGTGCAAATGAGAATAAAGATGATCCTTCTACAATGTGACAGCCCTTGAGATATTTGTAAACAGCTATTAAGTCTCCTCAGTCTTCTTTTTTGCAAGCTAAACATTCCCAAATCCTGCAACCGTTCCTCATAGGACATGGTTTGCAGACCGGTCACCATTCTGGTCGCTCTTCTCTGAACTTGCTCCAGTTTGTTGATGTCTTTTTTAAAATGTGGTGCCCAAAACTGGACACAGTATTCCAGATGAGGTCTGACCAAAGAGGAGTAGAGGGCAATAATGACCTCACGTGATCTAGACTGTATGCTTCTGTTGATACATCCTAGAATTGCATTTGCCTTTTTTGCTGCTGCATCACACTGTTGACTCATGTTAAGTCTGTGATCAATTAGTATACCCAAGTCTTTTTCACATGTGCTGTTACTTAGCCCTATTCCTCCCATTTTGTATATGCTTTTTTCATTTTTATTGCCCAGATGTAGTACTTTGCATTTTTCCCTGTTAAAATCCATTCTGTTAGTTGCTGCCCACTGCTCTAGTTTATGTATATCTTTTTGAATCCTCTCTCTCTCTTCTCTAGTATTAGCTACCCCTCCTACCTTTGTGTCATCAGCAAATTTGATCAGTTTACCCTCAATTCCTTCATCTAAATCATTGATAAAGATGTTGAACAATACAGGGCCCAAAACAGAGCCTTGTGGTACCCCACTTGAGACATTCTTCCAACTGGATGTGCAGTCATTTACAACCACTCTTTGGGTCCGATCACTAAGCCAGTTATGAATCCACCTAACAGTTGCCTTGTCCATTCCATACTTAGTCATTTTTTCAATAAGGATTGTGTGAGATACTTTGTCAAATGCTTTGCTGAAGTCAAGATATACTATATCTACAGCATTTCCCTGATCCACCCAGTCAGTGATTCTGTCATAGAAGGAAATTAAGTTAGTCTGACATGACTTATTAGTTACAAACCCATGCTGACTGTGTTTAATCACTTCATTCTTATCCAGGTACTTGCATACATGTTCTTTAATAATTTGTTCAAAGATCTTTCCTGGTATAGAAGTCAGACTCACCGGCCTGTAGTTCCCTGGGTCCACCTTCTTCCCCTTTTTGAAGATAGGAACAACATTTGCTCTTCTCCAGTCTTCTGGGACTTCTCCTGTTCTCCAAGAATTTTCAAAGATTATGGACAGTGGTTCAAGAATTTCTTCTGCTATCTCCTTCAGAACCCTGGGGTGTAATTCATCTGGACCTGGAGACTTGAATTCATTTATGTTAGCTAAGTGTTTCCTCACTGTCTTTCTGTTTATAGATATCCTGGATTCTTCTATTCCTTTAATAGGACAGTGAAGATCAGTTGATGTTACATTTCCTTTCTGAGAGAAAACAGATGCAAAATAGGAATTTAAAAGTTCAGGATATTGGATCCTTACCAGCCTGAAAAACCAGGCCTCAGCGGTCTGCTTCATCTGGCTGGTTAACAAAAATAGGGGGACCCCACGCCAATTTTTTTCGAGGGGATCCCCTATTTTTGTTAATCAGCCAAGATATGCAGACTGCTGTGGCCTGGTATTATCAGGCTTGCAAGGTCCATGGATCATAGAATCATAGAATGGTAGAGTTGGAAGGGACCTCCTGGGCCATCTGGTCCAACCCCCTGCTCAAAGCAGGATTCTCTAAATCATCCCAGACAGATGTCTATCCAGCCTCTGTTTGAAGACTTCCATTGAAGGAGAACTCACCACCTCTTGTGGCAGTCTGTTCCACTCATTGATCACCCTAACTGTCAAAAAGTTTTTTCTAATATCTAATCTATTTCCTCCCATTCAGTTTCATCCCATTGCTTCTAGTCTTTCCTTGTGCAAATGAGAATAAAGATGATCCTTCTACAATGTGACAGCCCTTGAGATATTTGTAAACAGCTATTAAGTCTCCTCAGTCTTCTTTTTTGCAAGCTAAACATTCCCAAATCCTGCAACCGTTCCTCATAGGACATGGTTTGCAGACCGGTCACCATTCTGGTCGCTCTTCTCTGAACTTGCTCCAGTTTGTTGATGTCTTTTTTAAAATGTGGTGCCCAAAACTGGACACAGTATTCCAGATGAGGTCTGACCAAAGAGGAGTAGAGGGCAATAATGACCTCACGTGATCTAGACTGTATGCTTCTGTTGATACATCCTAGAATTGCATTTGCCTTTTTTGCTGCTGCATCACACTGTTGACTCATGTTAAGTCTGTGATCAATTAGTATACCCAAGTCTTTTTCACATGTGCTGTTACTTAGCCCTATTCCTCCCATTTTGTATATGCTTTTTTCATTTTTATTGCCCAGATGTAGTACTTTGCATTTTTCCCTGTTAAAATCCATTCTGTTAGTTGCTGCCCACTGCTCTAGTTTATGTATATCTTTTTGAATCCTCTCTCTCTCTTCTCTAGTATTAGCTACCCCTCCTACCTTTGTGTCATCAGCAAATTTGATCAGTTTACCCTCAATTCCTTCATCTAAATCATTGATAAAGATGTTGAACAATACAGGGCCCAAAACAGAGCCTTGTGGTACCCCACTTGAGACATTCTTCCAACTGGATGTGCAGTCATTTACAACCACTCTTTGGGTCCGATCACTAAGCCAGTTATGAATCCACCTAACAGTTGCCTTGTCCATTCCATACTTAGTCATTTTTTCAATAAGGATTGTGTGAGATACTTTGTCAAATGCTTTGCTGAAGTCAAGATATACTATATCTACAGCATTTCCCTGATCCACCCAGTCAGTGATTCTGTCATAGAAGGAAATTAAGTTAGTCTGACATGACTTATTAGTTACAAACCCATGCTGACTGTGTTTAATCACTTCATTCTTATCCAGGTACTTGCATACATGTTCTTTAATAATTTGTTCAAAGATCTTTCCTGGTATAGAAGTCAGACTCACCGGCCTGTAGTTCCCTGGGTCCACCTTCTTCCCCTTTTTGAAGATAGGAACAACATTTGCTCTTCTCCAGTCTTCTGGGACTTCTCCTGTTCTCCAAGAATTTTCAAAGATTATGGACAGTGGTTCAAGAATTTCTTCTGCTATCTCCTTCAGAACCCTGGGGTGTAATTCATCTGGACCTGGAGACTTGAATTCATTTATGTTAGCTAAGTGTTTCCTCACTGTCTTTCTGTTTATAGATATCCTGGATTCTTCTATTCCTTTAATAGGACAGTGAAGATCAGTTGATGTTACATTTCCTTTCTGAGAGAAAACAGATGCAAAATAGGAATTTAAAAGTTCAGGATATTGGATCCTTACCAGCCTGAAAAACCAGGCCTCAGCGGTCTGCTTCATCTGGCTGGTTAACAAAAATAGGGGGGACCCCACACCAATTTTTTTTCGAGGGATCCCCTATTTTTGTTAATCAGCCAAGATATGCAGACTGCTGTGGCCTGGTATTATCAGGCTGGCAAGGTCCATGGATCTTGGCTCCTTAACAGCCTGAAAATCCAGGCCTCAGCGGTCTGCTTCATCTGGCTGATTAACAAAAATAGGGGGGACCCCACGCCAATTTTTTTTGAGGGGATCCCCTATTTTTGTTAATCAGCCAAGATATGCAGACTGCTGTGGCCTGGTATTATCAGGCTGGCAAGGTCCATGGATCTTGGCTCCTTAACAGCCTGAAAATCCAGGCCTCAGCGGTCTGCTTCATCTGGCTGGTTAACAAAAATAGGGGGACCCCACGCCATTTTTTTTTCGAAGGGAACCCCTATTTTTGTTAATCAGTTCCCTCTGACGTCACTGATGGTGTCCCTGGCTGACCTGAAGTGAAAGTGGAAAGCAATCAATTAAGCTTTCCACTTCCTCTCCTGTCAGCCAGGAGAGGAACTCATTCATTTGGGGGTTTACTGTGAGGCTGCAGCATTAGCTGCGGTCCCTGCAGTAAACATTAACCCTTTCTGAAGGATTACACCGTGGGACCTGACTGTGCATCGGATTGGTAAGAATAATTTTGCTTTATTATTTTATTTTTATTACAGGAAATGGTTTTAGCAGGTAAATAAAATATGGTCAAAAACTGTGTGATTATTTCATTAAACTTCTTTTTTATTAAAGTGTGTGTGTTTGATTTTTCTTTCATACAATAGGATTAATAATTGATAGTTGTCTAATTGACAGCTCTCAATTATTAACCTGGCTTAAAGTGACCTTTCAATTGCAAGGTCATTTTAACCCCTTATTAACCCATTCGCCACCGCTACAGGGCAATGGGAATAGACGGGCAAAGTGCCAGAAAGGGCAAATCTAATTAGAGATTTGCCCTTTCTGGGGTGTCTGGGGGCAGATGTTAAGTAGCCGGGGGGGGCCAAAAAAAATGGTCCCTCTCTGGGCTATTATTATCTGCCCCCACTCACTGGCTTTGTCTGTCTGGTTGCGAAAATAGGGCGGGAGCCCACGCATTTTTTTTCAGCAATTTTACACCTCATATATATATATACATGTCATTGAATTTGTGACACATATATATATATATTTATATTTATAGTTCATACACTTCTACATAGTATAATAGCCGCTAATTCAATTGCCGGCTTTTGTGAAAATGCAGAACCCGACATGAAATGACACTTGGTGTACATAGGGTTAACCATGTCTTTTCATGTAGTTTGCTATCTGATTTGCACAAACAATTAAATCAGTCTATGTGTGCAAAATTTCACACCTCTAGGGGTTAATTAAAGGTGTAAATTCGTAGCAAAAAAGTCCGTTTTTTTTACAACGAATTTACACCTTTAATTAACCCCTACAGGTGTGAAATTTTGCACACATAGACTGATTTAATTGTTTGTGCAAATCAGATAGCAAACAACATGAAAAGACATGGTTAACCCTATGTACACCAAGTGTCATTTCATGTCGGGTGCTTCTGTCTTTTCACAGAAGCCGACTTTACCCGGCAATTGAATCAGAGGATATTTTACTATGTAGAAGTGTATAAACTATACATATATGTATATATACATGTCACAATGACATGTATATATATATATATATATATATATATATGTATTCTATGTGTGTATATTTAGTGTTTACAAGGAAAGAAAGAGGTTTTTTTAGTTGCGATATTTTGTTCCCATAGACTTACATGGGACTTCCGGTATCGGTATCGGGTATCGCCGATATTTTAATGGTATCGGCGATACCATTCCGATTCCGATACTTTTGGATATCGGAAAGTATCGCTCAACACTAGTAACAATCCACTGGCTGATGTGCACATTGTTTTGGGGTGCGGAGTGCTCTGTGTTCCACCAGAGGGCGCTGTGTGTGACCTTCGCTCCGCTGCCCATGGAAGGTCTCCGCCTAGAAATCACTTTCCAAGTTTGGCTCCTATGAAAGCAGCTTTGTGGGACACTTGGCCCCTGTGTCTGGAGGCTGTCGATTTTCATGTGTTGGTGGAGGCATGCGGGCCCTTTTCACATTGAGGAATTTCTTAAAGTGACATCAACAATATCAATTTATATAGTAATTATATAAATATTAATTTATATTTTATTACTATAAAATGTGCTAATTGTTGAATTGTTGATTTTTTTTTTTTTTTTTGTCTGCCTGTCCCTTTAAGTGAATGGCTTGATTGCCCAGCGTGTGTGGGCAGCAGCTTGTGACAGGTGGCCCATTATATAGCAGAAGCCCCTCCATGTGCCATAAGCTGGCAGCGTTCCTGGCATCGAGCAGCGGAATATCTGCGTTACATTTCCAGGGACATCAATATTAACCATGGGGGGCAGCGGGATAATTGGTTGTGTACCCGACCAGATTATTAAATCACCCCACAAGCCAAGTCCCCCAATACAGCTGCAGAATAATGACTAAACACCAGACCTAATGTCTCACAGATGGGGGTTTGTTCCAATGTATCAGTGCAGGCATTGCAATGAAATAGCAAATCCAGAACCTCAAACTGAAAGCTGATAACGGCACAGATACATTGTAGCAAACTGCACCCAACCTACAGCATCCCAGAGCTCAGCTACTCTGACAGCTTTATGACCTGAGGTCTCACAGGGTGCAAAGCTCAGCGGCAGCCAGGTAGCGGGGTCAGGTAATGGGGTCAGGTAGCAGGGTCAGGTAATGGGGTCAGGTAGCGGAGTCAGGTAATGGGGTCAGGTAGTAGGGTCATGTAGCGGGATCAGGTAGTGAGGTCAGGTAGTGGGATCAGGTAATGGGGTCAAGTAGTGGGATCAAGTAATGGGGTCAGGTAGTGGGATCAGGTAATGGGGTCAGGTAGTGGGATCAGGTAATGGGGTCAGGTAGCAGGGTCAGGTAATGGGTCAGGTAGTGGAGTCAAGTATTGGGGTCAGGTAGTGGGATTAGGTAATGGGGTCAGGTAGTGGGGTCAGGTAGTGGGATCAGGTAGTGGGGTCAGGTAGTGGGATCAGGTAGTGGGATCAGGTAGCGTGGTCAGGTGGCGTGGTCAGGTAGCGGGATCAGGTAGCGGGGTCTGGGAGCATAGTCAGGTAGCGGGATCAGGTAATGGAGTTAGGCAGTGGGATCAGGTAGCGGGATCAGGTAGTGGGATCAGGTAATGGGGTCAGCTAGCGGGGTCAGGTAGCAGGGTCAGGTAGCAGGGTCAGGGAGCGTGGTCAGGTAGCAGGGTCAGGGAGTGTGGTCAGGTAGCAGGGTCAGGGAGCGTGGTCAGGTAGTGGGGTCAGGGAG
This sequence comes from Oophaga sylvatica, assembly GCA_033576555.1. NCBI lineage: Eukaryota > Metazoa > Chordata > Amphibia > Anura > Dendrobatidae > Oophaga > Oophaga sylvatica. The sequence goes on from JARQOD010000002.1 coordinate 635,015,443, forward strand.
CATGGTCAGGTAGCGGGATCAGATAATGGAGTTAGGCAGTGGGATCAGGTAGCGGGATCAGGTAATGGAGTTAGGCAGTGGGATCATGTAGCGGGGTCAGATAGTGGGATCATGTAGTGGGATCAGGTAGTGGGGTCAGGTGGCGGGATCAGGTAATGGGGTCAGGTAGCGGGGTCAGGTAATGGGATCAGGTAGCGGGGTCAGGTAGTGGGATCAGGTAGCGGGTCAGGTAGTGGGATCAGGTAGCGGGTTCAGGTAGCGGGATCAGGTAATGGAGTCAGGCAGAGGGATCAGGTAGCGGGGTCAGGTAGTGGGATCATGTAGTGGGGTCAGGTAGTGGGATCAGGTAGTGGGATCAGGTATTGGGGTCAGGTAGTGGGATCAGGTAGCAGGGTCAGGTAGCGGGATCAGGTAATGGAGTTAGGCAGTGGGATCAGGTAGTGGGGTCAGGTAGCGGGGTCAGGTAGTGGATCAGGTAGCGGGGTCAGGCAGCGGGATCAGGTAATGGAGTTAGGCAGTGGGATCAGGTAGAGGGATCAGGTAGTGGGGTCAGGTAGTGGGATCAGGTAGCGGGGTCAGGCAGCGGGATCAGGTAATGGAGTTAGGCAGTGGGATCAGGTAGCGGGGTCAGGTAGTGGGATCAGGTAGCAGGGTCAGGTAGCGGGATCAGGTAGCGGGATCAGGTAATGGAGTTAGGCAGTGGGATCAGGTAGTGGGGTCAGGTAGCGGGGTCAGGTAGTGGGATCAGGTAGCGGGGTCAGGCAGCGGGATCAGGTAATGGAGTTAGGCAGTGGGATCAAGTAGCGGGGTCAGGTAGTGGGATCAGGTAGCAGGGTCAGGTAGTGGGATCAGGTAGCGCGATCAGGTAGCGGGGTCAGGTAGCGGGATCAGGTAATGGAGTCAGGCAGAGGGATCAGGTAGCAGGGTCAGGTAATGGAGTCAGGCAGGGGATCATGTAGCGGGTCAGGTAGCGGGATCAGGTACTGGAGTCAGGCAGTGGGATCAGGTAGCGGGATCATGTAGTGGGGTCAGGCAGTAATACACACTTCTATCATTCTTAACAATCTGGACACTTCAGATTATTGATTGCTGACTGCGGAAGATGTTAACTGTCAGCGGAGCAGAGATCAATGAGATCATGTAATGACAGAAGAGAATTACAGATCGGGTAGATATAACGATTGGTGCTTAGAATGAATCATTCTAACAGCTTGTTATTAACATATTTATCTATCTATTATCTATCATCTATTATCTATAATCTATGTATCATCTATCTATTATCTATCTATTAATCTATTATCTATCATCTATCTATTAATCTATTATCTATCATATATCTATCTGTTATCTATATATTATCTATATATTATATATCTAATTTTGTTATTTATCATGTTTACTTATAACGCATTAACTTAGGTTCTGTATTTATGTACAGAAATTATTTCCATGTTACGATCCGTTTTGAGATGACTGATGCAAAAATAAAATTTTCCAGTCCAAGATCCTTTCAATTGGATTTGGACTGAAATGTCCTGAATTGTCTTCCATCTGCCTCTTTTCTGTTTGCTATAAATTTTTATTCCAATCAAAAAATGTAGTCTGCACAACTTTTGTTTTTTTCTGGCAAAAAAAAACTGCATCTGGACCTGTATTTTGGGTTTAACAATGAAGTCTATGGGAACAGGATCATAATGGATCATCTGTTGTGTCATCCGTTACATCATCTGTATAATCATCCATTTTGTCATCTGCATGGTCATCCGCTATGTCAGCTGTATGTACATCCATTGGACCATTGGGTCCTCTGTATGGTCATCCTTTGTGTCATCTGTATGGTCATCCTTTGAGTCATCTGTATGGTCATCCATCGTGTCATCTGTTGGGTCATCCATTGTGCTATATGCATGGTCATCTGTTGTCCTTGTATGATTATCTCTTGAGTCATCTGTATGATTATCCGTTGTGTTATCTGGATGGTCATCTGTATGTTCATCCATTGGGCCATGTGTATGGTCATCTGATGGGTCATCCATTGTGCTATCTGTATGGTCATCTGTTGTCCTTGTATATCTTGGGTTATCTGTATGGTCGTCTGTTGTGCCGTCTGAATGGTCATCTGTATGATCGTCCATTGTGTCATCTGTTGTGCGATCTCAATGGTCAGCTATATGATCATCCATTGAGTCATCTGTCTGGTCATCTTTTGGATCATCTGTATGGTCATCTTTTGGGTCTTCTGTATGGTCATCCGTTGGATCATCTGTATGGTCATCTGTTATCCTTGTATGATTACCTGTTGGGTCATCTGTATGGTCATCCACTGTGTCATCTATATGGTCATCTCTTGGGTCATCTTTTGTGCCATCTGAATGGTCATCTGTATGATTACTAGTCATAAAGGATAAGAGCACAATATGTCATATCAAATGTCAGCATACAAGTCAATATTCCGGGCTTACACAAGCAAACGTCTGTTTTCTTGACCAACCAGAAATCAACACATAGATAAGTCTATTCTTCTTGGCTTGCTACAAAATAGTCGTCTGGTTAATTAAGAAACAATGCTGTGCCTTCACACGGACATTATGCTTACTGTCCGCATTGGGGCTCACAATCTACATTTGATATCAGTTTCTGGAGTGTGGGAGAAAACCGGAGAACCTGGAGGTACCCACGCAAACACGGGGAGAACATACAAACACCTCACAGATGTTGTTCTTGGTGGGATTTGAGTCCAGGACCCCAGCCTCACTCCAACTATCCATCTATCGTAACAAGTCTTGGACAGATGGTAGAAATGCATGACCAGGATGGCGGCAGCCTCCACCACATGCATTTTTTTGGGGAAGAATTATTAGTAATGAAAATTCTTTTACAGGATCCTGAAGACACGAGCAGGAACAAGTACATGCACAGAGCGCAGCACATGCAGAGAGCACAGCACATGCACAAAGCACAAGACATGTACAGAGCACAGGACATGGTCAGAGCACAGGACAGGTACAGAGCACAGGACATGTACAGAGAACAGCACATGTACAGAGCACAGCACATGTACAGAGCACAGGACATGGACAGAGCACAGCACATGGACAGAGCACAGGACATGTACAGAGCATAGCACATGTACAGAGAACAGCACATGTACAGAGCACAGCACATGTACAGAGAACAGCACATGTACAGAGCACAGGACATGTACAGAGCATAGCACATGTACAGAGAACAGCACATGTACAGAGCACAGCACATGTACAGAGAACAGCACATGTACAGAGCACAGGACATGTACAGAGAACAGCACATGTACAGAGAACAGCACATGTACAGAGCACAGCACATGTACAGAGCAGAGGACATGTACAGAGCATAGCACATGTACAGAGCACAGCACATGTACAGAGAACAGCACATGTACAGAGAACAGCACATGCACAGAGCACAGCACATGTACAGAGAACAGCACATGTACAGAGCAGAGGACATGTACAGAGCATAGCACATGTACAGAGCACAGGACATGGACATAGCACAGCACATGGACAGAGCACAGCACATGGACAGAGCACAGGACATTTACAGAGCGCAGCACAAGTACAGAGAACAGCACATGGACAGAGCACAGGACAGGTACAGAGCACAACACATGGACAGAGCACAGGACAGAGACAGAACAGAGCACAGGAACAGAGCATAGGACATGTACAGAGCACAGCACATGTACAGATACTGATGATGGAGGAGATGGGTGGTCACCAGATACTGATGATGGAGGCGATGAGCAGTCACCAGATTCTGATGATGGAGGCGATGAGCAGTCACCAGATTCTGATGATGGAGGAGATGGGCGGCCACCAGATACTGATGATGGAAGCGATGGGCGGTCACCAGATACTAATGATGGAGGTGACGGACGGTCACCAGATAATGATGGAGGTGACGGGCGGTCACCAGATACTGATGATGGAGGTGACGAGCGGTCACCAGATAATGATGATGGAGGTGACGGGCGGTCACCAGATACTGATGATGGAGGTGATGGGCGATCACCAGATACTGATGATGGAGGTGACGGGCGGTCACCAGATAATGATGATGGAGGTGATGGGCGGTCACCAGATACTGATGATGGAGGTGACGAGCGGTCACCAGATAATGATGATGGAGGTGACGGGCGGTCACCAGATACTGATGATGGAGGTGACGGGCTGTCACCAGATACTGATGATGGAGGTGACGGGCGGTCACCAGATACTGATGATGGAGGTGATGGGCGGTCACCAGATAATGATGATGGAGGTGACTGGCGGTCACCAGATACTGATGGAGGTGACGGGCGATCACCAGATACTGAAGATGGAGGTGACGGGCGGTTACCAGATACTGATGAGTTTTACATTTCTATTTTGTTCAATCACTTTGCATTTTTTAAATGATAAAATTAAACTATTAATTCTACTTTTTAAAGCATTAACAATCATTTTATTTCTATAGCACCAACATATTCCGCAGCACTTTACAAAGCTTCTTACTTAGTAGCATTTTTCACAATTTGCACAGTACTATATATGAGTAGAACATGTGGATAAATTGCGAGGAGACAGAATCTGTGCGGATATTTCTTGTCTTTATATTATATGACAGATGAAGAGTCCTTAGTGGCTAAAAAGCTGAATACTAATGTAAAAGAAATGAGAAATGGTAAGGACACAAATGTATGATGTTCTTTCCTGTCTATCTCACAACTATGTATTGCTATATACACTCCTCAACATTGTGATTACAACATCAAGAAGGAAAAGACATGGAATGATGTCAATCATAGGATGGAAAGACATTAATAATCTGCAAATGAATGAATGGAAACTAAATTATCAAAACTTCTGGATTTACGACTATGAGAAGTATAATTCATGTGCAGAAATCCCGGCACTTCCTCAGCTGCTATCACTGAGGTTATTGATGGTCGTTTGAGGAAGATTCTGCCGCTGAATGGACTTGATTAAATCATCAAGATCCACTGCTGGCAGCTCCTGTGTAATCACCAACCAATAACGTCTCCGATGTGCTCAAAAGGAGACAAGTCCAGAGACGCTGCAGCCATAAGAGCACATTTAGGCCACACAAGCTGCTCACAGTATCACGAGCTACTTAAGGCACTGTCTTGTTTAAAAACAGCTCCTGGGACACTTTGGAGGAATGGCCGTATCATTTCTAACCAAAGACCTCATATCCAGTCTATATTACTTGGAGACACACTGATCTCATATCCAACCTGTATTACAGGGAGAGACACACAGAGCTCACATCCAGCCTATATTACTGGGAGAGATACACAGACCTCACATCCAGCCTATATTACTGGGAGAGACACACAGACCTCACATCCAGCCTATATTACTGGGGGAGACACACAGACCTCACATCCAGCCTATGTTACTGGGAGAGACACACAGATCTCACATCCAGCCTGTATTACTGGAGAGACACACAGAGCTCACATCCAGCCTGTATTACTGGGAGAGACACACTGACCTCACATCCAGCCTATATTACTGGGAGAGATACACAGACCTCACATCCAGCCTATATTACTGGGAGAGATACACAGACCTCACATCCAGCCTATATTACTGGGAGAGACACAGAGACCTCGCATCCAGCCAGTATTACTGGGAGAGACACACAGAGCTCACATCCAGCCTATATTACTGGGAGAAAATGAACTCGGCACTCAACTTTAGTATAGTGAGAATAAAGATTTTTATTCACAGTAGTAACACGAAACGTTTCGGTCCTATATCATGGACCTTCATCAGTCACAGATACTACTGGGAAGGGGGTTGATCCACATAGGGAAGAAAGAAAGGGCTGGATATAGCCTGTGTTGGTGGGGTGAGATGAGGAAGAGGACAATGCCTCTATTGCACTAGTAACCTGTTGTGAAGGAGTCCGGTAGTGAGGATAGGTCTCTGCATTGGACGCGGTGTCCACCGCTAGTCTGAGTGCCAGTAGTATCTGTGACTGATGAAGGTCCATGATATAGGACCGAAACGTTTCGTGTTACTACTGTGAATAAAAATCTTTATTCTCACTATACTAAAGTTGAGTGCCGAGTTCATTTTCTATTAGATACGGTTTGGGAACCTACTCTGGCACCTTCTTGGTTGTGCACACGGTTATTTTTTCATATATTACTGGGAGAGACACAGATCTCACATCCAGCCTATATTACTGGGAGACACACAGACCTCACATCCAGCCTATATTACTGGGAGACACACAGATCTCACATCCAGCCTATATTACTGGGAGAGACACACAGACCTCACATCCACCTATATTACTGGGAGACACCACAGACCTCACATCCAGCCTATATTACTGGAGAGAACACAGACCTCAATCCGCCTAGAGACAACAGCTCACATCGCTATATTACGGGAGAGACACAGACTCACATCCACCATATTATGGGGCACACAACCACATCCAGCATATAGGAGAACAACAGACTACATCCCCTATATACTGGAGACACACAGCTACCAGTAATTACTGGAGAACACAACCTCCAGCCTATATTACTGGGAGACACACAGACCTCACCATATTACTGGAGAGACACACAGACTCACATCCGCCTATATACTGGAGAGACACACAGTCACACCAGCTATATTACTGGAGAACACACAGACCACATCAGCCTATATTACTGGAGAGACAACAGACCTCACATCCACCTAATACTGGAAGACACACACTCACATCCACCTATATTACTGGAGAACACACAACGACTCCACCAATTACTGAGGAAACAGACACCACATATTACTGGAAGACACACAGACTCACATCACCTATATTACTGGAGAGACCACAGACTCACATCCAGCCTATATTACTGGAGGACACACACCTCACATCCACTATTTACTGGGAGAACACACAGAGCACATCACACCTATATTATGGAGACACACACCTAATCACTATACAAGACACACAGCTAATCCGCAATACGAAGACACACGACCACATCCACAAATACTGAACCAGACTCACATCAGCCAATACGAAGAAAAAATCACACCACTATATTACTGAGGACCAGACTCACATCCACTATATATGGAGACCACAGACTCACATCCATATTACGGGAGACAACAGACTCACAACCAGCCTATATTACTGGGGAGCACACAGACCTCACATCCAGCCTAATTACTGGAGACACACAGACTCACATCCACTATATTACTGGAGAGACACAGACCTCACATCCACCTATATTATGGAAGACACACAGACTCACATCCAGCCTATATTACTGGAGAGACACACAGACTCACATCCAGCTATATTACTGGAGAGACACAGACTCACATCCAGCCTATATACTGGAGAGACACACAGCTCACATCCACCTATTTACTGAGAGCACACAGAGCTCACATCCAGCCTATATACTGGAGACACACAGACCTCACATCCACCTATATTACTGGAGAGACACACAGACCACATCCAGCTATATTACTGAAGACAACAAGCTCACATCCACTATATTACTGGAGAGACACACAGAGCTCACACCAGCCTATATTACTGGAGAGACACACAGACTCACACCAGCCTATATTACTGGGAGAACCAACTCACATCCCTAATTACTGAACACAGCTCACATCATTTCTGAGAGACACACAGCCACCCACTATACTGAAGACACACAGCTCAATCCACTATATTATGAGAACACAGCTCACATCCACTATATACGAAGACACCAGATCCACCCACAATACTGGAGAAACACAGCTATTATGGAGAGAAATACATCCTAATACGGAGACACACAGACTCACACCTATATATGAGAGAACACACGCCTATTACGAGACACAACTCATCCCCTAGGAGACACACAACTCCATCCAGCTATTACTGGAGACCACCACATCCACTATACTGAGAGACCAACTCACCAGCCTTACGGAACACACGATCCATCACTATTACGGAACACAAGCCACATCCACTATTACTGAAGAACCAACTCACTCCCCTATATAGAAGAACACTCACATCAGCTATTGGAGACAGACACATCACTTTTACTGAAGCAACTCACATCCACTAATAGACACCAACACATCACTAATACGAAACCACTGAATACGGGACACCACATAGTTCTGAGACAACACTCATACATATAGAGACACACAGCTCACACCTATTACTGGAGACCACACGCCTTTAGGAGGACAATCACTCCCTATAGAACACACACATCCACATTATGAGAACAATCCATCCCCTAATCGAGAAACGCAATCCCTATATTCTGGAACACAATCACCACTTATACGAACCAGATCACATCACTTATTGAGAACACAGCCAATCCACCTATTATGAGAACCAGCTCACACCACTAATTATGAACAGCACACCCCATTACGGGAGAACAACACACCCTTTACTGAGGACACGCTCAATCACATTACGAACCACAGCTCACATCCCATACTGGAGAACAGCTCACCCCTAATACTGAGAAACAACACATCCACTAATGAGAGCACCAGAGCTCACTCCACTTTACGGAGCACAACCACATCCCATTAGGAGACAAGCTACATCACTATATCTGAGCACACAATCCACTATATTCGAGAACCACTCACATCTAGAAAACAGCAACCCTAATATGAGGAAAAACCACTCACCATATAGAGACAACAACACACCCTTACGGAGACCAGTCACATCACTATATATGAGACACAGCTCACACCCTAATTCGGAGACCAGTCACATCCACCAATATGGAGAACACTCCATCCACCTATTCAACAACTCAATCCATATATTACTGGAGAGACAACAATCCACATCCCCATATTACTAGAAAACAGACTCTCCTTATTACTGGAGAGAACCAGACTCACATCCAGCTATATTACTGGGAGACACACAGACCTCACATCCAGCCTATATTACTGGAGAGACACACAGACTCACATCCAGCCTATATTACTGGAGAGACACACAGAGCTCACATCCAGCCTATATTACTGGGAGAGACACACAGAGCTCACATCCAGCCTATATTACTGGAGAGACACACAGAGCTCACATCCAGCCTATATTACTGGGAGAGACACACAGAGCTCACATCCAGCCTATATTACTGGGAGAGACACACAGACCTCACATCCAGCCTATATTACTGGGAGAGACACACAGACCTCACATCCAGCCTATATTACTGGAGAGACACACAGATCTCACATCCAGCCTATATTACTGGGAGAGACACACAGACCTCACATCCAGCCTGTATTACTGAGAGAGACACACAGAGCTCACATCCAGTCTATATTACTGGGAGAGACACACAGATCTCACATCCAGCCTATATTACTGGGAGAGACACACAGACCTCACATCCAGCCTATATTACTGGGAGAGACACACAGAGCTCACATCCAGCCTATATTACTGGGAGAGACACACAGATCTCACATCCAGCCTATATTACTGGGAGAGACACACAGACCTCACATCCAGCCTATATTACTGGGAGAGACACACAGACCTCACATCCAGCCTATATTACTGGGAGAGACACACAGAGCTCACATCCAGTCTATATTACTGGGAGAGACACACAAACCTCACATCCAGCCTATATTACTGGGAGAGACACACTGACCTCACATCCAGCCTATATTACTGGGAGAGACACACAGAGCTCACATCCAGCCTATATTACTAGGAGAGACACACAGACCTCACATCCAGCCTATATTACTGGGAGAGACACACAGACCTCACATCCAGCCTATATTACTGGGAGAGACACACAGACCTCACATCCAGCCTATATTACTGGGAGAGACACACCGACCTCACATCCAGCCTATATTACTGGGAGAGACACACTGACCTCACATCCAGCCTATATTACTGGGAGACACACAGACCTCACATCCAGCCTATATTACTGGGAGAGACACACAGACCTCACATCCAGCCTATATTACTGGGAGAGACACACAGACCTCACATCCAGCCTATATTACTGGGAGAGACATATCTGTAATACAACCACATTGTACAGCAAGCGTCATTTTTGGATGAAGGATGAAGTGACATCTGACCACAGTATAAAGATGACAATTACAGGCACAAGATTCTGCAAAAATAACCTCAGAAGGTAAGAAGCAGGGCCGGCTCCAGGTTTTTATGGGCCCGGGCGAAAGAGCCTCAGTGGGCCCCTTTAACACAGACCACGATTCATGATGCACAGATACTGCAGAGAAATATAGGTATAGTACAATGCCAAACACTTCTTTTCTTCCATTACATGACTGATATCTATTGTAAATTGTACAATAGCTCAAAAACCGCCAAATCCTCACAGCGCACAGAACAGACTGGACAGTACAGTCCTCCATACAATATTATGGGCACCACAGTCTCCCCCTCATCACCCATATAATACCCCATGCAGGATGTCACCCCCCATATAATGCTCCATACAGAATACTGGACCCAAAATAATGCTCCATACAGAATACTGGACCCAAAATAATGCTCCATACAGGATACTGGTCCCCATATAATGCTCCATACAAAATATGGAGCTCTCTTCTGCACTGTGCTGCGTTCTGCACTGTTACGGCTCAGGAAAGGGCGCTGTGGAAAGACTCCCCATTATCATCATGATTGTCTCCCCATCAACATCATTGCCTCCTTATCATCATCATGGCCTCACCATTATCATCAATGCCTGCCCATCATCATCATCTCCTCCCCATCATCATCTTCTCCCCATCATCAATGCCTGCCCATTATCATCAATGCCTGCCCATTATCATCATCTTCTCCCCATCATCATCAATGCCTCCCATTATCAGCAATGCCTGCCCATCATCATCAATGCCTGCCCATCATCATCTTCTCCCCATCATCAATGCCTGCCCATTATCATCATCTTCTCCCCATCATCATCAATGCCTCCCCATTATCAGCAATGCCTGCCCATCATGATCATCATCTCCTCCCCATCATCATCAATGCCTGCCCATCATCATCTTCTCCCATCATCAATGCCTGCCCATCATCATCAATGCCTGCCCATTATCAGCAATGCCTGCCCATCATCATCTCCTCCCCATCATCATCAATGCCTGCCCATCATCATCTTCTCCCCATCATCAATGCCTGCCCATTATCATCATCTTCTCCCCATCATCATCAATGCCTCCCCATTATCAGCAATGCCTGCCCATCATCATCTTCTCTCCCATCATCAATGCCTGCCCATTATCATCAATGCCTGCCCATTATCATCATCTTCTCCCCATCATCATCATCAATGCCTCCCCATTATCAGCAATGCCTGCCATCATCACACACAGACAGCACACAAGCACTCTCTCACATACATACACACACACATACATACACACACAAAGCACCGCACTACATACACACAGAGACACACACACACACGTCTTACCTGTCCGGCGTCCCCGCGCTTTGTGCCACAGCCGGTCGCTGAATGATGACGTCATCCAGCGGCACTGCTGTGAGAGGAAGCGCCGGCGCCCCCTGGAGCCCGGAGCTGCGGCAGCGGAGGCACGGGAGAGGTAAGTATTGTGCCAGCTGCTGCCGGGGCCCTGAGCAAGCTGGGGGGGGGGCACAGTGGCGGCGCTGACACCGCTCTCCTCCGCTAACGGCGCGGGGGTGCCAGACTGCGAGTGGGCCCCCCCACCTGCTCAGGGCC
>JARQOD010000002.1:635027360-635058373 GCA_033576555.1 Oophaga sylvatica
CTATTCTGCTGGTGCAGTCACTGTGTACATACATTACATTACTGTAATCTCTCACTCTCCTCTGGCATTTTCCCATCCTCCTTCAAACACTCCATCATTACTCCATTACTAAAGAAACCCGCTCTCGACCCTTCCTGCACAAACAACTACAGACCGGTCTCCAATCTCCCCTTCATCTCTAAACTTTTGGAGCGCCTAGTCTACTCCCGCCTCACCCGTTACCTCTCCACTTACTCCCTCCTAGACCCTTCACAGTCCGTCTTCCGCCCCCTACATTCGACCGAAACTGCACTCATCAAAGTGACCAATGACCTTCTTACAGCAAAACGTAACGGCGACCACTCTCTGCTCATTCTTCTCGACCTTTCTGCAGCTTTCGACACGGTTGACCACCGTCTCCTACTGTCCAGGCTCCAGTCACTAGGTATTAAGGACACTGTTCTCTCCTGGTTCTCCTCCTATCTTTCTGACCGCTCCTTCAGTGTTTCGTTCTCTGGCTCCACGTCATCTCCTCTTCCTCTCACTGTCGGTGTACCCCAGGGCTCAGTCCTTGGCCCCCTTCTCTTCTCTCTCTACACCGCCCCAATTGGACAGACCATCAGCAGATTTGTCTTTCAGTACCATCTTTATGCTGATGACACACAACTATACACGTCATCCCCCGACCTTACTCCTGCTGTACTACAGAACGCCACCGACTGTCTGTCCGCAGTCTCCAACATCATGTCCGCTCTCTATCTGAAACTCAACCTCTCCAAAACTGAACTTCTGCTCCCGCCGTCTACTAACCTCCCTAAATTTGACATATCCCTCTCCGTGGGCGGCACCATAATAACACCCCGGCAGCAGTCTCGCTGTCTGGGTGTTATGTTTGACACCAATCTCTCCTTCACCTCCCATATACAATCTCTTGCCCCTTTTGCCGCCTACACCTAAAGAACATCTCTAGAATCCGCCCTTTTCTCACCTTGGAAACAACAAAAACCCTCACTGTAGCACTGATCCACTCCCGCCTGAACTACTGCAACGCTCTATTACTTGGCCTCCCCATTACTCGACTATCCCCTCTCCAGTCCATCCTTAATGCAGCAGCCAGGGTCATCCATCTGGCTAATCGGTACTCGGACGCGTCCGCTCTTCCCCAGTCCTTACACTGGCTGCCCATTCATTATAGGATCCAATTCAAAGTACTGGTTCTCACCCACAAAGCTCTCCACAGTGCAGCACCCCCCTACATCTCCTCCCTCATTTCTATCTATCGGCCTAACCGACTGCTGCGCTCTGCAAACGACTTTCGACTAACCTCTGCACTAATCCGTACCTCCCACTCCCTGACTCCAAGACTTCTCCCGCGCTGCGCCAATCCTCTGGAATGCTCTACCCCAAGAAATTAGGACTATCCACAATTTGCATGGTTTCAGGCGCTCCCTCAAAACACATTTGTTCACATTCACTAATCAAAGTCATTCTATGTGTAAGTGTGTGTGTGTGTGTGTAGCCCATTCACTATCTCCATCCATGCCTCACTCCCTCAAGATGGCTGGACCATCATTGTAAATGCACCATTGTATATACACACCTGTACTTTGTATCTCCCCCACCTCATTGTAGATTGTAAGCTCTCACGAGCAGGGGCGGCTTATTTTGCTTTAATTATTGTATTAACGTTGTTACTTATGACTTGTGTTCTGAAACTGTTAAACTGTAAAGCGCTGCGGAATATGATGGCGCTATATAAATAAAGATTATTATTATTATTATTACTGATCCTGAGTTACATCCTGTATTATACTCCAGAGCTGCACTCACTATGCTGCTGGTGCAGTCACTGTGTACATACATTACATTACTGATTCCTGAGTTAAATCCAGTATTATACCCCAGAGCTGCACTCACTATTCTGCTGGTGCAGTCACTGTGTACATACATTACATTACTGATCCTGAGTTACATCCTGTATTATACTCCAGAGCTGCACTCACTATTCTGCTGGTGCAGTCACTGTGTACATACATTACATTACTGATCCTGAGTTACATCCTGTATTATACCCCAGAGCTGCACTCACTATTCTGCTGGTGCAGTCACTGTGTACATACATTACATTATTGATCCTGAGTTACATCCTGTATTATACTCCAGAGCTGCACTCACTATTCTGCTGGTGCAGTCACTGTGTATATACATTACATTACTGATCCTGAGTTACATCCTGTATTATACTGCAGAGCTGCACTCACTGTTCTGCTGGTGCAGTCACTGTGTACATACATTACTGATCCTGAGTTACATCCTGTATTATACTCCAGAGCTGCACTCACTATTCTGCTGGTGAAGTCACTGTGTACATACATTACATTACTGATCCTGAGTTACATCCTGTATTATACTCCAGAGCTGCACTCACTATTCTGCTGGTGCAGTCACTGTGTACATACATTACATTACTGATCCTGAGTTACATCCTGTATTATACTCCAGAGCTGCACTCACTATTCTGCTGGTGCAGTCACTATGTACATACATTACATTACTGACCCGGAGTTACATCCTGTATTATACTCCAGAGCTGCACTCACTATTCTGCTGGTGCAGTCACTGTGTACATACATTACATTACTGATCCTGAGTTACATCCTGTATTATACTGCAGAGCTGCACTCACTATTCTGCTGGTGCAGTCACTGTGTACATACATTACATTACTGATCCTGAGTTACATCCTGTATTATACTCCAGAGCTGCACTCACTATTCTGCTGGTGCAGTCACTGTGTACATACATTACATTACTGATCCTGAGTTACATCCTGCATTATACTCCAGAGCTGCACTCACTATTCTGCTGGTGCAGTCACTGTGTACATACATTACATTACTGATCCTGAGTTACATCCTGTATTATACTCCAGAGCTGCACTCACTATTCTGCTGGTGCAGTCACTGTGTACATACATTACATTACTGATCCTGAGTTACATCCTGTATTATACCCCAGAGCTGCACTCACTATTCTGCTGGTGCAGTCACTGTGTACATACATTACATTACTGATCCTGAGTTACAGCCTGTATTATACTCCAGAGCTGCACTCACTATTCTGCTGGTGCAGTCACTGTGTACATACATTACATTACTGATCCTGAGTTACATCCTGTATTATACTCCAGAGCTGCACTCACTATTCTGCTGGTGCAGTCACTGTGTACATACATTACATTACTGATCCTGAGTTACATCCTGTATTATACTCCAGAGCTGCACTCACTATTCTGCTGGTGCAGTCACTGTGTACATACATTACATTACTGATCCTGAGTTACATCCTGTATTATACCCCAGAGCTGCACTCACTGTTCTGCTGGTGCAGTCACTGTGTACATACATTACTGATCCTGAGTTACATCCTGTATTATACTCCAGAGCTGCACTCACTATTCTGCTGGTGCAGTCACTATGTACATACATTACATTACTAACCCGGAGTTACATCCTGTATTATACTCCAGAGCTGCACTCACTATTCTGCTGGTGCAGTCACTGTGTACATACATTACATTACTGATCCTGAGTTACATCCTGTATTATACTCCAGAGCTGCACTCACTATTCTGCTGGTGCAGTCACTGTGTACATACATTACATTACTGATCCTGAGTTACATCCTGTATTATACCCCAGAGCTGCACTCACTATTCTGCTGGTGCAGTCACTGTGTACATACATTACATTACTGATCCTGAGTTACAGCCTGTATTATACTCCAGAGCTGCACTCACTATTCTGCTGGTGCAGTCACTGTGTACATACATTACATTACTGATCCTGAGTTACATCCTGTATTATACTCCAGAGCTGCACTCACTATTCTGCTGGTGCAGTCACTGTGTACATACATTACATTACTGATCCTGAGTTACATCCTGTATTATACTCCAGAGCTGCACTCACTATTCTGCTGGTGCAGTCACTGTGTACATACATTACATTACTGATCCTGAGTTACATCCTGTATTATACCCCAGAGCTGCACTCACTGTTCTGCTGGTGCAGTCACTGTGTACATACATTACTGATCCTGAGTTACATCCTGTATTATACTCCAGAGCTGCACTCACTATTCTGCTGGTGCAGTCACTATGTACATACATTACATTACTAACCCGGAGTTACATCCTGTATTATACTCCAGAGCTGCACTCACTATTCTGCATTGTGGTTTCCATGCTTTAATGTTACTGCTGCATTTTTTTCCATCACTTCCCTATTTCCATGTTTATCAAGTAACTAGCATTAAAGTAGCTCATCACTATTATTGGAGCTGCCCAAGTACCATATTCCTGCAGCGCCCCTGCAGGTGAAATGAAGCGTTACATGCATCACATTGTAATCAATTCCCTGTGTTTTTAATTCATTGCATTACAGAATCCTTCAAGGCAAAATGGGCTTTTTTTTAGCTGCTGAATTCCCTATTACTGTACGACAGATGGGTTTTGTAGACCTGATGTGATGACCCCTAGTAGGGTTTCTCTGGTGTCTTCTGATGGCCAGCTTCCCAGTATACCTCTATAGGGAACCAGATGAGGGATGGCACTGCCTATGTCTCTAGTTACACTGGAGCCATGAAGGAAACATGATCACCTTCTCCTTTAATCTTACGGCAGAACCTGGGATAAACTTTCTTAAGAAATGTTTTGTCTTGTGAGTCCTCCAGTGTCCACCATATAGAATATTCTATTGCACATCTGCGACTCCGGTATTTTTTTTACCTGACTCTCTTTTACATTCATCTTGAAGTCAACACATTTTTTTAACCATTGATCCTTCTATCAAAGATCATTCACAATCAGCTGTTAAGATATTAACGAGGACTCATCATTAATTAAAGGGACAATCAATTATTCATATCAGTGGAGGCTTCTGTTAATTTCTTGTAAATCACAGGTTTATAGGGCAGATGCAAAAAATTATAAGGCTGGTAGAAAATTACATAAACATGGCTGCTTATTCTAGGCGCCACAATTGTCCACAGGTTCTTTGTGGTATTGCAGCTCAACCTCACCTCATTTTTTGGAGTGAACTAAAGTACCCAATTCAACCCATGGATAGATTCGGTGCTATTTTCTAGAATATACCCATATGGACATAAGAGCTGCTCTTATGAAGACTGGAGTAAATAAAAAGATAACCTCCATTTCATGACTTGGCTCTGCCTGCTGCCTCATTCCTTGGCTTGGCCTGCTGCCTTATGCCTTGTCACTTGGCTCGGTCTGCTGCCTCATGTGTCTTGGCTTGGCTCAGTCTGCTGCCTCATGTGACTTGGCTTGGTCTGCTGCCTCATGTGTCTTGGCTTGGCTCTGTCTGCTGCCTCATGAGTCGTGGCTTGGCTCTGTCTGCTGCCTCATGTGTCTTGGCTTGGCTCTGTCTGCTGCCTCATGTGTCTTGGCTCTGTCTGCTGCCTCATGTGTCTTGGCTTGGCCTACTGCCTGTCCTCCGCTCAGTGTGTCTTGGATGCACTGAGCGTGAGCTCACTCGTCCAATCTAGTGCAGAGGCGTGCTGAGCTGTTGGTATTTTGATAGACAGACGTCCATTCTGCGACTGGGGTGCTGAGCTTTCTTCAGGTGTTCCCTGTTTTAAGTAATTACACAGCTTCTTAGCTTAGCTGTCAGTCCCAGATCGCTGCCAGTCGTAGCATTTGCTCAGTGGTGCATGTTGCCTTGTATTCCTGTGTGTTATGATTTGGTAGCTGAGGAGAGCAGGCAAAAAAGGAAATTGTAAGGTTCTATGTATATATTCCTGAAACTCAGTTTGTTCGTCAGCCATTTTACTTTCTGTCTTGCTGCAGCTATCTTGCCCTCAGTCAAAATGGAGTTTCCAGCTTGCATGTTCCCGCCCTGATTCTCTCCTTTGCTTCTTAAGCAGCCACAGCTGAGCAATCAGTGCTTCAGAATCTAGCCTGCAGTGAACCTGTGACTTGACTCCTGTAAGCCTTGGACCTTGTACTCCAGCTATTCCTACTGAGGAACTCTGAAGCACTTGTGGACTCTGAACCCTGCTCTTTGAAAGACCCACGTTTGCATGGACTTACGGTAACAGAGAAGAAGATCCTGAATCTGTATTGGAGAGTGATTGCTGAGCTTGGATTACTCTGGCCTGCTGTGTCTCCTGTTTCTGTGTCTGCAAACTGTGTGACTATTTCTGCCAACTTGTATGAAGTAATACAGGACTTTTCTATATCAAACCTGTGACTCCTGTGTTTTCATCGCACCCAAGCACAAGACGCTATATGAACTGTACTACATACATTACAAGATTCTGAAGCCAAAACGTTAGTGTCTGCTGGGTCTGGAAGGCTGTGTCTGCTGTACTGTGGATATCAGACGTCCGGTTGTACTTTCTGTGATGACAGTGGTTGTGACTTCTCACAACCATTCCAGTAATCCTGTCTTAAAAGATCTGGAAAATGGAGGCCCGCATAAAGGAACTTTGCGGAGTGACTGATAATATCCTTGCAGATTTGCAGAATATAAAGACCCGTTTTACAAATCTACAGGACCTCAATAATCACAATTTGCAAGTGGTTGGACAGACTACCCAGGATTTGCGAGCCAGGATTGAGGTTCTAGAGGGGCGAGTCCAGGCTCCTGCCGTAGCCCCGAGTGCTGGGATTCCCAAGTTGCCCCCTTTTCGTTTTGGCGGTGAACGTGAGAAATTCAGGGGATTTATTAATCAATGCAATCTTTTTTTTCTGCACATGCTTTACAATTTCCCACTGAACGATCTAAGGTGCTTACTATAATTATGTTGCTTACCAACAAGGCTTTAATGTGGGCAAACCCTCTGATTGAGACTGAGGATGATTGTTTGAATCATCTTGATGATTTCATTTCAGCCATGGGGCAGGTGTTTGATGACCCCAATCGAGGTGCAACAGCTGAAGCAGCCATGTTAGCTTTGCGCCAAGGTAAGCACTCGGTAGCTGAATATGCCTTGGATTTCAGGAGATGGGCCCTTGATACCACCTGGGACAGTTCCGCCAAAAAATCTATTTTTCGAAAGGGGTTATCTCCACTGATTAAGGATGAACTTGCTCGTGCCGACCCTCCCACTGCGTTAGGTGACTTTATTAACTACTGCATCCGTATTGATACTCGTCTGACTGAACGCAGGCAAGAGAGATGGTTCGAAAGCAATCGTACTAACCTTTTCCTACCTTCCTCTCCAGCTAAGGAACCTTTGAGTAGGATTACACGGGAACCTGAACCTGAACCCATGCAGGTAGACTCTTTACAACGACGGGTTAGTGATGCACGCAAGGAACATCGTTTTAAGGAGAATCTATGTTTCTATTGTGGTAAGTCAGGGCACTTCATTATAAACTGCCCCAGCCGTTCTCGTAAGACTACTGCAGCACTCATTCATTGTGAGTGTTGCGAGAGGGGATCTGTCAGGTCCGAGCCTCAGGCTCCAGAGAGATCTGCAGCAACAGATCTTGATTTCTCGGACTTAAACTCCGTTACCTCTGAGGACGTTGACTGTGTAAACGCTGCCATTTTTCAAGTTTCCTCAGCGGTGTCCCAGCTGAGTTGTAAGAAAAACAATTCTCATTGCTTTCTTTCCATCAAACTCTGGGTTGACTCAGCTTGGGTGTCTAGCTCTGCTATGATCGACTCAGGGGCAAGTGGAAATTTTATGGATGTCTCCTTTGCTCTGAAACAGGGAATACGTTCAGTGAAGAAGGCTACTCCAGTACAGATGGAAACTGTGGATGGCTCCCTGCTGACCTCTGGACCAGTGGATCAGGAAACAGAGCCTTTGAGGGTTCTTATGGGTAAAGATCATCAAGAGAAACTGTCCTTTATGCTTATCTCTTCTCCCCACTTTCCCATTATTCTAGGGCTACCATGGCTGCAGGCTCAGAATCCTACCATTAACTGGGAGACCAAGGAATTACACTTTCCAGAGAAACAGATGAGTCCAAAAGTTTCAGCTTGCTCTGTTCCTAAAGGAATCATGTCAGTCCCTGAACTACCAGCTGTATACCAGGACTATGTGGATTTATGTGACAAGAAGAACGCTGACCAGCTTCCTCCTCACCGTCCATATGATTGTCCAATTGAATTATTGCCTGGAGCAGAGATACCTTTTGGTAAGATCTACCCCCTGGCGGGGCCCGAGCTAAAGGCTTTAAAGGATTACATAGATGAAAATCTAGCCAAGGGCTTCATACGCCCCTCTTCATCTCCTGCAGGTGCACCCATCTTCTTTGTAAAGAAGAAAGATGGATCTCTGAGACCATGCGTAGACTATAGGGAACTCAATAAGGTTACTATTAGAAACCGTTATCCATTGCCTTTAATCCCTGAGTTATTGGAGAGAGTGCGACATGCCAAAATTTTTTCTAAACTAGATCTTCGTGGGGCCTATATCTTAGTCCGTATTAGACCTGGGGATGAATGAAAGACTGCATTCAGGTCACGCTATGGACACTTTGAATATCTAGTTATGCCTTTTGGTCTGAGTACCGCCCCAGCCACTTTCCAACACTTGGTGAATGACATCTTCAGGGATCTCCTAGATACATTTGTGGTAATTTATTTGGATGATATTCTAATTTTTTCTAACTCCACAGAGGAACATCATGGACAGTGAGAATGGTCTTGGAACGTCTAAGACAAAATCATCTTTACATCAAACTTGAAAAGTGTGAATTCCATAGGACCGAAATTCAATTTCTGGGGTATGTACTGTCTACACAAGGAATTAGTATGGATGGAAGCAAAACCCAAGCCATCAAGGATTGGCCAAGTCCTAGAAATGTGAAGGAGGTACAGCGCTTCATCGGGTTTGCCAACTTCTATAGACGTTTCATTAGAAATTTCTCTGAGGTAGTGTCACCTATCACTCAACTTACCCGGAAAGAGTCTAGGTTTTCCTGGACTCCCCAAGCCCAGGAAGCATTTTCCCGTCTAAAAGATAAATTTACCACTGCACCTATCCTAGTAATCCCAACCCCGAGCTTGCCTTCATAATAGAGGTGGATGCTTCAGACTGTGCCGTTGGAGCTATACTCTCTCAGAGAACAGGTGAGAAGAATGTCTTGCATCCCTGTGCCTTCTTTTCCCAGCAGTTGTCTTCGGCTGAGAGGAACTACGATGTGGGCAATAGAGAGTTGTTGGCCATTATTGCCGCCTTCAAAGAATGGAGACACCTTCTTCAGGGAGCTGCACAGCAAATAGTCGTCCTGACAGACCATCGTAACCTTGAGTTTATCAGGTCGGCTAAGTGCCTGACTCCTCGCCAGGCTCGCTGGAATCTTTTCTTAAACCAATTTAATTTTATCATCTCTTATAGACCAGGATCGCGCAATGGAAAGGCTGATGCACTCTCTAGGATTTACTCAGCAGAGACACGTCCAATTACTCCTCCTAAGACTATTCTTCCTGACTCTAGATTCCTAGGAGTAATTCATAATCAAGACCTACTTAAGGACATCAAGGAAGCATACCATGCGGATTCCTTTTTGGCACAACCCCCAAGGGACGTAAGTCTTGTCTTTAAGAATGGTGTGTGGATTCAGTAATGGCCGGAGCAGAGCCTCCCTCCCCTCAAGAAAGAGGCGTGGGCGGAGGCCGGCATGACGGGGGTTTGGAGGGGTTTAAAATGAGGGAGGAACATTTAAATAAGGGGGGAGTGGTTGGGGGGTGGTTTATAAGGCAGTGATGGGGCGGTCCCAGGGCAGTTCCTGTCTTGCCCCATCAGTAGTAAGACGCAGTACAACTTACCATGTCTGCAAACGCGGCGATCGAGCGCCTCAGGGCTGTGGCCTCGTCGCAGCCTCCTGGATGGCTGGAAGCGCAGGTGGCGATTATCGTTCAGGGAGCTTCTGGTCCGTCGTCTGGGGCATCGCAAAGGGAGAGGCGGCCAAGAAGGGTGAGGCCTCCTGAAAGACTGTCGCCGGATCAGGCTCCTCGGGCCTCGCGTCGGCGCAGGAGCCCCTCACGGGCCCCTCCAGGCCGGGCGGCGCGCGGAGCTCGCTTAGCAGGCCCTCGGCCTGGGAGGAATCCACCAAGCCAGCGAGGCCCTGCGGCGGTAACTTCTCCTCCGCCGAGTGCACGTCGGGGGGCGGAGTCTTTGTGCGCCGGCCGTCAAGCGAGAGCTGCGTCCTCGGGAGGTCGCAGTGGTGAGCGATCCTTTTTGCGGCCTGTTTCAGATAGCAGCGCGGGTGCGTCGGCGTTGGTGTCTCCAAGCGCCGGGCGTCGTGGAAGATCTGCGTCCTCGGGGGGTCGCAGTGCTGAGTCACCTGCTGTGCGACCTGCTTCCAATCGCACTGCGGGTGCGTCGTCTTTGGAGCCGGTATGTCCCGGGCGTCGCGGGAGAATTGCGTCTTCGGGAGGTCGCAGTGGCGAGGGACCTTCTGGGCGGCCCGCCTCAGGAAGCATCGGTGATGCGTCGTCGTTGGAGCTGCTAAGCGATGGGCGTTTTTTGAGAGCTGCGTCAGCGGGCGGTCGCAGTCGCGATCGGCTTGCATTGCTATCTGTTCCGGATGGTCATGCAGGTGCGTTGTCAAATTACGGAACGGCCGGCTCATCAGACCAGCAATTTTCCCCCCTTGGTGACGGCGGGGTTCCAGGTTCGTCGGGGGGTCACAGCGGCAGTTTTACTGCACTGCGGCCTGCCTCTGTGGACGGCTTCAGAATTTCGGCGGCCGTGGCATCGGTCGGCACGGGTCAGCAGCTTTTACCCCCCATAGGCGGAGGGTTTACAGAGGGATCGGAGGGCCGTTGCTGTGGGGTGAACGCGGGGCGGCTTGGTTTGGCTGCTGCTGCTAATCCATCGTCGGGTGCTGCTGCGTCTTCAATGTTGTTTCAGGATCAGCGGGCTGGATCCCCAATGGGGTTTAGGCCTTCTTCATCTGGAAGTCACGGAGCGGTTTCCGGACGTCAGGAGCAGGTCAGCGGAGTCGTGGTGTCAGATCAAGGCGGTGGCGACGCACCTTTGGAACCAGGTTATCCGGCTGGAGGGCTCACAGCTCCCTCGCAGCCCGGTGAGTATAATTCTATGTTAAGCGTTGGTCATTCATTTTTGTCTTCTTCACCGTTTGGGGTAGCTCGGCCGGGAGTTAGTAATAGTGTTGGGGGGGTGGCCGAGGTAGCCGGGGTTACGGATATGCTGGTAGATGTGCGGAATTTGCTATCCCGATTAGAGAAGGGTATAAGTTCTCCGTCTCCAGTGACGGCGTGGGTTGGATCACAGGTTGGGGGGCAGATAGTGGCGAGCGTGTCGGAACAGGAAGGGCTTAGTGCTGAACCGGTGTCTGTGTCGGTGCAGACAGAGAAGGAAAAGGAGTGTCGGGTGCGTTTAGATGATAGGGCTCACGGGGAGGTATATGTTTGTTTTGAGGGCCCCTTGGGGGCTCATTTGAAGAAGGAAGTTAAGGAGCGTATTTGGAAGGATGAGTACGTTGAAATATTCTCATTGTTGCCTTTGGAGAAGTTTAATTTGGATAAAAGTAAAAAGGAAGATAGTAAGAAGGAGGAGGAGGAGAAACGGAGGTGGCGATTAATTCCTCAGACGTTCGTCAACTGGCAACAAGCGTTTGCTATTTTAGCAAGTGTTATCGGGAGAAAGCTTCAGACAACTGCTCGGCTTTGTTTTGTTATTTTGATGCTATTGGGGAGGCGCATAGGGGGTATGGGGGACAGGCTTGGCTGCGGTATGATGAGCAGTTCAGGCAAAGGAAGGCCGTGCGTCCGGCGATTCGTTGGGATCAGAAGGACATTGGTCTGTGGATGAGAGTCATTGCACAGAATAAGTTTGGGCATTCCTTTCTCGGGGGAACTGGGGGCGCCGGCCAGAGTGGAAATACAGCTGGGGCAGCGGGAGGAAGTGGTAAAGGCCAAGGAGGTGGGAACAAATTTGGGGTGTGCTGGCAGTTTAATGACGGCCAGTGTAAGTTTGGGGCGGGGTGTAAATTTAAGCATGTCTGCTCCAATTGCAATGGCGCCTCCCATGGAGCGTCTAAGTGTTTTAAAAAAGGGAAGCAGAAGCCTGGGGGTGGTAATTCCCAAGGGAGAGACTCCGGTGAGTTTGGAAAAGATGGTCCCTTATCTAAATAGATACGGTGACAGGGAAAAGGCGTCGTTACTGTTCAATGGTTTTAAGGATGGTTTTGTTATCCCGCATCCTCCGTTTGTTATCCCGCGGGTACTTAAGAATTTGCATTCGGCTTTATTGCATAAGGAGGTGGTCAGTGAGAAATTGGCAAAAGAGGTTTTGTTGGGTCGTATGGCGGGCCCTTTCTCGTCGCCACCTTTTCAGGACTTAGTGGTTTCCCCGTTGGGCGTTGTTCCCAAGAAGGAGTCGAACAAGTTTCGGCTTATTCAGCATCTTTCTTACCCACGGGGGAGGTCGGTGAACGATGGCATTGATCCGGAAATTTGTTCGGTTATTTATTCCTCTTTTGACGAGGCTGCGCGGTGGGTGAGGAAGTGTGGTCGAGGGGCCCTTATGGCTAAGACTGACATTGAATCTGCTTTTCGACTTTTGCCAGTTCATCCTGATAGTTTGAAGCTGCTGGGTTGTTTTTGGGAGGGGGAGTTCTTTGTTGACAGATGTTTGCCGATGGGCTGTTCCTTATCATGTGCTTATTTTGAGGCTTTTAGTTCTTTTTTGGAGTGGGTGGTGCGAGAGGTGTCTGGTTGTGAATCTGTTATTCATTACTTGGACGATTTTCTGTGTGTAGGCCCAGCAAATTCTTCATGCTGCCATGGGATCTTGAAAACTGTTGAGTGGGTGGCGGAGCATTTTGGGGTTCCTTTGGCGCCAGGCAAAACTGAGGGCCCATCTTCTTGTTTGTGTTTTTTGGGAATAGTCATCGACACGGTGGCATGGGAGTTCAGATTGCCCGAGGAAAAGTTGTTGGCTTTACGGGCTGAAGTAGGTAGAGCGCGCCGGGTGAAGAAGTTGTCGTTGCGTGATTTGCAGTCGTTGCTAGGGAAGTTGAACTTCGCATGTCGAGTGATGCCGATGGGGCGAGTTTTTTCACGTAGGCTGGCTAGCGCTACGGCAGGGATAAAAGCCCCTCATCACTTCATACGTTTGTCTGGGGAACTTAAGGCGGATTTGGCAGTTTGGGATTCCTTCTTAGAAGGATATAACGGGCGCTCTTTGGTCATGGCCGAGGTTGTTGGGAGTGATGTGTTGGAGTTGTTTACGGATGCGGCCGGAGGGGTTGGTTTTGGAGCCTATTTCAGGGGGCAATGGTGTGCGTCTCGTTGGCCTGCAGAGTGGGTGGCTGAGGGCTTAGTTCGGAACATAACATTATTGGAAATTTTTCCAATTCTGGTGGCGGTGCATTTATGGGGAAGTGAGTTTCGTGATCGCAGGGTGCGTTTTAATTGTGACAACATGGGAGTTGTTTGCGCGATGAATGGGCTTACTGCGTCCTCTCCTCCTGTCGTGCGAGTTTTGCAACGTTTGGTCTTGTTATGTTTGGAATTGAATGCACACGTGACGGCGACGCACGTGCCGGGTGTGAAGAATGACATAGCTGATTCTCTTTCTCGTTCACAGTGGGATCGTTTTCGCTCATTGGCCCCGGAAGCGGAGTGCGAGGGTCTAGCCTGCCCGGAGGAGTTGTGGAAGGTGGTTTACGGTCTGCAGAGTCTCTGATTAGGGCATCGTTGGCTCCAAAAACTTGGGCGGCTTATCGGGCAGTGTGGCGTAACTGGGAAGAGTTTTTAATGACAATTCCAGTTTTGGGGGATGGGGTGGATTTACAAAGGGCCTTATTGGCTTGGTTGGGGCAAGGGGCGAGGGAAGGATGGTCTTGTGCCAAAGTGTCGCGGGTTTTAGCAGCACTATCTTTTGGGTTTCGTTTGCGGGGGATTAGCGATGTGTCAAAGACCTTTTTGGTGCAGCAGGCGGCAAAGGGTTTTCGTCGAAATAAGGGGTTGGGTGATACGAGGCGCCCGGTATCCTTCGCTTTGCTAGAGCGATTGGGTTTTATTTTGGACACGACGTGTTCTTCTCGTTTTGAAGTTCTGTTATTCCGTCTGGCTTTTTCGTTGGCATTCTTTGGGGCTTTGCGGGTAGGTGAGCTGGTTTCGGGTAATAGACAGGCGGCGGGGGGTTTGTTGGCTAAGGATGTATTATTGACGGCGGGTGGTGTTGAGTTTTGGCTGCGTAAATCCAAGACGGATCAAGAGGGGAGGGGCCGTCGGGTAGTGTTGGTATTGTATCAGGGTACCCGATGTGTCCAGTGTTATGTTTGCAGCGTTTTTGGGAGTTGGGCCCCGGGTTGGGGGGCTCATTGTTGTGCCATGCCGATGGCGGTAGCCTGTCCAGGTATCAGTTCAACGCCATTTTCAAAAAGTCCATTCGAGCATTAGGTCTCGATGATTCTCATTTTGGGACGCATTCATTCCGGATTGGGGCGGCGACTGAGGCGGCAGGTAGAGGGTTGGACGCGGCATCAATACAACGTATTGGGCGTTGGAAGTCTAATCGATTTAGGAGTTATATTAGGCCTTGATTTTTCGAGGTGGTATTTGATTGTTCTGAGGGCCTGCGTGGGAAGTTTGGAGTTGGTTAAGGGTGATCTTTTGGGATGTTTAGTGTTATTTTCTCATTTCAGGTTCCCTTCCTATGCTGATTTGGATTTTTGGTCACTCCTTCGTCCACTGGGGAGCGTTGAGAGCCGACGTCAGGACTGATGGTCGGCAACTGGGATTTCCCCGGTCTATGGCGGTAGTGCGATGGCTCGGTTTTCGAGGAATGCAGTGGAGAAGGGTGTTGCCCGAAATTCATGCGTGCGCCCGCTTGGACCGTGCTCCCGATGTTTTGGTACTCCATGTCGGGGGGAATGATCTTGCGGTGCGTCCTTTTCGTGAGTTAGTGCGAGATATCAAGCAGGATTGCTTGCGGTTATGGGTGTTGTATCCGGGGGTCATTTTAGTTTGGTCTGACATTGTGCCACGCAGACGTTGGAGGAACATGAGGTCTCTGGTTAAAATCAATAAGGCCAGGATAAAGGTTAACAGGGCCGTGTCTTCATTCATGGCTCGGAATGGTAATGTGTCGGTGCGGCATTTGGATTTGGAGAAGGGGGAGGGGGATTTTTGGTTGGCCGATGGGGTTCATCTGAATGCTGTTGGTTCAGATATGTGGGCACTAGGTATTCAGGAAGGTATTGAAAGGGCCATGGCTTTGCGGTCTTAGGGGGTCTCGGGCCATTGAGGTTTTCAATGGGCCCTCGTTGTGGCGGCTCAAGGGGGTGGGGAGAGAGTCCTTGAAGTTGGTGGAAATTGGTTTGTGGGGACTCTGTTTAGGGTCTCCACTGTTTGAAGTTATGTGGTGGTGATCTGGTGAATGGTGGAAGGGGAGTTCACACGGAGTGGGCGGATCCCCAGGTGGTTGGGTGAACAGCACACCTCAATGGTGGTGCTCCCGAGCCTGTGGGGTAACGGCTGGGAGTAAGAGGTGGGATGTTGTTCACAGGATATTGGTTTAATTCACCATGATCTTTGTAGCTTCAAGGACTCCTCCCTGATGTGTTATTGGTATATATATATATATTGTTATATATATATTGTTATATATTGTTATTTATTGTTATTGTTGTTTGTACTTAAATAAAGGCTGCTGTGGCCATACATATTCCAAAGAATTACTGTAATTCGTTATTGGGGTATGGATAACTGGGGTATATTGATAAGGGTAAAGGGGGGCTCAGTTCTAGAGTCCTGGGTTTCGTACGAGTAAACAACTCGACTATACCAACGTCAAGTAATGGCCGGAGCAGAGCCTCCCTCCCCTCAAGAAAGAGGCGTGGGCGGAGGCCGGCATGACGGGGGTTTGGAGGGGTTTAAAATGAGGGAGGAACATTTAAATAAGGGGGGGAGTGGTTGGGGGTGGTTTATAAGGCAGTGATGGGGCGGTCCCAGGGCAGTTCCTGTCTTGCCCCATCAGTAGTCCCACCCTCCCTCCCTATTGGATGATGTTACTGGATGGTTAATTTTGGGTCATGGCGGCTCAAGGGGGTGGGGAGAGAGTCCTTGAAGTTGGTGGAAATTGGTTTGTGGGGACTCTGTTTAGGGTCTCCACTGTTTGAAGTTATGTGGTGGTGATCTGGTGAATGGTGGAAGGGGAGTTCACACGGAGTGGGCGGATCCCCAGGTGGTTGGGTGAACAGCACACCTCAATGGTGGTGCTCCCGAGCCTGTGGGGTAACGGCTGGGAGTAAGAGGTGGGATGTTGTTCACAGGATATTGGTTTAATTCACCATGATCTTTGTAGCTTCAAGGACTCCTCCCTGATGTGTTATTGGTATATATATATATTGTATATATTATTTTATATATTGTTATATATATTGTATATATTTATTATGTTATTGTTGTTTGTACTTAAATAAAGGCTGCTGTGGCCATACATATTCCAAAGAATTACTGTAATTCGTTATTGGGGTATGGATAACTGGGGTATATTGATAAGGGTAAAGGGGGGCTCAGTTCTAGAGTCCTGGGTTTCGTACGAGTAAACAACTCGACTATACCAACGTCAAGGGACAACGTCTGTATATTCCTGAAACAGTCAGATTAAGAGTATTGCAACTCATTCACGATTCCAAGATAGCTGGGCATAGAGGAATTCTAAAGACACAGGAATTTCTTTCTCGTTTCTTTTGGTGGCCCACTTGCAGGAAGGATGTTTTGAATTATGTCACTTCATGTGAGGTCTGTGCAAGATGCAAAACACCTCGCTCCTCACCAACTGGTCTGTTACAGCCTCTTCCCACCCCGTCCCGCCCGTGGGGATCCATTTCTATGGACTTCATTGTGGAGTTACCAACCTCTCAGGGGAAGAACACCATTCTAGTGGTGGTTGACCGTCTAACAAAGGCAGCTCATTTTATCCCTTGTGTCGGCTTACCCACTGCAAAACAGACATCAGATTGATGATTAAAATGTGTTTCGCTTACATGGAGTACCGGATGAGGTTATTTCGGATCGAGGGGTGCAATTCACTTCTAGGTTTTGGCAAAATTTCTGTGCAGCATTGGACATTAAAGTAAACCTTTCTTCTGCTTTTCATCCCCAGACTAATGGACAGACCGAACGAACCAATCAAACCCTGGAGCAGTATCTCCGCTGCTTTATCTGCCACCTACAGGATGATTGGGTGGATCTACTTCCATTAGCTGAGTTCTCGTATAACAACTCTCAGAGTGCCTCCACTAAACAGTCTCCTTTTTACTCTAATCTAGGTTATCATCCTAACATTCTACCACGATTTCCCATAGAAACGCCTTTACCAGCAGTGGCTGAAAGAATCACGTCTTTACAGAAGAATATGGATCTTCTAAAGGAAAATCTGGAATCGGCTCAAGAAAGGTACAAGAAAGCAGCAGATAAATTTCGTAAACCTGCACCAGCTTTCAAGGTAGGAGACTTGGTCTGGCTGTCAACCAGAAATCTTAAGTTAAGGATTCCATCGTCTAAGTTGGGACATAAGTACATTGGACCCTATAAAATCAGTAAAATTATAAGTGCCGTTGCTTGTCGTCTTCAACTGCCCAGAACTATGAGAATCCACCCTGTCTTTCATGTATCCCTACTAAAGGCTGCGACACCCAATACGTTTCCTGGACGTTCCTCTCCTTGCCCTGACCCAGTGCTAGTCGATGGTCAGGAAGAATTTGTGGTGGAAAGGATTTTAGATTCCAGGTTGTATAGAAATCAGTTACAATATCTGATTAAATGGCAGGGCTACCCAGTGGAGGACAACTCATGGGAACCGGTCAATAACGTTAATGCTCCTCGCTTGCTCCGTCAGTTTCATCAGAGGTACCCACAAAGCCTGGTCTGAGGTCATCCGGAGGTTGTCCTTAAGGGGGGAGTAATGTATGGTTCTATGTATATATTCCTGAAACTCAGTTTGTTCGTCAGCCATTTTACTTTCTGTCTTGCTGCAGCTATCTTGCCCTCAGTCAAAATGGAGTTTCCAGCTTGCATGTTCCCGCCCTGATTCTCTCCTTTGCTTCTTAAGCAGCCACAGCTGAGCAATCAGTGCTTCAGAATCTAGCCTGCAGTGAACCTGTGACTTGACTCCTGTAAGCCTTGGACCTTGTACTCCAGCTATTCCTACTGAGGAACTCTGAAGCACTTGTGGACTCTGAACCCTGCTCTTTGAAAGACCCATGTTTGCATGGACTTACGGTAACAGAGAAGAAGATCCTGAATCTGTATTGGAGAGTGATTGCTGAGCTTGGATTACTCTGGCCTGCTGTGTCTCCTGTTTCTGTGTCTGCAAACTGTGTGACTATTTCTGCCAACTTGTATGAAGTAATACAGGACTTTTCTATATCAAACCTGTGACTCCTGTGTTTTCATCGCACCCAAGCACAAGACGCTATATGAACTGTACTACATACATTACAGAAATACACCAGAGAGGTTGGAATCTATGGGATTGCAGTACCCTGACTAACCACCACAACTAAAGGCAGCCGTGGAGCGTACCTACGTTGGTCCTAGACGCCTCGTCACAGCCTGAGAAGCTAACTACACCTAAAGACAGAAAGAGGAAAACTATCTGCCCCGGAGCAGATCCCCAAAGAACATAGAAAGCCCCCAAACATGTAATGGCGGTTAGACAAGAGGAAAATACAGACACAGACAGAAAATAGTATGAGCAAACGTTGGGGCTAAAACTTCCTAAATAGAAAAGGATAGGAAGGACACTTACTGTAATCCCAAAAAACCCTGAAAAGTACCAACTCTACTAATTACAAAAACACCTGAGATCACACGACCTCTACCACCTAAATTAGTTCTCTGGTGTAACAAAACTAAACAGCAGCCACTGAAAAAAACTGGAAAAGGCAAATGAACAAACAACAGTGGCTGAACTAAACTGAGAGGAGCACAAGCCCCCGGAGGGGACCCGGCAGACCCCCACAGAAGTGCAGGACAAAATGCAAAAAGCAAGCACAAAAAACTAAAAGAAAAAATGTCTTATCTGTTAGCAGAAGATGCAGGCACGAAACAGCAAGCTACAAAGTGAACAGGAATCAAAGATGAGACCAGAACAATTGATCACCGGCAACCCTGATGGGAGGGAACCTCCCTTATATAAGACCAGTCAGTAACACCTGATCGCCAATCTTCACAATCTTCATTGGATAGTTCAGTACTGTTTGTAACCACCAGAGGGAGCTTCTGCTCAGAATTCATTTCTAGCACATTCACAACACCTGTGCTCTGTTTGTTAATTTATTGCTGCCTGATCTTGGACCTCATTCTGACCATCCATTTGCTAGGCACCTTTGATCTGATCCACTATCTTGATGGTATTCTGACCTTGGACCTTGACCTGACTATACTTTTTTCTTTCCCCTATAGTTTACGACGTGCTCTATTGGCATCTGACACCAGAACGTTCCACTACCCTGCCTCACAGCTTGTCCATGAGAAGTGACTAGCGTCACATTAAAATGGCCTTATGCTTTTCACTTTTTCCCCACCCAATGGACGTAGATTGCACACTCTGTGATCAGGTGGAGAATCTGATCAAGATGATCCAGGAACTGTCCAGGGAGTACCAGAAGCTATAATCTTTACATTCCGAGCAACAGGTACAGTTTTCTAGTACTATGGGTGCTCTCAAAGCTCTTGACTGCCATCTGTAATTATCAATTTTGTACCTTCTAACCTGTAATTGGTCTCTCCCGAACCAGTAGTGGCACTTCCTGATAAATTTTTGAGGTAGGAAAACCAGCTTAGGGTATTTAGGGAGAGCTGTGGACTATTTTTAACCTTATGATCTGGTCTTCAGTGGATGAGTCCCAGCGCGTGGGAATAATTATGTCCCTACTACGAGGGGGCCCTCAGACTTGGGCATTTTCTTTGTCCCCACAAGCCCCAGACGCTGAGGCAAAGATCATGAACCATATTACAGGGGAGCCGCACTGCTGAGGACTATAGTTCTGAGCTCTGGCAATGGTCCTCTAAAGTTCTGTGGAATGATGCAGCTCTCAGGTGCCAGTTCCACAGAGGTCTTTCTGATGCTCTTAAGGATGGCTCTTCATACTCCACCTTGATCCTTGGGGAGGCCACAACTCAAGCCATCTGAATGGATCAAAGAATTTGGGAGAGAAGTGATGGGTGACAGCAGATTTCGGTCACTCTTCCTGAGTCCATCCACATACCTGAGGCAGAACCAATGGAGGTTGTGTCTGCCAGCATTCGGGCCATTGAGAGGAGACGTCGGTGCGATACCGAAGACTGCCTCTATTTTGGTAATTCTGGACATCTCCTTAAGGACTGCTCGGCACACCCTCAAGCAAGCAAGTTGACGGGAAATACCTATGTCTGGGTGATTGTCAATGAGGTCACCTAGACTCCCAGGTACCTTTTTACTCCAAGACCAAATACTGTTAAACGTGGAACTACTTTTTAAGACCCAATGATTATCTGCGTTAGCTTTCATTGACTGTGAGTCTGCTTCCAACTTCATTAATTCTGGACTGGTTTTGAAATTATGGTTGAGAACAGTTAGGTTGGAAATACCAATTCAAATTTTTGCCATTGACATGACACCATTACTCCAGAATCTTGTCCAGCTGATAACTGTAGAGTTCACACTCAGGGGCGGATATACCGCCGATGCAGTTGCATCGGGGCCAGGAGATGGAGGGGCACTTGCAAGCAGGCAGGGCAAGCTTCACCACCTGGCAAATGCTGGGGCCCACCGGCACCCTATGGGGCCCCTCTTCCCATACTTACCTCTCCCTCTGACTCCGCAGGCCCGATCTCTTCTGCATCTTGTGACTCTCTGATGTCTGACGTCACTACAATGTTCCCTCTGCGCTGAGCAGTGCAGGGAGTCTGAAGATGCTGTGGAGACCGGTACTGTGGTGGGAAGAGGGAGAGGTAAGTATTTGATTATTTTAATGTTTGGAGCACAATATGGGGCCCATTCTGTATGGTGCACCATATGTATGGAGCACAACATGGGGCCCATTCTGTATAGAGCACACTATGTATGGAGCACAATATGGGGCCCATTCTGTATGGAGCACATTTTAACTCTCTCAGCACTATATGTGCTGGAGCATGCTTCCGAGCTCACATCACCGCAGCTAATAACCGCGATGACACATATCTCCCCTCAAGGACCTGTCCGCCGACCATCTTAAATACCCCCCCCCTTTCTGCCCAAAGCCGGGGTGACTTGGCACCTTCTGCCATCAACAGTGGACTCTCAGCAGAGAGTCAGCAATGCCATGCAGTTTCCCTGGCCTATGCTCCACATGGAAGTTAAAATTCTGAAGTGCTAGGAACCACCTGGTCACTCGGCATTGTTCCCCTTCTTCTCCCTCATCCATATCAGTGGGGCATGGTCTGAAACAAGTCTGATCTTCTTGCCTAAGAGGTAGTACCTTAGAGTGTCTAACGCCCACTTTATGGTCAAACATTCCTTCTCCACTATGGAGTAATTCTTCTCACAGGATGACAACTTCCGATACATTATGGGGTGCTCTTTCCCGTTCACCTCATGTGATAAGACTGCATCCAGCCCGACATCTGATGAGTCCGTCTGGACCACAAACTCCTTGGAAAAATCCAGTGCCACCAGCACCGGCTGTTTACACAGGACTAGCTTCAGTTTCTGGAAGGCTGTCTCAGCTTCTGGAGACCACTTAGCCGTAGGTGACTTTGTCCCTTTAAAGGGAATCTGTCACCCTAAATTGGCGGAATATTTAAATGATGGCAGTCAGGTCAGATGGGCGGTGTTTTGGGTACTTGCCTTAACATGTTGTTCGCCGCTGGACCAACCACTCTTAGTTTCCTCGATGACTCCCAGGCTCAGCATCCGATTCACCTCTTTTGATATCACCTCTCAGTGGGCTTTGGGAATCCGATATGACTTCAAGTTGACCCGGACATGAGGCTCCGTCAGAGCCTCATGCTCTATGACCTTTGTACAACCTGGTAGTTCTTAGAACAGGTCTCTGTTCCGCTGTAGCAACTCTCGGCACTGTTGCTTTTGGGCACGTGACAGCGTCTCTGCCACCTTAACTTCCTCCACGTTAGCTTCAGGCCTGGCCACCAAACACGGAGCTTCCACAGGCTCCCTATCTCACCATGGCTTAATTAGGTTGACGTGGTATACCTGGTAGGGCTTCCTTCTCCCTGGTTGGTGGACTTTATAGTTGACATCCCCAACCTTTTCAATAATTTCGAAGAGACGCCCTGCAATTTGGCCAGGAATTGCTCTCCACCGTAGGAACCAGCACCAGTACTTGATCCCCAGGGTTGAAGTGTCTCACCCTTGCCGACCTATTGTACACCCTCGACTGTGCCTCTTGTGCTTTGAGGAGGTGTTCTCTCATGAGGGGCATCACCTTGGCAATCCTTTCTTGCATCTAGGCCACATGCTCGATTACACTCCAGAAGGGTGTAGACTCCGCCTCCCATGTCTCCTTTGCTACATCGAGGAGCAATCGGGGGTGTCGGGCATACAAATGTTCAAAAGGGGAGAACCCAGTAGAGGCCTGTGGAACTACTCTGATGGAGAATAGAAGGTACAGTAGTAGACAGTCCCAGCTGTCCTTCTCTATGACCTTCTTTAACATGGCCTTCAAGGGTTTATTGAACCTTTCTACCAAGCCATCCGTCTGTGGATGGTAGACTGAGGTCTGGAGTTGTGTGACTTGCAGGGGTTTACACAACTTCTTCATCACCTTTGACATAAACGGGGTCCCTTGGTCTGTCAGGATCTCTTTTGGCAGCCCCGTTCTAGAAAAGATATGAACCAACTCTTGGGCTATGCACTTGGCGGAGGAGTTACGTAGTGGAATGGCCTCTGAATACCGTGTAGCATAGTCCAATACCACTAAGATATACTGCTGCCCTCTGGCAGACTTGACCAGGGTCCAACTAGATCCATGGCTATGTGATCAAATGGAACCTCAATGATGGGCAATGTGTCACGGTCGGACGTGGTTTGTGGAACCACTGTGCCATGGACCGCGGAGAGCCTGGAGGGCCGTGACTAAGCAAGCACCTGACTGTTCACTAGAGCCTCTGATGGTGAGGTTAGGCTTGGCTCCCGATGAACGCCAGGTGCAACTCCACGACAGACCAACGGACACACAGCAGCTGGACCCAGTATAACAGAATGGAGAGAGCAGCAGGCAGAGTTCGTATCAGAGTGCAGCAGACAGAGTTCATGTCAGAGTGCAGCGGGCAGGATCTGCACCAGAGTGCAGTGGGCAGGATCTGCACCAGAGTGCAGCAGGCAGGATCTGCACCAGAGTGCAGCTGGCAGGCTTTGCACCAGAGTGCAACAAGTACTGGTACGCAACCTTACACAACTAGACTGCAGAACAGGAAGGTTGCTCAGGCACCTCCCCCGTGGGGAGGAAGCAATATATACATAATGTCCCACAGCCATTGGCTGGGGAGGAAATAGCAAGTGCATGCGCTGGCCCTTTAAGAGGGCAGGAGCGTGCGCGTGTCCTTAGGACATGACTGGAGGCCCAGCTGGAAGCATGCAGAGCATGGGAAGGGAAGAACTGACTGCAGCATGGGTGAGTGAAGTGACACGCCGGAGACCCTGACTGTCAGAGCAGAAATCCGGAGAGGTGCTAACAGTACCCCCCCCTTTATGCCCCCTCCTCTTCAGGCCATCAAGAGCATTCCAAAGGAGAATCAGAGCGTGAATATTCTCCTTTGGCTCCCAGGATCTCTCTTCGGGACCAAATCCCTTCCTGTCAGGAAGAAGGTCTTGCCTCTCACCCTCTTTATGGCCGAGATGTTCTCCACTTCAAAAACATCATCCGAGGCAATTGGCACGGGCGTGGTACTGGGATCTTTGAAGAAGGGGCTCAGGATAACCGGCTTCAGCAGAGACACGTGAAAAAAATTCGGAATCCGTAATGAAGGAGGCAACTTCAGTTTATAGGAGACCTCGTTGATCCATTTCAGCACCTAGAAAGGCCCGACAAAACGAAGACCCAACGTGTCAGAGGGAACCTTCAGTTGGATGTACCTGGACGAGAGCCATACCTTGTCACCAGGGTGGAAGCATGGAGGATCCAGGCGCCTTTTGTCTGCATGTCTCTTCATACGGGCGGAGGATGCTTCTAAAGTGGCTTTGATGTAGGAAGGGGATTCTCCCGAGGTTTCACCAACGTGATTGTTGTTCGAGAGCTCAGCTCAGGGAAGTAATTTCACCCAATCAATGTGGTGGGCATTGACAAAGTGTCACAGGTAGTTCCTCAGGACCTTGTTGACATGCTCCACTTGCCCATTGGACTGACAGTGATTGGCCGAGGAGAAATTCAAGACGATATCCAGATGGGCGGCATGGTGGCTCAGTGGTTAGCACTGTAGCCTTGCTAGTGCTGGGGTTCTGGGTTCAAATCCCACCAAGGGCAACATCTGCAATAAGTTTGTATATTCTCCCTTTTTTTGCGTGGGTTTCCTCCGGGTACTCCAGTTTCTTCCCACATTCCAAAAACATACTGATAGGGAATTTAGATTGCGAGCCCCATCGGGGACAGTGCCAATAAGGTCTGTAAAGTGCTGTGGAATTAATGTCGCTATATAAATGAGTAAAATAAATAAATAAAATGTTTACATAGAGCTCGCAAGAATCTGGAAGTGAATTGCAAACCTCGATCGGACACAATGTGACGAGGAAATCCGTGCAGGTGGAAAATATGTTTGATGAAGCTGTCAGCCAGTTCAGGAGCGGATGGAAGAGCAGACAACGGGGTAAAATGCTTCATTTTGGAGAAGCGATCTACGACTACCCAGATGACGGTGCTACCCTTGGATACTGGCAAATCCGTAATGAAGTCCACTGCTATGTGCTGTCATGGACCAGACCTGATGGGTAACAGCAGGAGAGAACTGGTAGGAAGTCGTCTGGGGACTTTATTGCGGGCACAAATCGGACAGGCAGCTACGTAAGCATAGATCTCCCTCCTCATAGATGGCCATCAGTAGTGGCGAGAAATCAGTTGTAGTGTCTTCCTGTGTCCCGCATGACCAGCCACCTTGGATAAGTGGCCCCATGACAAAACTCGCTCCTTCTCGGATTCAGCCACAAGGGTTTTTCCTGGGGGAATTCGTGACAGGCTGACTGGAGCGACAGTAACCATCTTGGACGGTTCGATGATAAATTGAGGATCCTCTTCTTGGGCCCGGGACAGAAATGAGCGAGAGAGGGCATCAGCTCTGACATTCTTGTCACCGGACCTAAAATGTAATAAAAAGTTAAAGCGGGCAAAGAACAAAGACCACCTGGCTTGGGGTCGATTAAGTCTCTTGGGCGGACTGGAGGTACGCCAGGTTCTTATGGTCCATGTCAATGACCACTGGAAAGACTGCGCCCTCCAGCCGGTACCGCCATTCCTCCAAAGCCATCTTAATTGCGAGTAACTCTCGGTCACCAATGGAGTAGTTACGCTCTGGAGCGGAGAAGGCTTTAGAGAAGAAACCGCAGGACACGCGGTGACCCGAGGAAGATTTCTGAGTGAGCACAGCTCTAGCCCCTAATGAGGATGCGTCCACCTCAAGGAAGAATTGTTTGTTCAAATGTGGACGATGCAGAACGG
This sequence comes from Oophaga sylvatica, assembly GCA_033576555.1. Lineage (NCBI taxonomy): Eukaryota > Metazoa > Chordata > Amphibia > Anura > Dendrobatidae > Oophaga > Oophaga sylvatica. Next base: position 635,052,994 of record JARQOD010000002.1, read on the forward strand.
GAGTGGTGGAGAAGGACCGTTTAAGAGAGCGGAAGGCTTCCTCAGCCTCGGAGGATCAGTTCTTTGGATCGGCTCCTTTTCGGGTCATAGCAGAGATGGGAGCGGTCAAAGTGGAGAAGTGATGAAAGAATTGTCAATAATAGTTAGCAAAGCCAAGGAATCTCTGTATTGCTTTGACACCAATGGGCAGCGGCCATTTAAGGATGGAAGAGACTTTCTCAGGATCCATCCTGAGTCCGGTATCAGAGACAATGTAAGCCAAGAAGGGAAGGGTGGACTGTTCAAAAACGCATTTCTCATACTTGGTGTAGAGTCGATTCTCCCTATGATGCTGAAGAACTTGCCGAACTGCTCGTCTGTGGGAGGCCAGATCCGGGGAAAATACCAAAACATCGTCCAGATACACAACAACGCAGGAATAAAGCAGGTACCGGAAGATATCATTGACGAACTCTTGAAAAACTGCTGGTGCATTACTGAGACCGAAGGGCATCACTCAGTATTCATAATATCCGTCCCTGGTGTTGAAAGCCATCTTCCATTCGTCTCCCTGGCGAATGCGGATTAGATTGTAGGCGCCTATTAAATCTAATTTGGTGAAGATCCTGGCACCTCTTAATCAGTCAAGCAACTCAGGGATCAGTGGGATAGGGTATTTATTTTTCACCGTGATCTGGTTGAGACCCCGATAGTCTATACAGGGTTGGAGTGATTTGTCTTTCTTTTTCCGGCCCCAGCAGCAGAGGAGGACTTCTGAATGAACCCCCTGGCCAAATTCTCCTGAATGTAGTCTGACATAGCTTGAGTCTCATCTGGGGACAGCGGGTAACTGTGATCTCTAGGGGGTGTAGATCCGGGAATCAAGTCGATAGGGCAGTCATACAGCCTGTGGGGCAGCAAAGTCTCTGCTTCCTTTTTGTCAAATACATCAGCAAAGGACCAATAGGCAGACGGCAAACCATGCAACGATGCTGGAGAAGACGGGGTCTTAGCAGGATGTACTGGAGCCAGACACTTCCAATGACAGGAATGTCCCCAGCGGATCACCTCTCCTGTTCTCCAGTCCAACGCAGGTTCGTGCTGTCGTAGCCACGGTAGGCCTAAGAGAAAGGCATGAGACATGTGGGAAAGAACATAGAAGACCCAATACAGTATGAAGCATCCCAATCCCGGAGAGGCTCGAATGGAGTGACCCATGTCTTTACAATATAGGCACTGGCCTTTAGTGCGGCAATCCCTCTGTCGCTGACTGGCAAGAGCAAAGCGGTCGACCTGCATGGGTTCAGGTGAGACCTCGACAGGGAAGGGCGAAGAAACAAGCGGACTTTGAAAAGATGAAGCCAGGTGCCTCGTTCCTCTTTCACGTGCCATCTCACAGGCATGCTCTCGGAAACGAAGGTCTATACGGATGGCGAGGGAGATCAGGTGGTCGAAGGTAGTTGGTAGGTCTCGACCGGCTAGCTCATCCTAAATGTCGCCGGAAAGCCCCTCCCAGAATGTCGCCACCAAAGCTTCGTTATTCCATCCGAGTTCGGACGCCAGAGTGCAGAAGCGTACCACATATTGCCCCACAGATGAATTGGACTGACGTAAACGGAGAAGAGAGGAAGCTGAAGAGGTGGTTCGCCCGGTTCATCGAATACTTTGCGAAAAGCTTCCAAGAATGCAGGCAAATTGGAGATGATAGGGTCCTCTCTTTCCCATAATGGGTTCAACCATGCCAGGGCCTCGCCTCCAAGGTGCGACATAAGGAATGCCACCTTTGCTCGGTCCAACGGGAAGTGGTGAGGAAGAAGTTCAAAATGTACTTTTTGATTGATGAACACGCGGCAGATTTTCGGATTGCCGTCATTGCGTGGTTGAGCTGCGAGTCGGGGACCTGGACTTCGAACTAAGCAAACTGTCTGAGAGGTTTCCGGAGAAGACACGGCTGCTTCAACATGCGGGAACTGTGGAGAGATGTTTAAGCCCTCCAACTTGATAGTTATGGACTGCAACTGTATGGACAGCTCCTCCTGCGCATCTTTCTGTCGGCAGAGCTCCTGGTATATGGTCCGAACAGACAGAATCTGGGGTCCAGCGGGGTCCATGGCATGAACAAACTGTCACGGACGTGGTTTGTGGAACCACTGTGCCATGGATCGCAGAGAGCCTGGAGGGGCATGACTGAGCACCTGACTGTTCACTAGAGCCTCTGATGGTGAGTTTAGACTTGGCTCCTGATGAACGCCAGGTGCCACTCCAGGACAGACCAACGGACGTGCAGCAGCTGGTCCCAGATGGACAGACTGGAGAGTGCAGCAGGCAGAGTTCGTATCAGAGTGCAGCAGACAAAGTTCGTGTCAGAGTAGTGCAGCAAGCAGGATCTGCACCAGAGTGCAGCGGGCAGGATCTGCACCAGAGTGCCGCAGGCAGGATCTGTACCAGAGTGCAGCAGGCAAGCAGGATCTGCACCAGAGTGCAGCAAGGACTAATACGCAACCTTACACAACTAGACTGCAAAACAGGAAGGTTGCTCAGGCACCTCCCCCGTGGGGAGGAAGCAATAAACACATACCGTAATGTCCCACAGCCATTGGCTGGGGAAGAAATAGAAAGTGCACGTGCTGGCCTTTTAAGAGAGCAGGAGCGTGCGCGTGTCCTAAGGACGTGGCTGGAGGCCCGGCACGAAGCATGTAGAGCATGGGGAAGGGAAGAACTGACATCAGCACAGGTGAGTGAAGTGACACGTCGGAGACCCTGCCTGTCAGAGCAGGGATCTGGCGTGGTGCTAACATAATGACACTAAAGGGTTACGAAAGTGATCCACCAGGGAGGTCAGCTGGCAGGTGGGACAGGTCCTACAGAAATTCACAATATCACGGTGACAACCGGGCCAGTAGAACCTTTGGAGGAACCGTTCCTGATTTTTTCTACCCCTAGATGTCCATCTAACACCTGAGTATGGGCCATGTCTAACACCCTGGCACCAGTAGCTGCTCAATTAGCTCCCCTCTCATCTTGGTGCCCCTATATATTAATTTCCCATTCACGGCAAAATATGGGTATCGGGTGTCAGCTCTTGAGCAACACCATTAAATACGGATTTGATATTATAATAGTTATATTCTTGCACATAGGGGCAGTATTATAGTAGTTATATTCTTGTACATAGGGGGCAGTATTATAGTAGTTATATTCTTGTACATAGGGGCATTATTATAGTAGTTATATTCTTGTACATAGGGACAGTATTATAGTAGTTATATTCTTCTACATAGGGGCAGTATTATAGTAGTTATATTCTTGTACATAGGAACAGTATTATAGTAGTTATATTCTTGTACATAGGAGCAGTATTATAGTAGTTATATTCTTGTACATAGGAGCAGTATTATAGTAGTTATATTCTTGTACATAGGGGGCAGTATTATAGTAGTTATATTCTTGTACATAGGGGGCAGTATTATAGTAGTTATATTCTTGTACATAGGGGCAGTATTATAGTAGTTATATTCTTGTACATTGGGGGCAGTATTATAGTAGTTATATTCTTGTACATAGGGGCAGTATTATAGTAGTTATATTCTTGTATATAGGGGCAGTATTATAGTAGTTATATTCTTGTACATTGGGGGCAGTATTATAGTAGTTATATATTTTGTCAAAGATCATTATAGCAGTTACATATTTGTACACGGGGTATAATAGTATAATATCTTTTCTGTTGGGCATAGCCGTCAGTTATAGTACTTGTTTTCTACAGACGTATATGTCAGGAGTGGCCGCTATGGTCTGTTGGAATTGTCTTTTCCAGGTTTCCAGTTGGCTTTCAGCATTGTAAGATTCATCTTTAAGTTGCTATTTGCTCATCTATAAAACAAAGCGGCAGAAATAACTCAGTTTAACGCTGACAATAAAAGTTTGCATTTAACGCGGCAGTATAAGAGGATTAGGCACTGAAAAAATATTTACTTTTCTTTTGAACTTGCCTCCAGCGGTGATGAACTTATGAGATTTTATATTGTGCGCTTACAGCCTTACATACAGAAGATCTGATTGGTTATATTGGGTATATGTTGTGCACAGTTACCAGGGGAATGTGGCCACATTGGCAGCAATGTTCATATATTCTCAGTACTCTGCTGTTTCTATTGCTCGGTGCAGTGATTGCAGCTAAATTATTGGAATGGCAAAAATTTTAGACTTGAGAGTCCTCAGTGGTTGATACCTTTTAATGGCTAACTGAAAAGATGGTAACAAATTGCAGCTTTCGAGACTACGCAGGTTCTTCATCAGGCATAGACTAATACAAAATCTGCTTCCCTGACCTTTTAGGGTCATCACAACACAATACCAGACCCCAATCAGAGGGTAATAAAACTTTCACTCCTTATCTATGAACTAGTCATATTTATGTTCATCCTCGGCCATAATGACAGTTCTGCTTACGTCACTTGTCTTACCTATTGCATTATTCCTGTGTCCTCTTGTGTATAAATATGTGATTCTTCAGATTTTGTATTAGTCTATGCCTGATGAAGAGACCTGCGTAGTCTCGAAAGCTGCAATTTGTTACCATCTTTTCAGTTAGCCATTAAAAGGTATCAACCACTGAGGACTCTCAACTCTAAAATTTTTTCTATCTACTGGCTAACACGGTACGAAGATACACATCTTTCCTATATTGGAATGGCAAATAAATTTACAGCTATAACTTGTTCCTGAGTTTGCGCCTGGGTCTGGAGCCCGGACATGTGAGGTTCCAGCTAACCTGCCAACTTTTCCAGAACTTATGGGAGTCTAATGCCAAAAGAGGAGACCTCCCTGACTCACAGAGTTCTGTGCATTCTTCCCCAAGAGGCCGCACTCTGGACTGTATCTGTGTTCTTAGGACACGGATACAGTCACAAACCATGGAGAAGCAGAGAGCTGTTGGGTTTCTTCTCTGCATTAAGCTTGTGGTGTAAGTCTGGGGCGTTACTAGGATATCAAGGTGCACAATGATGTCACTTTATTGAGGGAACTATAGAAAGGATAAAAATGCGAAATGAAGTGAATTTAACTTTACTATGGGGGTCACAAATGGGGACAATACTGTGTAGGGGCACAAATAGGCCTAACTGTCTGGGGCACAATATGGGGTCACAAATACTGCTTATTTGTATGGTAGCACAAATGGGGAATATTACTATTGGGACACTTGTAGGGGGGCAAAATAGTGCTGTTTGTGCCACCACACAATAATATTAATGCCCTTTGTGCCCCCATACAAGTGTTCCAATAGTAATATTCCCTATTTGTGCCACCAGACAAATAAGCAGTATTTCCTGTGGTGTCTGTCTTTTCTTTCCTTTTGTGCTATTAGTGCAGTGGTGTGACTAGTGCCCTCACCGCCTGC
>JARQOD010000002.1:635058473-635098980 GCA_033576555.1 Oophaga sylvatica
CCAAAAGAGGAGACCTCCCTGACTCACAGAGTTCTGTGCATTCTTCCCCAAGAGGCCGCACTCTGGACTGTATCTGTGTTCTTAGGACACGGATACAGTCACAAACCATGGAGAAGCAGAGAGCTGTTGGGTTTCTTCTCTGCATTAAGCTTGTGGTGTAAGTCTGGGGCGTTACTAGGATATCAAGGTGCACAATGATGTCACTTTATTGAGGGAACTATAGAAAGGATAAAAATGCGAAATGAAGTGAATTTAACTTTACTATGGGGGTCACAAATGGGGACAATACTGTGTAGGGGCACAAATAGGCCTAACTGTCTGGGGCACAATATGGGGTCACAAATACTGCTTATTTGTATGGTAGCACAAATGGGGAATATTACTATTGGGACACTTGTAGGGGGGCAAAATAGTGCTGTTTGTGCCACCACACAATAATATTAATGCCCTTTGTGCCCCCATACAAGTGTCCCAATAGTAATATTCCCTATTTGTGCCACCAGACAAATAAGCAGTATTCCCTGTGGTGTCTGTCTTTTCTTTCCTTTTGTGTTATTAGTGCAGTGGTGTGACTAGTGCCCTCACCGGCCTGCTCCCTACCTAGGGATTAGCGCAGGGCTTGTGCGGGTTTAAGGTATCCTGCTCGGCGACGGGGTGAAAGAACCCATGTAGGGACGATAGGGAGATCAGGGCACAAGACTTAGGCGAGCGCAGGAGGTGTCCATTTTCCTCGTTCCCTATTGCAGGGCCCACCATTGTAATTGTGTCCCCGGTGTTCTCTTGTTTGTTTTGCCGTCTGGTGACCGACCAACTGTCGGGTCACGTCACACCAGGACAGTTTCCATGTAGTATTATCTTGTAGAGGCAAAGAGTAGGCACTGTTCCTCCGCGGGGTTGCACAAGGGGCATCATTACCTTGTAGAGGCACAATGGGGGCACTATTAGGGTATGTTTCCATGGTCAGGAAACCATCAGTATTAGCTGTGGATTGAACGTTGTGTCCTACCGCAGCGGCCAGTTGTTCCTGCATAGTGGAGGGATTTTATGAAATCCCGTCTCCACTATGCGTCTGATTACGCGGGTGACACACCCGCTAAACCGGACATGCGGCGCGTCTTTGTATACCGCAGCATGTCTGTTTACCTTGCAGCGACGCTATATCTCCGCAAGGTCAATAACACAGTTCTATGTATACAGTGCGGCGATTCCGGATGTGTTCAATGATCACATTCACCGCGTGTTCAGAAGAGGGCGGCGCTTTGGGCGGAGCGGTGTTTCCGATCCGTCCAAAGCGCAGACCATCCGGTACGTGGAAACGTACCCTTACTTTGTAGAGGCACAGAAGAGGAAATATTACTGTGCCTATGAGCACACAGGTGACCCTATTACTTTGTAGAAGGACAGAGATGGTACTATTTCTGAAGTAAGTACACAGGAGGCATTAATACTGTGTTGGGTGCATATTGGGTGAATGGATACACAATGGGCACTATTACTTTGTAGAAGCACAGAATGGACTCTATTACTGTGCGGGGGCACACATAGTAACATAGTAGCATAGTTAGCAAGACCGAAAAAAGCCATTTGTCATCCAGTTCAGCCAATATTCCGTCAGAATAAATCCCCAGATCTATGTCCTTCTAAAGAACCTAATAACTGTAAGATACAATATTGTGACGCTCCAGGAAGACATCCAGGCCTCTCTTGAACCCCTCGACTGAGTTCGCCATCACCACCTCCTCAGGCGAGGAATTCCAGATTCTCACTGCCCTAACAGTAAAGAATCCTCTTCTATGTTGGTGGAGAAACCTTCTCTCCTCCAGACGCAGAGAATGCCCCCTTGTGATCGTCACCTTCCTTGGTATAAACAGATCCTCGGAGAGATATTTGTATTGTCCCCTTATATACTCATACATGGTTATTAGATCGCCCCTCAGTCGTCTTTTTTCTAGACTAAATAATCCTAATTTTGCTAATCTCTCTGGGTATTGTAGTTCCCCATCCCCTTTATTAATTTTGTTGCCCTCTTTTGTACTCGCTCTAGTTCCATTATATCCTTCGGAGCACCGGTGCCCAAAACTGTACACAGTCCTCCATGTGCAGTCTAACCAGGGATTTGTGCAGAGGCAGTATAATGCTCTCATCATGTGTATCCAGACCTCTTTTAATGCACCCCTTGATCCTGTTTGCCTTGGCAGCCGCTGCCTGGCACTGGCTGCTCCAGGTAAGTTTATCATTAACTAGGATCCCCAAGTCCTTCTCCATGTCAGATTTACCCAGTGGTTTCCCGTTCAGTGTGTAATGGTGATATTGATTCCTATTTCCCATGTGTATAACCTTACATTTATCAGTGATAAACCTCATAAAAACTGGGCTCGTCCAGGATTTGAATCTGGGACCTCTCACACCCTAAGCGAGAATCATACTCCTAGACCAACGAGCTGACGTTGTACCCTATTACCTTGTAGAGGCACAGAGGGGGCTCTATTACTATGCGAGGGGCACACATAGTACCCTATTACTTGTAGAAGCACAGAAGGGATACCATTACTGTGCGTGGGGTACACATTGTACCCTATTACCTTGTAGAGGCGCAGAGAGGGCACTGTTATTGCATGGAAGGTCAAAAGGTGCTCAATTATTGTGTATGGCACCAGGGTTGGGCTTTATGACATCTGTGGGAAGTTTGGATGGTTATAGAGTTGGATAACTTATGTACAGGTTGGAATAATGGGGAGGGTACTGAAAAAACGATGAGCCTAAGATGTCTGTGTGTTACTTTTGGCAAAAACAACACATGGACGTAAGAGATCGTCATTATGGTCTGGCTCGGATAGAGAAGAAAAGAGAAAATGAGCGACTATGATCAGAGAGACACCAGCAGTCACTGGGGCTACCTGCACTGTATAGTCTTATTAGGTCTAGAAAGCACCTATATAAAACTGCTATCTACCATTATACAGTCACCGTATGGCTGTATTATTAGCATAGTGGTTTTGTTCACTATCAGTACAGTGCTAATATATGGTCCGGCAGTATTATATGTCCATTATTTACAGCACTGGATGATGTTGTCTTTCCAGGAGGGGTGGTGGGATCCTGGGAAGAGTTTATCTAGGTTACCCCAGCACTCCTCTATCTAGATCTTGGCGGGTCACTATTGTGTGTGTAAACAGCATCCTACGATTCCTGCAGTTATAGGTGCACTTCTATCCCACCAGATGGCGCCAGACACTCATCAAACTATAAGAGTAGGAAACTTGTAGCAATAGGAGATTGTAGATTTCAAAGTTTTTAGGGAAAAAGCAAAACTTTAATCCAGGAAAATTGTATTTAATTCTCTTCTATACTTTATATTGCCATTTCTTATTGCTGTGTTCCTACTGGTAGATTGAAAAGTCACATCATTAAATGGGTTGATAAAACGTAATGTTATTGCAAAAGACTGAATCTTATCTATTATTACACAATTGTGAAATCTTACTCGTTGCTGCCATTTATTGCATTAATCAATAGTGCGTATGAATATATGAAGCTGTCATCAGTGGCGTAACTACAGCCTGATGGGCCCTGGGGCAAGATTTGGGCCTGACCTCTCCCCGCCCCTCACATGTTGGTCAGATGTATGGGTCTTATAAGGACGTACAAGTTGCACCCACTCCCCCATTATGTAGTAATGTCCCCCATCTTGGGACTCCTTCCTGGTATATAAATCCCCCATCCTGGTATACACAGTGGGGAAAATAAATACAGTATTTGATACACTGCCGATTTTGCAAGTTTTCCCACCTACAAAGAATGAAGACGTCTGTAATTACTGTAATTTTTATCGTAGGTACATTTCACCTGTGAGAGACAGAATCTGAAAATAAAACCAGAAAATGACATTGTAGGATTGTTACATAATTAATTTGCATTTTATTGCATGAAATAAGTATTTGATACAATAGAAAACAGAACTTAATATTTGGTGCAGAAACCTTTGTTTGCAGTTACAGAGGTCAGACGTTTCCTGTAGTTCTTGACCAGGTTTGCACACACTGCAGCAGGGATTTTGGCCCCCTCCTCCATATAGATCTTCTCCAGATCTTTCAGGTTTCGGGGCTGTCATTGGGCAACATTGACTTTTTGCTCCCTCCAAAGATTTTCTATTGGGTTCAGGTCTGTAGACTGTCTAGGCCCCTCCATGACCTTTAAATGCTTCTTATGGAGCCACTCCTTAGCTGCCCTGGCTGTGTGTTTCTGGTCATTGTCATGCTGGAAGACCCAGCCATGATCCATCTTCAATGCTCTTACTGAGGAAGGAGGTTGTTGGCCAAAATCTTGCGATACATGACCCCATCCATCCTCCCTTCTATACGTTACAGTCGTCCTGTCACCTTTGCAGAAAAGCATCCCCAAAGTATGATGTTTCCCCCACCATGCTTCACGGTTGGGACGGTATTTTCAGCTTTGTACTCATTCTTCTTCCAGACACGGCGAGTGGAGCTGATACCAAAAAGTGCTATTTTTGTCTCATCTGATCACATGACCTTTTCCCATGCCTCCTCTGGATCATCCAGATGGTCACTGACAAACTTCAAATGGGCCTGGACATGTGCTGGTGTGAACAGGGGACCTTGTGTGCCCTGCAGGATTTTAATCAATGACATACGCCCCCATGCACATCGACGTCAGCTGCTGGTCCCTGATTGGCCAGCAGCGTGTATTGGAGTGCACAGACCTAGCTGGTCTCTGTGCCGCAATACACGTTAGTGGAATGTGCGTACAAAGACGGACATCCAGTTGAAGTTTGTGATGGTGTTAACATTTGGCATTTTTTGCACTATAGAGTCTCCTTACCTTCAGTGTATGTAATGACTCATTCTATTGACATTTTTCAACTGAGAATCTCCACTTTATTTCATCTGACACATGATTACACAGGTTTAAAATGACTTTTTTGTATTTTGACATTGGTCCTTCTATATTTGGTGTACTCCTTATAAATATGGTTTTATTTTTGCATTTGTATCCCTGTAATAATTTTCAAGTCTATTAATATATGTTTCAATAAGATTTGGTATTTTAAGGCATAAGCTTCCTTATTCTTTTTGGATTATAAGTTTGTGGAAGTGTCACAATTCTAGTCCGTGTATGAGTTTATGTAATGTATGTACACAGTGACTGCACCAGCAGAATAGTGAGTGCAGCTCTGGAGTATAATACAGGATGTAACTCAGGATCAGTAATGTAATGTATGTACACAGTGACTGCACCAGCAGAATAGTGAGTGCAGCTCTGGAGTATAATACAGGATGTAACTCAGGATCAGTAATGTAATGTATGTACACAGTGACTGCACCAGCAGAATAGTGAGGCAGCTCTGGGGTAAAATACAGGATGTAACTCAGGATCAGTAATGTAATGTATGTACACAGTGACTGCACCAGCAGAATAGTGAGTGCAGCTCTGGAGTATAATACAGGATGTAACTCAGGATCAGTAATGAAATGTATGTACACAGTGACTGCACCAGCAGAATAGTGAGTGCAGCTCTGGGTATAATACAGGATGTAACTCAGGATCAGTAATGTAATGTATGTACACAGTGACTGCACCAGCAGAATAGTGAGTGCAGCTCTGGGTATAATACAGGATGTAACTCAGGATCAGTAATGTAATGTATGTACACAGTGACTGCACCAGCAGAATAGTGAGCGCAGCTCTGGGGTAAATACAGGATGTAACTCAGGATCAGTAATGTAATGTATGTACACAGTGACTGCACCAGCAGAATAGTGAGTGCAGCTCTGGAGTATAATACAGGATGTAACTCAGGATCAGTAATGTAATATATGTACACAGTGACTGCACCAGCAGAATAGTGAGTGCAGCTCTGGGGTATAATACAGGATGTAACTCAGGATCAGTAATGTAATGTATGTACACAGTGACTGCACCAGCAGAATAGTGAGCGCAGCTCTGGGTAAAATACAGGATGTAACTCAGGATCAGTAATGTAATGTATGTACACAGTGACTGCACCAGCAGAATAGTGAGTGCAGCTCTGGAGTATAATACAGGATGTAACTCAGGATCAGTAATGTAATGTATGTACACAGTGACTGAACCAGCAGAATAGTGAGTGCAGCTCTGGGGTATAATACAGGATGTAACTCAGGATCAGTAATGTAATGTATGTACACAGTGACTGCACCAGCAGAATAGTGAGTGCAGCTCTGGAGTATAATAGCAGGATGTAACTCAGGATCAGTAATGTAATGTATGTACACAGTGACTGCACCAGCAGAATAGTGAGTGCAGCTCTGGAGTATAATACAGGATGTAACTCAGGATCAAGTAATGTATGTACACAGTGACTGCACCAGCAGAATAGTGAGTGCAGCTCTGGAGTATAATACAGGATGTAACTCAGGATCAGTAATGTAATGTATGTACACAGTGACTGCACCAGCAGAATAGTGAGTGCAGCTCTGGAGTATAATACAGGATGTAACTCAGGATCAGTAATGTATGTACACAGTGACTGCACCAGCAGAATAGTGAGTGCAGCTCTGGAGTATAATACAGGATGTAACTCAGGATCAGTAGTAATGTAATGTATGTACACAGTGACTGCACCAGCAGAATAGTGAGTGCAGCTCTGGAGTATAATACAGGATGTAACTCAGGATCAGTAATGTATTGTATGTACACAGTGACTGCACCAGCAGAATAGTGAGTGCAGCTCTGGAGTATAATACAGGATGTAACTCAGGATCAGTAATGTAATGTATGTACACAGTGACTGCACCAGCAGAATAGTGAGTGCAGCTCTGGAGTATAATACAGGATGTAACTCAGGATCAGTAATGTAATGTATGTACACAGTGACTGCACCAGCAGAATAGTGAGTGCAGCTCTGGAGTATAATACAGGATGTAACTCAGGATCAGTAATGTAATGTATGTACACAGTGACTGCACCAGCAGAATAGTGAGTGCAGCTCTGGAGTATAATACAGGATGTAACTCAGGATCAGTAATGTAATGTATGTACACAGTGACTGCACCAGCAGAATAGTGAGTGCAGCTCTGGAGTATAATACAGGATGTAACTCAGGATCAGTAATGTAATGTATGTACACAGTGACTGCACCAGCAGAATAGTGAGTGCAGCTCTGGAGTATAATACAGGATGTAACTCAGGATCAGTAATGTAATGTATGTACACAGTGACTGCACCAGCAGAATAGTGAGTGCAGCTCTGGAGTATAATACAGGATGTAACTCAGGATCAGTAATGTAATGTATGTACACAGTGACTGCACCAGCAGAATAGTGAGTGCAGCTCTGGAGTATAATACAGGATGTAACTCAGGATCAGTAATGTAATGTATGTACACAGTGACTGCACCAGCAGAATAGTGAGTGCAGCTCTGGAGTATAATACAGGATGTAACTCAGGATCAGTAATGTAATGTATGTACACAGTGACTGCACCAGCAGAATAGTGAGTGCAGCTCTGGAGTATAATACAGGATGTAACTCAGGATCAGTAATGTAATGTATGTACACAGTGACTGCACCAGCAGAATAGTGAGTGCAGCTCTGGAGTATAATACAGGATGTAACTCAGGATCAGTAATGTAATGTATGTACACAGTGACTGCACCAGCAGAATAGTGAGTGCAGCTCTGGGTATAATACAGGATGTAACTCAGGATCAGTAATGTAATGTATGTACACAGTGACTGCACCAGCAGAATAGTGAGTGCAGCTCTGGAGTATAATACAGGATGTAACTCAGGATCAGTAATGTAATGTATGTACACAGTGACTGCACCAGCAGAATAGTGAGTGCAGCTCTGGAGTATAATACAGGATGTAACTCAGGATCAGTAATGTAATGTATGTACACAGTGACTGCACCAGCAGAATAGTGAGTGCAGCTCTGGAGTATAATACAGGATGTAACTCAGGATCAGTAATGTAATGTATGTACACAGTGACTGCACCAGCAGAATAGTGAGTGCAGCTCTGGAGTATAATACAGGATGTAACTCAGGATCAGTAATGTAATGTATGTACACAGTGACTGCACCAGCAGAATAGTGAGTGCAGCTCTGGACCATCCCACAGGAAGGGGCGGAGCTTGCCGTGCGGTCTGACTGTGGTGCCTGTGTGTGCTGCTCGGGAAGGGAGGTTTTTCCATCCAGGACTTTTTGTCTGCCACCTTCCCGAGAAAGAAGGCTAATCTTGGGACTGGCCTCCGGGGCTGGGCCCCGGCTCCCACCTCCCGGTCCAAGCCGGCGGGGGTGGGAGGACTCCCAATCGGCTAGGGTCACAAGATCTGGCCAAGGATCCAGCATGAGGACCCGCAGTACCCCGAGGCCATGGCCGCGGCGGCTCCTTCCCCCGGAGGTAGGCCGAGTACGAACAGGGGTGCTGCAGCGGGGCCCCTAAAGTGGGGCACCAAGATGGCGAAAGAAACCACCGTGGTATATGGTTCCCGCGTCCATGCGCACCTCTGTGAGTATGAGGACGCCTCAAGAAAGCTAAGATCCCTCTGGGGGGAGTTGAGGGTAGCTAAGGAGAGGTCCAACAGGGCCTCCGGCAATAAGAAGGCCGAGCTATCCGCCGCGGTCAGAAAGATACAGAGATCCATAGAAGACCTGGCAACCCGGAGGTGCGAGATCCTGGCCGGCAGTGGGCCCTTCCGCGAAAAGTTGGAGAATGACGACCGGTTCAGAGCCATGACCGGAGGGGCTCCTGAGGGGCCACGGAGCCCCGGCCAGGCGGTGGAGGAGGAGGAAGAGGAATGCGAGGAGGAGGTCGCGCCCTACCCACCGCCTGGTGGCCTGGTAAGAGATCTCCAGGCGTCGCACAGCGGGATAGCCCCCGAGCAAGTGGCTCTCCCGCCAGATTCTGGCTCTTCAGAGGGCAGCGAGTGCGAGGGGGAGGATGAGGATGGTGGTAGTAGCAGCAGTGAGGGGGGCTGCCTCGTCATGCAGCAGATCCGGCAGATCGAGTCCCCGGTCCGGTTTAACCAGCTGAGGTTCGGGGATGAGATCTGCGATGACGAGGCAACCAGGAGGGGGATGAAGAGAAAAGCTAAGAAGAAGGTAAAAAAAACATCTTTTGTCCAGAAGTTTGTGTATGTCCCCCTCTCTGGGGCCCCCCGGTCCCGCTGTGCGGCACCCGCTACCCACCCCGGCTCGGGCTCTGTTGTGGGTCCGCAGCAAGGGAGCGGGGAGATTGCAGGCCATGACACGCAGGGCGCCGCCTCTGTTTGTGGTAATGGAGGGGGTAGTGACGTGTCTGATATGGAGCATGGTGTGGAGGGCGGCCCAGTGGTGGGCAAGAGAGTGGCAGCCGGGACCGCATCTCCGGCGGTGAGCGCTGTGGTGTCTGGGTCCCCCACTTACGGATCCGTTACTGGATCGCTTCTGGGGACACAGGCACCCAGTAAAGTGAAGGGGGCGGGGCCTGCGGCTCCGGCAGAGCCGGCTCATAAAAAGCAGGTGGTGGGGTCAGCTCCCCTGGCGGGGTCTGCGGTGAAGTCTGGGCTGGGGGCCCCGCCGCCGGTGCACACTGAGGGGGAGTGGCCTAGCCTGGGGCCGGCCGCCGGAGTCCTGTGCCCAAGCTGTTTGTGGCCCAGGGTGTGGTGGTGGGGGGTGCTGTGCCCCGGGGGACTGGTACCGCCGGGGGGGCCCTGGGGGTGGACCGTCGGGTCGGCTCCGGGGGTCCCGCTGCGGCCGGTCTCGGGGGGCGTGGCCTCCTCGGCACCCGCCGCTCATGTGGGTGCAGCTCTGGACGGCAGCATTGTGAAGCTGGAGGCTGGGGGCGTGGCTTCCCAGAAAAAGAAAAAAAAAATGGTGATCAGCAATGGAGCAGAAACTGCAGCAGACAGCAGCAAGGGTGCATGCCTGGCCGGGTCCCCTGAGTCTGGGGGCTTACCTGCAGTGGGGGCGCCGGCGAAGAGCCGGGATGGAGCTGGAGGCAGGACTGCTCCTGGCTTGGTCTCTGCCAGTGGGAGAGAAGGCAGCTCTGTGCAGGCTGTGGAGGAAGTGCTGCTGAAGCCCAATGGCAGCACAGGTCTTAAAGGGCCAGCAGCACGGTGTGGACAGAACCCCCGGCAGGGAAGATGCCACCAGTAGGTGGCGGTAGCAGTGTGGAAACGGTAAAATCTGTAAGTTCCCAAAAAGTGAGGCAAAATATTGACCCCAGTGTGCTTTGTGAGTGAGAGTGGGGTGACTGATGGCGTGGATGAGGAGGGTGTGGGTATGGAAGTGTCTGCGGTTGAGGATGCGGGTGGCAGTGTGTCTAAAGTGGCAAGTGTGAATGGGGTGTCTGAGGGTACTGGAAGGAGGGGGAGGGGGCCAGTCCATCTGCCCCCCAGCCGCCGGTCCTCTGAGTTATTCGGGGGTGGTGGCTGGAGCCTCAGGGTCTGGTCAGGGGGTTTCCTCGCCTCTGGACCTCAAGGATGGCGTCTTGCGGCGCCGTTTCCTGGAGGCCCTCAAAAAGGGAGAACGGACGATCAATGTAGAGGGCAGAGAGGTGGACTTGGCCTTTTGGCTGGATAGATACGGCCTGGCTGCCTTCCAAGATAAAAGGGAGGGGGAAACGGTTTGGTCCCTCCCGACAGCCGGGCAGGGGGTGGCCAGGCGGAATGTGGTCCGTCTTCGGTGGAGGGGCAGTGAAGCGTGCCCGCCAAGAGCGAGGATTGTGGAGCTCCTTCTGAAGATGGACTTCAGGGCGACGGACATCTTTGCCCTGATTCATCCGTTTGGCACCTCCTTCTTCGATGTCAGTTTTGTTCGGCCAGAGGGCCTAGAGCTTTTCTGGTCGAATTTCGAACTGGCAAAGGGGGAGCCCGGCTGGCGAGACTTTGCCGTACAGGCGGTGTCTCGCCAAAATAGTGTAAAGAGGGTGACCGTTCTGACAAGTAACGAGTCACTCTCTGGGGTCGACATCATGACGTGGCTTTCCCGTTATGGGGAAGTCACGGACGTCCCTAAGAAAAATAGGGACGAGTTTGGCATTTGGTCAGGGGGCTGGACCTTCATGGTAAAGTTGAAGGTTTCAGGAGGTACGGTCACCCACATCCCCTCCTCAGCATTTCTGGGGAGGGACAGAATCCAGATCTTCTACCAGGGGCAACCGAAGGTCTGCCACAGGTGCGGTGATCCCCGCCACTTCAGCGCAGGCTGCAAGGTGCAGAAGTGTGCCTTGTGTGGCGGGGTAGGTCATCTTGCCGCGGCCTGTGGTGACATTAGGTGTCACCTGTGTGGTGACCTAGGTCACCCGTATAGCCGCTGCCCTCGCTCCTTTTCCGGCACCATCTCTGGCCCAGCGGGGGGAGCCATGGGGGGTCCCCGGTGGTGCAACTTCTGCTGGGGCTGGGGGTGGAGGCTTGAGGGGAGCTGAGGGGTCAGTGAGGAAAGGCGAGGCTGGTACATCTGCCCACCAGTGGCAACAGGTGAGGCACCGTAAGGGCAGGGGGCAGGATAAGCCTCAGGCAACTGGGGTGATGACTGCCCCCACCCTGGAGGCGGCAGCCGAAGCCTCTGAGGCCCTGGGGGAGAAGGCGGTGAGCGAGGAGATCCGGAGGATGGAGAGGGAGGAGTTGGCTGCTTCTGATAACTCTTCCCAGTATGAAAGTGTGGATGAAGAGGTGGTGGAGCAGCCTAAAAAAACGGGTGACAATCGTACCGGTAAGAGGCGGAAGAAGAAGAAGAACAAGGCTAAAAAAATCTAATGCCCCCCCCTGACCGCTAGGGTGCCTACGGAAGGGCTCACCGGCTCCCCTCTGATCCCCCTCTCCAATCGGTTCCAAGCCCTCGATGACTCTGCTGTGTCGGAGGTCGGGGGTGAGGGGCCGGACGCAACATCTGGGGTGCCTTCAGGGAGTGGCGAGGTCCGTCCTCCGGGGGATTCACACTCCTCTGGTGGGGGGACTACCTCGGGTTCCAGGGGCGAGGAATCTAGTGCTGGGAAGGAGGTGTCCACTGCTGTTAAAGAAGATATGGACACCTCGGTGTCTTTAAAAAGGAGGGGTGAGTCGGTTCCTCCTCAGAGGGGGAGAGGAAATCTGGGGGTACGGTTAAAAAACAGGCCGTCTAACTCAATCACCCATGATGGCGGAACCTACCCCGTTGACTCTGGCGTCGATTAATGTCGCCAGCATAAAGTCGGATACGGCTAGATTTACGGCCTTTGATTTTTTCACCCGGGTTGAGGCTGATATTTTATTTTTGCAGGAGACCAGACTAACGGACCTAGGGTCCATCCACAAAGCAAAGAGGGAATGGAGGTGTGGGCCCTCATACTGGTCTCTTGCGGCCGAGCCGTATAGCGGGGTAGCGGTCCTTTTTAAGACCGCGGAGGTGGAATGCAGATGGGTGATCGAGGTAGAAATGGGGAGATGTTTGGTCCTTGACGTCTTCATGAGGGGACAGGAGCTTCGGCTCATCAATATCTATGGCCCGCAATCTAAGTGGGACCGTAAATGTCTCTTCCTGAGGATCAAGCCCTATCTTTTTACAAGCCGGCAGGTGGTCTTCGGTGGGGACTTTAATGCTATAACCAGACTCCGTGATAGGGGAGGCCCCGGAGATCCGGCTGACTTATGATAGCGTAGCCTTGAATAGCATAGTAAGCGAAGCTCGCCTGGTGGATGTCCACATCCGGCACACCCCAGGTCACGAGGGTTTCACCTTTTATAGGGGAAGCAGTAGGTCTAGATAGATAGGTTTTTTTTAAAGGAGGAAGCCGTCTCTTCTGCAGTGTCCGCTGTTGAGGTGGAGTTCTCCGATCACTGTTTAATTTTCTTTACTTTGAATGTTACAGAGACTCCCGGATGGGGAGAGGCCTATGGAAGCTGAATTCGTCCCTTCTGGAAGAAGCGGAAGTAAGACAGTCCTTTGAGGAATTTCTTCAGAGCCAGGTACCTCTCTTGGGTCTTTGTAATAGTAAGTCTGAGTGGTGGGAGATCTTCAAAAGAAGGGTCGCAAGGTTCTTCCGTCAGCTCTCGAGCCTCAGGGGCCTGAACAGGTACCGCCTGTATCGGCAGCTGGGGAGGAAACTCGAGCAGCTCGTCTCGACTGGAGGGGACCGAGAGGAAATCTCCAGGGTGAAGACCTTGCTCAAGGGGTGCCAGTACGATAGGCACACATCCTTGGTTTTTGAGAGGGATTTCGGGAGGTACCGCTCGCCCGACCCTTACAGAAACTGCAGGTTGTCAGTGAATTGTAAGATGGTGACAGGACTGATCGACAGTACGGGGTCCCTGAACAGATCCAAATCAGGGATCCTGGAGGTGGTCAGATCCTTCTACTCGCACCTCTTGGGGAGGAGGGATCCTGATCGGGATGAGATGTCGGCTTTCCTGGCTGAAACCATCCCTGAGCCGGGGGATGACCCCTCTCTTCATGTTTTGGCAGAAGCAATCAGGGAAGAGGAAGTAAGACGGGCGATTCATGGGCTCCGGCCCAAAAAGTCGCCCGGTCCGGATGGCTTAACATCCGAGTTCTACAAGACTTTTCGGGACTCTTTGGTCCCCCTCTTGACTGAGGTGTTTAATGAGTGCCTCTCCTCGGACACTCTGCCCAGTTCAATGAGGAAGTCAGCCCTGATTATCCTGTCAAAGGGTAAAGACTCGTCCCATATTGAGAATTGGCGTCCCATAGCGCTTCTCAATACGGACCGAAAGGTTCTGGCAAAGGTGCTTTTTAACGGTTGGTGAAGTTTGCACCCCGGCTCCTTTCGGGGGCCAGCACTGCTCTGTTCCAGGCCGCAGTACATTTAGTGCTGTGCTCGGTGTCCGAGAGGCAGTGGAGCAGGGCAGGGCAGGTCACTGGAAGGGGTACTTGCTGTCCTTAGACCAGGCAAAGGCCTTTGACCGGGTTAACCATGAGTACCTCTGGTCCGTCCTTCTGAGGTACGGTCTGCCTGGGAGGTTTGTTGATTGGTTGAGAGTTTTATACAATGGGGCAGAGACTTTTCCGCTAGTGAACGGTTGGGTCGGACACCCTTTTGAGGTGAGGTCTGGTGTCCGCCAGGGCTGTCCTCTGAGCCCACTGTTATACGTGTTCGCGATCGACCCCCTTTTAAGGAGGGTGGAGCGCGGACCGTTGGTGGGAGTCGGGATGGACCGGGCGGTGCCAGAGGCCGCCTTGAGGGTAGTGGCGTACGCTGACGACGTTTCCCTTTTTGTATCCTCGAGAGAGGAGGCGGATTGGGTGATGTCTGAGGTTGAACGCTACTCGGTGGCATCCGGGTCCATGATCAACCGGGACAAGTGTGAGAGTCTCTGGCTGGGAGGGGGAGATCCAAGTTTTGATCTCCCGGACACCCTTCCAGGGCCTCAGGCCACAGCAAAAATATTAGGCATCAGTTTCGGCCCTGGGGACTATCCCCAGCAAAACTGGGAGGGCAGACTTAAGATTGCCGCCCAGAAGGTGGATCAGTGGAAGGGTTGGTCCTTGACCCTAAGGGAAAGGGTTAGTCTTGCCAAGGGCTATTTGCTTCCTTTGCTAATATATCTGGGCAGCGTATGCATCTTGCCAGAACCTCTTTGGACACGGGTCTACAGCCTGTTTTTCCAATTATTATGGGGAAATAGGCTGAACCTAATCAAGAGAGAGGTCACGTACCGCACGAGGAGACTAGGAGGGTTGGGTATGGTCAACCCAGTGGTGTTTCTAGTAAACACCTTTCTTAAGGCAAACATCGCCAACCTCTGGTCAGAGAGGGCTCCTCCATGGGTATTCTCCTGTAGGGGGTGGTTTCGGCCTTTCTTCCAGGAATGGGAGACAGGAGGGCAGGTGAAGGACCTTCGTACACCTCATGGGCATCTTCCGGCTTACGTTACCCCGGTTCTGAAGGTGATCCGTCGGTGGGGTCTGGGAGTGTGGGAGATCAGGATCATGTCGAGAAGGTTTCTTGACAATAGGGTCCTGTTGACCCACTTTCAGAAGCCCTGGCGCTCAGGGATTGCCCAAGCCGGGATCTAGGAGGTGGGGCTCGGGTTATTGAACTGTAAGCGGATCCCCTTGAAGTTTTGGGACTTGGCTTGGCGCTGCTTCCATGGGAAGCTGTATGTGAGGGACAATCTGAAGTGCAGGAGCTCTGATGACCGGGATTGTCCCCGCGAGGAGTGTGGTGGCATGCTTGAAAGCATGGAGCACTTCCTGCTTCGGTGTCCCTTTAATACAGAGGTCTACAGCAGGGTGGGTGCTTCCATTGGCTGGCCCAGGCTGGCAAGCCTCTCCTATGCGGAGTGGGCCTATTTGGGGCATTCAGGTCCCTTGGTGGCCGAGATCGGGGCACTGTTTTCTTAGTTAGTTTAGTAACTAGGTTCTGCACGTGGAATGCACGGTGTCTAGTGTCTACTCAGCGGAAAGTCCTCCCCAGGGAAGAGGTGATTAGGAACATCCTGGGTGACCTGGCAAAAGTGCGCTCCCTGGAGTTTGAGAGGCTGGGTGCAGGGAGGGCCTCTCTTCTATGGAGGGGTTTCTCCTTTAATGTGCCCTAGGGTGAGTTAGGTTCTGTGTGCCTGTGATAGGGGTGAGTTAGTCTTTTTTATCCTTTTATCTTTATTTTGTAGGGTCAGTTAGATGTGTAGGGACAGGGAGGGACAGATAGGGACAGTCTTTAGGGACAGGTAGTTAGTATTAGGTTGGTAGTGAGGGTCAGTGAGGGACAGGTAGGGGCAGGTAGGGAGAGGTTGGTAGGGCTATAGTGACAGGATTTTCTCTTTTGTGTTGTTAGGGAGGGTCAGGGTGATGTGCGGTAGATTAGGGTGAGAGCCTCTATGGTCTCCAGTTCCTGGTGGTGGGCTGTAACCCTCACGTATAGATTTTTGTTTTGGAATTGGTAACCCGGGTATAGGGCTTGCAAGCATTGAACTTGGGCCTGTTCTTTGGTCATGGTTAAGGTGTGTAGTGGTTATTATTGATAGGTGTTATTATTGATGTGTTATTATTGATATATGTTATTAATATGTTATTATAAGGTTGTATATATATGTTGTACATTGTATTATAATGCTTGTAGGGGGATTTAGTTTAGGTGGGGTGGGGGGTTTCTTGGGGGGAGGGGGATGGGTTTTGGAGAATGGACGTCCGGCGGGATGCCAAGATTTGCGGTGTAAGAAAGGCCACAAACTCTCGTGGGACCTAGTGTGATAGGCCACAAACTTTCAGGGGACCTTTGGGTGGAATGGTGGTGGTTTAGTTTAGGAAAAATAATAATAATAAAAAAAAAAAAAATATGTATATACGAGGTATAGTATGTGTGTATATATATGTATATGAAGATTGCATCATTAATTTTGGCCAGGTGGCCTATTTACTTTATTTAAGGCAGTTGGCTGAATTTTTTTTTTTTTTTTCTAGAGGTGAATGCATGGGTATGAGTGTATGAGAGGAAAAAAAAAAAAAAGGATATAGGTTGAGGTCTCTTCCCTTGCCGGGGGTGTTAATGAAATGGAGAAACGTTTTGTTTCTATATATCTGTTGGACATTGGACTTTTGAGATTTATGGATAATGTTTTTTTTATTGAGTTTGTTTGTAAGTTTTGTATATGTTTTGCCTGTAAGTTTAGTTTTGTATTTTTATAATAAAAGAGGTACAGGATGTAACTCAGGATCAGTAATGTAATGTACACAGTGACTGCACCAGCAGAATAGTGAGTGCAGCTCTGGAGTATAATACAGGATGTAACTCAGGATCAGTAATGTAATGTATGTACACAGTGACTGCACCAGCAGAATAGTGAGTGCAGCTCTGGAGTATAATACAGGATGTAACTCAGGATCAGTAATGTATGTACACAGTGACTGCACCAGCAGAATAGTGAGTGCAGCTCTGGAGTATAATACAGGAGGTAACTCAGGATCAGTAATGTAATGTATGTACACAGTGACTGCCAGCAGAATAGTGAGTGCAGCTCTGGAGTATAATACAAGATGTAACTCAGGATCAGTAATGTAATGTATGTACACAGTGACTGCACCAGCAGAATAGTGAGTGCAGCTCTGGAGTGTAATACAGGATGTAACTCAGGATCAGTAATGTAATGTATGTACACAGTGATTGCACCAGCAGAATAGTGAGTGCAGCTCTGGAGTATAATACAGGATGTAACTCAGGATTAGTAATGTAATGTATGTACACAGTGACTGCACCAGCAGAATAGTGAGTGCAGCTCTGGAGTGTAATACAGGATGTAACTCAGGATCAGTAATGTATGTACACAGTGACTGCACCAGCAGAATAGTGAGTGCAGCTCTGGAGTATAATACAAGATGTAACTCAGGATCAGTAATGTAATGTATGTACACAGTGACTGCACCAGCAGAATAGTGAGTGCAGCTCTGGGGTATAATACAAGATGTAACTCAGGATCAGTAATGTAATGTATGTACACAGTGACTGCACCAGCAGAATAGTGAGTGCAGCTCTGGAGTATAATACAGGATGTAACACAGGATCAGTAATGTAATGTATGTACACAGTGACTGCACCAGCAGAATAGTGAGTGCAGCTCTGGAGTATAATACAGGAGGTAATTCAGGATCAGTAATGTAATGTATGTACACAGTGACTGCACCAGCAGAATAGTGAGTGCAGCTCTGGAGTATAATACAGGATGTAACTCAGGATCAGTAATGTAATGTATGGACACAGTGACTGCACCAGCAGAATAGTGAGTGCAGCTCTGGAGTATAATACAGGATGTAACTCAGGATCAGTAATGTAATGTATGGACACAGTGACTGCACCAGCAGAATAGTGAGTGCAGCTCTGGGGTATAATACAGGATGTAACTCAGGATCAGTAATGTAATGTATGTACACAGGACTGCACCAGCAGAATAGTGAGTGCAGCTCTGGGGTATAATACAGGATGTAACTCAGGATCAGTAATGTAATGTATGTACACAGTGACTGCACCAGCAGAATAGTGAGTGCAGCTCTGGGGTATAATACAGGATGTATGTCAGGATCAGTAATGTAATGTATGTACACAGTGACTGCACCAGCAGAATAGTGAATGCAGCTTTGGAGTATAATATAGGATGTAATCAGGATCAGTAATGTAATGTATGTACACAGTAACTGCACCAGCAGAATAGTGAGATGCAGCTTGGAGTGTAATAAGGATGTAACTCAGGATCAGTAATGTATGTACACAGTAACTGCACCAGCAGAATAGTGAGTGCAGCTCTGGAGTGATAATACAGGATGTAACTCAGGATCAGTAATGAATGTATGTACACAGTGACTGCACCAGCAGAATAGTGAGTGCAGCTCTGGAGTATAATACAGGATGTAACTCAGGATCAGTAATGTAATGTATGACACAGTGACTGCACCAGTAGAATAGTGAGTGCAGCTCTGGAGTATAATACAGGATGTAACTAGGATCAGTAATGTAATGTATGTACACAGTGACTGTACCAGTAGAATAGTGAGTGCAGCTCTGGAGTATAATACAGGATGTAACTAAGGATCAGTAATGTAATATATGTACACAGTGACTGCACCAGCAGAATAGTGAGTGCAGCTCTGGAGTATAATACAGGATGTAACTAAGGATCAGTAATGTAATATATGTACACAGTGACTGTACCAGCAGAATAGTGAGTGCAGCTCTGGAGTATAATACAGGATGTAACCCAGGATGCTTGCCAATATAATGGTAGGCCCTGTACTGAATAAGGAAAGGGCCTCTGACTGGGGAGCCTATAAGGTGGATGCTAGTGGAATACTGTCCGTGCCCAATTCACCCCCCTCTCACACCACTCCCAGTGGTGATGTACTAATTGGGGATGTCCAGCTGTCCAGTGACCTCGGAGGAGAGGGTACCTGCGGCCACACTTACAGGGGTTAAATCTAGGTGTTCTGGTCAGCAACTTCCTTTCTCCTCCGGCAGTCACTGGAAGCTGTTTGTCTTAACACATTGTGGAATATCCCAGGACGCTTGAAATCATTATTTGGGGATAGATCCAGGTTGGTTACACTGTTGCGCTCTAGATTTTCTCAGTAGTTTGTATGGTGATTAGGAGTTTTACATCCTCTATTGCAGGGCACAGGGCATAATGAATGAAATGACAGCTTATTTATAAGCTTTGCTTCAGCCCAAGCATCCCCTGGAGAACAGAGGCAGGTGTCAGTGTCCGGCATCTCCGCCTTGGGTAGAGGGCCACTTTAATGCCATCGTAACTCTCCGGAGCAGCTATGTTTGTTCTTCAGTAATATAAACTAATCCCAGTACATAATCATCTGTCCTCTGAGTCGGGATGTATCTTCTGGAGGATGATTCACTGTTTTTCTCATTTTTATTACTCAACAAATGCCTTGCCAAGAAAAACCTGGCGTCATCGTCTGCCTGAGAACCCGGGCACAAAGTATCAGGAGTGATAAAAAGATAATTAGATGTCACTCCGGAACGCTGCGGTAACTCACATCCTCTGTATGATTACCAGGACCTAATGTCTCTGCTGCCTGTAGAGTGTTACTGAGTGAAGCATTATCTGCTCATCTAAGCAATGACACAAGTGGGCATGGTGCCAGTCATATATGTGCAGCCTTGGCGCCACTTTCGCAGCACTGGGACCATGAGTTTCACACCGGCCAGAGCACCATCTGCTGCAATTTGTATGTGTGTGGGTTTCCTTCTGTAGTCTTTAAGCCTCCTGTTATATTAATTAGCCTCCATTGTAAATTGGCCGTACTGTAGGCTTGTGTGCCAGGCAAGGAAATTAGATTGTACAGTGGCTTGCAAAAGTATTCACCCCCTTGGATTTTCCTCTATTTTGTTACATTACAACCTGTGTTTAAATATTTTTGTAATCCGATTTGTGTGTGACGCATCAGCACTAAATAGTTGGTGAAGTGAGAAAAATATAGGCATAAATTAAATTTATGGGATCGAATAACTAAAAATTGCCATGTGCATATGTGTTCACCCCTTTTACTATGAAGCCAATAAAAATTTATGGTGCAAGTGTAAAGGAGCGGCCGTGAGGCCGATGTACTGGAAGCTGTGTGATGCTTTACCTCTGTCATGGCTATGGCGTGTAGGTGTTCTCCTCCCATGAGGGAGTGTACAGAGCAATTAGAGTCAGAGTCCAGAATCACGTCAAACAGTTCTGCTTTATTTTCCTCCAGGCACAGCACAGCCAAGACACCATAAGCACTTCTTACACGATACCAGCAATACATTCTTCATAAGGCTGCGTCTTCTCCGCTGCCACACCAGAATGACCAATAAGCAGGGCCGCCATCAGGGCATTACAGCCCTTACTAATGTATGGGGCCGGTGCTTTAGGGGGGCCCGCCCGCCGTCCGAGCACGCTGGCAGCACGGTCCGGCAGCAGGCGCAGCGCTTCGCTGCTTTATATTCCCCACTGTCCCCAGTCCTGACCGCCTGGCTGGCAAATTAAATGGGCAGGCACTGTAGCTTTAAGCTACAGCCCGCCCTGATGCATCATGGTCCAGCCGTGACGTCACACGCTGCTCTGCTCCACTTCCTCATTCTGGAGCAGAGCGAGCAGCGTGTCACGTCGGTGTGCTGTTCCAGACACACACTGCCAAGTGGCTGGGAGCGGCGGACCGGACCGGGTGCAGGCGAGCTCAGCAGGGTGAGTAGTCTGTCGCAGGGGGGCCCGGCCAGGACAGCCGCAGCGCCAGCATCCACCACGCACCACCAACAGGGCCCAGGGCAGGAAGGGGGGGCCCAGCATCCACCAAAAGGCCCCCTAGGGCAGGCGGGGGGGGCCCGCAGGCGCAGCATCCTGCAACAGGGGCCCTGGGGACCTGTGTTGCTGGATGCTGCGGGCCCCTCCTGCCTGCCCTGGGCTGGGGCCCTGTTGGATTGCTCCGTGCGGCCCCCCCCGCCTGCTCATCATATGGGTGCATAAAATCTATGGAGCATCATATGGCGGCATAATCTTTGGAGCATCATATGGCGGCATAATCTTTGGAGCATCATATGGCGGCATAATCTGTGGGGCATCATATGGCGGCAAATCTTTGGAGCATCATATGGCGGCATAATCTATTGTAGCATCATTTGGTGGCATAATCTTTGGAGCATCATATGGCGGCATAATCTATGGGGCATCATATGGCGGCATAATCTTTTGAGCATTATATGGGGCATAATCTTTGGAGCATCATATGGGGCATAATCTTTGGAGCATCATATGGCGGCATAATCTATGGGGCATGATATGGCGGCATAATCTTTGCAGCATCATATGGCGGCATAATCTATGGGGCATCATATGGCGGCATAATCTTTGGAGCATCATATGGGGCATAATCTTTGGAGCATCATATGGCGGCATAATCTATGGGGCATTATATGGCGACATAATCTTTGGAGCATCATATGGCGGCATAATCTATGGGGCATCATATGACTGCATAATCTTTGGAGCATCATATGGGGCATAATCTTTGGAGCATCATGGCGGCATAATCTATGGGGCATCATATGGGGCATAATCTTTGGAGCATCATATGGTGGCATAATCTATGGGGCATCATATGGCGGCATAATCTTTGGAGCATCATATGGCGGCATAATCTATGGGGCATCATATGGCGGCATAATCTATGGAGCATCATATGGCGGCATAATCTATGGGGCATCATATGGCGGCATAATCTATGGGGCATCATATGGCGGCATAATCTATGGAGCATCATATGGCGGCATAATCTATGGGGCATCATATGGCAGCATAATCTATGGGGCATTACATGGCGGCATAATCTATGGAGCATCATATGACGGCATAATCTATGGAGCTTCATATGGGGGCATAAAATCTATGGAGCATCATATGGGGGAATATACATCTATGGAGCATCATATGGCGGCATAATCTATGGAGCTTCATATGGGGCAGAAAATTTATGGAGCATCATATGGGGGAATATACATCTATGGAGCATCATATGGCGGCATAATCTATGGAGCATCATATGGCGGCATAATCTATGGAGCATCATATAGGGCATAAAATCTATGGAGCATCATATGGGGGTATAAAATCTAAGGGGCATCATATGGGGGTATAAAATCTATGGGGCATCATATGGAACATAAAATATATGGAGCATCTTATGGGGGCATAACTTTTATGGAGCAGCATATGGGCCATATTATTCTATGGAGCATCTTATGGGGCCATTATTAACCTTTATGGAGCATTATATGGGAGGTATTTTGTATGCCGTGTACCGCCGGACCGGAAGTGCGTCATCCGGACAGGAAGTGACACGGCGCAACATGATCTGATGTAATCGCGCATGCGCGATAGCGGTAGCAGCCGCCATGTTTTCGGTGGGAAAAGGCAAATATAAGTAGGACTATGAGAGACACTAATCTGTATAGGAGACAAAATCTAGGGGGGGAGACTAGAGGCCTGCATGTGGCGCCGTGTCACTTCCGGTCCGGATGACGCACTTCCAGTCCGGCTTTACACGGCGCCGCATTTAAACCCCCATTTGCTCCCTTCCCATACACCTGGTCACCCAGCAGACAAGGCAGGGCGCAGGAGCGCCGCCTGTAAACCTGTACATTCGCTTCTTAAGGTATGTCTTTGATTCAAAGCGGTTCACCCCATCTGCCATCACTCTGGGCTGCAACTTATGCCACATTTACCCCATGTAGGCTCTGTGGACGCCATCCAGGACATGTTTTAACCCCGTCCAGGGCACATTTAACCCTACTTTTTGTACATGGCAGGGCGCAGGTGCGCCGCCTATATTTTCATTTCATCCACCTCCAAAGGTATGTTTTCATGTAAATAGTCCACTCCATCTGCCACTATAATGGGCTATAATTTGTGTTCCATTTGCCCTGTACAGGCTATCAGGACCCACTCAGGACAGACTTTACCCTATTCTGGATACATTTAACTCCTGCTCTTTGTACACAGCAGGTAATCTCTGACATTTCAATGATGGTGACCCCTATTTCCCTATATTTATTTAATTAATCATTTTGATATTATCTGCAGCATCTGGCTCTGCTATAAGGGAATTTACAAGGAATTTATTGCCTCTACTATGTGCCATATCTCTGTTGTACTAATTTTACAAGGTAGAAATGCGCTACTTCTTTGTTTCTTATATCATTGTGCTTTTGTTCTACTATGATTATATAAATCGTTACTCTATATATCTCCATGTTAAGATTGTATAATGATGCTCCATATGTACTTTAACGATATATTCTACTTTCTGGATTATTATCTACATGACATTTTTCGCAATCAATTATATATGATCCAGCCCATATCTGTATATATGTTATATATGTACGGTATATGGAATCACTGTATATAATTGCCTCACACTATGTTTCTTCTATTTTTCTCTAGTACCCCATGATTAAGATCCGGGAGGGTCGAAACGTTGGGTATCTGTATATTGTACATATTATTATTACGGCACTGGCACTTTCTTCTTTTGGATTGGATAATTTTTCAAATAAAAATATTTTTCTGCATAGTAATCAATTGTAGTGTGCGGTGAATTTTGCTCTTCCTATATTTGTTGGTGCCGCTTAGGACCAATTCACCAGCACCTCCTATACACTAGACTTGAGTACACACCATTTCATATTCATATTACCTTGTCGTGGTGGTGGCTTAAAAAAATCTTTTGGTCAAAACAAAAGCTGATGGCTATGCATGTGATTTGATGTTAATGTGTCATTGGTGAGGGCGTGGTGCAGAAGTGGAGTTTTTCCAAGAAAAGGCGGAGGGATTTTGGATGGTTCGCGTGGTGGAGGAGGAGCTAGGGTGGAGGCGGAACTTGGGGTGGAGCTTAAAGGGGGGCCCCATAAATTTTGCCAGTATGGGGCCCCAAAATTCCTAGTGGCAGCCCTGCCAATAAGTATTGACGGTACGAGGAGCCCGGTGAAAACGGCACTTCAACTGCTTCCCCTGGAGACACTTCAATCCAGCATAAGAAAGACACATCTACTAGGTCGTCCACCCCTCTCTGGTTACCCTGCCCGGATACTTCTGGTGGCCCACTCGCTACTACGCTTCAGCATGACCTCCTCTGCAGAGCGTTCTTACAGTGGCTCTTCCACTGGATTCCTGCTGCGTAAACCCACTCTCTCTGGGTCCACACCACTGCGGTCTTATCACGAACACCGCACTGCACTTGCTCACTGAGCCAGTGCGCGTGTCCTGAATAAGACAGACTGCACTCAAAGATACCTGTGGAGCGGGGCAGTTGCGGTGAAGATGTGTGCTTCAGACTAACAGGACCCGAAGCACATGACTGCCAAGGGGCGGCGCCGGCCACAGGTCTCTCAGAGGGAGCAGTAACAGATAGAGAATGCTTCAGGACAGAGGACCTGAAACACGTGACTGTCAGTGGGCTTGGCCTAAGCTCCAGAGAGCTATGAGCGGAAGGAAAACTCCTAGAAGGGTAAATGTGGGACAGAGTTACCAAGGGGCATAGACAAAACGGATCGTCAGGATAGCCAGGTCATAAACAGAGGGAGCAACGCAGTACAAGAGGAGCAGGCAGAGAATAACCAGAACGTAGCCAAGGGATCAGAAAACCAGAACAGACAAATACACAGTACCAAGACAGTAGACAAACTCACAACGAAGAGACAGACCGGGTCAAAACCAAACAAGCAACAAGATCAGGCACAAGGCACAGGCACACAGGAGGTCAACTAACTCAGCCGAGGGCAGGAGTATAACTGACACCAGACCTAGGTCAATTGGCAACTAAATAGCCGCCCTCTGCCAGAGAGAGGCTGAAACCATTAACCCCAGTCTGACCAGGACGGGACAAAGACAAAACCCCATCCTGGGTCATGACAGGTCTATTCTACACCAGCTTCTTCAGGGGTTGCTGGTCCCCTATTCTCCCTACCCTATGCTTAGGGCCCAGGAAAGTGGACGTCCTCACACTAGCAAGGTCCACCCCCGACTGTCCTCCACTACGAGGAAGGCTTCCTGTTGTGAGTGGGCTTGGGATGAGTTCTGATCAGAGGCTCCCTCTGGTGGTTACAAGCGGTGCTGGTCTGTCCAGTGAAGATTGTGAGGATTGGGAATCAGGTGTTACTGACTGGTCTTATATAAGGGAGTCACCTTCCCATTAGGGTTGCCGGTGATCAATTGTTCTGGTCTCTATCCTTGATTCCTGTTTCCCTTGTAGCCTGCTGTGTCGTGTCTGCATCTCCTGCTAACAGATAAGACATTTTCTTCTTTTTGTTTTTGTGCTTGTTTTTTGCATTTTGTCCTGCACTTCTGTGGGGGCCTTCAGGGTCCCCTCCGGGGGCTTTTGCCCTCTCAGTTTAGTTCAGCCACTGATGTTTGTACTTTTGCTTTTTCCAGTTTTTTCAGTGGCTGCTGTTTTGATTTTGTTACACCAGAGAACTAATTTAGGTGGTAGAGGTCGTGTGATCTCAGGTGTTTTTGAAATTAGTAGAGTTGGTGTTTTTTCAGGGTTTTCTGGGATTGCAGTAAGTACCCTTCCTATCCTTTTCTATTTAGTTAGTTTGGGCCCCAACGTTTGCTCATACTATTTTCTGTCTGTGTCAGTATTTCTTCTTGTCTAACCACCATTACATGTTTGGGGGCTTTCTATTATCTTTGGGGTTCTGCTCCGGGGCAGATAGCTTTCCTATATCTATCTTTAGGTGTAGTTAGTTTCTCAGGCTGTGACGAGGCGTCTAGGACCAATGTAGGAACGCTCCACGGCTGCCTCTAGTTGTTGTGGTTAGTCAGGGTACTGCAATCTCATAGATTCCAACTGCTCTGGTGTATTGCCTTTTTTGCCTGCACTCCTCAGCTACCGAAACATAACAGCTTCCTGTCAGATTCCCGCTTGGAGGCAATCCTTCCCTATCAACAAGTCCCTAACTGAATGGATGTGCTAACTGCCCCCCCCATCTAATGGCCAAACCGAAATACTGCACTGACGTACTTTTTATAACGTTCTAACTAGATCTCTAACGTGCCCCATTAGTGATCCCTCGCAGATAACAGTGACCCAAACTATGCACACTATTCTCCAAGTGCCCTCCTCTAATGACCCCAAGGATGCACTGACTAACACACTTAAAGGGAATGCAACCTTAAAGGGTTAATACCCTAGACCCCCTTACATTCCCCTTCCCTTTAACCATTTCTGTCCCGGCAATGTGAACACTTTAATATACATATGTACATATTTACATTAAGACACACAATAACCATAAAAAACTCTTTACTTTGATAAATTAACAAAAGGGATCGGAGGGGGAGCGTCCAGCATTCCCATTCCCTTTGAGGTATGCAGTGGTAACGTCTCAGAAAAATGTAATAAACAAAGGACTCCTCTTGTGATGCCTCCAGCAACGTCACGTCAGCTGTGGATCCCCACAGCGGGGGAACGCGGAACAGTTCCTCCTCACAGTCTACGTCAGCGGGCCACTCTCCCTCTCCTTCCAATCTCCAGAGGCGGGGACGGGGACTCTGCCGGTACTAATGTCCAAACGCGCCAGAGGCTTAGGACGGGAACCGCAGGGACATCGTCTGGACGGGGACTTGTATCCTCGAACATTGGCCCGTGAGGCGCGCACCGCCCTAATCCCACACTCGGCTGCTCTGCCCCTGCGTCCGGCTGCTGCTCTACTCCAGCCCCTAACAGCAGGGGAGGCACCTTCAAGCGAGGCCTCGAGCGAGCCGGAGGACCCGGGGTAAGGGAGGGACGAGAGGCCCGTGTATCGGACCTGGGGGCGCTCGGGCCCCAACCTTCGGCCCACTTCCTCGTCCGACACCTCATCCAGCAGGAGAGTGGGCCGTACCCGCTCCTGCTCCCAGCGCCATCTCCACTCCAGCCGGCCCACGCCCTGCCCATGGCCCCATGGCATCGTGGCGGCTGTCTCAGATGTCAGTGATGACGTTTCGGGACGCCCTGGACCATCTTCAGAGACAGCACCGCCCCAGGGTAGGGCTCTCATTGTCCTCTCCACCCCTCCTTCAGCACCAGGTAACATACAGCAAATGTCCATCTCAGCATTCTCCTCCTCGCAGGGGCGGTCCCGTCTTAGTTGACAGTTCTCCTTTGGCGCCACCAAGACGCCATCACCCCCACAAAGTGCAGGTTGTTGACAAGGACAGTCCTCTTTGGCGCCAGAATTCTCCATCTTGCCCGACACCATCTTGGGATCTGTAGCCTCTTTTTTCATCTTTTCTTTAGTCAAGTCCGATTCTTTAGTCACATCTGTACTGTCAGACACCTCCAACTCTTGGAACTTTTCAGAGTATTCCTCATTCTCCAGAAACAGGGTAATGGCTTCCAACGTCGCGGCTCCCATGTACTTCACCGTTGTCACTACCAGATAGGGCAGTGAGATCCTGCCGACTACGCCACCTGTAAAGGAGCGGCCGCGAGGCCGATGCACTGGAAGCTATGTGATGCTTTACCTCTGTCATGGCTATGGTGTGTAGGTGTTCTCCCGTGAGGGAGTGTACAGAGCAATTAGAGTCAGAGTCCAGAATCACGTCAAACAGTTCTGCTTTATTTTCCTCTGGGCACAGCACATCCAAGACACCATAAGCATCTTTTACACGATACCAGCAATACATTCTTCACAAGGCTGCGTCTTCTCTGCTGCCACACCAGAATGGACCAATAAGTATTGACGGTACAAGGAGCCCGGTGAAAACGGCACTTCAATCTCTTCCCCTGGAGACACTTCAATCCAGCATAAGAAAGACACATCTACTAGGTCGTCCACCCCTTCTCTGGTTATCCTGACCGCATACTTCTAATGGCCCACTCGCTTCCATGCTTCAGCATGACCTCCTCTGCTGAGCGTTTTCACAGTGGCTCTTCCACTGGACTCCTGCTGCGTAAACCCACTCTCTCTGGGTCCACACCACTGCGGTCTATTCTACACCAGCTTCTTCAGGGGTTGCTGGTCCCCTATTCTACCTACCCTATGCTTAGGGCCAGGAACGTGTACGTCCTCACACTAGCAAGGTCCACCCCCGATTGTACTCCGCTATGAGGAGGGCTTCCTGTCAGATTCCCGCTTGGAGGCAATCCTTCCCTAGCAACAAGTCCCTAACTGAATGGATGTGCTAACTGCCCCCCCATCTAGTGGCCAAACCTAAATACTGCACTGACGTGCTTTTTATAACGTTCTAATTAGATCTCTAACGTGCCCCCATTAGTGATCCCTCACAGATAACAGTGACCCAAACTATGTACACTATTCTCCAAGTGCCCTCCTCTAATGACCCCAAGGATGCACTGAGTACCTGTCACTAGACCCCCGCATTTATACCTACATAGCAATTTACAAAGCATATATTCACACAAGTAAACACACTTAAAGGGAATGCAACCTTAAAGGGTTAATACCCTAGACCCCCTTACACAAGCAATTCCCTTCATAAGTCCCATGCTTAGTGACAGGACATCCCCCTGTGTGCAATCTAAGTGTCACATGTCTCACAATATACAGTTAGGTCCATATATATTTGGACAGAGACAACATTTATCTAATTTTTGTTCTAGACATTACCACAATGAATTTTAAACAAAACAATTCAGATGCAGTTGAAGTTCAGACTTTCAGCTTTCATTTGAGGGTATCCACATTAAAATTGGATGAAGGGTTTAGGAGTTTCTGCTCCTTAACATGTGCCACCCTGTTTTTAAAGGGACCAAAAGTAATTGGACAAATGACTCCAAGGCTATTTCATGGACAGGTGTGGGCAATCCCTTCATTATATCATTCTCAATTAAGCAGATAAAAGGGCCGGAGTTGATTTGAGGTGTGGTGTTTGCATTTGGAAGGTTTTGCTGTGAAGGAAACATGTGGTCACAGGAACTCTCCATGCAGGTGAAACAAGCCATCCTTAAGCTGCAAAAAACAGAAAAATACCCATCCGAGAAATTGCTACAACATTAGGAGTGGCAAAATCTACAGTTTGGTACATCCTGAGAAAGAAAGAAAGCACTGGTGAACTCATCAATGCAAAAAGACCTGGGCGCCCACGGAAGACAACAGTGGTGGATGATCGCAGAATACTCTCCATGGTGAAGAGAAACCCCTTCACAACAGCCAACCAAGTGAACAACACTCTCCAGGAGGTAGGATGTTGTGAATACTCTGGAGGTGACTTCTGAGCTGGGGCTCCCTCCGGTGGTTGCTGAGGGTAATGAACTGCTGAATGGCCTTCAGCTGGCTCTGAATGGTCTGATATAAGTGATCTGAGTTCCCATCAGCCTTGCCAGTAATCAATTGTTCTTCCTGGTCTTGCTTGGAGCACAGCTTGCATTCCTGCTCTCTTTCAGATAAGTGATTTGCTGTTTTTTTTTCCCTCTGGTTGGATTTTCCTTGTTGGTTTGCTGCTTGCAGTGGACTTCAGCCTGGTCCCCGTTTGGGGTTTGGCGCTGCAATTGTGCTCATTTTGTGTTTGCACTTTTGCTCTGTTCCTTTGTCACTTTTTGTTTGCTGAGTAGCTGTGTTTTACACCAGAGATCTGATTTAGGTGGTAGAGATCGTGTGATCTCAGGTTTTTTTTTAATCAGAAGTGTTGGTATTTTTGTCAGGGTTTTTTTTTGGGTTGCAGTCAGAATTCTTTCCTATACTTTTCTATCTAGACAGATTGGGCCCCAGCGTTTGCTCATTCTATTTTCTGTCTGTGTCCGTATTTTCTTCTTGTCTAACCGCCATTACATGTTTGGGGGCTTCCTATTTCTTTGGGGGTTCTGCTACGGGGCAGATAGCTTTCATCTTTCTGTCTTTAGGTGTAGCTATCTCTCCGGCTGTGACGAGGCGTCTAGGATCACCGTAGGTACGCTCCACGGCTACTTCTAGTGTGGTGGTTAGTTTAGGGTACTGCAATCCAATAGTTTCCAGCCTCTCTGGTGTATTGCTATTTTTGCAATTTCTCCTCAGCTACCGAAACATAACAGTATTACCGGCCTAACTGAAAATTATATGGTACTCACCGAAGGGAAAAATAGGAAAAAGGAAAAAGAAAAAAGGGAGTTGGCAGAAATTTTTTTTTTCTGTTTGTTGCATTTTTTCCCTCTTTTTCTCTGGGTGCTGAGGAGGAATTTTTTTTTCTCCCTCAATGGAGTTTGCACAGTTGTCTGGCCAAGTGGAGCAGCTTGCCACTGAGGATCGGAGTATTGCTACCTATCTTGCTAGGTTGCCGGTTGTGGAACCTAGGATCCCCATACCAGATTTATTTTTGGGGGATCGGTCTAAATTTCTGAATTTCAAAAATAACTGTAAGTTGTTTTTTGCTTTAAACCCTAAGTCCTCAGGGAACGCAGCACAGCAGGTTCAAATTGTCATCTCTCTGCTGCGCGGCGACCCTCAGGATTGGGCTTTTTCCCTGACACCTGGGGATCCTGTTTTGAGTAATGTTGATGCATTTTTTCTGGCTCTGGGGTTATTGTACGATGAACCTAATGTCACTGATCAAGCTGAAAAGACCTTGTTGGCATTAAATCAGGGTCGTGAAGACGCTGAGCTGTACTGTCAGAAATTTTGAAAGTGGGCAGTCCTGACCAAATGATGATGCTTTGGCAGCCCTTTTTCGGAAGGGTCTGTCAGAAAATGTAAAGGACGTTATGGTGGGATTCCCTGTTCGCTCTGGTCTCAATGATTCTATGTCTTTGGCTATTCAAATTGACAGACGTTTGCGGGAGCGCAGAGATATGCGTGAGATAGTGTTGCCTTGTGAGCCAGCTCCTGAGGCCATGCAGTGTGATGGAGTGACTTCTGGGGCTCATTGTCATGAGTTTCGTAAGCACAATGGGCTATGTTTCTACTGTGGTGACGCTTCCCATGCTATTTCCGTCTGCCCTAAGCGGGGAAGACGTTTTGCGTGCTCAGTTGTCTTGGGTAGTGTTCAGACTAAATTTCTGTTGACTGTTACCCTGATTTGCTCCCTGTCCACATTTTCGGCTCAGGCTTTTGTTGATTCAGGAGCAGCTATTAACCTGATGGATTTTGACTTTGCGAAACGTTGTGGGTTTCCCTTGATACCCCTGCGGAAGTCTATTCCTTTGCTGGGCATTGATTCTACCCCTTTGGCGGAGAATAAACCCCAGTTTTCTACTCAGGTGATAATGAGGGTTGAACCAGATCATCAGGAGAGTTGCAAATTTCTGGTGTTGCATAATCTGCATGACATTATTGTACTGGGTTTTCCTTGGTTACAGACTCATAATCCTATTTTGGATTGGAAATCTGTGTCTGTGACCAGTTGGGGCTGCCAATGTGTTGATACTGACACTCCTGTTTTTTCTGCCTCTCCCCAGTCTCAGGATGTCCCTGACTTTTTGACTGATTTTTCTGATGTGTTTAGTGAAAGTAAGTCTGCATCCTTACCTCCTCACAGGAGCTATGATCGCGCTATTGAGTTAGTGCCTGGTGGTAAATTTCCTAAAGGTCGCCTTTTTAATTTATCTGTACCTGATGACGATGCTATGCGATCTTATATCAAGGAGTCTTTGGAGAAGGGTCATATCAGACTATCCTCTTCACCCTTGGGAGCCGGTTTTTTCTTTGTGGCCAAAAAGGATGGTTCATTGAGGCCGTGTATTGACTATCGCCTCCTGAATAAGATCACTGTTAAATATCAATATCCGTTACCCTTGATTTCTGACCTATTTTCCAGAGTGAAAAGTGGTAGTTGGTTTACCAAGCTTGACCTCAGGGGGGCGTATAACCTTATTCGCATTAAGCACGGAGATGAATGGAAGACGGCGTTTAATACCCCAAAGGGGCATTTTGAGTACCTAGTGATGCCTTTTGGGCTTACTAATGCCCCTTCCGTCTTCCAATCCTTCATGAATGATATTTTCAGGGATTTTGTGGATAAATTTCTGATTGTTTTATTTGGATGATATCTTGATTTTTTCCAATGACTGGGACTCTCATGTGAAACATGTTCAGATGGTATTCCGGATTTTGAGAGAAAATGCTTTGTATGTTAAGAGATCAAAGTGTCTTTTTGGCGTACAGAAGGTTTCGTTTTTGGGATTCATTTTGTCTCCGTCCGCTATTGAAATGGACCCGGTCAAGGTTCAGGCCATCTGTGATTGGGTTCAACCTACTTCATTGAAGTCTCTTCAGAGATTTTTGGGTTTTGCCAATTTTTATCGTAAATTTATTGGTAATTTCTCCGGTATTGTTAAACCATTGACTGATTTGACCAAAAAGGGTTCTGATGTGGTGAATTGGCCTCCGGAGGCAGTCTCTGCGTTTCAGGAATTTAAGCAGAGATTAATTTCTGCTCCTGTTCTACGGCAGCCTAATGTTTCTCTGCCGTTTCAGGTGGAGGTTGATGCTTCTGAGATTGGGGCAGGTGCCGTTTTGTCCCAAAGGGATCCAGAGACCTCTAAGAGTAACACTTGTGCCTTTTTCTCTCGAAAATTTTGAAGAGTAGAGACATTGGCTGGAAGGAGCCAAACATCAGGTGGTGGTCCACACGGATCATAAGAACCTGGTTTATCTCGAATCAGCCAAGCGACTTAATCCTAGACAGGCCAGGTGGGCCTTGTTTTTCACACGTTTTAATTTTGTGGTTTCTTTTCTTCCGGGCTCTAAGAATGTTAAGGCGGATGCCCTCTCGAGGAGTTTCTTTGCGGATTCTCCCAAGTTATCTGATCCTGCTGTTATTTTGCAAGAGGGTGTGGTTCTTTCCGCCATCTCGCCCAATTTGAGACTGGCTCTGGAGGGGTGTCAGGAAGATAAACCTGAGCGCTGCCCTGTTGGGAAATTGTTTGTCCCAGACCAGTGGAAGAAGAGTGTGATGTCTGAGATTCATTGTTCCGCGTTGGCTGGTCATCCGGCATTTTTGGTACCAGAGACTTGGTGAATCAGTCCTTTTGGTGACCCCTCCTCAAGGGGGGGGTACTGTTGTGAATACTCTGGAGGTGACTTCTGAGCTGGGGCTCCCTCCGGTGGTTGCTGAGGGTAATGAACCAATTGCTGAATGGTCTTCAGCTGGCTCTGAATGGTCTGATATAAGTGATCTGAGTTCCCATCAGCCTTGCCGGTAATCAATTGTTCTTCCTGGTCTTGCTTGGAGCACAGCTTGCATTCCTGCTCTCTTTCAGATAAGTGATTTGCTGTTTTTTTTTTCCTCTTGTTGGATTTTCCTTGTTGGTTTGCTGCTTGCACTGGACTTCAGCCTGTCCCTTTGGGGTCTGGCGCTGCAATTGTGCTCATTTTGTGTTTGCACTTTTGCTCTGTTCCTTTGTCACTTTTTGTTTGCTGAGTAGCTGTGTTTTACACCAAAGATCTGATTTAGGTGGTAGAGATCGTGTGATCTCAGGTTTTTTTGTTAATCAGAAGTGTTGGTATTTTTGTCAGGGTTTTATTGGGTTGCAGTCAGAATTCTTTCCAATACTTTTCTATCTAGACAGATTGGGCCCCAGCGTTTGCTCATTCTATTTTCTGTCTGTATCCGTATTTTCTTCTTGTCTAACCGCCATTACATGTTTGGGGGCTTCCTATTTCTTTGGGGGTTCTGCTACGGGGCAGATAGCTTTCATCTTTCTGTCTTTAGGTGTAGCTATCTCTCCGGCTGTGACGAGGTGTCTAGGATCACCGTAGGTACGCTCCATGGCTACTTCTAGTGTGGTGGTTAGTTTAGGGTACTGCAATCTGATAGTGTCCAGCCTCTCTGGTGTACTGCTATTTTTGCAATTTCTCCTCAGCTACCGTAACATAACAGAAGGCGTATCAATATCCAAATCTACCATGAAGAGAAGACTGCATGAAAGTAAATACAGAGGGTTCACTGCTGCAAGCCACTCATAAGCATCAAGAATAAAAAGGCTAGGCTGGACTTTGCTAAAAAACATCTAAAAAAGCCAGCACAGTTCTGAAAGAACATTCTTTGGACAGATGAAAACCAAGATCAACCTCTACCAGAATGATGGAAAGAGAAAAGTATGGGGAAGGCGTGGTACAGCTCATGATCCAAAGCATACCACATCATCTGTAAAACACGGCAGAGGCAGTGTGATGGCTTGAGCATGCATGGCTGCGAGTGGCACTGGGTCACTAGTGTTTATTGATGATGTGACACAGGACAGAAGCAGCAGAATGAATTCTGAGGTATTCAGAGACATACTCTGTGCTCAGATCCTGTCAAATGCAGCCTAACTGATTGGTAGTCGCTTCATACTACAGATGGACAATGACCAGAAACATAAAGCCAAAGCAACCCAGCAGGTTTATTAAAGCAAAGAAGTGGAATATTCTTGAATGGCCAAGTCAGTCACCTGATCTCAACCCAATTGAGCATGCATTTCACTTGTTAAAGACTAAACTTCAGACAGAAAGGCCCACAAACATACAGCAACTGAAAACCACCGCAGTGAAGGCCTGGCAGAGCATCAAAAAGGAGGAAACACAGCGTCTGGTGATGTCCATGAGTTCAAGACTTCAGGCAGTCATTGCCAACAAAGGGTTTTCAACCAAGTACTAGAAATGAACATTTTATTTACAATAATTTAATCTGTCCAATTACTTTTGGTCCTTTAAAAACAGGGCGGCACATGTTAAGGAGCTGAAACTCCTAAATCCTTCATCCAATTTTAATGTGGATACCCTCAAATGAAAGCTGAAAGTCTGAACTTCAACTGCATCTGAATTGTTTTGTTTACAATTCATTTTGGTAATGTCTAGAACCAAAATTAGATAAATGTTGTCTCTGTCCAAATATATATGGACCTAACTGTATACACCTTACATTTTCTGAAAGGCCACAGAGGTTGCAACACCATTAAGAGGCACCACAGACCAAACAACATGAAATCTCCAAACACCACCGTGAAGACCAAGGAGATCTCCAAACACCACCATGAAGACCAAGGAGATCTCAAAACAACACCATGAAGACCAAGGAGATCCCCAAACACCACCAAGAAGACCAATAAGATCTCCAAACAACACCATGAAGACCAAGGAGATCTCCAGACAACACCATGAAGACCAAGGAGATCTTCAAACAAGTCAGGGACAAAGTTGTTGAGAAATACAAATCAGGGTTGGGTTATAAAAAGATATATGCCAATCTCGGATGAGGTCATTAATTAGTAAGGCAGCACGGAGACCAAAGGTAACCCTGAAGGAGCTGCAGAGTTCCCAAGCAGAGGCTGGAGTATCTGTCCATACGGACACAATAAGTCGTACACTCCATAGAGGTGGCCTTTATGGAAGAGTGGGCAGAAAAAAGCCTTTACTGACAAAAAAAACTGTACCGCTCGTTTTGAACTGGCCAAAAGACGCAAGAGACTCCCTAAATGTGTAGAGAAAGATGCTGTGGTCAGATGAGACCAAATTTGAACTTTTTGGCCAACAAGGTAAACGCTATGTCTGGCGCCAAACCAACACAGCTCATCACCCTAAGAACACCATACCCACAGTGAAACATGGTGGTGGTTTCATCATGCTGTGGGGATGTTTTTGGGCAGCAGAGACAGGGAAAATAGTCTGAGTCAAAGGGAAGATGGATAGTGTGAAATACATTGATATTATTGAGCAAACCTGTTTGAGTCTGTCAGTGATTTGAGACTGGGGCGGAGGATCACCTTCCAACAAGACAGTGACCCAAAGCATACTGCTAAAGCAACACTTGAGTGGTTTTAAGGGAAATGTGTAAATGTTCTGGAGTGGCCGAGTCACAGCCCCGACCTTAATCCAATGGAGAATTTGTGGTCAGACTTGAACATTGCTGTCCGCCAGAGGACACCATCTAATTTGAAGGTGTTGCAGCAGTTTTGCCTTGAGGAATGTGCAAAAATCCCAATGCCAAAATGTGGAAAGCTCATAGAGACTTATCCAAAGGGAATTTC
Organism: Oophaga sylvatica; assembly: GCA_033576555.1. Classification (NCBI taxonomy): domain Eukaryota; kingdom Metazoa; phylum Chordata; class Amphibia; order Anura; family Dendrobatidae; genus Oophaga; species Oophaga sylvatica. Next base: position 635,094,340 of record JARQOD010000002.1, read on the forward strand.
AGCTGTACTTGCCGCAAAAGGAGGCTCTACAAAGTACTGACTTTAGGGGGTGAATATTTTTGCACACTGAAGTTTTCAGTTATTTTGTCCTATCTGTTGTTTGCTTCACAATAAAAAGACAACCAAATGTTCACAGTTGTCAACATGTTCTGTACATGAAGTGATGCAAATCCTCAAAAAAATCTGTGATATTTCAGGTTGTGAGGAAGCAAAACACGAAAAATGCCCAGGGGAGTGAATAGTTTTGCAAGCCACTGTAAGCTTCATGGGTATTTCTCTATTTCTGAGGAATATGTAGGTAATATGTAAATGTAAGTCCGACATGCCATAAATTTGCAAGGAAAATCCACAGCGGAGATAGAAGCAGAAAAGCTGATAACATTTTAACTTGATAATGACCAAGCCCCTTAAATTTACCGCACTTGGTCCTAGTCTTTTATAGCACAAAATTAAAACTCCTACTCTTGCAATCTAACCAGAGCATTTCAGGTCCCTGGCTATCAGACTCAACCAGCAAATCTGGAGGGGAAGACAGGAGCGTTTTATACTGCTTCTGTCTTCTATTTCACCAGCTACTCAATAAGAGCTAAATAGTGAAAGACACATCGATATTATCAATTTTTTTGTATAACCTGCCGATCACATGATCACCAGGTCTCTGCCCGCAAAACAGAGCTGCAGTGTTCAAGCAGACCCCTGTCTGCTATGCCAGTAACTTGTGTCACTATACAGGGCTGATTTTCCCTGTAACTGGGACTGCTATGGATGTGCTAGTTACATTGGAAAAATTGAGCAATAAAGGAAAATCAAAGGTGTTCCTATCTTTTATGATCTCTTATGGTACAAATTATGTAAAAAAAATAAATAAATAAATAATTTAAAATACTTAAATGTAACACCTGCACATGGAACTGTCAGAGCAGCTACTGGTATACTGGGATTTACAGACACTAAGAAGAGTTTTGCAGCTGCTGTTAAACAGGGACCTTCAGACATTAATGGTTTTTTCCCTGAGCTGCGGTGGACTACAATTCCCATGGACCCTTGTTTCAGTCAGATGACACAGCTAGGAGGGAGGAGGAACTTGGGGGGAGGGAGCTGCAGAGGAAGTGAAAGAAAGTGAGAGAGCAGATTGTTCATGTAAAAGATGGAGCGCTGTGGACTTGTATTCCTCTAAAGAGCGGAGCGTTCCAGTCCCCTCTGATATACCTGCGAATCTGGAGAGAGCGCAGCCCGGTCACCAGGTGAAGCAAGCAACATTAAGGACTCGGAGAGTTCTACCGGCACTCCCACCTTATAAAGGCCTGAATCCTGCCGCCCCCAGTTGGGGTCCAGGGAAAACTACAACCGGTTGAGACGCACCGTGAGTGCCCCATTTCGAGACTTGTGGTTCAACCAGCCCGTTACAGTGAGTACACTACGCCCCAGACTATTTACCTTCGTGAGCATCTAAGTGCACCAACGGTTATAAATTTGCGCGCCAACATCCGCGGCAACTGGGCCCCAACGTTTGGACTGGGTTAATACAAGAAAAGGGGAACCCTGCTATATTATATTTGCAGGGTTGGGGAAAGAATTAGGTTGTGATGTGTATATGACTTTCATAGAGCATCGTTACCTGTATTGCATGTTGTTTCTTTAAATATACTTCATTTCTGCTGCATATCCATAAACCAGTTAAACAGTTTTACTCCTGTTTTGGGTGAGTGTGTACTGAGCTATAGGCAGGGGTTTCCCGAATCAGTCCCTGGCAGAAGATAACAGTCCTTCTGCAGTCCTAGAGAGAGCTCCAATCAAGATTCGGGTGGAGGCACTGCGCCCTAAAGAGGTGAGACCCCCCATAACACCCAGCGTACCGTGGTAGCCCTGAAGGGGTGTTACATAAATAAAAATAGATATTATACAACTCTAGCTACAATTAAGAGACCACTTCAAAATGTTTAGTTTGTCTGATTTTTGTCTTTATATGTTTGAGTAAAATGTAAATTGCTCTTTTATTCTAATATAGGAAAGATGTGTATCTTCGTACCGTGTTAGCCAGTAGATAGAAAAATATTTAGACTTGAGAGTCCTCAGTGGTTGATACCTTTTAATGGCTAACTGAAAAGATGGTAACAAATTGCAAGCTTTCGAGACTACTCCGGTCTCTTCATCAGGCAAAGACTAAAACAAAAACTGAAGAATCACATATATATATATATACACAAGAGGACACAGGAATAGTGCAATAGGTAAGACAAGTGACGTGAAGCAGAACTGTCATTATGGCAGAGGAATGAACATAAATATTGGAACAGATCATAGATAAGGAGAGAGTTTTATTACCCTCTGATTGGGGTCTGGTGTTGTGTTTTGATGCCCCTAGAAGGTCAGAGACGCAGATTCCTTAATTGATATAGAATGACATGAATCCATGTGACACGTTCATTCCAGCACTAAGAGTGTCAAAGGTCATCATAAGTTTGTATTCCCAAACCTTTCTATCTTTCTCAGATTTGAAGTTAGATTTAAAATCTAACTTCAAATCTGAGAAAGATAGAAAGGTTTGGGAATACAAACTTATGATGACCTTTGACACTCTTAGTGCTGGAATGAACGTGTCACATGGATTCATGTCATTCTATATCAATTAAGGAATCTGCGTCTCTGACCTTCTAGGGGCATCAAAACACAACACCAGACCCCAATCAGAGGGTAATAAAACTCTCTCCTTATCTATGATCTGTTCCAATATTTATGTTCATTCCTCTGCCATAATGACAGTTCTGCTTCACGTCACTTGTCTTACCTATTGCACTATTCCTGTGTCCTCTTGTGTATATATATATATATATATGTGATTCTTCAGTTTTTGTTTTAGTCTTTGCCTGATGAAGAGACCGGAGTAGTCTCGAAAGCTTGCAATTTGTTACCATCTTTTCAGTTAGCCATTAAAAGGTATCAACCACTGAGGACTCTCAAGTCTAAATATTTTTCTTTTATTCTATAAACTACTGACAACATGTCTCTGAATTTCCAAGCAATAAATTTTGTATTTATTTTCAGAAAATGAGAAATGGTCAAAATAACAAAAAATGCAGTGCTTGCAGACCTCAAATAATGCTAAGAAAACAAGTTCATAATCATTTAGAACCAACAATACTAATGTTTTAACTCAGGAAGAGTTCAGAAATCAATATTTTGTGGAATAACCATGATTTTTAATCACAGCTTTCATGCATCTTGGCATGCTTTCCACCAGTCTGTCACACTGTTTTTGGGTGACCTTATGCCACTCCTGGTACAAAAATGTAAGCAGTTCTTCTTTGTGAAATGGCTTGTGATTATCCATCTTCCTTTTGATTACATTACAGGTTTTTATTGGGGTTCAGGTCTGGAGACTGGGCTGGCCATGACAGGGATTTGATGTTGTGGTCCTTCATCCATGCATTGATTGACCTAGCTGTGTGGCATGGTGCAATGTCCTGCTGGAAAAACCAGTCCTCAGAGTTGGGGAACATTGCCTGAGCAGAAGGAATCAACTGTTTTTCCAGGATAACCTTGTATGCGGCTTGATTCATACGTCCTTTGCAAAGATTAACCTGTCCAATTCCAGCCTTGCTGAAGCATCCCCAGATCATCACCGATCCTCCACCAAATTTCACAGTGGGTGCAAGACACTGTGGCTTGTATGTCTTTCCAGGTCTTCGTCTAACCAATGGACGACCAGGTGTTGGGCAAAGCTGAAAACTAGACTCATCAGAGAAGATTACCTTACTCCAGTCCTCTATGGTCCAATGCTTATGGTTTTTGGCAAACTTCAGCCTGGCTCTCCTTTGCTTCTCATTGATGAAAGACTTTTTTCTAGCTTTACATGACTTGAGCCCTGCCTCTAGGAGACTGTTGCGAACTGTTCTTGCCGTGCACTTCATCCCAGCTGCCATTTGCCATTACTTTTGTAGGTCACTTGATGTCATCCTGCGGATGCTGAGTGACATTCGAAGAAGATGACGGTCATCCCGGTCAGTGGAGAGTCGTTTTCGCCCTTTGCGGGTCTGTAGCTTTGTTGTCCCCAATGTCTGCTGCTTGACCTTGTTGTAATGGACTGCCGTCTTAGAAATTTTAAGGATGGAAGCAACATGACGCTCACTGCATCCCTCTGCTAGTAAAGCCAGAATTGAGCCCTTCTTTTCCTCACTCCAGACTTTTCTTTTCAATCCCTTTGGCATGGTTAAAAGTTACTTTTTTTCATTCCTATTACTTTTGGGATATTACAAGCACTTTTTTTTGCCATCCAGCTTGTCCTATTGCAGGAGGATTGTGAACACCACAGCAGTGTTTTTATACTTTCCATCGTTATTTAAGATTTGGTTCAGGTGATCACTAATCAGAAGCACATTAAGTAGAATGAGGTGAACTCTGGATGGAATTCAACTGACACTGGGATGGAACGGCTGTCACACATGTAGAGAAGCAGATTTTTATAAAACTGTGCAGTGGTCTCTTAATTTTTTGCCAGAGCTGTATATAAATAATATAATAAAAACATGAAATAAATGCAAAATAAAACAGTAATGTCCCCACTGTGAAAAAATATGAAAATATCTGATTTTTTTTTCATATAAAATAAATTTTACTATATATATTTATAAAGAAACTACA
>JARQOD010000002.1:635099080-635144960 GCA_033576555.1 Oophaga sylvatica
GGGGCTAACCCAAAACAGTAGCGTTAGTGCTTCAGGCACGTGCAAATTCGTTTATAAGCAGGAGAAACAAATAATTAAATTTATAGGTTATTCCTTTAAAAAAAAAAGGCAGTGCTTATCATTTTAAAAAAGATGGAACAAACTGAGACAATATCGTTTTGTAAAAATGCAGTTATAAATAAAATGGGATTAAGAATGAAAGATAACTCACATGATGTTAGATCATATACAGGCATCCAAGGCTGGGGGGAGGGGGAGCCCGTCATAGTTCATTGGCAGATCCTCTTACTAAGACATCACAGCAAGGACTGCCAAGGGGGGGCTGAACTGCAAGACTTATACCTGGGGCTGCTGACCTCACAAACGAGGATGGTTATTCTAGCCACCTCCCCCGGCTGCAAGCTATGGTTTGAGCTCTGCAATATCATAAGGTCCATAACTCAGCGGGAACTCTAGCAGAATAATGGCAGACCTATCAATGATCTTGCTTTGAAATAATGGTTCAAATGACCCCAAACTTGGGTGAAATAGCTCATGGGGCACCCGAGAATTCCATTTCTCGGGCTCTGTTGGAGTTACGGGTTTGCCGGTACCACGGGAACGATGCCGTCGGCGCATGGTTCAACACAGTACTTTCGTGTTTCTAGCGAACGCTCCCACCGTGTTATTAACCAAAAAGAATGGATTCTCCAAAATGGCTGCTATAGGACTTTTGCAGGGTTTGGGCAGACAAAGGAAAATTCCTGAGGTGGGAGGGATGAGAGATCGAGTGAGCTGCAGAGAGAAGGAGGGAGGGGTAACTTTGCCCTGTGCTTGCAAACGGTGGAGGTTGTAGTACTATGGGGAGAGTTCTGGAAACAGCACAAGAAATGAAGCTTCAGTATCATCACACATGATTTTACACTTCCTTTTGCTCAGGTCATAATGTACATCTCTACTCAGAACTTCATAGATGTTTTTGCTTTGAACTTGATGGTCCTCTGTGCTCAGTAATTCAAGAGTGCCTTTCCTCAGGACATCATCGGCATCTTTGCTCAGAACTTCATGGACCTCTGTGCTCAAGAACTCACAGGTGCCTTTACGCAAGACAACATCGGCATCTTTACTTAGAACTTCATGGACCTCTGCGCTCAAGAACTCATGGTGCCTTTCCTCAGGACATCATGAACATCTTTGCTTCAAACTTCATGGACCTCTGCGCTCAGGAATTCACGGGTGCCTTTCCTCAGGACATTATGAACATCTTTGCTTCAAACTTCATGGACCTCTGCCCTCAGGAATTCACGGGTGGCTTTTCTCAAGACATCATGGCATCTTTGCTTCGAACTTCATGGACCTCTGCACTCAGGAACTCACGGGTGCCTTTCCTCAGGACATCATGAACATCTTTGCTTCAAACTTCATGGACCTCTGCGCTCAGGAATTCATGGGTGGCTTTTCTCAAGACATCATGGGCATCTTTGCTTCGAACTTCATGGACCTCTGCTCTCAGGAACTCACGGGTGCCTTTCCTCAGGACATCATGGGCATCTTTGCTTAGAACGTCATGGACCTCTGTGCTCAGGAATTCACGGGTGCCTTTCCTCAGGACAACATCGGCATCTTTACTTATAACTTCATGGACCTCTGTGTGTAGCCCAGCTTTGTAGGGCACACGTAAATCCTGGAGTCTGCACAGAAGGGTAACAGTTAAAGCTTGACATCATTCATTACACCTAGACACACCCACAAGGTATATAAAGGAAGTGACATGCAGCAGACGGAGTCTCTCTTGCAGGAAGTGCAGACAGTGAGTCCTTCAGCAGTCAGTAGTCGGTGGCACAGTGTTACAGCTCAGATCAGTTTCCTGTTAGAGCTCTGTGTGAGCTAAGTGCCAAAGAGAAGCTCACCTGACAAAGAAGTGGAGGCTAGTACGGGTGAGGTCAGTCATCCTAGCCTAGTCAGAGCTACCTGTAACCAGTCTGGACTTGGAGGATATTAGGAGCTGCTCAGTGAGCTCAGAGAAGAACTGCCTTACTACATCCACGCTGCAGTGCTGTGTTAAGAGAAGAAGCAGGGCGAAGGGCGCAGTGGAAGAAGTTAGAGAAGTGCCTAAAGTATTGGATTACTTGCACTAAACCACCGGTCACTGGGGACCGAAGTGTTGCTACCGCTTTACGCATAGTAACAGAAAAACCAGAGGTTCGCTGGACTACAAGTCACAGGAACAAGCCCTTAGAGTGTCGGTACGTAACTGGAGTCAGGGAGAGTAGGAACTTTGAGTCTCTGCAGGACAAAAGCAAGAACCTAGTCTCTCAACATCTGTAAAGCAAAGATAAGGAAGGCTCCACCACAAAGCTGACCGGGCAGTAGTACAGCTGAGAAGTTAGCTGGAGTTATTAGAGTTAACTTAGCTTCACGCAAGTTGGACTCATCTACATTGGAAGCAAAGGAGGCCTCTAACCTGCTCCGCTGTTACCTGATGTGCATTCTCCACCCCAACCAGCTCCCCGGGACCTGCCTAACATCTTGAAAGTAAAAGGTATGGAAAGAAGCTGCATTGTGTGAGACTGTGTTCATTTATCCACACCCCTGCACTATCACCATCACCATAGACTCAGAGGGACCAGTCCCACCTGTGGGGGACCTGACATCTAGCTGCCATAACATCCCTCCGAGATCTATTCAGCAGCGCTGGTCTTTAGTGATCAGAAAACTACAGGTGGCGTCACGAACTGTTATCTACCTATCCCCTGTAAATAATATCCCCCCCATCATACGCTGACCGCCAGGGCCACGGACCGAGCCACCGCTACCAGTGACAACCCCATAGACTTCCATGGGCTCGGCTCCGAGTACCCCATATCCCTGGTAACCCACAATTGTGGTGCGTGGTCGAGTCATCTGCGCTCAAGAACTCACGGGTGCCTTTCCTCAGGACATCATGGGTATCTCTGCTTAGAACTTCATGGACCTCTGCGCTCAGGAACTCACAGATGCTTTTCCTTAGGACATCATTGGCATCTTTGCTTAGAACTTCATAGGCATCTTCGCTCAGGACACCAGAGACATCTCTGCTCAGCACTTTATGGTCATTACATCATCAGTGTTTCTGCTCAGAACATCACAAACCTGGATCATTATGAATTACTAACATGTAACCTTCTGATGAGAAATAAGATTTTAGAAAAATCTCTTCATTATTTTTTTTTCTTCTGAGACAAGTCATTTTTTTCACTTGTGTGTGATGTTCGATGAGAAGGAACTGACATTGTCCACTCTTCGGGTGTATACAAGGAGATGCACAATGTATATAATAGGGAAATATTTCCAATAATGATGACGATGATGAAGCCTGAGGAATAACATCTATTTACTTGGCTTGTGCCCATCTGTCATGGTATCTAGGTCCCCATTTAGCATACACAAATTATTTTGCCAGCTATAGACATTAAAGCTGCAGACAGTGTTGCCGGGCGGTGGATCAATACTCTGTCTGCTGCGTACAGATGATTAATGCGCAGTCAGTCCATGCACAGCCATAGAAAGGGTCATTTAAAGGGACAAACTAAAACTCTGCTATGCCCGATGTGGGGCCTGCGGGGTCGGAGCATGATACAGGGATGCTCTCTTTTGTGCTATGCCCCACCCCTTTGGGTCCTGCACTTATCCTTTAAAGTAGCCCTTAAATTAAAGGGTATCTCCACTTTTCAAACTTTTAATTTTTGTACCCTTAACCCTTCACCCCCAAGGGTGGTTTGCACGTTAATGACCGGGCCAATTTTTACAATTCTGACCACTGTCTCTTTATGAGGTTATAACTCTGGAACGCTTCAACGGATCTTCGCGATTCTGAGATTGTTTTCTCGTGACATATTGTAATTCACGTTAGAAGTAAAATTTCTTCGATATAACTTGCGTTTATTTTTGAAAAAAACGCAAATATGGCGAAAATTTTTAAAATTTTGCAATTTTCAAACTTTGAATTTTTATTCCCTTAAACACAGAGAAATATGTCACATAAAATAGTTAAGAAATAACATTTCCACATGTCTACTTTACATCAGCACAATTTTGGAACCAAAATTTTTTTTGTTAGGAAGTTATAAGGGTTAAAAGTTGACCAGCGATTTCTCATTTTTACAACAAAATTTACAAGCCATTTTTTTAGGGACCACCTCTCATTTGAAGTCACTTTGAGGGGTCTATATGGCAGAAAATACCCAAAAGTGACACCATTCTAAAAACTGCACCCCTCAAGGTACTCAAAACCACATTCAAGAAGATTATTAACCCTTCAGGTGCTTCACAGGAACTAAAGCAACGTGGAAGGAAAAAATGAATATTTAACTTTTTAGCCACAAAAATGATCTTTTACAAACTTTTTTTTATTTTCACAAGGGTAAAAGGAGAAAATGGACAGATAAGGTTGTTATGCAATTCTCCTGAGTACGCCAATACCCAATATGTGGGGGAAAACCACTGTTTGGGCACACGGCAGAGCTCGTAAGGGAAGGAGCGCCGTTTGACTTTTTCAAACTAAATTGGCTGGAATTGAGATTGGACGCCATGTCGTGTTTGGAGAGCCCCTGATGCGCCTAAACAGTGGAAACCCCCACAAGTGACACCATTTTGGAAACTAGACCCCCTAAGGTACTTATCTAGATCTGTTGTGAGCACTTTGAACCCCCAAGTGTTTCACAAAAGCTTATAATGCCTGGGTGTGAAAAAAAAAAAACAATTTTCCACAAAAATGATTTTTTAGTCCCAAATTTTTGAATTTTTCCAAGGAAATTGGACCCCAAAAGTTGTTGTCCAATTTGTCCTGAGTACGCTGATACCCCATATGTGGTGGGGGGGACTGTTTGGGTGCACGGCAGGGCTTGGAAAGGAAGTAGTAACGTTTTGGAATGCAGACGTTGATGGGGGTCATGTTCCGTTTGCAGTGCCCCAGATGAGCCTAAACAGTGGAAACCCCCCACAAGTGACCCCATTTTGGAAACTATACCCCTAAGGAACTTATCTAGATCTTTGGTGAGCACTTTGAACCCCCAAGTGCTTCACACAAGTCTATAATGCCCGGGCATGAAAATAAAAAATCCTATTTTTTTCCCACAAAAATTATATTTTAGTCACTAATTTTTATTTTCTCAAGGGTAACAGGAGAAATTGGACCACATAAGTTGTTGTCCAATTTGTCCTGAGTACGCTGATACCCCATATGTGGGTGGGAACCACTGTTTGGGCGCACGGCAGAGCTCGGAATGGAAGGAGCACCATTTGACTTTTTCCAACCAAAATTGGCTGGAATTGAGATTGGATGCCATGTTGCATTTGGAGAGCCCTGATGTGCCTAAACAGTGGAAACCCCCACAAATGACCCCATTTTGGAAACTAGACCCCCTAAGGAACTTTTCTAGATCTTTGGTGAGCAATTTGAACCCCCAAGTGCTTCACACAAGTTTATAACGTAGAGCCGTAAAATTTAAAAATCATATTTTTTCCACAAAAATGATCTTTTCACCCCAATTTTTATTTTTCCAAGGGTAAAAGACTCCAAAAGTTATTGTGCAATTTGTCCTGAGTGCGCTGATACCCCATATGTGGGGGTAAACCACTGTTTGGGTGCATGGCAGAGTTTGGAAGGGAAGGAGCGCCGTCTGACTTTTTCAACGCAGAATTGGCTGGACGCCATGTCGTGTTTGGAGAGCTCCTGATCTGCCTAAACAGTGGAAACCCCCATAAATGATGCCATTTTGGAAACTAGACCCCTCAAGGAACTTATCTAGATGTGTGGTGAGAACTTTTAACCCCCAGGTGTTTCACTAAAGTTTATAACGTACAGCCGTAAAATAAAAAATCTTTTTTTTTTTACAAAAATGATTTTTTCGTCCCCAATATTTTATTTTCACAAGGGTAACAGAAGAAATTGGAACCCAAAAGTTGTTGTCCAATTTGTCCTGAGTACGCTGATACCCAATATGTGGGAGAAAACTACTGTATGGGCGCACGTCAGGGCTCGGAAGGGAAGTAGTGACGTTTTGGATTGCAGACTTTGATGGAATGGTCTGGGGCGTCATGTCACATTTGGAGAGCCCCTGATGCACCTATACAGTGGAAACCCCCACAAGTGACCCCATTTTGGCAAATAGACCCCACAAGGAACTTATCTAGATGTGTGGTGAGCACTTTGAACCCCGAAGTGCTTCACAGAAGTTTATAACGTACAGCCGTAAAAATAAAAAATCTTTTTTTTTTTTTTACAAAAATGATTTTTTTTGCCCCCAATATTTTATTATCACAAGGGTAACAGGAGAAATTGGACCCCAAAAGTTGTTGTCCAATTTGTCCTGAGTACGCTGATACCCAATATGTGGGAGAAAACTACTGTATGGGCGCACGTCAGGGCTCGGAAGGGAAGTAGTGACGTTTTGGATTGCAGACTTTGATGGAATGGTCTGGGGGCGTCATGTCGCATTTGGAGAGCCCCTGATGCGCCTAAACAGTGGAAACCCCCCACAAGTGACCCCATTTTGGAAAATAGACCCCACAAGGAACTTGTCTAGATGTGTGGTGAGCACTTTGAACCCCGAAGTGCTTCACAGAAGTTTATAACGCACAGCCGTAAAAATAAAAAATCCTTTTTTTTTTGCAAAAATGATTTTTTTGCCCCAATATTTTATTTTTACAAGGGTAACAGGAGAAATTGGACCCCAAAAGTTGTTGTCCAATTTGTCCTGAGTACGCTGATATCCAATATGTGGGAGAAACTACTGTATGGGTACACGTTGGGGCTCGGAAGGGAAGTAGTGACGTTTTGGATTGCAGACTTTGATGGAATGGTCTGGGGGCGTCATGTCGCATTTGGAGAGCCCCTGATGCGCCTAAACAGTGGAAATCCCCAACAAGTGACCCCATTTTGGAAAACTTATCTAGATGTGTGGTGAGCGCTATGAAGCCCCAAGTGCTTCACAGAAGTTTATAATGTACAGCCGTAAAAACAAAAAAAATATTTTTTTTTGTACAAAAATGATATTTTCGCCCCAGTTTTTTATTTTCCCAAGGGTAGCAGAAGAAATAGGACAAATTGCACAATAACTCTTGGGGTCCAGAGTACGCTGATACCCCATATGTGGGGATAAACTACTGTTTGGACGCATGGCAGAGCTGAGAAGTGAAGGAGCACCGTTTGACTTTTTCAACGCAGAATTGGCTGGAATTGAGATCAGACGCCATGTCACATTTGGAGAGCCCTGATGTGCCTAAACAGCGGAAACCCCCCAATTCTAACTCCAACCCTAACCCCAATACACCCCTAACCCTAGTCCCAACCCTAACCACAAACCTAACCCTAACACACCCCTAATCCCAACCCTAACCCTAATCCTAACTTTAGCGCCAACCCTAACCCTAACTTTAGCCGCAACCCTAACCCTAACCCTAATGGGAAAATGGAAATAAATGCTTTTTTTTAATTTTATTATTTTTGCCTTACTAAGGGGGTGATAAAGGGGGGGTTTGATTTACTATTTATAGCGGGTTTTTATGATTGGCAGCTGTCACGCTAAAAGACGCTTTTTATTGCAAAAATAGTTTTTGCATCATCACATTTTGAGAGCTATAATTTTTGCATATTTTGGCCCACAGAGTCATGTGAGGTCTTATTTTTTGCGGGACGAGTTGACGTTTTTATTGGTACCATTTTTGAGCACGTGACGTTTTTTGATCGCTTTTTATTTCGATTTTTGGGAGGTTAGAATGAACAAAAATCAGCAATTCATGAATTTCTTTTGGGGGAGGCGTTTATACCGTTCCGCGTGTGGTAAAATTGATAAAGCAGTTTTATTCTTCGGGTCAGTACGATTATGGTGATACCTCATTTATATCATTTTTTCATGTTTTGGCGCTTTTATAGAATAAAAACAATTTTATATAAAAAATAATTATTTTTGCATTGCTTTATTCTGCGAGCTATAACTTTTTTATTTTTCGCTGATGATGCTTTATGATGGCTCGTTTTTTGCGGGACAAGATGACGTTTTCAGCGGTACCATGTTTTTTTATATCTGTCTTTTTGATCGCGTGTTATTCCACTTTTTGTTCGGCAGTATGATGATAAAGCATTGATTTTTTGCTTCGTTTTTTTTTTTTTTTTTAAGGGGTTCACTAAAGGGGTTAACTAGTGTGACAATTTTATAGGGGGGGTCGTTACGGACGCGGCGATACCAAATATGTGTACTTTTATTGTTTTTTTTTTTATTTACAGGAAGAAGTGAATTTATTGGGGAATATTTTTTTTTTTTTTATTTATTTTGGATTTTTTTTTACACATGTTTATTTTTACTTTTTTAACTTTTTTACTTTGTCCCAGGGTGGGACATCACAGTATTTTATCAGATCGCTGGTGTGACAGTGTGCACAGCACTCTGTCACACCAGCGATCGCACAGGCATAGATGCAGGCTTCTCAGTGCCTGCTCTCGGCAGGCACTGAGGTAGCCGCCTCCCTCCAGGACCCCGGCGCCATCTTGGATCCGGGTCCTGGGAGGGAGGAAGCCCTCAGAACAGCGCGATCACATCGCGCTGCTCTGAGGGTCTCAGGGGGGCGCGCAGGGAGCCCCCACCCTGCGCGATCCTACCCTGTGCCCCCAGTACACCGCGATCATGTTTGATCGCGGTGTGCAAGGGGTTAATGTGCCGGGAGCGGTCCGTGACCGCTCCTGACACACAGTCATGGGTGTCAGCTGTGATAATCAGCTGACACCCGGCGGCGATCAGCTGCGCTCCCCTCAGGAGCGCAGCTGATCGCCTATGACGTACTATCCCGTGCCCGGTCATAGGGGCCCAGGTACCATGGACGGGATAGTATGTCCGATGGCAGTAAGGGGTTAAATCAGAGAGTGGTGTCACACAAAATAGTTAATAAATAACATTTCCCACATGTCTACTTTACGTCAGCACAATTTTGGAAACAAATTTTTTTTTGTTAGTAAGCTATAAGGGTTAAAAGTTGACCAGCGAATTCTCATTTTTCCAACAAAATTTACAAAACCATTTTTTTAGGGACCACCTCACATTTGAAGTGAGTTTTGGGGGGACAATATAACAGAAAAAAACCAAAAGTGACACCATTCTAAAAACTGCACCCCTCAAGGTGCGCAGAACCACTTTCAAGAAGTTAATTAACCCTTCAGGTGCTTTATGAGAACTAAAGAAATGTGTCAGCTTTCCCTCAGCTGGTTAATAAAAATTTGGGGGACCACATGACATTTTTTTAATTCTTTGTATATCTCTTCTAATTTATTATAATGGATCACGCTGTGAATTTACTGTACTTGGCCGGTGAAATGTCAGGTTTTCTAGGAGCTGGGTGTGTAAAAATCCCACGGCACACGCATGGTCCGTATGCAGCGTGATTTTTGTTGCGCACCCCTTGACTTGCATTGGCGAGTCTTGTCCGACATACGCGACCACTCACAACATACTACATACTACTATCTTTTTCTTAGTCCGATCTGAGCGGAGAAATAAATCGCAAATGAGCCCAGAATCATTGACTAATATTAGTCAGAGTGCAATCCAATGTTCTATCAGATTGAACTTGACCGTTTTTAAAGCAGATGAGTATGAGCCCTTACTGAAATCAAAAGCTTTTTGTAACAGAGCCATCTTAACAGGCCAGGTTACATGTAACATCAGAGCCTTCACAATTTATGCATCCATTGAACTTGAGTTTTTGGATAGTTTCTTTGCAGGATGTCACAATCGTCCCCAGAGCTGCTGTTTTGATGTGATCGGCCTTCCACCCTCATAGGTCTTTGGCTTGAGGATAATCAAAAGGTTCTCAATAGGGTTGTGGTCAGGGGAGGATGGTAACTACACTCCTTTTCTGCCCATGGCAGCCAATGGCTCAGAGGTTACTTGTAGCATGAGATGCGGCATTGTCAGCATGTAGGTGATTTTGCTATGGATGACTCAGCTCTTCTTTCTCTAACGTGGAAGAAAGTGGTCAGTCAGAAACTCTTATATACTTTGCTGTGATCATTTTCACTCCTTCAGGGACCTTAAAGGGGCCTCCCACCTCTGGCCCGATGATTCTGACCCAAACCATGACTCCTCCACCTACTTGCTGACGTCGCAGCCTTGTTGGGACATGGTGGCCATCACCAACCATCCACTACTCCATCCATCTGGACCATCCAGGGTTGCTGACACTCATCAGTAAACAAGACTGTTTTACAATGAGTCTTCATGTCTGTCTGGGCCACTGCAACCGTTTCTGCTTGTGAGCACTGTTTAGGAGTGGCCGAATAGTAGGTTTATGCATAATTGCAGACTCTGGAGGATCCTACGACTTGAGGTTCGTGGCACTCCAGATGCACCAGCAGCTTCAAATACCTGTTTGCTACTTTGTAATGGTATTTTAGCAGCTGCTGTCTTAATCTGATGAATTTGTCAGGCAGAAACCTTCCTCTATATGCCTTTATCTGTAGCAACCTTCCTCATTATGCCTTTATCTGCACGGACCCGTCTGTGCTCTGTATCAGCGACAAATCTCTTTTGCAGTATGAAGATCACACTTGGGTTTAATGTTTTCTTACCTTATCCAAGACATTGCACTATGTGATGCTCTTCGGCAGCAATGAGATCCTTTTCTTTCTTATTTTGCATGAAACCTCTCGCAACTTAGAAGTGTGGAACGTCCTTCTTATGTAATTGTCCTTTAATTGCGCTCACCTGACAACCTAATTATTACAGGTGTTTGAGATTGATTTCAGTGACCAGAGACCCTGGAGACACAAACCATCCAGGAGAAAGCAAGGATCCGATTCCCTACAGGGGCTTCGGTATCCGCTCCTTTAGCAGGAACAGGCCGCTAATGTGCACAGGTGATGTCATAACAAACTGTCCGTATCAGGAAAGCTTGATAACTCAGCGGTCTATTTATAGGGGAGCGCTTTCCTCTCTTTCGGCTTCGGAGTGCAGAGATCTCTAGACAGGAAACGGCTTCTACTCGGCGGGCAAACAAAAAAGGGAGAGACAGAAATAGAAAGAGATGTCTCCCCATATGAGGAATCTCGAAAATGTCTCATGGAGGTTTTCTTGGCCTGAGCACCTCTGGGTGCAGGTGTCATAATCAAGAAGATGGGCCCCATAGAAAAAAGCAACTCTCAGTTGCAGCAATAGGGGGCGATAGTTATGATATCTTATTTATATAGTTGCATAAGATGAAAAAAGACAAAGCTCCATCACATTCAATCTCTCTCCAGGATTTGCTGCTCTCGGAGCCTTCTCTGCTCTGTGTCTCCTCTGTTCCTTTCTCTGTTTCCGTGGTTTTGGATCACATCACTTCCAATAGTTTCTTCCCTGGAATCAACAATGCCGTCTGTCATCAGAGATGAGTGACAGACTTCTTCATCCTCCTGGAGGCCGGCAGCCAAAAGCAACACACACACTGGTGGAATCAACATGGGAGAAGAGATGTGAAAGGTAATGGGTCCCGTCCCTGGAGGAGCCCGAAGACTCAGAGCAGCGCAGGGGTGTAGCTATAGGGGGCGCAGTGGGGGCAGCGGTGCCTTGGCACTGACTATTCTTGCAATATTAGAGGAGGTTCTAGTCGAGGTATGTGTTAGTCTGCCCTTAAATCCTGGGAACAGCCACATAATGACAAGACGTGCCCCATGAACAGAGCCGCAGGGCGAAGAAGCACCACGCACACAGTACTCCAGGGTTAGGCTGACTGTCAACAGCGCCACCCCCATAGACAATGGATACAAGCTCTCATAAACAGTACGCCATATAGAAAGTGTCCTATGTACAGTGCCCCAAAAAGAAGGGCACCATGGACTAAGTAACACAGGGCTAAACTGTCTCTGAAAACAGTGCCCCTGCAGGTAAAGACCTATTAACAGTGTTCCAGTGCAAAGGAACACCATGCACACAGTACCCCAGGGTCAGGCTGTCTGTCAACAGCGCCACAGGCAAATAGTGCCCCCATAGACAATGGATACAAGCTCTCATAAACAGAACCCCATATAGACAGTGTCCTATGTGTCAGAAGCCCACAAAAGCAAAGGGTACCAGTGCCCTAGTATTCCAGTGGTAGTGGAATTCTTTTACCAGTGCCCACCTCTGAAAGTGACCAGTGTATTTGCAGCGTTGCGGATTAGCTGCGGATGATTTTTTGTAAGTAATAAGCACTTTTCTTGGACAGAAAAAAAAGGGATTTTGATGCGTTTCAAATGCGATTTTATTTTGTTATCATTACCGATTGATATGTTATAGATAGTAGATAATAGATTTACTTAAAAAGAAAAATAGATGTGTGATGATCATTCATAGATCAATACTTTATAGATTTGTTAAACACTAAATTAACACAAGATAGAAAGATAGATAGATAGATAGATAGATAGTAGATAGATAGATAGATAGATAGATGATAGTAGATAGATAGATAGATAGATAGATAGATAGATAGATAGATAATAGAGAGATGGATAGATAATAGATAGAAAGATAAAATGGTACATAAATAGTTAAAGACACACAAAATCTTCACGCAATATCTTTAATTAAAAAAAAAATGGGGAAAAAAATGGCGTGGGCTCTCACGCAATTTTCTGCTCCAGAGGGGGAAAGCCGACGGCCGTGGCCAATATTTCTATTTACGCCTAAATCCATTTGAAGCCATCGATCACCAGCAAAAAATTTAAAAAAACAAACAAAACAACAGTATACTCCCTGTCCGACGCAGTCCCTCTTTAAAACGAGTGTCCCACGACGATCTCCCCTATAGAGCGGTCATATCAGCAGATGTGACCGCTCTATAGGGCTCCGATGACACACTGACCGGAGATAACCTTCCCGCAGTGTATCATCAGAGTTCACTTTACGGCACTACAGCCGTGAGAAAAAATTCTCACGGGTGTAGTGCCGCAAGTGACAGGTGAACTCCGGTGACCTGCCGGCGGCGGAGTGATACAGTGCGGAGGATTATCTCCTTCACTGTATCACCGGAGCCCCTGGAGAGAGGTCACATCTGCTGATGTGACAGCTCTCCATGGGAGATAGTCGTGGGACAATCGTTATTAATGGGATTACGTTGGACACAGGGAGTAAATTGGTGTAGTGCCGCAAGTGACAGGTGAACTCCGGTGACCTGCCGGCGGCGGAGTGATACAGTGCGGAGGATTATCTCCTTCACTGTATCACCGGAGCCCCTGGAGAGAGGTCACATCTGCTGATGTGACAGCTCTCCATGGGAGATAGTCGTGGGACAATCGTTATTAATGGGATTACGTTGGACACAGGGAGTAAATTGGTTGTTTGTTTTCTTAATTTTTTTCCAGGTGAGCAAGGGCTTCGGGATTAGCAGATTATGGTGAGCAGGGGCTAATAGAAATGTGGAGGGGCCCCATAGCAAAAGTCTGAATGGGCCCCCCCCAAAAAAAAAAAACAGGTGCTCTTAACTCCACACCACACACACACACACCTGCAGTGCATGCAGGGCCCCCTACACCCTCCACAGTGCGTGCAGCCGGGCCCACCTCCCTAAGGTGCAAAGTGCAGTCAGAGCCATTGTAAATGTAAAGTGCCAGCACAGTGAGGGGACACATTTAACAAAAAAAATCGACCCCCAGCCAGGCTCACCATATTGTGTGTGCAGTGGCGTAGCAACTGTTTGTGGGGCCCGGGGCGGCTGAAAAATTTGCCGCCCCTTTGGTCATTGATAATCCTGAAGCATTCACCAGTGGCGTAACTAGAAATGGCGGGGCCCCACAGCAAAATTTTGAACGGGGCCCCCTCTCCCAAACGGGCGGCGGGGGGCGGGGTTCTGATAGTGGGCGGAGCCAATACAGTGGGCGGAGCAAATCACAGCAATTCTCTAGGCCCAAAAAATACTCTTCAGTCTCATAACGGCCAGCTTTTTGCCCAAATCAGAGCTGTATTTAAAGCAGACATTATGGAAACACAATATAATATAATGGACTGGTAGCAATGCAGCCCCTTATGCTACCATTACTAGTAACCATGTCCCGCATAACTATTAATGCAGGCACATTATGCCCCATAACTAGTAATAAGCCCTCTTATTCTCCCATCAGTAGTAATGTGCCCCTCAAGTAGTAATGCAGCCAAGAATGCAGAGTTATCACTCACACAGTATTGCCCCCGTTAATCTTCGGTGGTATCTTCAGCTCCACAGTGGAGCACACTCACCACCAGTTTCACCCTTTTGGGCGCCGCCGACGAGTGACGTCAGCAGCGTGATCACATGACATGATCACGCTGCAGACGTCGCTCTGACCCGGCGGTCAGAGCTTCAATTGTACTGGCGTCTGTATAGACACCAGTGCAATTGATTCCTGGGAGACGGCACGCAGCAGCTTCTCTGCGCCGGCTGTCAGCATGACAGCCAGCACAGGGAACCGCCGACTCTCAGGCCATGGGCGGCGGAACACAGCCGCAGGGGAGACAGCTGCAGCAGGGACGGGCCCCTGCTAGCCCGGGCCCTATGGCAGCTGCTTCCCCTGCTTCCACGATAGTTCCGCCCCTGGCATTCACCATTACAACCAAAAAAAATGGCTCAAAGTAAATACCTTTCACCTGTAAAATCAGCATGGCAAAAATACACACTGCAAAGCAGCAACACACAGTATGGACTTGTTTATGATGTGCTTTATCCTCCTTGGACAAAAAGGACTTCTTTAGGCTTGGCTCACATTTATACAGTGCAGTCTGCTGGACAAATATGTCTGAATTGCAAAAAAAAAATGGTATTCAGACGTATATGGAGGCATACACAAACCATAATGGGCAACACGTAGTGTAAAAAAAATGTTCTTCTGACTATGTTTTGCCCTGATCACGTTGTATTGTGGGAAAAAAACATAATTGACCAAAGGTACGCCTTTTTAATGTGGGGTGAAAAAAAGTTTATTCCTCTGGACACCTCCTCACAGAACTGATGCCAAAATGGAGTGGGATGGGACTGTTGACGATGTGTGGCCCAGCTATGCAGGCACACATAAAATCAGGAGAATGCACAGGAAGGTGATCGCAACGCTTGATATGCATTCACTACACTCACACTTTTAGACACACCCATCAGGGGTACAAAAGGGAGTGACACGTAGCAGAGCTGGGTTGAGTTTCAGTCTTTCCAGTCAGTCAACTTAGGAGGGAGAGGAGTTCAGTCAAGCTCCAGGTGGCTCAAGAGTGAGTCACCCCAGTCTGTTTCCTGTCTGAGTGCAGGGCAGTTCAGTGTCAGTCCAGTCTGGACTTGGAGGATACTGAGAGCTATTCAGTGAGCTCTAGAAGAAAGCTGACATTACCATCGAAAGCTACAAGTGCTTATGTTAAGAGCGGGAAGCAGGGCGAAGGGCGCAGTGGAGAAGATAGAGAGCAGTGCATCAGGTATTGGACTACCTGCACTAAATCACCGGACACCGGGGTCCGAAGTGTTGCTAGTGTTTCAAGCATAGTAACAAGAAAACCGGAGGCATCTGGACTACAGGTCGCAGAGTGCAGCCCTAAGCGTCGATACGTAACCGGAGTCAGGGAGAACGGGGACTTTGAGTCAAGTGCACGACAAAAGTAAGGACTTAGTTCTCTCAACATCTGCTAGTCAGAGACATAGAAGGCTCCACCACAATGTCGGCCGGGCTTGTCAGCTATTGAGAAAGCTGGAGATTACAGAGTTAACTTCGCTTCACGCAAGTTTGGACTCAGATACATTGGAAGTTAAGGAGGCCTCTAACCTGCTCAGCGGTTACCCGAATGTGCATTCTCCACCCCAACCAGCTCCCGGGATCTTGCTGAAACACCTTCAAGTAAAAGGTATGAAAAGAAGCTGCATTGTGTGTGACTGAATTCTTAACTACACCCTGCATCATCACCATAGACTTCCAGGGACCAGTGTCACCTGTGGGAGACTTACCACCCAGCTGCCCCATAATATCCCCTGTGAAGATCATTATAGCAGCGCTGGTCCAATTGACCAGATACCACAGGTGGCGTCACGAACTACCTATCCTTAAAATCCCTGTAAATATTCCCCATCGCTTGACTGCCAGGGCCACGGACCGAGTCCCGCTGCCAGTGACATCTCCCATAGAAATCTATGGGCTCGGCTCCGAGTACCCCATAGCCCTGGTATCCACAATTGTGGTGCGAGTCAACTAAACTTGGCGTCACGAACAGGATCCGAAGCTTGCAATTGCGAGTCCTGTGTGCCTATATTGAACTGTTTGGTGAAATAGACTGTTTGCTGCATTTGGCGCCAAATACCGCCATTTTACCGCCATATTGGCGCCCTGAGGCGCTGGTGAAGAAGGTGGGCGTGCATTCGTGGGCGTGTACCCCCCTGTGGCGCGAAAGTTATGGCCGCCCTCTCCAAATGCTACTATAATATGCGGTCCTGCCCCACTGCTAAAGAAATTCACCTCCTCTTCATCCTCTATGCGAAGAGGAGGAGACGCAAATCCCGCCTCCACGGAAGAGACCAGATTGTTCCTGATGGAAACTACAGTCTGGCCTGGGACGAGATGGCGGAAGCAGTGCTGGAAGATGTGGCCCGCCACCGCAAAGAAGTGGAGGAGATGGAGAAAAGCTGGCGTGCCCTGAAACAGCGGCTGCTGTGGGACGCAATGCTCTCTCCCCCAAGAACGAAGCCATTACATGTACTCCCTGTGCCACCACTGCCAATGGCTGATGAAAAACCGGAGGCCGGCTCCAAAAGTGCTGATCCCGACTCCACCGATGAAGCGGCGGGAGAGAAGGAGGCTGAGGAGGCCCTGCTCGTTCCGGAGTGCCAGCCAGACCAGGAGGCCGCAGCGGAGCACAGTCCCCGGTAGGGACACCGGAGGGGACCCAGCCGTCAGTGATGGAGATCGACTGGGAAGAGATGGAGCAGCGACGGCAGCAGGAGCAGAGGGAAGTGCAGCAGTTCCGTCAGCGGTACCAGGAGGAGACTCTCGCTGAAAAGGAAAACATCAGGCGAGGCAAAGGTACGCTCCGAGAACCGTGGCGCCAGGGGACGGTGTGTGCCTCTAAGGCCCGAGGAGTTTGGGGTTACATATGTGAGCCCGGGTTCTCTTCAAAGATCTATGTTCACTGCTGCGATGCGGGGTTCCACCTGTTAAAAGGGGATACCGTCACCTACACCCGGCACTGTAGTCAGCGGGGGTGGTTTGCCTTGAATGTCTCCCGTGTCTCAGTGTCTCGAGCTCTCACCACACCAGGCCGTGCATCGGCATCGCCCCCTGCGTACACCTCTGTATCGCAATCTGCATCCCAATCTGCATCCCAAACTGCATCGCAATCTACATCGCAATCGGCGACCTACTCTGCATCGCAAACGGCGACCTACACTGCATCGCAAACGGCGACCTACTCTGCATCGCCCTACTCTGCATCGCAAGTTAATGTGGCCCTTGCAGCGACGCAATCAGCGTCTTACAGAAAAGAAATACCCGTTGGGTCCCCCGTTAAAATGAGAACTGTGGCCACTCAAACGCTGATAGCGGGCCATGACTTATTTGTAATGCGTTCTAAGGAACACCGCGTCGTTCCAGCCCCAGGAGTGGAAGACGTCATCGAAATTAGCAAGAAAAATGAAAGCCAGTAGGACCCAGACAGGGGTTTACCGTATCCAAGAATTGTAAAAAGTTGATAAAGAAGATTTGCCATTTTGCACTTTATTACTGTGTATAATGATGTTTTACATATTGAGTAGAATACCCGGCTGGGTACAAGGGAAGAGAATTTGAAAAGTTAAAAAGTAATGTGTTGATTGCATAGTCGCATAAAATACCCTGGTTGGGTAAAGCAAGTAAAGTGAGTTATTGAGATATATGTGAATACTTGATTTCTAAATTTATATATATGTGTCTTTTAACCATGCCAATGGACTGAGAGGCTGTGGACTGTGCCAGCCCAAGAACTTGCTTTGTAAATAGTTGCGCTACGGTGCATTATCTTGGTTTTACACGAAACCACTACTATCTGTCTACCTCTGAAGAAAAACCCGTATGGTGGGCCTAGAGTGAGGTCTGCAGTCAGAAGTCCTGCAGCCCACCCAGGACCCACGTGGGAGGTTTTTGGTGCGGGTCCTCCACAAGTATCCTGTATTTATGAGCATGTCTTGATATTTTGATACTTTTGTATTCTTCATTGTACAAATTGTAACGTTCAAGAAGCCTCACCTCCCGGATGGGATGAGTTTAAAATGTTGTTGTTTAATGCAAAACAAAAATGTTTTCTTTTTCTCTTTTACAGCCCGGGAGTGCTGTGTTTAACCAAGGGGGATGTGTGGCCCAGCTATGCAGGCACACATAAAATCCAGGAGAATGCACAGGAAGGTAATTGCAAAGCTTGATATGCATTCACTACACTCACACTTTTAGACACACCCATCAGGGGTACAAAAGGGAGTGACACGTAGCAGAGCTGGGTTGAGTTTCAGTCTTTCCAGTCAGTCAACTTAGGAGGGAGAGGAGTTCAGTCAAGCTCCAGGTGGCTCAAGAGTGAGTCACCCCAGTCTGTTTCCTGTCTAAATGCAGGGCAGTTCAGTGTCAGTCCAGTCTGGACTTGGAGGATACTGAGAGCTATTCAGTGAGCTCTAGAAGAAAGCTGACATTACCATCGAAAGCTACAAGTGCTTATGTTAAGAGCGGGAAGCAGGGCGAAGGGCGCAGTGGAGAAGATAGAGAGCAGTGCATCAGGTATTGGACTACCTGCACTAAATCACCGGACACCGGGGTCCGAAGCGTTGCTAGTGTTTCAAGCATAGTAACAAGAAAACCGGAGGCATCTGGACTACAGGTCGCAGAGTGCAGCCCTAAGCGTCGATACGTAACCGGAGTCAGGGAGAACGGGGACTTTGAGTCAAGTGCACGACAAAAGTAAGGACTTAGTTCTCTCAACATCTGCTAGTCAGAGACATAGCAGGCTCCACCACAATGTCGGCCGGGCTTGTCAGCTATTGAGAAAGCTGGAGATTACAGAGTTAACTTCGCTTCACGCAAGTTTGGACTCAGATACATTGGAAGTTAAGGAGGCCTCTAACCTGCTCAGCGGTTACCCGAATGTGCATTCTCCACCCCAACCAGCTCCCCGGGATCTTGCTGAAACACCTTCAAGTAAAAGGTATGAAAAAAGCTGCATTGTGTGTGACTGAATTCTTAACTACACCCTGCATCATCACCATAGACTTCCAGGGACCAGTGTCACCTGTGGGAGACTTACCACCCAGCTGCCCCATAATATCCCCTGTGAAGATCATTATAGCAGCGCTGGTCCAATTGACCAGATACCACAGGTGGCGTCACGAACTACCTATCCTTAAAATCCCCTGTAAATATTCCCCATCGCTTGACTGCCAGGGCCACGGACCGAGTCCCGCTGCCAGTGACATCTCCCATAGAAATCTATGGGCTCGGCTCCGAGTACCCCATAGCCCTGGTATCCACAATTGTGGTGCGAGTCAACACCAGTAAAACTGGCTGGAAAAAAAATGATTCTTTTTAAGTAAAAAAACATATAGAGACAAAGATGGAAGTACGATATGTATCAAATGTACTTGTTTAAATTTGTAGGTTGATGCATGGCATACGTTTTAATGTATACGTCCAATGCATTAAGTCTGCAGGCGTATAAATGTGAACCTAGCCTGACGGAACATGCTGCATAGTGTGCTCCAATGTAAGAAGTGTGGTGCCTAATCTGACAGCAGGTACAAGCAATGCCCATCATTCATGGCATCATATAAGACAGGTAGACGGATGTCATATCTTTGTATATGAAATGATTGGAATATGTAAGCTATGCAAAGTTCCAACATGTGTACAAACTACAAGACACATTTTATCACAGGTAAGGGGACACAGAAATGCCGCACACAATATCTTCCATAACATCTGCAGAACTTCCACTCTCAGGCACCTCATGAGCTCAGCACGCCCCATGTAATTGCTGTCTCCCAGGTGCATGCCTCTGGGGTGAAGGAGCAGAATAAATTAGTAACATTTATTGGCTGCACCATGATTTCCAGGGCATTGCACATTTTTAGTATTGCATGACATGCATTGTTGCACACCTTGACAGTGAAGTTGGTGGTGGGACATAGACTGGACATGGTCTTACCTACAGCTAGGAAGCATCATCCTGCCTGGTGGTGGTACAGGGGTTAAATCACATGAAACCAGCTCTAATGGAGAAGCATTGTGAGGAGTACAGAAGGTGGCTGCAGTGCATGCAGGGCCCCCCTCCTCCACAGTGCATGCAGTCAGGCCCCCCTCCCTCCACAGTGCATGCAGGGCCCCCCTCCTCCACAGTGCATGCAGGGTCCCCCTCCTCCACCCTCCACAATGCCTGCAATCAGGACCCCCTCCCTAAGGTGCTAAGTGCAGCCAGAGGCTAGCCATTGTAAATATAAAGTGCCAGCACAGTGAGGGGACACATTCAACAAAAAAAATCCACCCCATACCTCAGCCAGCAGGACTCACTGTCTTGTGTATCTCTCCCTAAGTGAAACTTATGAATGTTCTCTGCTTCCTGTGATGCACGTGTCTCTGGCTGCAGGCTGGCTTTCTTATGCAAATGCAGCCAGAGACTTAAGCCAAACTGCTGACCAGGAGACAACAAGGAAAGGGGACCTTCAAGGGGGTTTACAGTGTCCGGCCGTCGCTTATATTTAATTAAAGGAGATAGTACTGTGTCAGCACAGCACAGCTGCCAAACGACAGCGGCCGTCGTGGGCCCCCTCACCTGTCTGGGCCCCATAGCAGCTGCTTAGTCTGCTCTATTCACGGAACGCCACTGATGGTGAGTATGGACTATATATGTCTGTATGTGTTTTTTCTGTTTTTTTTTTACATTCAACACATTAGCCGGATGATGGGACTACTACTGTCCCATCATTGGCTAATGGTCTCATTGTAGCAGGCATAGCTGGATGGGACTAGTAGTCCCATCGGATGATGCCTGCACACACACACACAGCCCCGCAGACACCCGCTCATACACAGATCACACACGGTTTTGCTTCAGAAGTGCCCGACTCAATGCAAGTCAATGGGTGCAGAAACGCTGCAGATCCGCACAAAGAATTGACATGCTGCGGAAAGTAAAACGCTGCGAATCCGCATGTTTTTTTCCGCAGCATGCGCACAGCAATTTTTTTTTCCCATAGGTTAACATTGTTTTGATACACACTTGTGGATTTATTGCGGATCCGCAACGGAAAATCCGCTGCAGATCCGCAATAAATACGCAACGTGTGCACGCAGCCTAACAGTGCCCAAAGGCAAAGGAGCACCATGCACACAGTACTGCAGGGTGAGACTGTCAACAGAGCTCCAGGCAAAGAGGGCCCCTATAGATAATATACAGTGTCACAGGCAGAAAATATCCCAAGAGTTATATCCAGAGAGTGCATAAACAGTGACTCCATACTTTACACTGCAGTGACCATACTTTACACTGCAGCTCAGATCAGCTAAACTATGGTTATTTTCTGCCACTCTTGCTTGGACATGTTCTCTTTTGGGAGTATGGAGTAGCCTGAATTCAATCTCACTGTCTTTTCTCTTAGGAGATTGTTCTGGGTTTTTTTTTCGCCATGCTTTACACTGCACCAGAGATGAACTGGTGCTGGTTATAAGAATAAGCTCTGCAGGAAGAAAGCACATAGAGAATTAGTTTTTATGATATCACTGACTAGCAGGCAACTGGTGCCCAGGGTGTGAGGGATTGTGTGTGGCGAAGTGACGGTGACACGTGTGGAGATAGGAGCGGCAGCTGTGCGCAATATTTCAGATTTGCATCCCTTTCTACTGCAGCCAAATACCCTGGTGAGCAGGGAAATGAATCTAAAGTGAATATGAAGCCTGCCCCTGTGCGTTCATGTGTCCACAGGCAAATGACCTGAACTTTCAACCCACTGTTAAAGGGGTGCTAATCCTTAAAGGGGTAGGATGTTTTGATCTTACCACAAGTAGGGATGAGCGAACCTAAATAGTAAAGTTTGTGGTTTGTACCAGACACCTAATGTCCGTTGTCGAACTCTGAACACAGACTTTTTTTTTCCAAAAATACGCTTTACACAGCCTGGTGCAGAGTGCCCTAACAGCCTGGTGCAGAGTGCCCTAACAGCCTGGTGCAGAGTGCCCTAACAGCCTGGTGCAGAGTGTCCTAACAGCCTGGTGTAGAGTGCCCTAACAGCTTGGTGCAGAGTGCCCTAACAGCCTGGTGCAGAGTGCCCTAACAGTCTGGTGCAGAGTGCTCTAACAGCCTGGTGCAGAGTGCCCTAACAGTCTGGTGCAGAGTGCTCTAACAGCCTGGTGCAGAGTGCACTAACAGTCTGGTGCAGAGTGCCCTAACAGCCTGGTGCAGAGTGCCCTAACAGTCTGGTGCAGAGTGCTCTAACAGCCTGGTGCAGAGTGCACTAACAGTCTGGTGCAGAGTGCCCTAACAGCCTGGTGCAGAGTGCCCTAACAGTCTGGTGCAGAGTGCTCTAACAGCCTGGTGCAGAGTGCACTAACAGTCTGGTGCAGAGTGCTCTAACAGCCTGGTGCAGAGTGCACTAACAGTCTGGTGCAGAGTGCCCTAACAGCCTGGTGCAGAGTGCCCTAACAGTCTGGTGCAGAGTGCCCTAACAGCCTGGTGCAGAGTGCCCTAACAGCCTGGTGCAGAGTGCACTAACAGCCTGGTGACGAGGGTGAGGCGGTTTTATATTGTATGGCTGAGAATGCCAGTTACTTCATATTATCTTCCACCAGGCCCCCTGCAGAAAGCGCAGATTTTGCACCTGAGGACCATTGTCATCCGGCTTCTGAGCCCCAAGTCACTTCTGCTTTTTGCTGATTTCAAAGGCAGTGGTTCTGTGGCCCATCCACCAGGCCCTGACCCAGAAGTAGAAGAGACTGAGTTCCCTGATGCCCAACTTGTAATGCTGGAGGATGAGTACGTGGATCACCGCAGCACATCTCTGATGATGGAACTCAGGTGCCAACTGCTGGGTCTTTCTGCAGTGTGGAGACTGACAAGGAAGGCAGGGGTGAGGAAGTCCTAGATCCCACATTGAGTGAAGGCCCTCCTAGTGATGTGGGCAGTTCAGAGGAAGAGGCAGTAGCCACTCTGTCCCAGCAGTACAGCAAAAGAGGAAGCAGGGTGCAAAAGCACAGCAGCTGGTGCCTAGCCAATATGTCATCTGCTATTGTCCACCATGTTGACGAACTGAGCACACCAAAGCCAGCTCAAAGGAGCTCCCTGGCGTGGCATTTCTTCAGGCAATGTGCTGACGAGAAAAGGTCGAGTGATCTGCACGCTGTGCCATCAGAGCCTGAAGCGAGCCATAATTCATCTGAACCTGAGCATCACCTGCAAAACGAGGCATGTGACTTCAAAGCCCGAGCTGCAGTGGAGTACACACCTGAGAAACCAGGGAAGATCTGAGACTCCTTCTCCCTCTTCAGCTGCGGTCTCGGCCTCTTCAACCTGGCTCACCGCAAAAAGAGAGGATTTGACAGCACCACCAACACCAGTGTCACCGAGCATCTCCACAACGTCCCATGGCAGCGTTCAGCTGTCCATCCCCCATATACTGGAGAGAAAGCAAAAGTACCCCCTTGCCAACCGAGAAGCCCTGGTCTTGGTCATTTCAAAATTCCTGGCCTTAGAAATGCTTCCATTCTGGCTTGTGGAGATGGACAGTTTTAAAAAACTGATGTCGGTGGCTGTCCCGCAGTACGTTGTTCACAGCCACCACTACTTTTCCAGTCGGGACATCCCTGCCCTGCACATACACTGCCAAACAGTTGTGCACTGTGAAACACATCAGTGGCAAGACCCACATGACCACCGATATGTGGACCAGTAAACACGGCCCAACAATGTTATATCTCCCTGATTTCCCACTGGGTAAATGTAGTGACGGCTGGGTAGAGGCAGAAGGCGTTCTAACTCATTTCCTACCACCACCGAGGATTGCTGGACATTTCTCTGTCCTGATTGCTTCTTCCTCCTACTCCGCTTCCTCCACCGCCTCCTCAATGGGTCAGCGCAACACCTTCACCACCAACTTCAGCACGGGGGAAACGATAGCAGGCTGTTCTGAAACTCACCTGTTTGGGGGAAAGATCTCACATCACTCAAGAGCTGTGGACGGGGATCAAACAACAGACCGATGGGTGGTTGGTGCCGGTGAACTTCGAGCTCGGCTCGGTGGGTTGCGCTAACGGGCAAAATCTCGGAGCAGCTCAGGGCCTATTCGGTTTGATGCACATCCCTTACCTGGCGCATGTGTGGCGCTCCTGAGGGTTCAGTCGCCACAGAGGTACTGCATCTCAGCCAGTGATGTGGTATCCAACCTTTTAGGTAAGATGGAGACACTTTACCTGGCTCTGGCAACACTGCATCCATCACACACACTAGCTGAGTTCCACTAGCATGTCTGCAGCTAGTAAAGGGTGTTAGATGGTGGGTGGAGGTTGTGGGTCAGAGCAGGAGTTAGAGGGAAGTTAGAGCACAGTCTTCCCTTCGGGGCGGAAGAAGACAGACTCACATAGGCAGCTCTCCCATAGGGGAGAGGGGAAAGAGATACAACCATGCAGCAGGCTCCATGTCCTGAGGAGCTGCTCACAGAGAGAAAGAAAGAAGGAAGGTTCCCTGGAAGGGAAAAGGGATTTCTCAGAGACACGGCTGAGCAGAAGGCTACCCGTGGGCTCGTTCCAGGACTGGCAGATGCCAGCTGGGAGAATCCAGGTCGCAGAAGGGATTCGGCCCCTAGTCTAGTGGAGAACTTTAGGACTCAGCTAGCAAGCCGACAGCTGTGACAACTTTAGGGGTCACAGCCACAACCGCAAGCATCTTCTCCGGGAAGGCAAGCTATATAGGATCAAGGAAACGCCTGGGTCACGTTGTCCTACAGAATCCGCAGCTACCGGACTGGGACACTGCTTTGCGTGGTGCTGTGAAGGAAGAAAGGAGTGGGAATCAGCACAGTGAGACGGCCAGGGAAGGCATACACTGACAGGGAGCTTGGACTGGTGTTCTCCATCTACCTGGGAGTTGGCTGAACTCCTCACCTGGAGGACATGGCACCAAGCGGGCACCTGTGTGCACCAGAGCTGTGAGTAAAGCCTTGGAAATTGCATCTGACTGTGTTCTCTCAAATTCTTCCTGAGGCACACACTCTACTCTGCTACATCTCCCAGCACCATTACTTTCTACAACATCTCTCTGCCCTGAGACAACAAGCTTCACCTGTGGGAGCTGTTCCAACTCTGCTGCATCACCACCAGTCTCAGAGGATCTGCACTGCAGCGCTGGTCACCTCTGACCAGAAATCACAGGTGGCGTCACGAACACTTTACTACAAACTCTATCATCCCCTGTAAATAATCCCCTTTTATTGGACGCCCAGGGCCACGTACCGGGTCACTGCTGCCGTGACACATCCCTTTAAGACACCGACCCGGTACCGAGTATCCCACTGCCCTGGTGGGCGATCCATTTTGGCGTCACGAACAGGATGAACCGACCCTTGAACAAGGGTCTTGTGCGCCTAACAGAATGTGCAAAGGATTAGAAACATTGAATTGTGAATTGGACTGTAAAGATGGCGGATATGGCTGCTCCACGAGGTATGCAGTGAGGCGTGCCATCGTGGGCGGTATCCAAGAAAGAGCGCGAAAAGAAATGAACCTCCCCTGCCTGTATTTCTATGCAACAGCATCGTGGCCAACCACTAGGGGAGTTTGTGTCCTAGCGTGGTATGGCGGCAAAGGAAAAAGACACCGCCCCTCGGGGGTGGAGAGACACTCAGCGGCGGGAAAGTGAGCAGAGAAGAAGGTAGTTGTCCAGGCAGCCATCATGGAGAGCGGAGGGAGGCCTGAGGAGTGCCGGAAGCAGGAGAAGATATGCCCTGGCTCTGAAGCAACAGGCTCCAGCTCCCAGGAGGAGGTTGACCTGGCCGGCGTGGAGCTGGAGACCCAGAAGCTGGCTCGTCGTTTGGAGGAGAAGCGGGCGCTGCTAGAAGAGAAAAGGCAGGCAGCAAAGTGAGAAGCCGAAGATACTCGGGCACCCACACCACCGGTACCCGAAGCTCCGGGGTCGACTACATCGGAACCTGCTGCCACCGAACCATCTCACCGGTACCTTTATCACCGGTACCGTTGGACCCCGCCACCCCGTCACCTGAGGTGACGTCATTGGACAGTGGTCCCAGGAGTGCAGGTATCGATAGCGCCCTGGGTCGTGGGAGGACTTGTTGGGCCCGATAGGATTGCCGCCAACCCCAAAGGCAGACCAGCTCGTGCTGGACATCGTCCCACGGGGGGGGATTCTGGAGCGAATCCCAATCCCACAGCCACCGTCCTTAGTGAAACAGAAACCGGAGGTCCTGATCTGGGATGACCATGAAGAGATGGATCTAATGGGGTTTCCAATAACAACAGAGGAGTTCTGCCGCCGGCAGATCCAAAAGCTGGCGCAAGAGGAGAGAGATCGGCAGGCCCAGAGAGCGACTCTGCTGGAGAGGGACCTCGTGGGCAAGCATCAGGCCAGGGAGAGATCCCTGGAATATCTGAATCCCATGGGATGGGGCCGGGTCCTCAGCTCCTATCTGGAGCGGGGATTTGGCTTCATCCAGGACTCACGTAAAGCCCCAAATCTGTTTGTCAACCGGAGAGATGTAGAGGCCCATCTCATACGGGGGCATCCAGAACGGGATCTGTTTCCAGGAGAGCTCGTCTCCTTCACCCGCCATCTTGGTGCGAGGAGATGGTTCGCTCTCCATGTGCGCAGGATTCCCGATGAACTGGCACCACGCCATCGCCAGGGGGCAGCAAACACGACGGCCTCATCCAACCTAAACGGCGACATAAGTGGCAACCACAGCACCACCATCCACGGCTCCTAAACAGGCAGCCACTGCAAGGAAGTTGAAAGTGACTCAGGTAGCTGTACAGGCTACCACAACAGTAACCCGGGGAGTGTCCTCTTATGCAACAGCTCCCATCGCGGAAGACAAAAGTGGAAAACAGCTTCTACCCTGGAAGCAGCGAAGACAGAATGTTTCTATGCAGACTGGAGACTACAGTGAACAGTCTTCAGGCAAGTAAGGGAAAATTTGTTTCTGTTGTTCTACCCTTCAGGCAAGGGAGTGTACATAGTTTACCCCAGGAGGGGTTTTGCCAAAAATGTTTTAATAACTGTTCCAGTTCCTGCACTTAGTTTGATAACAGACTGTGAGATCATAAACTGTGAGTGATCCGGAACTCTTCTGTAAATAGTTCTGCACCTATTTAGGTGCTCCATCTTGGTTTTACATGCACTTTTAGTAATATAAGGTCCCATCATTGCACACTACAGATCCGAAGAAAAACCCGTTAGGTGTGGCCGAAGATGAGGTCTTTTGGGGGAGCCCAGTTATGTCTTGCAGCCCACCCAAGACCAACGTTGGAGGTTTAGAGCGGGTTCTCCACAAGCACAAGGACATTAGAAGATACTCCGACTGGGAAAGTATCTGCCACCTACCTCATATGATGACAGCTTATGATTGTGTATTAATAAAAATGTTATTATACTTGTATATTATGCTTAGAGTGAAAGTAAGAATTGTTTTATATTGCAGTCACTTATAGATAATGTGTATATAGTTGTTGGTAACAGGTACCATTTGATGTAAATATGTACAGGCAGTTATTTGAGAACTAAAAGCACTTTTTGTAAATATGTTATAAGAATAATAGGAAGTATTGTTACAGGGACAAGAAGTCCAAATTAGGTAGCAAACCACGTAGCAACGGTTGCTACCCCAGAGAACACAACGGATGGGGCTTGCACTAAAGGAAAAAGAATAAGTGTTAATGTAGTGACAGTACTTTTATAGGAAAAGAAGCTTGTGTAAATATGATGGTATTTTTGTAGAGAAATTATGCTCTATCCTGGTAGTGAACTTGAGAGTTAACGGTTGCGGCCACAAACACTTTTAGAGTAAATAATGTAAGTTAATGTTATTATGCAACGTTCAAGAACAAGTGCCTCCCATAAAGGGAAGTTGAGTTTTAAATTATTTTCTACTTGTTGTTATGCATAACTAAAAATTATTTTTTGTATGTTTCCTGTAACATCATTTACTCTGTTTCAGCCCGCGGACGTGCTGCATTTAACAGGGGGGGTATGTGGCGCCCTGAGGGTTTAGTCGCCACAGAGATACTGCATCTCAGCCAGAGATGTGGTATCCAACCTTTCAGGTAAGATGGAGACACTTTACCTGGCTTTGGCAACACTGCATCCATCACACACACTAGCTGAGTTCCACTAGCATGTCTGCAGCTAGTAAAGGGTGTTAGATGGTTGATGGAGGTTGTGGGTCAGAGCAGGAGTTAGAGGGAAGTTAGAGCACAGTCTTCCCTTCGGGGCAGAAGAAGACAGACGCACATAGGCAGCTCTCCCATAGGGAGAGGGGAAAGAGATACAACCATGCAGCAGGCTCCATGTCCTGAGGAGCTGCTCACAGAGAGAAAGAAAGAAGGAAGGTTCCCTGGAAGGGAAAAGGGATTTCTCAGAGACACGGCTGAGCAGAAGGCTACCCGTGGGGCTCGTTCCAGGACTGGCGGACGCCAGCTGGGAGAATCCAGGTCGCAGAAGGGACTTGGCCCCTAGCCTAGTGGAGAACTTTAGGACTCAGCTAGCAAGCCGACAGCTGTGACAACTTTAGGGGTCACAGCCACAACCGCAAGCATCTTCTCCGGGAAGGCAAGCTATATAGGATGAAGGAAATGCCTGGGTCACGTTGTCCTACAGAATCCGCAGCTACCGGACTGGGACACTGCTTTGCGTGGTGCTGTGAAGGAAGAAAGGAGTGGGAATCAGCACAGTGAGATGGCCAGGGAAGGCATACACTGACAGGGAGCTTGGACTGGTGTTCTCCATCTACCTGGGAGTTGGCTGGACTCCTCACCTGGAGGACATGGCACCAAGTGGGCACCTGTGTGCACCAGAGCTGTGAGAAAAGCCTTGGAAACTGCATCTGACTGTGTTCTCTCAAATTCTTCCTGCAGCACACACTCTACTCTGCTACATCTCCCAGCACCATTACTTTCTACAACATCTCTCCGCCCTGAGACAACAAGCTTCACCTGTGGGAAGCTGTTCCAACTCTGCTGCATCACCACCAGTCTCAGAGGATCTGCTCTGCAGCGCTGGTCACCTCTATCATCCCCTGTAAATAATCCCCTTTTATTGGACCCCCAGGGCCACGGACCGGGTCACTGCTGCCGTGACACATCCCTTTAAGACACCGACCCTGTACCGAGTATCCCACAGC
This sequence comes from Oophaga sylvatica, assembly GCA_033576555.1. Taxonomy (NCBI): domain Eukaryota; kingdom Metazoa; phylum Chordata; class Amphibia; order Anura; family Dendrobatidae; genus Oophaga; species Oophaga sylvatica. The sequence goes on from JARQOD010000002.1 coordinate 635,128,397, forward strand.
CCTGGTGGGCAATCCACATGTGCTGAATTTGGTGGTACAGAGCTTCCTGAAAAATTACCCTGATATGTCAGAGCTGCTGCTGAAAGTGCGGACCATGTGTGGGAGATTTTAGAGTTCTCACCCTGCTGCCGCCCTGTTTGCTACCTACACCGCCACGACCACCTCCTCCACTTGGACCTGCCCCGTCTGGTTCACGATTGCTATTTTTTTATTCTATGTTATTTGAAATAATTTCTCTTTCCACATTTCTTTGCAGGGCAGTTGTCCTACTCTTACCCCCATTTTGCTTCCTTTTTCAGCACCCTAGTCCTGACCATAGCCATTTTACAACCATTTTAAAGCACCAGAGTTCAGGTCCCCATTGGCTTCTATGGGGGTCAGGTTTGAGGTCAAGTTTGGGTCAAGTTGTGATGCCCAAACCGAACTTTGGATTACAGTTCGACCGAACCCGACGAATGCGAATATCCACAGGTCCGCTCATCCCTACACATGAGCAGCACGGATCTCTCCCATGACCTAATAGTTTGTTTCTGTTACAATGTAGCAGTCTGTTTACTATTAGCTCACATAGGATTGTCTCGGCCAGATACAACTGTAACAACCCTTCAGCTGAAGGAAGAATTAGGTCTGCATAGGCTTTCTGATGCAAATGTTCCCAGGTAAGAATACAAGGGGTCCATATACATAGAAGGCTAAATGGCAGTGTATATAATGCTGGGAGTGGTAGGGCTGCTTTCTATATTACTACTAGTAGTTACATGATTGATCTTGTGCTCATTAGGCGTTCCTTAGTTTATAAACTGGCTGACACAGCCCGGTCATTAAAGGGTTATTCATGGATTTTAAAAAAAAATGCGTTAAAGAGGCGCGACTAAACAATTTGTGCAGGTTCCCAAAATCTTTACGATATTTTTGGGTACAAAGTTCTGCACCTTTGTGACCACTGGCAGCCGAGATCATGATACTTGTGGTAAATACCACGTCCAATGACTAAGGTGACATGAGATAAGCCTAAGGCTACGGCCACCTGGCGACATTGGTAAGGCGACCTGAAGATTGCAATCTCACAGTTATGTGCTCCTGTTGTGACTGTTGCTAGATAATCCTGACCGGCTGGATTTTGCTTGCAGGTTGTGCATCGTACAAGATTTTACCATCTGAGAACATAAGTTGTCACCTTGGACTGTTTGCAATTTTTGTCCTTCGCAGGTAAGTGATCCTTCTCATACGCAAAGAAGCTGTCTGAGTTTCATCAGTGTTTTTAATCAGCGTCATTAAAGTTTGGCCAGTGTCAGTTTTTTATCATCAGAGTTTAGTTTTTCATCAGTTTTTCTCAGATGGAAAAAAAGAGGTTTCGGCAGCTTCTCCTATTGAAAATCACACAGCTTATGGATGGCATCTTAGTTCTGTCTTGCATTGGCTAGTTTGTTGTGACAATCAAATCAATATGGGATTAATCTGCATGCTGTCATGCAGACAGGGTTGGACTGGCCCACCAGAGAAGTGGAGAATCCTCTGGTGGACCCTGGCTTCTCCTTCAGGAGAGTGCATAGTTCAAACCTTGCAGCTGCTATGGGGCTCTTTAATGGGGTAGAAAGGTGGGCCCTAGGGTTGAGCATTCCGATACCAAAACCCGATTCCGATACCTGAAATCCATGTAAGTCTATGGAACAAATCGGAAGTTTTTAATTCCGATATTTTGTCCCATAGACTACATGGATTTCAGGTATCGGAATCGGTTTTGGTATCGAATGCTCAACCCTAGTGGCCCTCAAAATCAAATCCTCAGCGGCCAGTGTTCTTCACTGCATGCAGACCATTCAATCCAAGGAAAATAAAATCGGACATAAGAACTGGCACACAGATTATCGTAGGAATAAAGAACATGGATAGCACTCATATGAGTAAAGTGTCGTCTGAATGAGCCCTTACTGTAGTTATACACAATATCACAATACAGTATTCTTTTTGCCTTCCATAAGAAGCCTCCTCCCCAACTGTCGCCATTTCAGCAAATTTTGGAAGCAATAAGATAAATCTAAATCGACATTCACATATCCGTTTCCACGTACATCAAAAACTGACCGTGACCGTTTTTCTCTCGTTTATCATCGGTTTTGCTTCCGTTTAATGTTCGTGTTGAATCTGCCTTTTTTTCTCATCTTTTTTTTAAAAGCTGGAGGTAGACTGAACTGTTTTCATCCATCTTTGCAATGTATCAGTTGAAAAAGGACGAAACAGGTGGAAAACTGAAATAAAAATGTTGTCTTCGAGTTTATCATGGATCCCCACAGACTCTAATTGCAGAGTGGATTACAATCCGTCCGATTCTCACGGATATGGCGTATGGATCTATATTTAAAACGGATGTGTGTATGGACCCGTGAGCCGTCCAACAAGGAAACAAAGTGTGAATGCAGCCTTAAGACTAAGGCAACACTTGTCGCACAACCAAAACATTTGCAAAATATTCTGCGACTTTCTGATGCACAACTATTTTACCGCTGTGATTTCGCATGCAACATACTTACTCAAAAACTTATCTCATGACAGTCGCGTTAAGTTTTCCACTGGTTGCATTGCGTTATCTCATCACATATTTGTAAGCGGAGTTGTGATATGAATCACGACCCACCGCGGCAAGACTGTCAAGAAAACCCCAACCCTTTTGAATTTTTGGTTCCGGTTGCACCTATAGGTTTGAACGCAAATTTTACGTGCCTTGTTTCCAAATTGGCTTTAAAATAGTCGCATGATTGTTTTTGTTCTCGCCATCGTGCGACCAGAGTGCATGCGCAACAGCACAAATGTGAGCAAGACCTTAAAGTGACAGCTCCCTAATAACCCATCTCAATGTCCCAGACCCTCCAGCGCCACTCCTCTGCTGGGATGGCCCTTCCCCTGACAAGTTCTGGGCAGGGAGGAAGTTGCTGGATAACAGATTTCCTTCAAGCACAATCCTTGCTGTCCCGTTATCTGGTGGTGCATGTCAGGACTACTCTGACTCCCTCCCCCCTGTCATTCCACCACATCCCCCACCCTTCACACACACACAGCCAAAAAAACAAGCAACCCCCCCTCCTTCTCCTTCCTCATTTCCTTAACAGCATTTCCTGAGCTGGATAACACAGTGATTTGTAAGAAAAGGAGGAAGAAGGAAAAAAAAAAAGACAGGTCAAAAAGAGTCATTTACAGCCTCTGGGACTGGTCATGGTGCACCTTGGAGTGCAAGCTCCTGTGACTTTCTACTGAGCCGGAGAAGAGGCTTTATCCTGGGACAGTCCTGCAGAGGTGGCACACTGTGCCCTGCCCTGGATCCAGATGCCAAGGTGCCACCACCCAGCTGCTTTGCCTCCCAGGATGTGATCCCTCTGTCCATCAGCCTGTAGATCTTCAGTCTCCATCCCTCCTCCTCCTCCCCACCCTGGGGTGACAGCTGATCTCCTGTCCAGAGCTGCTGGGATTTTCATGGAGTGACTGGGAAGGAGCTGGGACATCCCTAATGTTGGCTGGCTGAGCTCACACTGGGCTCCTCACCCCTCTCATTGCTGCATTATCTAGACATTACTTTGATTTGCACTGGGAGGGGTAGGGGGCTCCTCTCTGGACCAACTCATGAAGAACAAGGGAGCCAAGACGAAGATCAAAAGGAAAGGAGCCTTTGGATGTGACCTGACTGAGCACCTGGAGACCTCTGGGCAGGATGGTAAGTGCCCCCTCCTCCTGACTGCCAACCCTCTATGCCCACCTAAAGACCTCTGGGCAGGATGGTAAGTGCCCCTCCTCCTGGCTGCCAACCCTCTATGCCCACCTAAGGGTGGGTAGCCCCCTCTATATCACTGCACGATAGTTAGTTAGTAGTCCCCCTGTACGGAGCGATCCCTGGAAATGATGCAACTGCGAGGCGCGGGCACGGAGGGGTTAATGGACATCTGATTTGAATTAACGGCCGGGAAAAAAAAAAAGGAGAAACTGTTACAAGTTCTACAAAATGTATCAACAGAACGTTAACCCTGTGCGCGCTGCGGCCGAGGGGGTTAACCCTTTCACCGCCAGGCATCTGCATCAATTCTGGATTCTACAGTATCAGTGCAGGAGCATTAATTATCCCTGTGCTGGGAAAGGTCCCTGGTAGGGAAGGGGTGAGCTTTACCCCACTGATTGCCAAGAAGAAGCATAACCTGTGAGTTATAACTATACAGTGTGAAGGCAATATGTAGGTTAACCCACTGGCTGCCAGGGAGCTCCATATCCAGTACATTATGTGAATAGAGGGCATTATAGAAATGGAGGTAGCATTAACTCGCTGATTGCCAGGAAGCTTATAGACTTCTAAGTATCTATGGGGAAGGGGTAATAACTGGCAGTTTTATAACTGTGGACGGATAAGAGTTAACCCGTTGACTGCTAGGATGGTGCATGACATATGTATAACAGTGTGTGAAGAGGGATCATCCTCTTGGGTCTTGAATTTCCACTCACAGCAAAACTTTTATATCTTTAACCCCTTATGTCCAATAAATTAATAATTTGTAAATATGATGTCATACTATGGCTTTGACTACACTGCGACTTTTTGTAGCGCTACTGAGTTGATTTTTAACTATTTAGCTAAAGCCATATTCCAAAGCAATACACTAAGTTGTACGTAGCTGGGAGGACTTCAGCTGCCACTTAATGGGTAAAATCAATCAGTAGTTCTACAGAAAGTTGCAGTGAAGCCCGGGCCTTAAGCCTATGTTCCCACGATGAGGTTTTGGTGACTTTTTCTTATGCTGCGTATTTTTGGAAAAATGCATGTAACCTATTTTACTTAATGGGTTGCAGAAATGCTGCAGAAAATCTGCAGCGTGAAAAATGCACCAAAAGTTCATTGTGAGAGGCATTTTCGATTTGTATGAACGACTTTCCTGGTAAAAAAAAAAGGTTAATAAAAATATCCCGATTAACCCCTCCAATGCCTGAACTTGCACTTTAATAATACAAGCATTCAACCTAATCTGGGATAGCAATACTTGGGTTGTGTTGGTGGGGTGCACTTTTATTTGATGATAAGGCATCTTCATAAGTGGCCAGTACCCATTAACGCAAAGCAATTGCCTTTAAGCGTTTGTCTATAATCAATATTGCTCCGTTACAAAGGCGTAACTATGGGGGGTGCAGTTGCACTTGTGCGCTGCAGTCTATGGGGGCACAAAAAGTTCCTTTTGGCCCAAGTGAGAAGACCACTATTAATAAAAAATACCCTTAATACTTAGACAGCCCTGTTGGAGATTTTGTATTGAGGCTCAAGAACTTCAAGTTACGCCATTGCTCTCTAATATCTGTGTGTGTGAATTTCATGTCTTCAATACTTTTTGTATGAATCGTTCACGATCATGCGGATAATCACATTGCAAATTGTTGCTGTTTGGGCTAAAAAGGGTTAATATGAATGTTACTTTTTGTACTCGCCCCAAAGAGTCATTCTATTAACATCCTGTATGGATTAAAAAGAAATGACACAACTGAGCCGATCAGTCATCATGGTGTGTGTCTGCTGTGAGTAATGAAGAAGGCATTGGAAGAAACCTGACATCAGAGCATTTGCTCACTGTGGGTTCAGATTTCCTAATTTTGATGTCATGTATGTTTGTTTCCTAATCATATTGTTAATTCTTAAAGTGACAGTATGACAATTTCGAGCACCTGGCAACGTCTCTTCATTGGGAACGTGTCCTGTTCTTCCTCCCCTAAGGGCCGATGTTTTCAGATAGACGATCGCAGTGATTACAGCTCTGGTAATTGTATGCGATTGATAATTACAGTGTGTGGTCTGCCTCGTACGTGCTTGCAGAGCAGGGACTGATGTAGATGAGATGGTCCTGTCCTAACTGTGTCTCTCGCCAATTTGGTGGTTCCACGATGGGATCTGTTTGCTGGTTTGACGCATCCGGAATGACCGCAGGCTACACAGCCCTGTGTTATTTCCCTTGTGGTGACGCAGCGTCGCCGCAAGGGAATAGGACATGCTGCGGTCTAAAAAGATGCGCCGCATGTCCGTTAATGCAGGTCTGCCGCCTGCGTGTTTTTAAGCTTAGTGGAGATGGGATTTCTTGAAATCCCCTCCACTATGCTGTAACATCTGGACGCTGCGTGTTTGACGCTGCGCCAGCGCACAGCGTCAAACACGCAGCAATTACTGAAGAATTCCGGATCGTGGAAACATACCCTTACTGTGAATGAAAACTGTGGATTCACTGAGGCTTCATAGTCTGTTTCCCCATGATCACAGGAACCAATCACGAGCCAGCTTTTATATTTGCAGCCCGGGTCATGGAAAAAAAAAAAAAGTTGTAAATGATTAAGAGACCCAGTGTCCTTATGATAAGACTGAACTATCTGATTACAGGGCAGGAAGTGTTGTCATGAGACAGGGTTAATGTGGGCCCTTGGAGGACAGTGTCAAAGTGGGCTCCTCTTTTCCTTCCAACAGCTGTAACTGTTTTATTTATGTTTATGTGAAAAGAGTTTATATAATTTCTTGCTGCACCAGCTGTAGATTTGTTACCATTTTGGGGTACATACGGCTTTCTGTTCTTTTTATTCCATTTTTTGGGAGGCAGATTTTGCTGGCATCCTGAATGCCATTTACGATTACTAGCCCCCCACGACATAGTGACCTGGCATTTAAGTGCCGGCCGAGGAAATTCGCAGTGCCCTGGTCTGGCTGCTTCGGCGTACCAGAGAAGATGCCGGATCAGGGTAGGGTGAATATTGGTGGTCCTTTTCCTGACGTGGCTTCGCTAGCGGATTTTCTGTAGTTTTTGTGGCATGCTCCGGCGTTTTAACAGGGGCAGCTACCCAAAGGATGAATAAGAAAGTTCCATCGCTTCATGGTTCTTAAGGCAAAAAGTAAAAAAAAAAAAAAAGTAACACGTGCAGAACAATGTCCTTATAACATTATTGTGCAATACGTTCACATTTTGCAGTGCTTTTTCAGGCGTAATCCACTTGAAAATGACGCCATGTTCACATACTCTCAGGATAAGTTTTATTTTTAGGAGGATTTTGATTTTCTCCAATATCTACATCAAAAATGGCTTCATCTGTGCTTGGAACCTTTTTCCTATTCATTTCAATATAAAAATTACTTTGCTTTGTGCTTTGGGTACATCGAGTTCAACAAGGTTTTGGAATTACTGTGGGGATGAAGAAATGGAACGACATGTCACTTCTTCCTTGTGGAATCTGCTCCAAACTTGACTCTGTCAAAACAAAAGGCTGCAAAACACAGTATGGAAAAGAGAGCTTCAGAAAACGTCTTCAAAACTGCTTCAGGAAAAGAAAAAAAAATCTCCACATTTCCCTCCTCTTCTCAAATAAAAGCTACATTTTATGCATTGGATTGCTTATTATTACTTTTTCCACCTCCAAAAAACTCTGTGAACATACGAGGTCAGATGGGCAGCAGATTTTCCATCTGGATATTCAAGGATGAAGATACGTAACATATTACAGTACAAATGTTTGTACCAAATCTCATCCAAACGCTGTGGAGAAAATCTGCAGGAAAAATTGATGGGTGCTGCGAATGTCAAGTCCCATCATGTCAGTTTATGCTGTAGATTATCGACTATAGTCCAAAAGTTTTCCAGTGGAAACCAGTTCAAGAAATTCTTCTTTGGGGAGTTTTTAGGGCAGTTTTTCGTTTACTGAAGCAGTTTTGAAGAGTTTTTTTTTTTTTTCAGCGTTTTTGGGCAATGTCACACGTAGATTTTCTATTGGTTTTTGGAGCAGTAACTGAATGAAACATCTCCAAATCCTCCTCTAAATCTCCAAACTCCTGAAAAACTTGGAGCTTCTGCTCATTTTAACTGTGAAAACTCAGAAAAAGAGAACAAGGACTCCATGTGTACATAGCCTTAGGTTATATGCACACGGAGTCTTTTTGCTGAGTTTTCAGAGCAGAAACTGTTCAAAACCTCCAACGTTTTTGAGGGATTTTCGTTTTTTGAGGACGATTTGAAGACTTCCCACATGGTTTCTGCTATGAGCACACTATGTGTTTTTCAGGCGGTTTACGCCACAGAAACTGCCTAAAAAGCATTCAGAAGAATGAACATATGCACGTATATGAAAATATGACTCGCTGCGCACATGTTCAGGATTTTGTGATTTCTTTTAACCATTTCAGGGTTTGGAAACCGTGGAGCAGTTAAAAGTATCATATACCTTTCTACACTTAATAGAAATATACAGCAAAAAGATGCCGTGATAACGACGGTAAAACCGCTGGGGGAGCAGCTTCAGGAAAAGCTGCCAGCCTATGAATCAGATGCTGAGCGTGAACACAGGTGACCGGCACAGCGGTTCTATTCCAGGACTGCCATATAGCATGGACTCAGGGATCCCAGGTGCCAAACCATGAAATTAATGCTCAGATAATGTCCAGAGCCCAAAACCAAAGAAGAAGGTGGCACTCACCGTCCCATAAAATGTCCTTTATTTGGATTCACATATACCAGTACAGAGCCTCCCCTCTTCTGACGTCATACAGGTAAATGGAGACATCAAACCAACTACACAAATCTAAATGAACAACTAAACACAAAAAAAGAATAAATCACATACAATACTCACTTAAAAACATTTGTCGAGTTAGGGTATGTTTCCACGGTCCGGAAACAGTCAGGAATTGCTGCGTGTTTGACGCTGTACGCTGGCGCAGCGTCAAACACGCAGCGTCCAGATGTTACAGCATAATGGAGGGGATTTCAAGACATCCCGTCTCCACTATGCTTACAAACACTCAGGCGGAAGACCTGCGTTTCCGGACATGCGGCGCGTCTTTTTAGATCGCAGCATGTCCTATTCCCTTGCGGCGACGCTGCGTCGCCGCAAGGGAAATAACACAGGGCTATGTAGCCCTGCGGTCATTCCGGATGTGTTCCCGATGTGTTCCATGAACACACCGGATTGACCGCGCGTTCAAAAGGGGGCAGGGCTTTGGGCAGAGCGGACTTTCCGCTCCGTCCAAAGCGCTGTTTCCGGAACGTGGAAACACAGCCTTACAAGAAAACAGACATGTCAACCTTGTCATTAAATCCTGATGCGCCTTGCGCTCAGGTGCCCGGGATCCACCTGCCTTCTTTTCTGAGTAACATCTTATGGAGGTCCCTTCCTTGCACAGGTAATTTAACCCTCTCAATCCCTGTGAACGTAATGATCAGAGGTCCAAAAAAAAATCCAGTGAGTCACAGAGACAGAGGAAGAAATAACAACACTTCCTTTACTGGAATAGGAGTTGAAGTGAAATTCAAGATTGTATGAAACAGCCTGAGATTCCCCAATTATTTACACTCAGTCAGCCAAGGCTGAAATCAATGTGCCAATCCCAAAGTTCCCTCTTTAAGTGTATTACACTCAGGTTTTAGAAGAAACTTACCTAACAAAAGGTCAGACAAGGTACTATATGAAAATGAGGTGTAAATCTGATGTAGTGGTCTTATGGGAAACCCCTGGGATGGCACACTGAATATAAACTTATCAAAACCCACAATAACAATATATATAAATATAACAGACGTTCTTATATACTTAATCTAGGGATGCCCAGGTATCTTCTGTTATGGTACCGTTAACCTGGGGTGGATCCCCACTCAGGCATATGATTTGCATCGGCTGCAGCCAGGCCTAAAAATCTTCGGCACCAAAACAACTATAGCAAAAGAAGGATCCGCATCTTGTTGGCCGATGACGAGCCCACACGCTGGGGACTTACAGTTCTGTAGCCTCGGGGTACGGTCCGGGATACCACTTCAACGGGACTTGTCAGGATCCCTCTCAATATGGATGGTACAGGATACCGTCTCTCCTCTAACAGTCGCTCATAATTTCTCTGGGAGCAGACCACCAGAATTTGCAAGGAAAGATGTCTTCTATCGCTTTCCAGCCCAGCACAGCAGGGACTCTGAAGAGCTCCAGAGTCACACAGCTCTCAAAAATGCTCTGTACTTGTTCCACAGCAAAACCACAGGTTCATAAGAGGAAGGAGTTAACACCCTCACAAACACGCTGGCAGCAAACAGTCTTTACAGAGTCCAGACTCCTCACTTCTCATCAGCTGCCTCACACTGGGTCTCACATGGCAGTCTCTCTCCTTATTGCAGCATCACCCTCAGCGTCCTACACAGCAGACTCTAGGCCCCACACTGCAGCACACAGAGTTTCAGAGGCTGCACCTGCTGTTAGCTCTGCAGGTGGTTGGTGTCTCCGTTTACCTGTATGATGCCGGAAGAGGGGAGGCTCTATACAGGTATATGAGGCTCGTCCCTTCCTTCCCCGTAAAAGCGCATATTTGCATGAGATGGCCGTCGTCCAGTGCGTCTCCACTGTGAACTCTCCTGCCTCTGTTTTATGTGAATGCAAATAAAGACATTTTATGGGACGGAGAGTGCCACCTTCTTCTTCGCTTCTGGGATCTTTAAATGAATCAGGCAAGGAGCGTAGTGGCGTGCACCGCTCTGTGCGCCTCCTGACAGATATTACTCCAGCCTGTGCTGTTTTTAGCATTTTTTCACCCATAGGAACAATGGGTAAGTGCAAAAAATGCAGATATCAGTTTTTCCTCTGTTTTTGGTTCAAAAACCTAAGGAAGTTATATCAGGCTTTTTTGGGAGGGCCACTAAAGTTTATCAACATGCACAAGAGACAACAGAAATGCAGCAAAAAAAAAAACAACACAGCACAACCTGCTTTTTGTAAGTAGCTTCTTTACTGCCAAGAGAGCAGGTTTTGCCTGTGGAAAAAAAGTGCAGCAAAAACGTAACGTGTGGACATAGCCTTAGTTTCTGCTCCAAAAACTCCTCCAATAACTCTGTGTGCACATAGCCCTAGAGAGTTTTTTGTGTGTTCTTTGCAGCCTTTTGATTGGATGCGGCCTAGTTTGGGGCGTTTTCCACCAGGAGCCGCTTCAGAGAAGTGACATGCGCTTTCTCTTCTCCAAACAAGCGATTCTGAAAACTTGAAGCGCTTTTTCCTGTGGTTTTTTTTTTTTTTTTTTTTAGTAGTAGTAGGGGTAGCCGCCGGTCATCACGCAGCGCCCCAGAGAGAGCTGTATGATGTTTTTGCTTATTTTGACTCTACCCCGCTTTGCTGATGACAGGACTGTACTGGTCCCTTCTCTAGATGCAGGAATTTGGGGTAATGATTCCCACATGGGTTAGGAATGGCAGGAGTAGGGCCAGGCGGGAGGAATGCTGGTGGCTCCATCTGTTTCCCACCTGTCCCTTCTCCGCAGAGTGGCTGCCATTCCTGCTCGCCTTCCATCAGCAGCCAGCATAGAGAGGGCTCTGTTCTGGGACGCTCCGGGTCTCTGATCAGCCGCCAAGCCGAGTGCGAGCCTGCGCCTTTAACGCCTGCTTCATTTCCTTCACGTGTCTCTGTAGACACGTGTGTGTGCCGCAACACGTCCCAGTCATTCACCGCCTCCATTAATCTAACATAAACTATGTCTATTCCTCCAGGTCACTGGAATGGTAGAAATACTCAGTCTGGAAAAGCTGGGTGACAACTATCACGTCTATCATTTTATTTAAAGGGGATTCTTAGCCGGGATTCTTGGACATAAATTACCTGGGGTCATTTATTCTATTGTCATAGACATGAGGCGATTATATTGGGGTAGATAAATGAAACCGTCAAAAATAAAATGTCGCTTTCGCATAGCAACCAATCACAGAGGAGCTTTCATTTCACCAGAGCAGTTTAAGAAATGAAAGCTGAGCTCTGATTGGTCGCTATGGGCAACAGTTTTCTCAAGTGTGGGAAATTTATAAAACGGTCTCCAAGAAAATGTCTGACACCCGTAGCAACCAATCACAGCACAGCTTTCATGTCATATTCTGCTCTTAAAAAATGAAAGCTGTGCTGTGATTGGTTGCTATGAGTAATAGTTTCATATATCTCCTTTATGAAAAATGTTGCCCATAGCAACCAATCAAAGCTCAGCTGTCATTTTCTAAACTGCTCTGGTAAAATGAAAGCAGCATGGTGATTGGTTGCTACGGACAACAAAGAAAGTTTTCATCGATTTCTAAGAATATGTCATTCCCATAAATCCCGCTGTATTAGGCGGTCGTAAAACAGAGCTCCGTATCATAACGTGTCGATTTTAGTTAATAGTGTCATTATTAACAGTTTATAAAAAGTTATCACACCTAATAAATGATGTTGCCTGTGAGTGCAGCGCCAGAAAGCAAACTCTATCCAGCCATGAGATATAATCAGCTTACAACATTATACGTCAGCGGCCCCCAACATAATGCCGAGCTGTAACGGCACAGTGCCCTTATAACGGTGTCAAGCAGAAGCCGCCATGAATGGCACCCGTAATCAGTCCTCACAACTATGGAAGAACAGAACGAGGGACAGATGATGCGTCGCGCCCCAATCCGCGCCCATGTACCATTTTTCTTTCTCCGGCCTTTCAGCCGTTTGTGTCGCACTTGGAGAAATAAAAAAAAAAGAAGAGTTTCTTCGCCTTCTCCATTTTGACAGTCTGTGAAAATCAGATCTCAATCGTATGCGAAAATCAGATGTGTGAATGATCCCCTATGAGTAGCGCTAGGCCGGATTCACACGTCCAAGTACAGACCATGATGTTCAGACAGTTTGCGGGATTCCTGACCTGAAGGCGGGTGAGATGGGGTCCGGGCCAGGCATCGCGGTCCGTAGTCATACCGTAAACGTCGCTTAGGTGATGTCCGCTTTAGGCATCATTCAGAAATCAGTGTTTGGTCAGTGTCTCCTCTTCTGCCAGGCCGTGTGCTCTGTGTGTTTTTTCCAGTCCTATAGACTTGTATTGGCCCTTTTTTATTGTGCTGCCAGTATAAAAAATGGACGTCTCCTTGAGTTTTCCATGAAAAAACACGGACCTATGAACAGCCCCATTATAATAGGTACGTGTTGAGAGAAACCTCAGTATTATAGGCAGTGTCAGAGTGGGGTCCCCACCACGAACATCAACTTCAGGGCTCCACTGTTCAGCAAATATGACTTTACCCTCATTGGGTTGATTGATAAAATAATAAGCTGCTGCCTCTGTATGTAATGAATCAAGAATGTTGTGCCAAATATTGCTCATATAAGAGTGGTCCACTCATGCATTGGGGCCCACCGGAGAATTCTCACGTTCTGCTGTGGGCCAGTCCGAGCCTGACTGTAGCGGCACATTGACTGGCGCTATACATGGGTGCCTTCTTTAACCCCCCTAGATGTAGTGTAAGTCAGAGAGCCTATATCCCAATTCCAGTTCAAAAACAAAAAGCCTATCGGAGTGCCTCATCAGTGACCGGTCAGAATGCCCTCAATGGGTAGTGCTAGTCAAAATGTCCCTATAACAGAGCTATAGAGCCCTCGTCATGAACAGTGCCATTCACTGTCCAACAGAGATACCCCATTAACAAATCCTTATAAAATGTCCCCCTAAGTGCACTGCTGTATACTCTACCTGATCACAGACTGCTTACATAGTCTTTCATAGCAGAGAAGGTCTCCCACACAGCAGGGCGGTACAAATTGGATTACACCGTAGAAGTCATAAAATTCTCCTATACACATTGTGGCCAGTAAGTTCTTTACTTGTGAGAAACAATAATAAAGTCTATACTGCTCTCTCGTTACCCCCTCAAATCCACTCATCAAATTGCTGTTGTTGCTCCTCTTCCTTTGCTTTCTTTGTATTCTGAACATAAAACAAGTCTATGCAGCACAAACAGGCAGTGTACTGTATCGCAGATAGAAATGCCTCTATGTACCTGTAATTTCAGGAAGTCAAGGCAAGGAAAACTTCACAAGCTGTAGAGAATATAAAGACTGTCCAACCTTTGGTGGTAGCATGCCTATAAGTCATTGTCCTACCCTTTAACACTCCTTGCAGCATATCCAGATTTTTCTTTTTTTATGGTAGAGAGGTAATTTGGAAAGGTTTTTTTCCCCCATAGGACATTGTGGATAGCTGGTCTACTGAAAGGGACTCTTATCAGTAGGATCAACCCTCCTAAGCCGACTATATGGGCATGTAGGTCATAGGAAGCTGAATGAAATGACACCTTGATATCTGCAATCAAATATCTTATTCCTGAGAATTTTTTCTTATATGTAAATGAGCTGTTAAGATTTATGGACTTGAATCTGCCTCCAGAGCTTATTTCTATTGTAAGGGGGCGTTACCAGTGCAAGACATGTAGATCAGGAGAATGGACTGTCAGTCATTCTATGTCTCACATTAGTAACGCCCACTTTCATTTAGCACAAGCTCTAGAGGTGGACTTTCAGGGAGATCTAAGTCAGGCCCATAGATCTTAACTGCTCATTTACATATTAAGAAAGCCATGGATTTCTCGGGAATGTGACATCAAATCACAGACATCAATGTACCATTTTGTTCAACTTTTCCATGACCTACATGTCCCTATAGACGGCTTAGGAGGGTTGACCCCGCTGACAGATTCCCTTTATCGAAAGTTAGTCGTCTTTAAAAGATACTACTTTTTTGTTAATTAATTACTATTTTTCTTTTCTAGAGCATTTCTGGTTTAGGGTTCATTTTTAATTTTTTGAGCATGGCAAAAAAAATATATGTATCGGTTATTTGGCATTCTTTAAACTTTTCTGTGACACAAAAGACAATATTGTAACAAAAAAGTATAGTTTTGTTCCACAACTTAACATTTTGATACATATTATTTTTGGGAAAAATAATTGATTTAGGGGAATTTCGGGTTTCATACTATGCAGTTTTTGTATTTTGTGTTTAAAAAAAAAAAAAAAAAAGCAATTTTTTCTACTACATAATGCCAGCATACAATACATTCTGTACATTAAAGCTGCGGTATGTATGTTATCACAGAAGACACAAACATAATTTTTTATTACATTTTTTTTTCCTTTAGGTCTGGATACACATTGCCACCATTAGCTATGTTGACTCAGCATTGACCAGTACGATTTTTACAAAGAAAATCTGCGTCACATCTTATGTCTGGGAATAATTATCATAATGGGGTAAATTAGTCAAAATTCTTCTATCCAGGTCTATAAGATTAGGTAATGGGGAGGTCCTGACAGTAGTTAGGAGGGATTGAGGGTCCGCGTCTCATGCAGATTCTAAACTTGACTTCTTATAAGATGATGTCCAGAAAACATTGGAAGGGTTTCCTTGTTCCTAATAGGGAGTCACACCCTGTGTTCTTTGCGTTGTTTTTTTTCCTCCTCTTGAAACTAAGTCATTTTCTGCTTACAGAAAAGTTAAATTCATCTGTGTGGGTAGGGTGAGGTTCAGAAAATCAGTATAATATGTAGGAAATATTGAAACAATTTTCACAAAAATAATAGCAAAAAAAATTCTAAATTGAAAAAATAATTCTTACATTTTCCTTGCAAACCTTATGAACTGTAGACAGATAACACACTGATTAAAAAGACATACAATTTCCATTTCACTGCATGTTAAATAAGTAAATTTATCATTTTCTTTCTTTATAAAGCAATTCTAGGAAATATTTTCAAATTGGCCCAATGTTAAGCCCCATTGCGGTACCACATGTAAAACTTGTGCCTTTAGTGCCATAGTTATTCTAATAAAAAAGGAAAATCTGCAAGAAATACACTGCTTAAGGCCATGTTCTCACATGGTTTAGATGCTGCATTTTTGTGTGTAGAAAATCTTCTGCATTAAGCAGTTCAAGCAAAATAAATGTGATTTCATTAAAGCTCATGCATTTGAAGATGCTATTGTTTTGGGGGGTTTTTTGGTGATTTTTTTTTTTTCTTTATAGGTTTTGTATTGAGAACCTGAAAAATTGCATGTAAAGTTGTAAATTTAAAGTGTGCAATCTGTACTAAAATGTATTGAGAAAACACTTCAAATCTGCATCAAAAAGATATTAAAAAGAGGAAAATAGAGCAAAAATGCAAAGCAGATTGCTATTGTGGAAACTTGTAGAAAAAACAGATTTAAGGCTGCACCCTCACACAACCCTTTAGCACATGACGGTAGAGTATTAGATGTTGTCCAACTATAGAGTGAAATTATCAGATTTAGATGAGTGAATATTTGATTTAACTACTGTACATTGAATAGGGTAATGAAAGGGGCATCACTTCCTCTGCAGTCCTCACATCTGTTTCCTGCTCCAATCTTTCTCCCTATGATGCTGCCCTGATGATGTCAGTCGTTACTCAGCACCCATGTCCTTAATAATGCAGCACGGGCGCTTCTACACAGAAAATGATGCTCTAGGCTTTGAAGTAGAGTCTTGCTATTCTCTGCCAACAACATCCTAATTGCCCTTTTCCTACTTTGATTTTTTTTTAAATAACAACTAATCTTCCTAAGTGGCTACGTGAGACCTGACCCATCTGATTTCAGTTAGTTACCAGTGAATGGATAGGCTGCATTCTCAGTGGTGTCACCGCTCTCTAGTGAATGGATAGGCTGTATTCTCAGTGTTGTCACTGCTCTATAGTGATTGATAGGCTGTATTCTCAGTGATGTCACCGCTCTCTAGTGATGGATAGG
>JARQOD010000002.1:635145060-635188543 GCA_033576555.1 Oophaga sylvatica
GTGGTGGTTTCCAAGGCAACGACTAAAAACCCAAAAGAAAAAATAATAAAAAAATTTTTAAAAAAATGGCTAAAAATTTTTGAATAACAAAAAGGGGCAAAAAGCTTGACCCATTAATGAAGATGGGAATGACCCTTTAAAGCACCTTAGAATAGCTTTACTTTTTTGAGTATTAAAGTCATGGGGGTGTACAAATGGATGTGTACACTTGTGCATCTCTAATAAAAAAATGAAGCAAATAGTTTAGATTAAAAACCTTCTACCGTTTTGTACACAAAGCTCCATTGCAATCCTATGTGTCTCCATGGTTACAGACTACAAAGAATTCCAGTGTAGTCTGATCGCACAGTTATGCGTCTCCGATGCCTACAGCATTTGCAGGTCACAGGGAATGGTCCTCAGAGTGAATCCAGATGTAGCTGGGCACTAACATGCCGCACTACCTTGACCAGGGTATCTTAAGATTCGGGACGGCAAACTAAATTGATGTCTCTTACGATAACAATTTTGCCCCAAATCATCTTCCATTAGCCAAAGTCCGAGTCATGCCTCAGTTCATTCCCTCTAAATGTCTGATTAGATGCCAGTGACCGGTCTGATGATGGAGCTCCTCGGCGTCAGGCACTGCAAGCCTTTTGGAAAAGATCCTTTCTCTGAGGTTTCGACAATACACTGTACAATTCTTTTCGGAGTCTGTGATTGGCAAGGATAGCATAGCTAAAGAGGGTGCGGAGAAGTCACACCCAAGGACCGATGCCAAAGGGTGCTCAAAGGTCTCCTCTGACAAAGTTGGGGCCATGTTATGGATTTTACATTGGTAGCGGGAGCATTACCACCTATCTATGCCACTGGCGATATAAAGATGTATGTATGTACGTCAAATATTCTACAATTATCTACAGTCTGCTAATTTATTGTTTTCTATCAGTATTGGCGGTCGACCTTAATTTTTTTTTTATCCTTGAAATCTACCGTTGGCGATATGCATAAGTATAGCGATTCATCCATGGCAATTCATGACATCTTCTCTCGAGAGAAATAACAAAAAAAAAAATTACAAAAACAATAGACCTGCATAACAAAACCTTCATATCATTATCTGGAAAATCATTGACCCTCTGAGAAGCTCAACCGCCGCAAACTACAACTCAAGGATTCTGAATGATCGGTGACATTGACTATTCTCTCGAGTGCGGATAATCGTGAGGCGCACAGAACTCCTTCTGTTGAAAGAGGCTCTTATGACTTCAAAATCCTCCACGCTGGCATTGTGAGCCAAGCTACGTTACTGCAAATGTGTAGGCAGTAGAATTTTTATGTATGCTTTGGAAAACAAAAATATAAATCATGTCCATGGAGATATGTTCTGAGAAGAATTTCTGAAATCCAGAAGATCTCATCACCTTGACCATAGAAAGGAGCAAGATGGCATTGTCCATGGTCAACTGGAATGTGCCAATGAGTAGAGCATGACATCAATGTTTAATATTTAGGACCCATAGGGAAATCATGGTGCCTAGAAGCAAAATTTGGAATGGTGTCCTCCTCACAAAAGGTTCTGATAGAGAGGTAGCCCACATACACCTCGATTTTAGAGAATTATGAGAACTCATGAGAGGATATTCAAAACATAGAAACCTGAACCCAATGGTTTTGTGAACATCTATAGGCTTCAAAAATCAAGTTCTCCTGTAGGAACAAGATTTGATACCAGGCAATGCCAATGTGCCCTGGACCAGTTCCCAACACACAGTATGTGGGTAACTGTCTGGTTTGGTCCCTGTCATCTCCACTATCAGACATAGATTAGGTTTTGTTGATTCTCTTTGTGGCTTCCAAGCCCAGTAGACTCTAGAATCTGCTGAAGTTTATCAAGGAGAGTTGGCCATGGCCATTTTTCCGGTAGGAACGAAAGTTGATACAAGATAATGCCAATGTGGCCAAGACCGGCTCCAAACAAAAAGTATATGGGTAACAGTCTGACTTGGCCCCTGTCTACTCCACCGTCAAGAAAAAAAAAGGTTGTCCCAGAACATTTTGTGACTTCCAAACCCAAATGGCCCTAAAATCTGCTGAAATTTACCAAAGTAGAGTTGGCCATGGCCATTTCTCCAGTAGGAATGAGATTTGATACCTGGTAATGTCAATGTGCCAAGAGCCAGCTTAAAACATAGAGTATGTGAGTAAGAGAATCCTAGTTGACTCCTGTCTACTCTACTGTCAAGAATGGATAAGGTTGTCGCAGATCTCTTTGTGGCTTTATAGCCCAGTGTGCTCTAGAATCTGCTGCAGTTTATCAAAGCAAAGTTGACCATGGCCATTTCTCCAGTAGGAATGAGATTTCATACCAGGCAATGTCAATGTGGCCAGGGTCAGTTCCACACACAGCGTGGCCCCTGTGTACTCCACCTTAAAGCATGTATAAGGTAGTTTCATATATCTTTGGGGCTTCCAAGCCCAATGGGCACTAGAATCTGTGAAGTTTATCAAAGAAGGGTTGGCCATTGACATTTTTTCATTAAGAACAAGATTTGATACCAAGCAATACCAAGGTGGCCAAGGCCAGCTCCAGACATAGAGTATATGGGTAACAGTCCGAGTTTGCCCCTGTCTACTCCACCATCAAGCATGGATAAGGTTGCTTCAGATCTCTTTGTGGCTTACAAGCCTAATGGACACTAGAATCTGCTGAAGATTATTAAAGGAGAGCTGGCTATTGCCATGTCTCCAGTAGTATGTAGATAGGATACCAGGCAATGCCAGTGTGAAGCCTAATTAGCCATAAAATCTGTCGAAGTTCATCAAAAGAGAGGTGGTCATCACCTTTTTGAGTAAAAATGGACTTTCGATGAGCTTTGTTTCCAGGCAAACCAAATGTGGCTATGTCCAGCTTACTTTTAGGTCCAAATAGAGCATCCATGGTGCCTACGAAGATCCTCAAAAATGTCTAAATCTTTTACTTGTCTTGGCTAGAATTGCCTTGAAGAACATGATCCAGTCTGAATTTCTAGATGATGGAAGTGCACGTATTGAGCTTCAGGGTCCCCAGATTTCAATTATTCCTCATGGTGCCAATAGACAGATATGCCAAATTTTACAAGGCTGAAACCAGACATATAGCTATTGGAGTCTCAATACCAAACCAATCCTGTAGCCACTCTTTGAGATATAAACACTCCATACTTAGTTGCACTCAGTATCACTTTTTTCCCCATGTTTTTGATTTTGTTTTTTTGCCGATTCAGGTCTCCGTACAACTTACCAGAAGCATATTTGATCCATCTTTGCCTCAAAAACAATGTCATGTTTTATGAAATGCCTTGTTACTAGAAGAAAATATCATGTATGTAATCTATTTGTCATGCCTCAGGAGTCAATCCGGCGGTCATGTGCTCTGTTGCAGGTGCTACTAGTTAAACCTTCCCACTCCTGGTCTTCTCTGCTGGTGATAGTCTTTAGTGGATCCTGCGGAGATAACTAGTCCTACTGCTAAGTATCTAGGCTAGCCAGATAAGTGTACTGCTTTGGTTTCTTTCTGGCGCTCCACTCTTCATCGGTACCTTAGGAGGTGCATGTGTGGAGCCCAGCTGCGTCTGGATTCATATCTCCCAGAAGGGTGCGCAGAAGGAATTCACCACTAGAGGTCTCAATATACATGCACACACCTTCACCCATCCCTAAGACCACCAGAGGGAGCTGTATAGACATATAAAAGGAGGGTGAAGACAGGAAAGAGAGCTCAGTTCAGTCAGACTGGAGTTCTGCTGAGTGCAGTGTGCAGTGCAGAGCTCAGATTAGAGAGACTGCAGAGCAGTTCAGTTCAGCAAAGTGGAGGCTAGTAGAGTGGAACTGAATCCATTCCAGTCTAGTCAGAGCTGAAACAAGCGAGTAGTCTGCAGATAGAGCAGACGATTGGAGTTTGCAGCGAGGGACTCCGGAGCTCAAGTTGGGAGCCAGGAGCGTGCCGACGCTCAGAGAGCGGCGAAGAGGCAGCCCACCAACTGCCAGTGTGTGTAATCGTGTGAGGGCCCGAGTAGGCCGAAGGCGAGTGGAAAGAGAAGTAAAAGAGGCAGAGGAGCCGTAATAGCTCACCTCAACAAGTGTTTACCGGACACCGGGGTCCGAACCTATAGGGATCTCCACGACCCATTAGGAGAACACCGGAGTTCCTGGAGGACTACAAGTCCCAGGAGTACCACATAGCTGATACGTAGCAGGATCAGGAGGATGGAGTTTGGCAGGTACCTGCCATCAGGGACCCTGTCCTTTCAGAGAAGGTCCAATCACAAGGTCAGCCAGGTACAGGACAGAGACTAAGTTAGGCCCAGCTACACGCAGGCCTGGACTTCATCACAAAAAGGCAGGGAACAGGAGGCCACACACCTACTCAGTGGAAGAATCTGGATGTGCACCCTTCACCCTACAGTGCTCCGGGGAGTGCCTGCAACATCTTCAGTAAAGGTACCAAAGTGATTTGTGTGTGTGTCCTATTTCTGACCCCTAACTGCCGGGTTCCCTTCTGTCCTGCTTCCCCATATATCTATCTGCCCTGAAGGACTTAGCCTCACCTGTGGGAGGCCTATCATCTAGCTGCACAATACCAACCCTTCAGTGGATCTGCATAGCAGCGCTGGTCACCCTGACCAGGTACCACAGGTGGCGTCACGAATCATCCTACAAACATTTAATCCCCTGTAAATATCCCACATTAACGGGTGAGTGCCAGAGCCACGGATTGAGCTGTGTTGCCGTGACATCCCCCATAGAAGTCTATAGGCTCAGATCCGAGTTCCCATTGCTCTGGAGGGTGACTCACATGATACACTTGACGGCCTTACAGGGAGCCCGGTCCGAGTTGTCTTCCCTAGTTTTACTCTCAGAGCTTATTAAGGTCGCTCTGGAAATGCTATGGTCTGCGTTTCTGGATAGTTTAGTCTGTACAGGATCCAGGTGGGGTTTATGCAGTTTTTCTTAGCTAGATCCTTCACCTCGTGTTTATTACCACGTGTGCATAACAATATTGCCATATTGAGTCACCATATGTGTAGGGCACCTTCATTGTGCTAAATGGTGGGGGTCCAACCTCTTGTTCAAACTCCAAACAATGGTAACTGTCATTGATTACAGCTGGGGGAGGTCATGCTGAACCACCCTGTTACCTTTTTGTCATGAACAACCCTCTGCTGCCCCCTATTGTGAGGACAATTACACAACTGACCGACGATTAACGAAGGAAGCCGCGGCTGTTTCCACTACTAGGCCAATTAATGGGAAACTAACTATATACACAACAGATTCCAATGCATGGAATATGTCCAATAAAAATAACCCAAGAAAGATTATTAGCTGCCACCACCAATCATTTACAGGCCAACAGGACACCTGACAGGTAGCGTACGGCTTCAGGGTGCGGTTTACAGAACAAAAGGAACAGAACTATTACTATTTTATATTTAATCCAGAAAGATAGGCAGTGTTTATAAAAATATACAAAAGATTATACAAAAGGAACAAAACAATACGTTATATACAATTACAGAGAATAAAATGACAAACAAAACACACTTAC
Source organism: Oophaga sylvatica (assembly GCA_033576555.1). Classification (NCBI taxonomy): domain Eukaryota; kingdom Metazoa; phylum Chordata; class Amphibia; order Anura; family Dendrobatidae; genus Oophaga; species Oophaga sylvatica. The sequence continues at coordinate 635,150,630 of JARQOD010000002.1, forward strand.
TAACTCTGAATCCTGATGTCACAGCAATGGCTCAGAGCTTAGTGGAAGAAGGCACTCCAAGAAAACGGACAGAACCCACAGTAAACTGTGCCTCAAAGTACTGGTAAGGTTCAAAATTTGGCATTTGCCTTTTATTAGCTAATAAGTCACACACACACACACCTCCCCTTAGTTTGGTCACTTCTTAGCTACTACCAATTTCCTTTTACCCTATATGTCAACTATGGAATTCTACTTCAAGGCGTGTAAGCGGTTTGTCCCGGATATTCTGTGTGAGGGGGCGGGGATGACATATGGATTTTAGTCTTTCTCTGTGACAATAACATTCTGGGTAGCCCCTAAAAAGTTAAAAGATAATAAACAAGTGTCAGTAAAGTCACTAGATTACTACCTCCCTCCCGTAGTATAACAGTATGCAGTCACAGCTATGAGACACATTTGCTGACATGTTTTTGTTCCGGAAGTCTTGTTGTTTTTTTTTAAGTTAATAACTGTTTCCATTGAGTCTATAAAACGCATTAGCGCCTTTATCTCTGTCGCCTCTCTATTAAAGCCTGACCTGATTAGATTGCTTTGCAAATGGGAGTTTTATTCTCCGTCACGGCGATGTATCCTGTCGCTGCAGTTTGTGCTGTGGTTCACATATTTTTTAAAGCAAAAATAAATGTTTAATTCGACAACATAAAAGCCGAGGTTCTGTCAGGTCAGTCGCAGATACAGTCATAAATTCACTCCGGCTGTTTTCCGCTTTTATCTGCGGGATTCTGTGAAGTCTGACGCTTCTGACCTTTAAGTTTAGCATAGAAAGCATGTTAGTGAGCAGAAGATCTATCGGGCGCCGTCTTACTCTTTCTCTTCTTTCTTCTTGATTTGATTCCTCGCAGATTAGACGAGCGGCACTCAATACTGGATACAGAGCTTGATAGAAAATACCAGAGACGTCTTATCTCAAATTTAAAGGAAAACTTCTTGAAAACCTAAGAAGAGTCCATGAAGTAGTGACTGTTCTCAGGTTTATTGTACTCACTGTTACACTAAAGGTTCTACGTAGTAGCAATTCCAGGCTGTTCTTTTGCTAAAGCATATGGATCCCCCTTTGCCATATGGATTCCTCTCCTCCATATGGATCCCCTCCACACATGGATCTGCCTCCAAAAATTGATCACCCTGCCCATATGGATCTGTCTCCCCATACGGATCCTCCTGCCCAAATGGATCCCCCTTCCCCATATGGATCCTTCATCCCATATGGATCCACCTTTCCCATATGGATCCCCCTCATCATATGGATTCCTCTGCTTCATATGAATCCCCCTCCCCATATGGATTCTTCTCATGTGGATCCCACTTACCCATATGAATCCTCTTCCTCGTATAGATCCCCTTCCCATAGAGATTCCCCTCTCCACATGAATCCCCCTCCCAAAATTGATCCTCCTCCCCAAATATATCTCCCTCTCAAAATGGATCCCCCTTAGCATATGGATCTCGCTCCTCATATAGATTCCACTCTGATATAGGTTTCCCCTTCCCATGTGGAATCCCCTCTCCAAATGGATCCCCCTCTGCTATGTATCTGCCTCCCTATATGCATCCCCCTTAGTATATGGATCTCCCACCCCATATGGATTCCCCTTACCATATAGGATCGCCCTTCCATATTGTTTCCCCTCCCCAAATGGATATCCCTCCTATATAGATTTCTCCTATATGGATCCCTCTCCCCCATATTGGATCCCCCTTCCATATGCATCCCTTTCTCTATATAGATTCAACTCCCCACATGGATTCCTGTCCCCCAATAGGATCCCCTTGCCATATTGATCCTTCTCCTCCTACTGATCCCCCTCCTCTTATGGATACCTATGAGCTCCATGTAATAATACATTTTCCTTGCAGCGGCCACTGCTGAGTAAACGTTTGACGGGCCGTTCACTTCCGCAGCAAAATCAGCTGGACGACCCCTTTAATACAGATTAATAGCGGTTCTACAGAGTTTAGCCCAAGTTATTTTTCAACAGATGTTAAAATAAGTCAGATGAAAACTTCTAAAGACCCCCTAATATATTTCCGGCTTCGGTTACACTCATTGTGAAGATCTGCACTTGCTGTCAAACATTTTCGCTTTCATTCATGAATAGGAAAAACTGATCTCAAATTTCTGGAATGAAGATAGATTTGTGTTGTTGGCAAATAATTACCCATAACTGAAACAATGTTACAAATCTTCAGCTGTGTGAGCAGGGCTGGACTGGGAGAAGTTTTTATATAAGAAGTATATTAGAAAGTCACACAACTTTTATTATGTAATGATCAATAGTGACATCACAGGAACGACTTCAGAAGCCCAAATGTCAAGAAATGCAAGAAACGGTTGAACCTGAGCGTCTCACTGGTCTTACGGACACACTACGTACGGATTGAAAAAGTCCAAAAAATACAGACAGGCGGAATGAATATAAGGATATGAGACTGGTGACGTACTCATAGCCCTGTAGATTATGTGCTCAGATACTTTCTGCTGGTATCAAACATTTAGTGTTGCTCCCCGTTTACAGCTCACGTTCTTAGAACCTCACTGGCTCACTACCAAATGTTTCTCACTAAGGAATCAGGTTAAAGTTGCTCGCGGAAGTTTACGAAGAGTAGGAGGAATATAGTGAATAAAAAATTGTTCTGGCGCTTTCTAGTAAGTGTTTAAGCTCACCCCAAAGATGGATTCACAGCTACAGTTCTCAATACAAAGTCCTCCATGCTACTGCTGCTTCTGAACATGAAATACATAAAGAGAGGAGAGCAAGGATCCCTCATGTCTGTGTGTGCTCTGTATGGGAGACATCAGTTTCCCCAAGAGACAACTGAAAATTAGAGATATAAAGATAGAGGAGAACAGTGGTGGCATGGAGAACCCATCACTACATGGGGGCCCATGGAAGATCCGATCCTCCTGTTGGCCAGTCCAAGTCTGGTGACAGATATCTATCGAGTCAAAGAAGAAGACGTCACTGAAGACATTTTTATGTGTCAAGAAGAAACAATTTGTCCATAAAATCAGTGGTCAAAGTTACAGAATTTTCTGGGAATCTTTGAGCAAGTCCAGCGTTATCTCAAATTCCAAGATGGAAGAATTAATATATTCTGGACGCAAAAAAAAAAAAAGAAACAGAGGAGATGGATGAAAATTCAAGAATAATGGAAAGCATGAGAATGAACCATGGGGGAGAACAGTGCGGTATACAGAGGCGTGGAAATGATCCGGTAGCTGAGATTTGTTTTGGTATTTTTTTGGAATGTGTTTTAAAGAAGTGGACAACCCCTTTAAGTGAAACTTTATTATGATCCTTTTTATGCTGCAGTGTACCCTACATGACTGGTTTTGTAATTTCCCCTTTAATTGTAGATTCGATGTAATCCCCTTACGCTCGCCAAACTCTCTCGGCAGTCGGGGATCGAGGCCAGATGCATTTACTGTGTGTTTATTTTTCTGGTGTTAGAAAATCAGGACAATTGTTTTCAGAAATACTAGGAAGATTCTCAAGTTTTCTGGAGAAAAGAAACATCTCCAGAGGCCGCAACCAAGGTTTAGTGCGAGACATAATAACGTGCTAATAGCGTAGAGCTCTGCCAAGAGTCCACGCTCGGAGGGTGGGGGCCACGTCTCATGGTGGGACGCTGACGTGAGGTTTACGCTCACCTGCGTCCTCACAGGGGCAGAACTGAACCTATCAACACCAACAAGGAAATCCGCGTAAATTCTACTATAAGAGGAAGTTCTGTATCATGTATCTACAGGAATAAACAAATACATCAGATAGGGATTAAATACCTTAGTCAGGGACTGCTCTGATATGGGTATACCTTGACGTTTGGTAGAGCAGCTTAATATATATTTTTTTGCAAAAAACGTATTAACCAAATACCCTGTGTGTTTTCATCTTTTTATTAGCACTTGCTGTTTACTGTTTTTTTACAACAGAGTATTTTTATACGTTGTTTTTATTGTGCTTTTCTATGTTTTCAGGTGGTGTGAACAATGTCCCTAAAGGCTTGTTCACGGTGTGCATGGCTCATTTGTTTCTGTTTGGATTCAATTGTTTTCTTGCTTCTGCAAGACTAGGGAGGTCTCCACCCTTCTTTTGTGAGCCGTGCACATAAAAGCCACTCTATGCAGTGTGCCGACATTGGACATTACCTTTCTGAATCCTGCTCATACAGGTATTATACACATGACCAGGTTTTTAAATATATCAGACAGGGATTACATACATTAGTCAGGGACTGCTCTGATACGGGTATACCTTGACGTTTGGTAGAGCGGCTTAATATGCATTTTTTGCAAAAAATGTATTAACCAAATACCCTTTGTATTTTCATTTTTTTTATTAGCACTTGGTGTTTACTGTTTTTTTTACAACAGAGTATTTTTATACACGATGCATTGTGTCACAGACTCCCTTTAACTCCTTCGGGGCCAGGAAAATTTTCATTTTTGTGCATTCGATTTGTCCTGCCATTCTTCCAAGAGCCATAACTTTTTTTTTTTTTTTTTACTTTTTGTAGTTGTGAATGACAGCATTTACTTTAACACTTGTTGTGCTGAAAAAAAAAGGGAAAAAAATCCAAATATAGTGAAATGTAAAAAAAAAATAAAAAAATCACATGGTTTCTGGCTTTTGTTTTTATGGGGTTAATTGTGCGGTAGAAGCGACTTGGCAACATGATTCTTCCGGTCAGTAAGATTACGGCAATACCAAATTTGGCTAGATATCTTTATATGTTAACGATTTAACAAAAAAACAAAACGGACCTCTATAAGAAAAGGAGATGTCATTTTCTGAGACCCATAAGTTTTTTGTTTTTCTGTCCATGCCGCTCTGAGAGGACTTGTTTTTATATATATAGGGCGTTTTGATCACTTTTATTGGTTTTTTTACGGAGTTGTGGTGACTGAAGATGGCAATTCTGAATCTGTGATTTAGCTTTGATCATATGGGCTAATTCATTTTATATTTTCAATGTTTGGACTTTTACAGATATGGCGATACTGACTATGGGGGTTTTTTATCACGTTTTCTAACTTTTTTTTTCGTCCTCTTGCAGGACCTGTGATGGTTGGATCACTTGTACTATATACTGCAATCCCACAGTATTGTAGGATCTTGTAGAAATGATCATCTCGTATAAAGAGCGGCCTGTGGACGGGCTTCATGGGAGCACAAAAATGACACAAACAAGGCTACTCTGTAGGCCCCTGGCTACAATCACTTTCTGATGTGCACCAGAATAGATTGATGAAAGGATTGCTCTAATTTAATGTTTTTTTTTGCTTTGGTTTGTTGTGTCAATAAATATATCTTTTCATTGTATCTATGGTGGTCCTTGTGCTCAGACACCATCTTTTGTTTATATATCTATTCTCAGTGTCTATTGTGCATGTATTCAGTGTGTGTTGTGTATATAATCACTGTGTATAATGTGTAAGTATTTTAATCTCTATTTTGTAATTATGTAGTGTTTATTGTGCATGTACTGTGTATATGTAATTTGTGGCTAATGTGTATACATTTAGTGTGTACTGTGAGTGTTTTTGTTGTATGTTGTATGTATTTACAGTGTGTAACGTGTATGTACTAGGTGTGTATTGTGTATGTACCACGCTTATGTATTTAGTGTGTATTGTGTATGTACGCTGTGTATGTATGTTGGATGTATATATTGTGTGTGGTGTATGTACGCTGTGGATGTATGTAGTGTGTATTGTGTATGTATTTAGTATGTAGTGTGTATTTACTCTTTATCAATGTACTGTGTTTTGTGTGTACACTGTGTATGTATTTAGTGTGTGTTGTGTATGTATACTGTGTAATGTATGTAGTATGCATTGTGTATATTGTGTGTTGTGTATGTTGTGTGTATGGTGTATGTACGCTGTGTAATGTATGTATGTAGTGTGTATGGTGTATGTACGCTGTGTATGTATGTAGTGTGCATTGTGTATGTATGTAGTGTGTATGTTGTATGTATGCTGTGTAATGTATGTATGTAGTGTGTATGGTGTATGTACGCTGTGTATGTATGTAGCGTGTTGTGTATGTATGTAGTGTGTATGTTGTATGTATGCTGTGTAATGTATGTATGTAGTGTGTATGGTGTATGTACGCTGTGTATGTATGTAGCGTGTTGTGTATGTATGTAGTGTGTATGTTGTATGTATGCTGTGTAATGTATGTATGTAGTGTGTATGGTGTATGTACGCTGTGTATGTATGTAGCGTGTTGTGTATGTATGTAGTGTGTATGTTGTATGTACGCTGTGTAATGTATGTATGTAGTGTGTATGGTGTATGTACGCTGTGTATGTATGTAGCGTGTTGTGTATGTATGTAGTGTGTATGTTGTATGTATGCTGTGTAATGTATGTATGTAGTGTGTATGGTGTATGTACGCTGTGTATGTATGTAGCGTGTTGTGTATGTATGTAGTGTGTATGTTGTATGTACGCTGTGTAATGTATGTATGTAGTGTGCATTGTGTATATTGTGTGTTGTGTATGTTGTGTGTATGGTGTATGTACGCTGTGTAATGTATGTATGTAGTGTGTATGGTGTATGTACGCTGTGTAATGTATGTAGTGTGCATTGTGTATGTACGCTGTGTAATGTATGTAGTGTGCATTGTGTATATTGTGTGTTGTGTCTGTTGTGTGTATGGTGTATGTACGCTGTGTAATGTATGTATGTAGTGTGTATGGTGTATGTACGCTGTGTAATGTATGTATGTAGTGTGCATTGTGTATGTACGCTGTGTAATGTATGTATGTAGTGTGTATGGTGTATGTACGCTGTGTAATGTATGTATGTAGTGTGTATTGTGTATGTACGCTGTGTAATGTATGTATGTAGTGTGTATGGTGTATGTACGCTGTGTATGTATGTAGTGTGCATTGTGTATATTGTGTGTTGTGTCTGTAGACTGTATCATTATGGCTGCTGTGTGTGAATATATTGGTTATGTTACCCCTGTAATGAAGGCTGTGGGGTCGTTAATCAGTAATGGGCAGATTATTTATGAGTGTGTCTTGGACCGTGTAACCAGAGACAGATATATACGGTGGCGCGCCAAGCTGGCAAAGACTTCAGGGCATGATGGAAAAGGGAGAAACCAGGAATGTTCTGAATGTGGAGAATAAACACTGGTGGGGATGGATCTGCCCCGTTCTGTCACAGATATGCTCCAGTCTATAACATTTACACAGCCCAATGCAGATGAATGACCCGGGCCGTGTGTCACTGGTGGACGGTACCTCGTGGATGGGAGACCGCAGGAGCGGAGGAGCGGGACCTGGCAAATACCAGGAGAGAATTATCCATTATCATTGTCATTATGAACAATTATTTGTGCTCATCTTGTAGAGAAAATGGAGTATTACATGATGGTTATTCAGATGTATGGCTGTTCATGAAGTATATGGATGGTTCAAGTCTATCAGACTGGGGCCCCTGGGAAGATGGGGCCCAGACCATCTTTCCTTCATATAAGGCTTAGGAAAAGTAGCCAAAGAACCAAATTCACCTGCCCCACATGGTAAATGGTGCGGTGGTATTAACTAGCACCACAAGGGGGCACTGTGGAAGTCAACGACCCCACCAATTCGTGACAAGGTCATCTTTACCTACTTGTCTATGCCAGACTATAGGTTAATGTGGAACTCCCCTTTAAATGTAATTGTTTGAGAAGTGAACAATAAATTGATACATTGTATCCTAATTATTTACAGCAGAGAGAGAAACAAATGTTTCCCCTGAAGCTTTATGGATGGAGTAAGATTAAGAAAAATTTGTGGGTGTCATAGTACTCCATTCAAATTATATATATATTATATATATAGCTTCTTCCCAATTACAGGGAAATGTGGGCTTATGGCGGAAGTCTATGGTATTTTCGAAGAATCTTTACATAAAAGAGAAGAGGCGGAGTGGGGGTCTCAGCGTGAAATGTGGCTTTAAATACCAGAGCTATTAATATGGATCGCGAAACAGCTGCAAGGAAATATGAGGGACGAACAAACGCAGAGCCCTTGTTTTCTGTACACTATATATACTTATATATACAGCCAGCGGAGAAGCATCAATGCAACAGGATCAATGGTCTAAGCAAATAGACCCAAAGCACTGGACTAGATTTGTAATGAGAAGGTCACTAATCTCTGAAAATTAAGACATTTCAAATGTCATTTAAAGGGGTAGGTAGTATTTTGAATACCCCGGCTCCTCTGAGACTATAGGGAACACTAGTTAAAATGGGTGTGATGTTTAATAGATGCATGGTGGAGGTGTCCTGCCATGGGCACGGACCAGATGCCACCATGATCTAAACATAGTAGTGCCAACTCCCTAATATAAACCTGACTTGTTGCCAAGAGAAGAGGACACTCCTGTAATAACCACCAAACCATTAGCCACTCTCTGGTGGTGTCAGAAAGCTCAGTCCAAGCCGCAGGTAATGAGTAAAAAAGGATAATGACCCAAAATAGCGAAAAACATCCAAGAACAGCTCAGAGTAAAACATCGGACTCTTCTGAATAAGCTTCTGTGAGCTCTTATCTAAATTGTACTGAACATCTATGGACGGAGCAGAGACCTGCAGTCTAGAGAAGACGCCTCCACACCAGAGACACAAGAAGACATTTGCTCAAGAGGAGCCAAAATACCTGTGGACTGGGCTGAAGTCTCGCCAAAAGGTGTATTTGTATCATTTGTTTGCAGTAATTGGTCCAAAAATCGTGCAAGAAAATATTAAGGAACCTTTTGAACAGGCCCGAGAAATACTTTGATTTAATTTTACTGTTGAACCAAAATTCAGAAGCTAGAACTACTAGAGATGAGTCTCGGCCCGAGCTCAGGATGGGTGCAATGTCCCATTTCTCCGGCCGGCCGCCACCGGACAGAAAGGCGTCAGCAGAGCAGACAGAGGCTTACCGTGAACTTGGTGTACAGCTGGTAGGTGAGCAGCGGGTTGGGAAGCTCCCGGAAGTACAACTTGCACAGTGACCCCACACAGTGAATGTCCTGGAGGTAAACTTCTCTGGTCAGGTCCGGGCATTGGTCAGAGACAAACTCCTGCCTGAAAAAGAAGATGGCACCGGCTGAGACCAACACGTACTACAACTCTCACACCATGGGGACTGTAGTGCTGCGGATATAACTGGAGCAAAAATTCACATTTAGGTAATTTTCCAGGATTTCTTCTCCTGGATAATTAGCAGTTATTAATATCCGGTAATTAGAAGACAAACAGGGCTGGCGGGGCACCCGGCCGGCAGATGGTCCTGTGTGAGCGCACCCAATTATTATTAGCAGAAGACTGACCTACATCCTATCCGCTACGGTGCGTGATTAGTACCAACCCTGATAATACCGGAGGCTCATTAATGATGTGATTAGTGTTGGTTCTGTAGTCGCTGGCACCGCGGTGATATCTTTTTTGTCATTAGTTTATTTTATTCTATAAAATATCGTACAGATAAAAAAAAAGTATCTGTTGCTGCCTGGAAACTATCAGCAAGCTGCAGTTTTTTTCAGCCGATCGCTGGTTCGTGTCACTTACGGAAACTAAAATAGTTATAAAAAAAATAAAGTAAAAAAATATATAAAAGCAAAAAAAGATATAAAAGTTGTATCCCTGCCCCGACTTTCCTTGTCTTAGAGCAAAAATAAAAAAATTAAATAAACATATATGGTATCGCCGAGTCCGTAAAAGTCCCAAGTATCAAAGTATAGAATTAGTTAACCCATTAGATAGACACAGAAAAGACAAAAAGAAATCAAGAAGCCAGAATCGTAGTTTTTGGTCCCCACCTTTTCCCCCAAAAATACAGCAAAAAAGCACTTAAAACATTTCACGTCCCTCAAAACCATAGAACCAAGAAAAACAACAGCTCGCCGCATAAGAACAATCCTTTGCTCAGTTTCATTGCCGGTAAAATAAAAATTTGTGTGTCTCAGAAAATGGCGACAAAAAAAATTTGTTAAAAAAAAATTTAGTTTGTAAGTTTCTTTCACCAATTTAGTATACAAAAAACCTTGACAAGTTTGGTATCGCCGCAATTGTACTGACCTGGAGGGTCACGTTATCAGGTCATTTTTGCTGCATAATGAACGCAGTAGAAACAAAACCCAAAGAACAACGGCGGAACTACATTTTTTCACCATTGCATCCCACTTGGAATTTTTTTCAGTTCATTGTATGGTAAAGTGAATGGTATCATTCAAAGCTACACCTCGCCCTGCAGAAAACAAGCCCTCAAATGGCTGTGTGGATGGAAAATTGAAAAAGTTATGGCTCCTGACAGGAGAGGAGGGAAAAAACAAAAGCGCAAAAAAAAAAAAATGTAAACAATGGGAAGGGGTCTGGTATAAAAAAAAGTTGCACTGTGATTGGTTGATATGGGTTACAGATGGTTTTAATAACCCCTATTATGTGCCCTGCTGTGTTCTGATTGGCTCGTTAATGCCTTAAAGTGTTTTTCCAAAGTTATCCTATATCCATTGTGACTTTGATAATGGTCCCATTCCTAGATAATCCAGCAGAACTCATCTCATGCTGGATTAACAAGAGTTTAACCTGATAATCCGGATTTAAAGACGTAGGCGTTGTTGTGCCAATGTCCCTTGTTAAAATGTTTTCATGAAGTTGTATTTACCAGGTGCAATACCACCTTTCACCACTTTGCGGAAGGGCCATTTCTGCCATGGACAGCAATGAAACAGCGCCACCTGTTTTAGTAAATTCTTTCCTTTTGTTCCTTGTCATTAAAAAGAATGGATGCCTGTAAATAGGAAAGATGTGTATCTTCGTACCGTGTTAGCCAGTAGATAGAAAAATATTTAGACTTGAGAGTCCTCAGTGGTTGATACCTTTTAATGGCTAACTGAAAAGATGGTAACAAATTGCAAGCTTTCGAGACTACTCAGGTCTCTTCATCAGGCGAAGACTAATACAAAATCTGAAGAATCACATATTTATACACAACAGGATACAGGAATAATGCAATAGGTAAGACAAGTGACGTGAAGCAGAACTGTCATTATGGCAGAGGGATGAACATAAATATTGGAACAGTTCATAGATAAGGAGTGTGAAAGTTTTATTGCCCTCTGATTGGAGTCTGCTATTGTGTTTTGATGCCCCTAGAAGGTCAGAGAAGCAGATCGCCACACAATAAGAGAAAAAAGAATGGATTTACCTGTGGCAAAACACTTTTGTATGCCCGGTCATAGCATGATGGATATGGAATTACTTGTATTAAAATCTAACTTCAAATCTGAGAAAGATAGAAAGGTTTGGGAATATAAACTTATGATGACCTTTGACACTCTTAGTGCTGGAATGAATATATCACAAGGATTCATGTCTTTCTACATCAATTAAGGAATCTGCTTCTCTGACCTTCAATGGGCATCAAAACACAATAGCAGACTCCAATCAGAGGGCAATAAAACTTTCACTCCTTATCTTTGAACTGTTCCAATATTTATATTCATGCCTCTGCCATAATGACAGTTCTGCTTCACGTCACTTGTCTTACCTATTGCATTATTCCTGTGTCCTCTTGTGTATAAATATGTGATTCTTCAGATGTTGTATTAGTCTTTGCCTGATGAAGAGACCTGAGTAGTCTCGAAAGCTGCAATTTGTTACCATCTTTTCAGTTAGCCATTAAAAGGTATCAACCACTGAGGACTCTCAAGTCTAAATATTTTTGTAAATAGGAAGCCAGAAGTTACCTTAGTTTCTGTATATTCGATGTGACTCCTGATAGGCGGTAGATACCATCCACGACTCCGTGCTCTTCGATAAACTCTGCGCAGGTTTTCAGCACAAGGGGAACTAAGGGAGAAAGACATAAGAAGGGATGACGTCACGGGGAGATAAAATGGTCGCTGACGTTCATAGATCACAATCTGAGATTAAAATACATGCAAGCAAGTCGTCAGAATTGAACACAATGGCTATGGATGGATGCGTAGATACAGCAGAGCCGAGTTTGTTGTGTGGGACAACTCAGTGCTTCATCAGTAATCTTACATGGGACTGCCAACATGATATTTTAACTTGCGTGCGCTGGTTTTCGATATATCCATCTTTGCTACAACGTATCGGTGCAGGCAAAAATGTATCAGTCTGGAATCTGTAGATACAACTGTAACAAAGCATCAGCTGTAGTAATTATACGGGTTTTCACTCTCTGATTGCAAACATCTTATTCAATGGCAGCAAGCAGATATATTGATAAATCATGAGGAATTGGAACTCGAAAGTACATTAGAAAGTTACAGAACTTTTCTATCTTAAAACGGAACAATCCCTTTAAATCTAAATCGTGGACATTAATGGGGAGTTACGCAATGAGTCCCATGGATTAAACACTAGTGAAAGGATATAAAACACCCGACATGAGTGGATACGAGGTAGAGAGTCAGTGACTGGTTGCAGTGGGCGCTCCGGGCCCATTCGTCTCGATTGACACCGTATTTACTCCACATGTCAGCAGATACTTATGTTATCAGTTTTCATTACCACTTGTTCTAAACACCTGAGAGGCCGCGCTACCACATTCTTGGGACGGGTCCGAATACTCCCCCATCATCCTCCTCTGTGATCATGCCTCCCTTTCCCCTGCCTCCTCATTTTCCAGCCTCTTTAACACATTAAGGTCCCAGGTTCAAATCCGACAAAGATAATATTTGGAATTTGTGTGTTCTTTTGGGTTTGCTACAACGTTTTTCCAAAACTCCCAAAACATATTTTATTTTGATTTTCCCAAAAAAGCTCAGCGCCGGACTCCACTACCTCTATTACCAAATGCTTGACCACCGAAAACTCCATGCAAACTTCCTCTCACTCTGGTGGTGATGACTGGAGGAGCAGGGGGCTCAGGGTTCTCAGACTAGTAATTAATCACTCTTCAGCCTTCAGAAAATGATTCCCTTGTCCTTCCTGTGGACAGCCTTGACTCTTCTGGGATGGATTCACCTTATGGCCAAAGACTGGCTACATAGACAGAACCATTTGATGTTCCTGGAGTTGATAACATTTAACCCCCACTATCTATGACAACTTCCACTATTTGGGATTGGCTTCCAACTAGAAATTAGTCTATGGTCATTGGGAATTATGACCGCTTAACATTATCAGGGTCGGGAACTCAGTATTTCAGTGTAGCCCTGTTTGCAAATTTGTCCAAACGTTTTATAGCTCTTTGTTTATTTTTGGGGTCATGATAAAATAGATGAGGACTTTTATATGGGCGCTCAGGATTCTCTGCAATAGAAAAGCATACAAGAACATAGAGTTCCCTTCACGGAAACTAATAATAATAATAATCCTTATTTATATAGCGCCCACATTCCGCAGCGCTTTACAGTTTAACAGTTTCAGAACACAAGTCATAAGTAACAACGTTAACAATACAGTAATTAAAGCAAAATAAGACGGCCCTGCTCGTGAGAGCTTACAATCTACAATGAGGTGGGGGAAATACAAAGTACAGGTGTGTATATACAATGGTGCATTTACAATGATGGTCCAGCCATCTTGAGGGAGTGAGGGATGGATGGAGATAGTGAATGGGCTACACACACACACACTTACACATAGAATGACTTTGGTTAGTGAATGTGATAGGCCGCTCTGAACAAATGTGTTTTGAGGGAGCGCCTGAAACCATGCAAATTGTGGATAGTCCTAATTACTTGGGGTAGAGCATTCCAGAGGATTGGCGCAGCGCGGGAGAAGTCTTGGAGTCGGGAGTGGGAGGTACGGATTAGTGCAGAGGTTAGTCGAAAGTCGTTTGCAGAGCGCAGCAGTCGGTTAGGCCCATAGATAGAAATGAGGGAGGAGATGTAGGGGGGTGCTGCACTGTGGATAGCTTTGTGGGTGAGAACCAGTACTTTGAATTGGATACTATAATGAATGGGCAGCCAGTGTAAGGACTGGCGAAGAGCGGACGCGTCCGAGTACCGATTAGCCAGATGGATTACCCTGGCTGCTGCATTAAGGATGGACTGGAGAGGGGATAGTCGAGTAATGGGGAGGCCAAGTAATAGAGCGTTGCAGTAGTCCAGGCGGGAGTGGATCAATGCTACAGTGAGGGTTTTTGTTGTTTTCATGGTGAGAAAAGGGTGGATTCTAGAGATGTTCTTTAGGTGTAGGCGGCAAGAGCGGGCAAGAGATTGTATATGGGAGGTGAAGGAGAGATTGGTGTCAAACATAACACCCAGACAGCGAGCCTGCTGCCGGGGTGTTATTATGGTGCCGCCCACGGAGAGGGACATGTCAAATTTAGGGAGGTTAGTAGACGGCGGGAGCAGAAGAAGTTCAGTTTTGGAGAGGTTGAGTTTCAGATAGAGAGCGGACATGATGTTGGAGACTGCGGACAGACAGTCGGTGGCGTTCTGTAGTACAGCGGGGGTAAGGTCGGGGGATGACGTGTATAGTTGTGTGTCATCGGCATAAAGATGGTACTGAAAGCCAAATCTGCTGATGGTCTGTCCAGTTGGGGCCGTGTAAGAGAGAAGAGAAGGGGGCCAAGGACTGAGCCCTGGGGTACACCGACAGTGAGAGGAAGAGGAGATGATGTGGAGCCAGAGAACGAAACACTGAAGGAGCGGTCAGAAAGATAGGAGGAGAACCAGGAGAGAACAGTGTCCTTAATACCTAGTGACTGGAGCCTAGACAGTAGGAGACGGTGGTCAACCGTGTCAAAAGCTGCAGAAAGGTCGAGAAGAATGAGCAGAGAGTGGTCGCCGTTACGTTTTGCTGTCAGAAGGTCATTGGTCACTTTGATGAGTGCAGTTTCAGTCGAATGTAGGGGCGGAAGCCGGACTGTGAAGGGTCTAGGAGGGAGTGAGTGGAGAGGTAACGGGTAAGGCGGGAGTAGACTAGGCGCTCCAAAAGTTTAGAGATGAAGGGGAGATTGGAGACCGGTCTGTAGTTGTTTGTGCAGGAAGGGTCGAGAGCGGGTTTCTTTAGTAGTGGAGTAATGATGGAGTGTTTGAAGGAGGATGGGAAAATGCCAGAGGAGAGGGAGAGATTAAAGATTTTAGTTAGGTGAGTTGTGACAACTGGAGAGAGAGACTGGAGGAGATGTGAGGGAATGGGGTCGGTAGTGCATGTAGTCGGACGAGAGGAAGAGAGGAGTCTGGAGACTTCTTCTTCTGTGATGGGATCAAATGTGGAAAGTGAGCCAGGGGAACAGCAGGGTGGGATGGGAGTCACAGCCCTTGGTGGTTGAGAGCAGATTTCCTGACGGATAGTATCTATTTTTTCTGTAACTAAGAACCCTAAAACTAAGAACCCTACCATAAAGAACATCTCTCAACCATCTTCCTGGTACGAAGAGCATCCCCCAACCATCTTCCTGGTGTCTACTATGAAGAACATCTCCCAATTATCGTCCTGTACCACCTAAACCAGGAAACTTTCATAACACAACTATTAAGAACATTTCACAATCATCTTTCTGGCACCAATCATGTAAGAACATCTCCAACCTTGAGCATAAAGGAAACAAAAAGGAAAGCCAGCTCACCAACAATTGTGTCAGGAACCTGAAATGCTCAGATAAAGATTGTTTTGTTAAGATCGAAACACGTCCCCTTTACCTTCTCATTGTAGTGTTGTGTTTAGGAACTATACAAAATATTTTTTTATATGGCCTGATTACATAAACCTTGGATTTTATCTGAAGGAGCAGGAACAATTTTGAGATTTTTTTTCATCTTCCTGGTGGTGCCTACTATGAAGAACATCTCCCAATCATCTTCCCGGTACCTACTATGAAGAACAGCTCCCAATCATCTTCCGGGTACCTACTATGAAGAACTGCTCCCAATCATGTTCCCGGTACCTACTGTCACGATTGGCTGCAGCTGCCACTGCGCGGCCCAGCCTATAAATGCCACCTTGCCGACCGACGACGACGGCGTGGGGAGCGCGTCCCCCGTGGACGCAATATGGACCCTCTATACCGCAGAGGGGAACCCGGGTCTACCCGAACTAGGGAAGAGCAGAGACCGGGGGCTCTGTGGCAGCTGAGCATGTGGACAAGGAAGAGACACGTAGGAATTGAATACACCGCACAACTTCAGGTATAGGGAAGTAAAGTTTACTAAAATAAAGTCACACAGTACATAAACCAAACATGACTATGCCAGGCTCCCGATTCCACACCTCCCAGAAGGGTACCACCCAGTGGACCCCAAGGCACCAACGGATCACCAAAGCACACATAGGCGGGACATCAGAACACAGGCAGGACATCAGAGTACATGAGGTCATCAGGACGAAGGCAGGACATCAGGACACAGGCAGGACATCAGGACACACGAGGTCATCAGGATGCAGGCAGGACATCAGGACATAAGGGTCACCGGCAGACATCAGATAGGAGTCGGTCGGTTCCGGACATCCGACACGACCAGTCATCAGGCTCCAAGCTCCAGGCAGCGGTCATTAGGTTCCAGACTGCAGTCGTCAGTCTCCGGGCATCGGACCTAGGAAGGAACCCAAGCGTGATGGTGCTTGAACCGCAGGATTGCTGGGCCTGCCTGGAGCTAGCACCGTATGGTAGTCAGAGCACAGAGTAGCAGATGCTCAGCAGAAACACCGGTTACAAGAGACTCAAAGTCACTGGGTACGAGGCTCCAAATAGAGAGGGATTCCAGGAACATAACACAGCAGACACAGTTCAGACAGTCAGGTGCAGGATAGGTACAGGATCAAGGATTCAGGCCTGGATATACCGCCTCCAGGACAGGCGCAGGAACAGGACCAAAGAGGAATCAAAGCAAGGACATTGGTACCAAAAGATAGACAGGAGAGGTGCAGGAACACAAAACACACATAGCAAAGTTCAGGAGCTTTGTGGGTAGCTCAGGCCCCGCCCATAGGGCAGGGGAACTTTATATATGAGCTGCCCCTCAGCAATTGGCTGGGGACAGCATTTCAAGTACACACACTAACCCTAATAAAAGCAGGGGAGGTGTGGCCGCGCACGCCCTTAGCACAAACAGAAACCATTACAGCACAATCAGTGCAGGAACTGAGGCTCAGGGCAGGGTTAAAGCAAAGACATGCATTGTCACGCCGACAACCAGGTACAGACAGAACAACATGACACCTACTATGAAGAACATCTCCCAATTATCTTCCTGGTACCTACTATAAAGAACATCTCCCAATCCTCTTCCCGGTACCTACTATGAAGAAGAGCTCCCAATCATCTTCCTGGTACCTACTATGAAGAAAATCTCCCAATCATCTTCCCGATACCTACTATGAAGAACAGCTTCCAATCATCTTCCAGGTACCTACTATGAAGAACTGCTCCCAATCATCGTCTTGGTACCTACTATGAAGAACATCTCCCAATCATCTTACTGGTACCTACTATGAAGAACAGCTCCCAATCATCTTCCTGGTACCTACTATGAAGAACAGCTACCAATCATCTTCATGGCACGAAGCATGAAGAACATCTCCAAACCATTTTTCTGGTGCCAACAATGAAGAACATCTTCCAACCATCTTTCAGGTTAATGCCAAGCCCAGGCTAGACCAACAAATGGTGAAGCAACATTCATCAGTCAAGGGAACATGTCTCTATTGCCAACAAATCAAGTAATAGGGTAATGAAAATTCTCAACAACTCATCAGCACTACATGGTTTCTATCAATTTCAATTGTCCACTTGTGGTTTGCTGGCCATGCATGCTGGCTCATGTACATTCGTAACTCCAAATTAATCTTAGGCGTGGAATAGGGGACCCCACAGACCATACTCCACCATTACACTACATGTCACAAGCTAGATCTGAAAAAGGGATTTCTAAAGTGAACAACCCCTCTTGGTCAGGGGAATCCACTGTTCATCTGCACAATGTACACTAAATCGTACTTCACATTGGAAAGAGAACATTTTGGAAAGCCAGGGAAAGGAAAGCGTCACCATGGCAAGGCATGGCAGAAATCGGAAAATGATGGTAAATAGGACAATTCATTTTCTGGAAATCAATCATCCGTCTTTCCCATCATGATCACATCCAGCTGCTGCCATCACGGTGTTGTCCTTTTTTTCCTTTCTAGAGGCAAAATCAGTCTGCTGACATCAGCTGAGACCGACTACCCGGTGCCTCCTACGGAGATGCCAGCTGGGTCCGTGTGCTCTGGACGTCTGCAATACATGTGATGCAAGAGCACATCTGTATCATCTGATTTCATAAAGATTGTACACAGCTGCTCCAGCAACCACACAAATATCCCATAGTTAGGTCAGGTGCCTTAGGCAATAGTGTATAATGCTATAGAATCCGGTCAACACATTTCTTACTAGAAACAAAGAAAATATACAGAACACAGACTGTAAAGTCAACAATTAATTACTGAAAATGCAGCCTTCATTAGAAAGTAGGAAAGTCATTGACAATGCAGCCTATCCATCACTAGAGAGCAGTGACATCACTGAGAATTACAGCCTATCCATTCACTAGAGAGTGGCGTCATTACTGGGAATGTAGCCTATCCATCACTAGAGAGTGGTGACATCACTGAGAATGCAGCCTATCCATTCACTAGAGAGCTGTGACATCACTGAGAATGCCGCCTATCCATCACTAGAGAGCGGTGACATCACTGAGAATGCAGCCTATTCATTCACTAGAGAGCTGTGACATCACTGAGAATGCAGACTATCCATCACTAGAGAGCGGTGACATCACTGAGAATGCAGCCTATCAATCACTAGAGAGCAGTGACATCACTGAGAATGCAACCTATCCATCACTAGAGAGCGGTGACATCACTGAGAATGCAGCCTATCCATCACTAGAGAGCAGTGACATCACTGAGAATGCAGCCTATCCATCACTAGAGAGCGGTGACATCACTGAGAATGCAGCCTATCCATCACTAGAGACAGGTACATCACTGAGAATGCAGCCTAACCATTCACTAGAGAGCGGCGTCATTACTGGGAATGCAGCCTATCCCTCTCTAGAGAGCGGTGACATCACTGAGAATGCAGCCTATCCATTCACTAGAGAGCAGTGACATCACTGAGAATGCAGCCTATTCCTCTCTAGAGAGCGGTGACATCTCTGAGAATGCAGCCTATCCATTCACTAGAGAGCAGTGACATCACTGAGAATGCAGCCTATCACTAAAAAGCAGTGACATCACTGAGAATGCAGCCTATCCATCACTAGAGAGCGGTGACATCACTGAGAATGCAGCCTATCCCTTCACTAGAGAGTAGTGACATCACTGAGAATGCAGCCTATCCATCATTAGACAGCGGTGACATCACTGAGAATGCAGCCTATCCATTCACTAGAGAGCAGTGACATCACTGAGAATGCAGCCTATCCCTTCACTAGAGAGCAGTGACATCACTGAGAATGCATCCTATCCATCACTAGAGAGCAGTGACATCACTGAGAATGCAGCCTATCCATCACTAGAGAGCAGTGACATCACTGAGAATGCAGCCTATTGATTCACTAGAGAGCAGTGACATCACTGAGAATGCAGCCTATCCCTTCACTAGAGAGCAGTGACATCACTTAGAGTGCAGCCTATCCATCACTAGAGAGCGGTGACCTCACTGAGAATACAGCCTATCCATTCACTAGAGAGCGGTGACATCACTGAGAATGCAGCCTATCCCTTCACTAGAGAGCAGTGACATCACTGAGAATGCAGGCTATTCATTCACTAGAGAGCGGTGACATCACTGAGAGTGCAGCCTATCCATCACTAGAGAGCGGTGACCTCACTGAGAATACAGCCTATCCATTCACTAGAGAGCGGTGACCTCACTGAGAATGCAGCCTATCCATCACTAGAGAGCGGTGACATCACTGAGAATGCAGCCTATCCCTTTACTAGAGAGCAGTGATACAACTTTGTTAGATAACATCCTGCAATGCTTCAATGTCACTTGGTTGATGGGAGATATAAATTAGAACCAGTTATCTGTTATCTAATCACAGTTCTGGGGTCGGCGGTGATGTATGTGAGCGCGGTGTTGGTTCTGGATACGGAGCACGCTCTCTGGGACTTATTACATAACATTTGGCTCTGAACCGCGTGTGACAATTAGATTAAACTAACAAGTAAAGACGATGATAAGACCGAACTAATTCCTCATGTAGGAAACTGGAGTAACCAAAAGATTAATGACCGTGGAGCGACCATGCCTCACAGCCACAGCACAACAACCTGCCTGCCAAAATCTCTGATTGCATGAACCTTGCCCAATTACTCAGAACCCGCTGGGTACAGCTGAGGTCACCGCTTTTGCTCCGTTTACCTTTCACATATTTATTCTTAAAGGTTCTGCAATATTAAAGAAACATTTAGATTAAATTTCCCCAAATTGTGCCACCCTTGACCTCTGGCCATATCTGGTATCGCAGGGTAATTAATTTGAATAAGGCTGGTTTGCAATGCCAAACACAGCCAAAGATGGCGCGCTTTCCAAAATGAGGCAAACTCTTCTATTCCAATCAGATGCACCCCTCTGCATGTTTTCATTCATTTCAATGAGCGATCAAAGTGGTTCATTCTGTACCAGCTCCATTGGGATTGGGTATATTTTGTGGAATCCAAAAAATACTGCTGAACTTTCAATTAAATATTTCCAGATTTTTTTTTCTACCTGATCTTTTATAAAGTGGGAAGAAAAACCCAATTGTCGTTATGCTGGATTTTTAATCCCATTTTTATTTTTTCTTCCACCAACTAATAAGCAAATTGATCACCACATTAGATATGAGACGTGTGAAGAGGTTAAAAAAGGATCTTGGAAAAAAATAATAAAAAAAATAAGGCAGTGTTTCATTTTTCTGCAGTGCCCCCATAGGTGATCTGCAGTATTACACAGCTCTCCTTTAAATGTAATGAATGGACGTGTCGAGTCCTCAAGAACTAGAAATACAATTTGTAGCCAGTTTATCTATGAGAGTCATCAATGGGACAATTCCAAAAACCGTCCCACAGCTCCACTGATGGAAAAATAAAGTTCTGGGTCTTAAAAAGGACTACTAAAACTTTTTTTTAAAAAGTTATGTTTGGAATTTCCATATTTGTACAGACCAGAAGAATCATATCACTAGGATGCCATTTTCACTGCACAAAAACAAACCCCAAAAAACAATTTCAGCTGCAGATGAAGGAAGGGAGACACACCATAACTAGTGGGTAGGCGGAGCACCAGATAGGATCAATACCTCAGATTAAAAAGAGTGTTGACCGGCCCCTCCAGCTCGGGCTCCTCCTACTCAGCTCTTCAGTCTAAAATTTGAGGTCTCAGAGGATGGTCGCTGCTGGAAGCAGCTCCTCAGAAGATTTTATTATTTTTTTATCGGACAAGAGACTTGGATCACCAGAGTGGTCTAGAGGTCTCAGGGGTCTCAGCGCTGCTGGACCCCCACCTCTCCCTTGGCGGATCTGTATTACCCTATATGGTGGTCCCTGCAGAACCCTGCCGGCCCTGGGGGATGAGGATGGCTTCCCTGGCGGGGACGCACACCCCGCTCAGGGGTCACTGCGATCTCCGCCCTGGGGGGAAGCATGGGCATAGCGCCAGAAACCCCTGGGGGTCCCTGTGGCGCTCGGCTGGTGAGTACCTCACATTTTTACCTCACATTTTTATTAAAGTGTGTGTGAGTGCTTTCAGCGGCTGTTGCGGCAGCCGCTGTTACTTGTGAAATACATGTTTGGTGACTGTATTCTGTCCGCAGGCAGACGCCTGCAGGACAGGGGTAGCAGAGAGCGAAGGAGTTTGCGCTCTTTTTTTGAGCCGGCGGGGGGCGTGGCTTCACGCTCCCGGGCTTTTCTGTCATAGAAGCGCGCGATTAGGCGCTTCTCTTCAGATTCCTCTCAGCGCGGCGGCCATTACAAAAAGGCTCCACGGGCTCCTTCCTGCTCCGCTCCTCCCGTATCACATTTACATCACCGCGACCAGCTGGGTGAGTGATAACGCTCTCACCCCCACAGCGCAGAACCTATCTGTAGAGAAAATACAGATAGCGTTATCTTGCAGCTGCGGTCTTATATAGAGACCTTATTTTGCCATGGGACTCGCACACCCCTTCTATTAATAAGGGAGTAGTGGGGAGTCGGCGATATTAACCCCTTTTAAAGGGTTAACTGTTATGTTTCGGTAGCTGAGGAGTGCAGGTAAAAAAGGACATACACCAGAGCAGTTGGAATCTATGAGATTGCAGTACCCTGACTAACCACCACAACTAGAGGCAGCCGTGGAGCGTTCCTACGTTGGTCCTAGACGCCTCGTCACAGCCTGAGAAACTAACTACACCTAAAGATAGATATAGGAAAGCTATCTGCCCCGGAGCAGAACCCCAAAGATAATAGAAAGCCCCCAAACATGTAATGGCGGTTAGACAAGATGAAATACAGACACAGACAGAAAATAGTATGAGCAAACGTTGGGGCCCAAACTATCTAAATAGAAAAGGATAGGAAGTACACTTACTGCAATCCCAGAAAACCCTGAAAAGCACCAACTCTACTAATTTCAAAAATACCTGAGATCACACGACCTCTTCCACCTAAATTAGTTCTCTGGTGTAACAAAATCAAAACAGCAGCCACTGAAAAAACTGTAAAAAGCAAAAGTACAAACATCAGTGGCTGAACCAAACTGAGAGGGCAAAAGCCCCCGGAGGGGACCCTAAAGGCCCCCACAGAAGTGCAGGACAAAATGCAAAAATATAGCACAAAAACAAAAAGAAGAAAATGTCTTATCTGTTAGCAGGAGATGCAGACACGACACAGCAGGCTACAAGGGAAACAGGAATGAAGGATTCAGACCAGAACAATTGATCACCGGCAACCCTGATGGGAAGGTGACTCCCTTATATAAGACCAGTCAGTAACACCTGATTCCCAGTCCTCACAATCTTCACTGGACAGACCAGCACCGCTTGTAACCACCAGAGGAAGCCTCTGCTCAGAACTCATCTCAAACCCATTCACAACAGTTAACCTTTTCAACAGCCGCACAGGTTCTATCCCAGTTTGGGGTCAGAACTTGTAAGAGTTAATTATATTGCTGAATATTCAGCTGATACAGCTGGGGTAGCTCTCTCACTAAGGGCTTTAACCCTTCAGCGTGCTTGCTGCGTTCGCTTGAGAAGCCACACTTTTTTTCATAATTGCTGACAGGCTTTGACCTGCCTTATACTGTGTAAGGGCATGTCGGAACAGGGTCCAGAAGGTGTGGACCGTGTGCCAAATCTGCTTCAGAATCAGTCACGCGAGTCTGATACGCAGGCCTCGACGTCAAGCGCAGCAATTGGAGGTCACAGCGATGCCAAATTGGATGCCATCGCTCGCTCTATTGATGGCCTTTCTGACCTTTTAGGTCATTGGGTGTCAGCTAGATCCTCTCATGGAAGGAAGCGACACAGGCCGGTTTCATCATTTCCACGTAGCGAATCAGACCTCTCTGATATGGAATGCGGTCAGGGTTCCCCTTCAAATTCAGATGGGGAGTTATCCGGTTCAGATAAGGGTCGGCAGGGACATTCTGTCTCTTTAGACCGAACAGAGGCTTTTATTGAAGCCATGAGGGAGGCGTTACAGTTGCCGGAGGAGGTAACTACACGTCCTGGTAAGTCACCTCGAATGTACCAAGAGTACCGTAAGTCACGAGCGACATTGCCAGCTCTAGATGAGCTTAATGAAGTAGTGGAGAAGGAACGCCTGTGTCCAGATAAACGTTTTCAAGGAACACGTTTTTTTTTTTACGCATTATATCCGTGTTCTACGGAGTTGACGGATAATTGGATTCCTTCTCCTGAAGTGGATGTCCCTTTATCCCAGCTTAGTAAATCCTCATTGCTCCCTGTTAAAGGGAAGACAAGTCTGCAGGAACCGTTAGACAGAAAAACGGAGATGGCAGCGAAATCCAACTACGAGGCCTCGGGTCATGGATTCAAAGCGGTGCTAGGATCCATGTGTGCTTGCAGGGCTTCCCTGTGCTGGTTGGACCGTATACGAACGGCGTTGCAAAATGGATCTCCGTTATCCGAGATAGATGGACTTCTCGGTTTATTGGAGACTGCAGTTTCTTATAGCTATGATGCAGGTCTGGATACTGCATCTCTGTTGTCCAGGGCGCAAGCTTCGGCGGTCACAGTTAGAAGAGCACTGTGGCTTAGACAGTGGACTGGGGACGCAGTGTCAAAACAAGGTTTGCTGTCTCTAGCCTACAAGAGTAGTCAGCTTTTTGGATCTGATCTCTCAGAGCTGATTGCCAAGGCAAAGACGAAAGAAGCAGCCTTACCACAGCGAAGGGCTACGGCTTCTGCGCCTGGCAGGACTGGTGCCGGTAGTGGCCGGCGATCCTTTCGTTCCAAGGGACGATTCGGTCAGTCCTCTTGGGGATCGGGTCGTCCCTCTTTTTCGGGAAAAAAGTTCACTCAGAAATCCCGTACTCCCTGGAAATCAAGTTTCCGTCAAGACAAGCGGGAGACTGACAAGAAGCCCGCCAAGGCGGACTGACGCCAGGTTTCCATTCGAGGGCTCTCGAGTGGGGGGTCGCCTGCTCCAATTCAAAGTGACTTGGGTTTCCCGCGTTCCGGACACCTGGGTAACGCGGGTAGTGTCGGCAGGCTATTTCATAGAGTTTTCGTCTCGACCTCCGGACAGGTTTTGCCAGTCTCGCACACCGTCAGAGCTCGAGTTAATTACCGCTCTGCTGCGAGAGGTCGACTCCCTTCTGCAGAAGGGTGTGGTAATACCGGTACCGCCGGAGGACCGAGGAAGAGGATTTTATTCCAATCTTTTTGTGGTTCCCAAAAAGGAGGACAAATTTCGTCCTATTCTGGATCTCAAAAGATTGAATCGGCATGTCCACACCCAAAAATTCCGCATGGAGTCACTTCGCTCCGTGGTGGCGGCCCTGTCGCAGAACGATTTTTTGGTGTCAATCGACATTCGCGACGCTTATTTGCATGTTCCCGTCGGAAGGACTCATCAGCGCTTCCTTCGTTTTGCCATAGGTCAGGACCATTACCAGTTTGTGGCTCTGCCATTCGGCTTGGCCTCAGCGCCCAGAGTTTTTACAAAAATTCTGGCGCCTCTCATGGCAATTCTTCGAAGACAGGGGGTTGCGATTTTTCCCTACCTGGACGATCTTTTGATTGTGGCATCCTCAAAGGAGGAGGCGGTGACGGCTCGCAACCTATCCCTTCAGCTCCTGGAGGATTTCGGGTGGCTGGTCAATTGGGAGAAGTCGTCTCTGGAGTCGTCTCAGTCAATTCTGTTTTTAGGGATGCATTTCGACACGGTACGGGCAGTGGTGTCCCTACCCCCAGACAAGCGGACATGTCTACTTCGACATGTACAGACTATGAAGTCTTCGACAGCAATGTCCCTTCGGAAGTGTATGCGCCTCCTGGGTTTGATGGTGGCGTCCATGGAGGCACTTCCGTTTGCCCAGTTTCATTCCAGGGCCCTCCAGAGGCTCATTCTGAGTCGTTGGGATCGATCGCAGGCTTCGCTGGATTGCAGCGTCATCATCTCTCACAGGGTACGGGAATCCCTAGAATGGTGGTTACGTCCAGAAGCGTTATCCCTGGGGAAATCTTTCCTCCCTCCGAAGTGGTCGGTCATAACCACCGATGCCAGCCTGACGGGCTGGGGGGGTGTCTGGAACGACCTTTGGATCCAGGGAGTATGGTCATCGGAAGAGTCTATTCTACCGATCAATATCTTGGAATTGAGGGCAATTTTTCTTTGCCTCCAACACTGGACGGTCCCTTTGAGCGGTCTGCCAGTCCGAGTGCAGACAGACAACGCGACGGCGGTCGCGTATATCAATCACCAAGGCGGGACGAGGAGTTCCAGGCTCATGGTGGAGGTGTCTCGGATCCTGCTATGGGCCGAGACCAGGGTTCCAGCCATCTCTGCGATCCACATTCCAGGAGTCCAGAATACCACGGCGGACTTCCTCAGTCGCGAGAAGATGGATCCTGGAGAATGGAGTCTCCTCCGGAAATGTTTGCACTACTGTGCTCCCGTTGGGGAACCCCCCAAGTGGATTTGATGGCATCCAGGTTCAATGCCAAACTACCAACCTTCATATCCAGGTACAAGGACCCGAAGGCTGTGGCGGTGGATGCTCTGGTAGCTCCGTGGGACCATTTCGAACTGGTTTATGTGTTTCCGCCAATTTCCTTACTTCCTCTGGTGCTGCGTCGGATCAGACTGGAGAGAATTCCGGCTATGCTGATAGCCCCGGATTGGCCAAGGAGGAAGTGGTTCTCGACACTGGTGTCGCTCTTGGCGGCTCCGCCATTTCCACTTCCTCTTCGCCCGGACCTGTTATCCCAGGGGCCCGTTCGTCATCCGGACTTGAAGTCTCTACGTTTGACGGCGTGGCTCTTGAGACTGAAATATTGACCCGTAGAGGTTTCTCAGCTGCAGTCATTGCCATCTGCGAGCTGCTAGAGGTCCGGCCACTACTAAGATTTATCACAGAATTTGGGAAGCCTTCTTTTCGTGGTGTTCGAGTTCCTCAAGGAATCCGAGGATTTTTTCCATTCCCAATCTGTTGGCTTTTCTACAGTACGGGTTGGACAAAGGTTTAGCAGTTAGCACTCTGAAGGGTCAGGTTTCTGCTTTGTCCGTGCTTTTTAGGAAGGCTATCGCCTCGCGTAGGGACGTGCGTTCTTTTTTTCAAGGAGTAACCCGTCAGTTTCCACCGCGGAAGGCACCTGTGTCTCCTTGGAGACTCAACCTTGTCTTGGAGGCTCTTCAGCATGTGCCCTTTGAGCCTATGGGTTCTACTAGCCTTTCGTTACTTTCTTGGAAGGTTGCATTCTTAGTGGCGGTAACCTCTTTAAGAAGGGTTTCTGAGTTGGCAGCTCTTTCTTGCTCGCCGCCTTTCCTGGAGTTTTACCCGGATCGAGTAGTGCTTCGCACACGGGGCGACTTTCTACCTAAGGTGGTGTCGCAGTTTCATGTTAACCAGGATATTGTGTTGCCCTCACTTTGTCCGGGCCCGAGGAATGCAAAGGAACGAGATTTGCACAAATTGGATTTAGTGCGGGCCTTGAAGTTCTATCTGTCTGTTACTCAAGGTTTTAGGAAGTCAGATTCTCTGTTTGTGATTCCAGCAGGTCATAGACGTAGTCAACGAGCTTCCAAGACTCTATAGCTTGTTGGATTCGGTCAGCCATTTTGGAGGCTTACCGTCTTAAAGGCGAACCTTGCCCGATTAAGGTTCGAGTCACTCCATGAGGGCTGTGGCTTCATCGTGGGCCTTTCAACAAGGGGCTTCGGCAGCTCAGCTCTGCCGAGCGGCGACCTGGCGTTCCGTCCACACATTTACAAAGTTTTATAAGGTGGACGTCAGTGCTTCCGCTGATGCGGCCTTAGGACGCAGGGTCCTGCAGGCAGTGGTAATCTAAGTTTTAAGTTAACTTGTATTTGGCGCCTGTTGCGCATTTATCTAGGTTGTTGGGTTTCTGCCTCTTTTGTTTTTTTTCCCACCCTAATTTTTGGACTGCTTTGGGACGTCCCACTAGTTATGGTGTGTCTCCCTTCCTTATCTGCAGCTGAAAGACGGATTTTGGTAAGAACTTACCTGTAAAATCCTTTTCAGCGAAGAAGGAAGGGAGACACACATCCCTCCCATGGCAGAAGTGTGTTGTTATATTTACAGAAGCAGCGTGGCCCTTCTCTGATAGCGATTTTCTGAGCTGAGGTCGACGCGCTACGGCTCTGTTCCAGCATTGCCAGCTTATCGCAGTAGTCAGGTTCAGTGAGTAGTACCTGGGACTGTGTGGTTTTTCTTTGTCAAATGCATGCATAACCTGTACTTTTGTATTTTTCTCTGAAGTCCTTCAGAAGGGGTTATGTTGCTTCGCTGGTGATATTGTTCTTCCTTAAGCTTTGGTACGACTGAAGAGCTGAGTAGGAGGAGCCCGAGCTGGAGGGGCCGGCCAACACGCTTTCTAATCTGAGGTATTGATCCTATCTGGGGCTCCGCCTACCCACTAGTTATGGTGTGTCTCCCTTCCTTCTTCGCTGAAAAGGATTTTACAGGTAAGTTCTTACCAAAATCCGTCTTTCACCTTTATTTTCTGACTTTTCAGTGCATTATATGGTAACATTTAAGGGGTCGTTCAAAACTACAACTTGTCCTGCAAATAACAATCCCTCATATGGCGATGGGGATGGAAAAGTAAGGTTATGGGTCTTGGAAGAAGGGTGAGAAAGAGACAAAAGCGCAAAAATGAAAAGGTCCAAAAGGGACCAAAGTGCATGTTGAAGTGAAAAGGACTGAACTGCAATACCAGACTCAGCCTTTAGACAAGGGTGGCGCTGTTTCTGGAGAAAAATCAGATCCTTTTTTTTTTAATGTTTAAAAAAACCTTTAAGAAAAATGAATGAAATGTAAGCAGAAAATGTCAGGGCAGGTCATTCCCTCTCCACCAGGTGAGCGTCTAATGATCTTATTGTTGTTACACCAAGGACTAGTGTAATTGAAAGCAGGAATCTTTCCTGAAAAAAGGTCAAATCAAGTCACAAACCATGGATCAGATTGTTCACAAAGTCAGCAGAACTTTCTCCTGTTCTGTCAGAACGACAATAGAAACCAGATGCTGGAGAAGAAAGGAACATTCTCATCTGAAACCGTGGAAAAAACATGGCAAAGGGGTGATGCCGAGAATAGCTGCCCTGGGACTGATACAGATCCATGGGAATATCACGCCATCAATTACAGGTTTGTAGCACAGAACAGTCTGTGGCTAAAAAGAGAAAAAAAAAAAAGAGAAAAAAATGCTACAAATGAGACAATGAAAATGATTTTGTGAAATGAAATAATGTATTGTCTTTGTGGTTGAAAAAAAAATGGGAACTGTTTACAAACAAAGAATATTATTTTGTGACACAACTTGGAATCTTTGTGTTACTATTGCATTTTTATGGTGTCCGTGGTATTTTAAGAAATATTTTAATATTTTGTTACAAGGAATTTTATTTTGTGATTAAAAAAAAATATTTAGTGTTGTCTGTTCTATGTAACACAGACATCGAGTGCTCAGATCCGCGTATATGGCATCAATTAAACCAAAATAATAAAATGTGGAGCATATGGTGACATTAATAACAAATTGTGTTTTGAAGAATTAAAAAAAACTTCAAATGGACAAGCAGCAGAGAGCATTCTCAGCAGTGCTTACATCAAAGAGGAGCATGGTATCATTAGCCTCAGCGAAAGGAAACAGAACTTTACTGCATCATCTCAATATACCCATATTACATCTATAATGCAAGGTACAAAACCAATCATACCTCATTTTGTTTCTACCTGATAAATGTAGATCTATGTAGGACTCTATTTACGTCTATTGGGGGCAGCATATCAGTAATTATTATAATAATATAACTACTAGAATACTGCTCCTATGTACAAGAATATAACTACTATAATACTGCTCCTATGTACAAGAATATAACTACTATAATACTGCTCCTATGTACAAGATATAACTACTATAATACTGCTCCTATATACAAGAATATAACTACTATAATACTGCCCTATGTACAAGAATATAACTACTATAATACTGCTTCTATGTACAAGAATATAACTACTATAATACTGCTCCTATATACAAGAATATAACTTATAATACTGCTCCTATGTACAAGAATATAACTACTATAATACTGCTCCTATGTACAAGAATATAACTACTATAATACTGCTCCTATGTACAAGAATATAACTGCTATAATACTGCCCCTATGTACAAGAATATAACTATCATAATACTGCTCCTATGTACAAGAATATAACTACTATGTACTAGCATGTATCATTACCCAGGAGGAAAGAATATACATACTAATACTGCCCTATGTACAAATTACATCTATATACTGCTAGTACAAAAACACATATATCCTATTTCAAGAATATAACTACTATAAATCGCTCCTAAAAAAATATCTATGTAGCTCTATTACTATTGGGCAGCATATATAACTATATAATACTGCTCTATGTACAAGATAAACTACATAATGCTATTGAATAACTTTATACTGCCCTATGTACAAGAATATAACTACTATATACTGCCCTATGTACAAGAATATAACTACTATAATACTGCTCCTATGTACAAGAATATAACTACTATAATACTGCCCCTATGTACAAGAATATAACTACTATAATACTGCTCCCTATTACAAGAATATAACTACTATAATACTGCTCCTATGTACAAGAATATAACTACTATAATACTGCTCCTATGTACAAGAATATAACTACTATAATACTGCTCCCTTATTACAAGAATATAACTACTATAATACTGCTCCTATGTACAAGAATATAACTACTATAATACTGCCCTATGTACAAGAATATAACTACTATAATACTGCTCCCTATTACAAGAATATAACTACTATAATACTGCTCCTATGTACAAGAATATAACTACTATAATACTGCTCCTATGTACAAGAATATAACTACTATAATACTGCTCCTATTACAAGAATATAACTACTATAATACTGCTCCTATGTACAGAATATAACTACTATATACTGCCCTATGTACATAGGATATATACTATAGTATATGCTCTATGTATACTAGATATAATACTATAATTACTTGTCCTATGTACAAGAATATAACTATATATACTGCCTATGTACAAGATATACTACTATATACTTTATGTAAGTTAATACTTATATGTCTATGTACAGAATATATATATATATGTCCTATGTACATAGAAGTATTACTACTATAATACTGCTCCTATGTACAAGAATATAATACTATATATCTCTATGTACAGAATATAGCTACTTATATGCTATGTACAAGATTATACTACTTAATAGCCTATGTATAGTTAAATTATATTCTTGTACAAGGCATATTATAGTAGTATATATTCTTGTACAAGAGTATTATAATAGTATATTCTTGTCCATAGGAGCATTATAGTAGTTATATTCTTGTACATAGGAGCAGTATTATAGTATTATTATTCTTGTACATAGGGGCAGTATTATAGTAGTTATATTCTTGTACATAGGGGCAGTATTATAGTAGTTAATTCTTGTAATAGGGGCAGTATTATAATAGTTATATTCTTGTACATAGGAGCAGTATTATAGTAGTTATATTCTTGTAATTAGGGCAGTATTATAGTAGTTATATTCTTGTACATAGGAGCAGTATTATAGTAGTTATATTCTTGTACATAGGAGCAGTATTATAGTAGTTATTTCTTGTACATAGGGGCAGTATTATAGTAGTTATATTCTTGTACATAGGGCAGTATTATAGTAGTTATATTCTTGTACATAGGGGCAGTATTATATAGTTATATTCTTGTACAAGGAGCAGTATTATAGTAGTTATATTCTTGTACATAGGAGCAGTATTATAGTAGTTATTTTCTTGTACATAGGGGCAGTATTATAGTATTGATATTCTTGTACATAGGAGCAGTATTATAGTAGTTATACTCCTGTTCATAGGGGCCAGTATGATTGTTTGGCTTATGTACAGTACCTTGCAAAAGTATTCGCCCCCTGGAACTTTTCAACCTTTTCCCACATATCATGCTTCAAACATAAAAATATCAAATGTACATTTTTGGTGAAGAATCTACAACAAGTGGGACACAATTGTGAAGTTGAACGAAATTTATTGGTTATTTTAAATTTTTGTGGAAATACAAAAACTGAAAAGTGGGGGTGCAATATTATTCGGCCCCTATAACTTAATACTTTGTTGCGCCCCTTTTGCTGCGATTACAGCTGCAGTCGCTTGGGGTTGTCTCTATCAGTTTTGTACATCGAGAGACTGAAATTCTTGCCCATTCTTCCTTGGTAAACAGCTCGCGCTCAGTGAGGTTGGATGGAGATCGTTTGTGAACAGCAGTTTTCAGCTCTTTCCACAGATTCTCGATTGGATTCCGGTCTGGACTTTGACTTGGTCGTTCTAACACCTGGATACGTTTATTTGTGAACCATTCCATTGTAGATTTTGCTTTATGTTTGGGATCTTGTCTTGTTGGAAGACAAATCTCCGTCCCAGTCTCAGGTCTCTTGCAGACTCCAACAGGTTTTCTTCAGGAATGGTCCTGTATTTGGCTCCATCCATCTTCCCATCAATCTGAACCATCTTCCCTGTCCCTGCTGAAGAAAAGCAGGCCCAAACCATGATGCTGCCACCACCATGTTTGACAGTGGGGATGGTGTGTTCAGGGTGATGAGCTGTGTTGCCTTTACGCCAAACATATCGTTTGGCATTGTTGCCAAAAAGTTCGATTTTGGTTTCATCTGACCAGAGCACCTTCTTCCACATGTTTGGTGTCTCCCAGGTGGCTTGTTGCAAATTTTAAACTACACTTTTTATGGATATCTTTGAGAAATGGCTTTCTTCTTGCCACTCTTCCATAATCGCCAGATTTGTGCAGTGTACAACTGATTGTTGTCCTATGGACAGACTGTCCCACCTCAGCTGTAGATCTCTGCAATTCATCCAGAGTGATCATCGGCCTCTTGGCTGCATCTCTAATCAGTCTTCTACTTGTTTGAGATGAAAGTTTAGAGGGACGGCCGGGTCTTGGTAGATTTTCAGTGGTATGATACTCCTTCCATTTCAATATGATCGCTTGCACAGTGCTCCTTGGGATGTTTAAAGTTTTGGAAATCATTTTGTATCCAAATCCGGCTTTAAACTTCTCCACAAAAGTATCACGAACCTGCCTGTTGTGTTCCTTGGTCTTCATGATGCTCTCTGTGCTTCAAACAGAACCCTGAGACTATCACAGAGCAGGTGCATTTATAGGAGACTTGATTACACACAGGTGGATTATATTTATCATCATTAGTCATTTACGACAACATTGGATCATTCAGAGATCCACAATGAACTTCTGGAGTGAGTTTGCTGCACTGAAAGTAAAGGTGCAGAATAATATTGCACGCCCCACTTTTCAGTTTTTTTTATTTCCACAAAAATTTAAAATAACCAATAAATTTCGTTCGACTTCACAATTGTGTCCCACTTGTTGATTCTTCACAAAAAATTACATTTGGTATCTTTATGTTTTAAGCATGATATGTGGGAAAAGGTTGAGAAGTTCCAGGGGCCGAATACTTCGCAAGGCACTGTATATGAAGTAATATACAACACAATAATGTGCTGATCTCAGTGGTCACTTCACTTCCCCCCACCACTTTCATCAGCTCATATAATGTACATTACTGTACTCAGCTGCTCTTAGAAATAAAGAGTTCATGATCTCTCCCATATGAGAAATAATAGAAAAATAGCAAATTCTGTTGTTATTCTCTAGTAAATGATTCACTTAAAGCTCCATAAGAAAAAAATATAAATATAAAAATATGGTCTCCAGTAACGCGCCCTTTCCAGCTCGCCCCAGGGCCACTTCTGGGAACATGAAGACTCCATTATATTCATCCATTATGTTAAGTTGATCGGTGGAGATTTCCTCTTATGAATGAGGGTCGGTCTCGGTGGATGTTTTCTGTGCATGTGATGGATATGGTTGGTATGTAGATTGTGTGAACGCTGGCCACGGGCCAGGCCTGAGCAGCTGTAACAGGGGGACCCATTAACGAATAAAACATGACCAGGGTGAAGCCCCCAGCTGCTGGCAACACATCCATCACTTGAACACAATCTAGTCATCTCCAGTCTTTTAAAGCCACCAGAAAAACATATTCCGCACTCTGTATACCGCACACTGGTGCAAATTGACCATTACAGCAATTGTCAACATATGCTTTCCGCTATGGTTAGCTCATAAAAGATTAAGAAAACATGGTTGTTTTGTTCCAAAAATAGTGCCACACAGATCTTCAGGTTATGTGTGGTATTGCAGCTTAGCTCTATTTATTTCAATGGAACTGAGCTGCAATACCTTGCACAACCAGTAGGCAAGAGTGGTGCCTTTTTTTTTTTTAGAAAAAAGCATGTTGTTTTTTTATCCTGAACAAGCACTTTGTCCAAAAACAGCACCATCGCTTTCTAAATGTTGTGTTCGGTATCGCAGCTATGCACCATTCAGACTGATAGAACTGAGCACCGGCAAACCTCTAATAGTGGCTGACCATGTGTCTGCCCTGGAGCCCGTGAAATAGGGGGGGCGCATTGCTGCTCAGGACCACCCTCTTCCCAACTAGCATTACAATTTCAATGATATTCACATTTGCGGGATTAGGCTACCATCGCCAGCTTGCTATTCCAAGGTTGTGCGTTAGAAATTTGGTGCAGCAGGTAAGATAACCTCACTAAATGAGGGATCGGTTCTAGGTAAGAAGTTTTATTTTATTAGTCAATACAGGACAGGGGCTGTCTGGGGCAATCATACTGTGTGTGTGGGAGACTGTGGGGGCATCATACTGTGTGTGGGAATCCGTGGGGGCATCATATTGTGTGTAAGAGGCTGTGGGGCCATTATACTGTATGTGGGAGGTTGTGGGGACAGCATACTATGAGTGGAAGACTCGGAGGGACATCATTATGTGTGTGTGAGAGGCTGTGAGGGCATCATATTGTGTGTAGGAGGCATCATACCCATGTGTAGGAGGCTGTGGGGGCATAATACTGTGTACGGGAGGCTGTGGGGGCATCATACTGTGTGTGGGAGGCTGTGAGGGCATATATTGTATGTAGGAGGCTGTGAGTCATCATACTGTGTGTGAGAGGCTGTAAGGGAATCATATTGTGTGTAGGAATCTGAGGGGGCATCATACTGTGTGTAGGAGGCTGTGGGGGCATCATACTGTTTGTGGGAGGCTGTGGGGCATCATACTGTGTGTAGAAGGCTGTGGGGCATTATACTGTGTGTGGGAGTCTGTGGGGGCATCATCGTGTGTGTAGGAGGCTCTGGGGTCATCATACTGTGTGTGGGAGGCTGTGGGGCATCATACTGTGTGTGGGAGGCTGTGGGGGCATCATACTATGAGTGGGAGCCTCTGAGGGGGAATCATACTGTGTGTGAAAGGCTGTGAGTGCATCATATTGTGTGTAGGAGGCTGTGGGGGCATCGTACTATGAGTAAGAGCCTCTGGGGGGCATCATACAGTGTGTGTGTGAGTCTGTGAAGGCATCATATTGTGTGTAGGAGTCTGAGGGGGCATCATACTGTGTGTAGGAGGCTGTGGGGGCATCATACTATGAATGGGAGCCTCTAAGGGGGCATCATACTGTGTGT
This sequence comes from Oophaga sylvatica, assembly GCA_033576555.1. Taxonomy (NCBI): domain Eukaryota; kingdom Metazoa; phylum Chordata; class Amphibia; order Anura; family Dendrobatidae; genus Oophaga; species Oophaga sylvatica. Next base: position 635,185,968 of record JARQOD010000002.1, read on the forward strand.
GTGTGTGAGTCTGTGAAGGCATCATATTGTGTGTAGGAGTCTGAGGGGGCATCATACTGTGTGTAGGAGGCTGTGGGGGCATCATACTATGAATGGGAGCCTCTAAGGGGGCATCATACTGTGTGTGAGAGGCTGTGGGGGGCATCATACTGTGTGTAGGAGACTGAAGGGGCGTCATACTTTGTGTACGGGGCTGTGGTGTTCATCATACTCTGTGTATCAGGTTGTGGGGGCATCATACTGTGTGTGGGAGACTGTGGGTGCCAGCATACTATGAGTGGGAGGCTCTGGGGGTATTATACTGTGTGTGAGAGGCTGTGAGGGCATCATACTGTGTGTGGGAGGCTGTGAGGGTATCATATTGTGTGTAGGAGACTGAAGGGGCATCATATTTTGTGTACGGGGCTGTGGGGCTCATCATGCTGTGCATGGAAGGCTGTGGTGGGTGCAACATAATATGAGTGGGAGGCTCTGGAGGCATGATACTGTGGGTGGAAGGCTTTGGGTCTTCCATACTATGTGTGGGGATTATCATACTGTATGTGGGGCTGTAGAACACATCATACAGTGTGGGAGGCTGTAGGGGCTTCTGTAATATATGTGGGACTGTGGGAATCAATATACTATGTGTAGGGGCTCGATCATACATTGTGTTGGAACTATCAAACTGTTGGGAGTGCTGTGGAGACTTTCAAATGTGTCAGGGTTACTTGGAGATACAAAGTATGTGGAGGAATTGTGAGGGCTTGATACTGTAGGGTGGAAGGTACTGTGGGGACATCATACTGTGTGGAGGGCACTATAGGGGCATAATACTGTGTTGGAGGCATTGTGAGGGCATCATACTTTGCTGCAGCTATTGTGGAGTCATCATACTGTGCATATGGGCTTATTATGGGGGAATTCACTGTGAAGTCACAAATCATAATATGTGTGAGGGAATTTTGTGGGTCATCACACTCTATGTCATGACCACACCTAGTCCCTGAATATTTATTTCTAAGTGAGGGGGGCTTGTCACGATAATATAAATATGATGTATGGTTTTCTTTATCATCACGCATTTCTAGAACACTCCATGGCTTCACCGACACTCTCCGCAGACACACACTGTGGGCTTTTTGACCCTCTCCCAGCTCCTTCTCACTACACACTCTGTGTAACGTGATACTAGTTTGCTAGCAGCCCTTGAGTAGCTTTAATGACCAGCTGGTGCTGGTTTGAGGCAGCTCCAAGACGTGCTCTTTTGTTCATGTAGAAACATCATATTAGGGCATATCTTGACCTCAGTTGGTGTTATAGATATGAAAGTTACATATTTGCATGCCCATCGGTAGACCTATACCCCAGTGAAATCTCTAGGACCCAGAAACATCAGAATCCGAGGAATGGATTTCTCCGTAAGCAGGTCATGTAGCCACTTAATGCTTATACTTAAATGAACCCCCATGTCATGCTGAACATAATGATAATTTTGTCTTTCTTCTACGAAGTTCACCCTAAGAGATATGGGTAATAGAGTATTTCATAACTGTTCAGAAAGGGGAGTTCCCCAACCCCCCCAGTGGGGTCAGTCCAGGGAAAGTTCCTTAGCTTAGGGACCAACTATAAAACAGGGACAGCCATTTTGCAGGGTGTTCAGTGCTTGGAGGAGGACAGCATATACCATCCCTGCTGTGGACTAAATCCTGGTCCTTGGGAACCCTCCCCTCACACACCACATGGCTAACCATTATATGAGATAACTGTAAGTTTTTCACCTTTCATCCTTTTTTACTTGTAATTACTGTGTACATATTGTAATTTGTCTCCCTTTATAACATCTTGTATACTTTTGTAAACACTGCCTACTTTTTGGAGTAAAATATAAAATTACTAGCTTCATTTCTCCTTGCTCTATAAACGTATCTTTACAACCTCCATGCTAAATCAATCCAAAGCTACTGACTGGCTCCTGACCCGATATTAATTATAGAACCAGGAGCTGGTGGCGGCGAAGTGTGTTATGGGGTTTCTGGGAGACTCTGGCAGTGACGGACGGGGTTTGATAAGTGTATTTCCCGCCTGGGACGGGAATAGGTTATCACCCTCACTACAGAGTGCCTAATAGCCAGTACACATCAAGGCGGCCCGTCTGGCGACTACTTATCCTAGGTGCAGTTCCCTGACTGACCTGAGAGTAAGGGGGGCGCCAGAGGACTGCAAGTTCCAAAACCGGAACTGGAAAGTGGGATCATAAATTCCCCTGAAAAAGGAACTGGGGCAACCAAACACCCCCAGTTAGTGACAGTGCTCAATTAGGACTTTGCTATTGGGACCCATGATCTCTATGAATGCACGTAAAGCGGAGCTGCAATATTTTACTGATCCTAAAAAAAAGCACTTCCAACTACAGCACCACCCTGTCAGCAGGTTGTGCTTGGTATTGCAGCTCTACACCATTCAGATTAATGAAGTTGAGCTGTAGTACTATACACAATCTAAAACCAGCGGTGGCGCTATTTTTGATGGCTGCCTTCTAAGGCCTCTTTCACACATCCGGATTTTGCCGCAGCGCCGCATCACAAAACCTGATG
>JARQOD010000002.1:635188643-635204639 GCA_033576555.1 Oophaga sylvatica
CCTGCCCCATGGCTGAAATAAAATCATCAAGGTGATTCAAACAATCATCCTCAGTCTCAATCAGAGGGTTTGCCCACATTAAAGCCTTGTTGGTAAGCAACATAATTATAGTAAGCACCTTAGATCGTTCAGTGGGAAATTGTGAAGCATGTGCAGAAAAAAAAAGATTGCATTGATTAATAAATCCCCTGAATTTCTCACGTTCACCGCCAAAACGAAAAGGGGGCAACTTGGGAATCCCAGCACTCGGGGCTACGGCAGGAGCCTGGACTCGCCCCTCTAGAACCTCAATCCTGGCTCGCAAATCCTGGGTAGTCTGTCCAACCACTTGCAAATTGTGATTATTGAGGTCCTGTAGATTTGTAAAACGGGTCTTTATATTCTGCAAATCTGCAAGGATATTATCAGTCACTCCGCAAAGTTCCTTTATGCGGGCCTCCATTTTCCAGATCTTTTAAGACAGGATTACTGGAAGAAGAGGAGAGAAAAAAACAAAACAATAGTGTTCACCTGTGGCAACACTGCAGAGAGAAAAAAAAATTAAGGGAACTGCTCACCTGGAATGGTTGTGAGAAGTCACAACCACTATCATCACAGAAAGTTTCAACCAGACATCTGATATCCACAGTACAGCAGACAAAAAAGAGAAAAGAAAGGAAAAAAAAAAAAACAATAGTGTTTACCTGTGGTAACACTGCAAAAAGAAAAAACTTAAGGGAATTGCTCACCTGGAATGGTTGTGAGAAGTCACAACCACTGTCATCACAGAAAGTACAACCGGACGTCTGATATCCACAGTACAGCAGACACAGCCTTCCAGACCCAGCAGACACTAACGTTTTGGCTTCAGAATCTTGTAATGTATGTAGTACAGTTCATATAGCGTCTTGTGCTTGGGTGCGATGAACATACATGAGACACAGGTTTGATATAGAAAAGTCCTGTATTACTTCATACAAGTTGGCAGAAATAGTCACACAGTTTGCAGACACAGAAACAGGAGACACAGCAGGCCAGAGTAATCCAAGCTCAGCAATCACTCTCCAATACAGATTCAGGATCTTCTTCTCTGTTACCGTAAGTCCATGCAAACGTGGGTCTTTCAAAGAGCAGGGTTCAGAGTCCACAAGTGCTTCAGAGTTCCTCAGTAGGAATAGCTGGAGTACAAGGTCCAAGGCTTACAGGAGTCAAGTCACAGGTTCACTGCAGGCTAGATTCTGAAGCACTGATTGCTCAGCTGTGGCTGCTTAAGAAGCAAAGGAGAGAATCAGGGCGGGAACATGCAAGCTGGAAACTCCATTTTGACTGAGGGCAAGATAGCTGCAGCAAGACAGAAAGTAAAATGGCTGACGAACAAACTGAGTTTCAGGAATATATACATAGAACCTTACATGGTGGTTCTGATGATGTATTCATGTACTGATGGTGGTTCTGATGATGTACTCATGTACTTATGGTGGTTCTGATGATGTATTCATGTACTAATGGTGGTTCTGATGATGTATTCATGTACTGATTGTGATTCTGATGATGTATTCATGTACTGATGGTGGTTCTGCTGACATATTCCGACTCTGATGACATATTCATGTAGTGATGTTTGTTCTGGCACTGTAATCATGTAGTGATGATTGATTCTGGTGATATATTCATCACCAGCACCAGTATATAATTAGTGCACGAGAGCATCAATTGTACATGAATATGGCACCAGAAATATCATAAGTCAATAAATACATCACCAGAACCACCATCAGTACACGAATGTCACCAGAACCACCATCAGTACATGAATTTGTCAACAAAACCATCCTTAGTACATGAATGCATGACTAGATCTACCATTGGTGCATGAATACATCAACAATCGCACCATCAGTAGGTCACCAGAACCACCAGCAGTAAATTAATACGTCACCAGAACCAAGAGTACTTGAATACAAGAAACAAGCTGAGTGCAACGATCAATTGTAATATCAAGTCACCCCAATAAACAATTGTATCACATCAACCTCCAACCTTACAACTCCTAGTATTTCATTAACAATGGTGATGAGATACTGGGAGCTGTTACTAACAGCCATAATGTCACGGGTGTGTTGCTACGAAGATCGTCACGATTACACAGCCTGACTTCTCGCAGCTGAGTTTTTGGTGCTTTGATACCGTCACCTTTACCTCCTCCTCCAGTGGTGGTCAATGGTAACTTGAAGTTTCAGGTATCGAAAGTCATCGATTCACGCTTTAATCGCTGGTCCCTTCAGTACCTGGTTCATTGGAAGGGGTATGGTCCTGAGGAGAGGATGTGGGTTCCTGCGTCGGATATTAACGCAGACCGATTAATTCGGGCCTTCCACATGACTCACCTGGATAAACCTGGCCCTGAGGGTCCGGAGGCCCCTCGTAGAAGGGGGGTACTGTCACGGGTGTGTCGCCACGAAGATCGTCACGATTACACAGCCTGACTTCTCGCAGCTGAGTTTTTGGTGCTTTGTGTTTTTCGGCAGTGAGGGAGTTAATTCTCTCTCTCTGTGCTAGATGAGGCCCAGCCTCGCCCAGCTGCAGTCAATGCTGCAGTAGTGGGACTCCTTCAAATACCTGCCAGTCTGTTAGGGAAGTTGTCGGTGAAAGCATTCCTTGCAGACAAACAGAGCGGCTCGTGGTATTGTGGAGTTTGGAGTGAAGTGTACTTGGTGTGGTTTTTTCCCTTCCTCGCTTTATCATTTATCTCCTTACCCGTTGGTGTTCCCTCTGTTGTTGTGGTGTGAGTTTTTGTATGCAAGGTGGTTTTTGGTTTTCCCCTTGTACTGTCTCGTTCGTCTAGTACTGTGTGTTGGCTTATATTATCCTGTCCCCTGTTGTTGTGATCGGGGTCCTTCTCAGGACTAGATTACTGAGGTTCAGGGATCTTCAGGAGGTAGGGGTTACGCTGGCGGCCTGGACCTCTGTACCTTTAACAGTACCTCCAGGTAGAGGGATTAGTCAGGGCCCCAGCTTAGGGTCAGCTTAGGCCCCTGACCTTCTGTACGCAGAGACAGCGTGACATTTTCACCGATCGACAAAAGATTCTCTCCAGCTATCATGGATCCAGTAGCCAGTCTTGCTCGGCAGTTGCAGAGTTTGTCCATGGAGCTGGCGGACGTTAAGTCCAAGGTTTTGTATCCCCTGGAGCAAGCCGGACCAGAACATAAAGTAGCTCTCCCTGACAGGTTCACTGGGGGGCGGGACAAGTTTTTTGTTTTCCGGGAGGCATGTAAATTGTACTTTCAGCTGCGGCCACGGTCATCGGGGAGTGAAGAACAAAGGGTGGGAATTGTCATCTCGCTCCTACAAGGGGACCCACAATCATGGGCGTTCTCTCTTCCCCCGGGCTCCCCGGCTCTCCAGTCAGTGGATAGGTTTTTCGCAGCTCTGGGTCTCGTATATGATGACCCGGATCGGATCTCCCTTGCTGAATCTAAGTTACGTAGGATCCAGCAGGGAGATCGTCCGGCGGAGGAATTCTGTTCGGAGTTCCGTAGGTGGGCCACGGACACCCAGTGGAATGACCCGGCTCTTAGGAGCCAGTTTCGTCAAGGTCTATCTGACAAATTAAAGGATGTGTTGGCACAGTATGACCCTCCCGCGTCACTGGAAGCCGCTATGGCCCTTGCTATTCGCATTGACAGACTGCTTCGGGAGAGGTGCGGGTAACTCCGCCCCCTGTGATGACTCCACCTTCTTCAAGGGTCCCTTATATGGAGGTTCCCCTGGTCAGTCCAGAGGAGCCTATGCAATTAGGAGGGACATCATTTCGGGGGAGGGGACCGGCGGTGCGCCACAAGACAGGAAGGTGTTTCTTCTGCGGGAGAAAGGGACATTTTATTGGGGGGTGTCCATCCCGTCCTTTGCAGAGTAAAGGGTCGTCGGAAAACTATTGATCCCAGGTTGTGTGGTGGACGGCAATCTGGGAGTAGGTATTTCGTCCCTAGGTTCGTCTCAGTTTCTCGTACCGGCGGAGGTGGTGGTGGGTACGAGAACTGAGAGGATATCTGTTCTTCTGGATAGTGGGGCCGGGGCTAATCTGGTGGACGCTCGGTTTGCCCGGGTTCAAGGTATGCGATTGAGTGTGTTGGCTAAACCCATCCCCATATTCTCGATCGACGCCAGGCCTCTCGGTCAGGGAAGTTTTTTGCAAGTGGTGCATAACGTAAAACTTCAAGTGGGGGCGATACATAAAGAACTGTTGTCTTGTTACGTGTTGGAGGGTCTTCCCACTCCTATAGTGTTGGGCCTTCCTTGGTTAACTAAGCATAACCCAGTTATTAATTGGCAATCCAGAGAGATAAGCCAATGGAGTGAATTCTGTAATAAAAACTGCATGAATACGGTCATCGGTGCGGTCACTCCTAGGGTCTTACCTCCATTTCTGGCGGACTTTGAGGATGTATTCTCGGAGAAAGGGTGTCAGGAACTACCTCCTCATCGCATGTATGACTGTTCTGTAAAACTGCTCCCTGAGGCCAAGTTACCTAAATCTAGGTTGTATAACCTATCTGGTCCTGAGAGGCAGGCCATGAAGGATTATATTTCTGAAAGTCTGGCTAAGGGGCATATTAGACCTTCATCTTCCCCGGTGGCCGCGGGTTCTTCTTTGTGAAGAAGAAAGATGGAGGCCTACGCCCTTGCCTGGATTTCCGTGAACTTAATCGGATTACGGTCCGAGATCCGTATCCGCTCCCACTTATTCCCGATCTCTTCAATCAGATCGTGGGCGCCAAATGGTTCTCTAAGTTGGATCTCAGGGGGGCGTACAATCTGATTAGGATGAAGGAGGGGGATGAGTGGAAGACGGCGTTTAACACTCCGGAGGGGCATTATGAGAACCTTGTCATGCCATTCGGTCTGACTAATGCCCCGGCGGTGTTCCAACACTTTGTAAATGACATTTTTCACCGCCTGGTGGGACAGTTTGTTGTCATATATCTGGATGATATCTTAATTTACTCGCCGGATCTTGTGTCTCATCAGGAGCATGTTAGGCAGGTGTTACAGATCTTGCGGGATAATAAACTGTACGCCAAATGGGAAAAGTGTGTGTTCGCCGTACAGGAACTCCAGTTTTCAGGCTTCCTGGTTTCAGCGTCCGGTTTTCGTATGGACCCTGGGAAAGTACGGGCAGTTCTTGAGTGGGATCTGCCAGAGAATCTTAAGGCTCTACAACGTTTCCTGGGGTTTTCTAATTATTACCGGAAATTTATTCGTAATTTCTCATCCATTGTTAAACCTCTCACAGACATGACAAAAAAGGGGACGGATTTTTCTAGGTGGTCTGACGAGGCTTGTCAAGCATTCTCCTCCTTGAAAAAATGTTTTGCCTCGGCACCCATACTCATTCAACCTGATGCGTCACAGCCGTTCATTGTGGAGGTGGACGCTTCTGAGGTAGGGGTGGGAGCAGTTTTGTCACAAGGTTCGTCCCCTGGTAAGTGGCATCCGTGCGCCTTTTTCTCTAAAAAATTGTCGTCCGCTGAGAGGAATTACGATGTCGGCAATAGGGAACTCTTGGCCATTAAGTTAGCTTTTGAGGAGTGGCGCCATTTTTTGGAGGGGGCAGTCCATCCGGTCACCGTCATCACCAATCACAAGAACCTGCTATATCTGGAGTCCGCAAAACGTCTGAATCCCAGACAAGCTAGGTGGTCGTTGTTTTTTACCAGGTTTAATTTTGTCGTCACATATCATCCTGGGTCAAAAAATGTAAAGGCGGATGCCTTATCTTGTAGTTTCCCTGGGGCCGGGAATACGGATGACCCAGTTCCTATCCTTCAGGAGGGGGTGGTGGTGTCGGCAGTATGCTCTGAGCTTGAGGAGGAGGTATTGGAGGCTCAGGGGGACGCCCGTGTTGGACCTCCAGGGAGACTGTTTGTTCCAGATCAGTTGCGACAAAAGGCGATCGAGGCACACCATAACTCAGCTTTGGCAGGACACCCAGAGAGTAAAGCAACTGTGGATCTCCTCTCGCGTCGGTTTTGGTGGCCTAACTTACATAGGGAGGTGGTAACTTTTGTCGCGTCCTGCGGGGTTTGTGCGCGCTCTAAGACCCCACATACCCGTCCGTCTGGGGCCCTCTTACCTTTGAAGATCCCGGAGCGTCCTTGGACTCATCTGTCTATGGACTTTATTACGGACCTCCCGCCGTCTTCGGGTAAAACGGTCATACTCGTTGTAGTGGACAGGTTCAGCAAGATGGCACATTTTATCGCTCTTCCTGCTCTTCCTAATGCTAAAACTCTTGCGCAGGTGTTCATTGGGGAGATTGTGAGGCTTCACGGGGTACCCTCCGATGTGGTGTCTGATCGGGGGTCTCAGTTTGTGTCCAAATTCTGGAAGGCATTTTGTACACGGCGGGGGATGCATTTATGGTTTTCATCGGCTTTTCATCCTCAGACCAATGGTCAGACGGAACGTCTGAACCAGAGCTTGGAGACATATCTCCGGTGTTTTGTGTCAGAGAACCAGGAGGACTGGGCTTCTTTCTTACCTCTGGCAGAGTTTGCTCTTAATAATAGGCGGAGCGAGTCCACTGGTAAGTCCCCGTTTTTTGGGCATATGGTTTTCATCCCCAGTTTTGTACTTTCAGTAGGGGGGGCTCTTCGGGGGTTCCTGAGGAGGAACGAATTTCGTCATAACTCGCTTCAGTATGAAGAGGGGTGCTGAATAATCTGAATACTATGGGGAACCGATACAAACGTATGGCTGATAGGAGGAGAGTGTCTGGTCCGGACCTAAGTGTGAACGATCGGGTATGGTTGTCTACCAAGAATATAAAACTTAAGGTTCCTTCCTGGAAACTGGGTCCCAGGTTCATCGGGCCGTACAGGATCAGTTCTATAATTAATCCGGTGGCATTCCGTCTTGACCTCCCCCTTACGTTTAAAATTGACAACGTGTTCCACAGATCGTTGCTTAAGAGGTATGTGGCGCCGGTGATACCGTCACCTTTACCTCCTCCTCCAGTGGTGGTCAATGGTAACTTGAAGTTTCAGGTATCGAAAGTCATCGATTCACGCTTTAATCGCTGGTCCCTTCAGTACCTGGTTCATTGGAAGGGGTATGGTCCTGAGGAGAGGATGTGGGTTCCTGCGTCGGATATTAACGCAGACCGATTAATTCGGGCCTTCCACATGACTCACCCGGATAAACCTGGCCCTGAGGGTCCGGAGGCCCCTCGTAGAAGGGGGGTACTGTCACGGGTGTGTCGCCACGAAGATCGTCACGATTACACAGCCTGACTTCTCGCAGCTGAGTTTTTGGTGCTTTGTGTTTTTTGGCAGTGAGGGAGTTAATTCTCTCTCTCTGTGCTAGATGAGGCCCAGCCTCGCCCAGCTGCAGTCAATGCTGCAGTAGTGGGACTCCTTCAAATACCTGCCAGTCTGTTAGGGAAGTTGTCGGTGAAAGCATTCCTTGCAGACAAACAGAGCGGCTCGTGGTATTTTGGAGTTTGGAGTGAAGTGTACTTGGTGTGGTTTTTTCCCTTCCTCGCTTTATCATTTATCTCCTTACCCGTTGGTGTTCCCTCTGTTGTTGTGGTGTGAGTTTTTGTATGCAAGGTGGTTTTTGGTTTTCCCTTGTACTGTCTCGTTCGTCTAGTACTGTGTGTTGGCTTATATTATCCTGTCCCCTGTTGTTGTGATCGGGGTCCTTCTCAGGACTAGATTACTGAGGTTCAGGGATGTTCAGGAGGTAGGGGTTACGCTGGCGGCCTGGACCTCTGTACCTTTAACAGTACCTCCAGGTAGAGGGATTAGTCAGGGCCCCAGCTTAGGGTCAGCTTAGGCCCCTGACCTTCTGTACGCAGAGACAGCGTGACACATAATCAGACTGCAGACCAAGCAGGAACCACAGTACTGATGAGAATTACAGTAGTCAGCATCACAAATAAACATTTACATCCAGGTACCTTATAACCTTATAGATAACATCTTCTCTGGAGTCGTCTCATTCTTTTCATCTCCATCCATTCTAGAAGACATGATGATTTTTCACATTCACAGCTGGTTTCTGCATACCTCACCCTTCTCCAGTCATTTGGAGCACATACTGACACAGTGTCCTTAAAAATAATAGTGTTGTTAAAATGCCCTCTACCTAAATAAGCCTCCTATGGTATATGGCCTCCACCCTGTCTACCATTATCAGCTATAACGACCACACCATCTGCCCTTATGAACCACAACCTATACCATTGCTGCCTCCATTCCGTGCCCCCTCTTTACACTATGCCCTCATACTGCCCACCACGCTGCCCTCTTCAAACTGTAACTGGAGTGCCCCCTAGTGCCGGGGAACTCGGTACCGGGTCGGACAGTTCTTAAAGGGGATGTCACGGCAGCAGTGACCCGGTCCGTGGCACTGGGCGTCCAATAAAAATAAAAATTTAAAGTAAAAAAGGGGAGTAGTTTATATGGAAATGAGTTTGTGACGCCACCTGTGGTATTCGGCAATAAAAATGTTAGCCGACGCTGTTTCAGAGTCCGCTGGGGCTGATGGTGATGCAGCAGAGTTGTTACAACTCTCCACAGGTAGAGCTAGGCCCCAGGTAATCTGTATGTGTAAAGGGATGATGGTGGTTGTAGTGCAGGGCAGATGATGCAGTAAATAAATCTGAGGTCACAGCAGGGTTGTAGTTTCCTTTACCTTTACTTGATTTGGAGTACAGACCGGAGTACTGCTAGCAGATGGAAATGGAGATCCGGACAGCCTGGAAGCAACTTAGGATCCACTAAGCCAGATGGGTTGGAGGCCTCCTTTCTGCGCTGTCCTATGAGGTGCTTGCTGCCTAAAGCTATGCTTGGTCCTCTGTTCCTTACTGTCCTGTGGTACTTGCCAGTATGGCAGGCAGCTTGAGTCTATTGAAGGTGTTGCTCCTCTATGGCGGCTCTGGGCTCTGATCTGCTGCTGTGCCTTCAGGCGTATGATGGGGCCAGGAGGCCTGCAGTCTCCTGCCCTCCGGACTTGGCTGCTTGAACTGTTGTACCTATGCAGCCATGGACTCCAGGGGCCGGTTTCAAGCGCTCTACCCTGGGGTGAGCTTGGTCACAGCTCCAATCCCCAGGGTTCCCTAAACTTCTCCTTTCCTCTCTCTTTACTCTGCTCTTGGGACAAGCTCCTCACAGCTCCTGTCACTTGTCCAGACTCTCACAGACTGCAACTAACTAACTCCACCTCCAGCCCAGAACTTATAGGAAAGCTCCCCTGAAACTGGGTTTAGAGCTCCCCCTTCTGGTCTGGAGTAGGTGAAGCGATGGCCGAGGAACACCACGGTGCAGGGAGACTACTGTACACAAGATGAGGTGCAAACAAAGGGTAAATTTATTGGAAGGCAAGGAATGAAGTGGATAAGGAAGGTGCAAACAGGGTATGAAATGGTAAAAGATAGTTTACAAGAGTTTGTATTCTTTAGCTGGGCCGTCAAATAGCACGGTGCTCCAACTATTACACTATCAATATATATCACACAGGCAAAACCAAACAATAAACAAAGAATGAGGCTACTCTACGTATAACCCCCCTGGCCTCTACTAAACAGGCCACACGGCTGCCGTGTTCTGTCTGTTGAAGCCTACACTATGCCCTGATATGTGCACAAACGGGAACAAACTCACGGTGATGGAGACTCACATCCAGTCCCAGGGGACCCCCAACAGTCTTGAACAGTGGTGCGCACGTCTGTCTGGCAGATCCATGAAACATGGTCTTCTCCTTGCTTCAGGGTCCTGGAGGTGCTCCTGGAAACTGTAAATCCCTTTCTCGGTCTTCTTGTGGCTTCTCAAAATAGCACAGTAGAGAAACCTTTGCTACACCCGAAGAGTCTGTTCAATCTCACAAGTCCACTAAGTCTCAGGCTGTGTGACCTTTTTACACAACTCCATGCACAGCAGCTCTCAGCAACAGCTCCCAGCTCACACGCTCTCAATGGTTTCAACTGCTCCTCTCCTCAGCCTTGGGCAGTTTATTAACACAGTCCTTTACAGGGGGAGAATATCATTCCATCACACCAGACAAGGGGGTGCTGTCTTTTAAAGTGGCAGCTTGTTTCTTACTGTCCATAACAGCTGCACCCCCTTACATAGCAACAGTGTTGGATGTTGGTATTAACTGGCCAGGGGATCTCTCCTTGCTTCCAGGCATGTCATCACCCCCTGTGAGGGAGGCAATGCCACTGCAGCAACCGGACTCCTGGGGTGCCACATAACCACTCCTCACACTGTCCCCATACACGATGGTCACAACAGCCGCCCATACGGTATTATATCCAACAAGCCGCCAAGATATAGTATGTTCAACACCACAGCCCACATATGTAGTATGTTGTGTTCACCACAGCCCCCATATACATAGTATAATGTCTTCCAGAGCTCACCATATATAGTATGTCCAAAACAGCCCCCCATGTATACTATGATGGCCCCCACAGCACCCCATTCAGTATTATGACCCACAAACAGCACCTTAAACAAAATGATATTCACCAAGGCCCCTTATCTAGTATGGTCACCACAGCAAATAGTAAAATTTCCTCCACAGTCCCATATACACCACAGTCACCACTTGTGATCCTCCTTGAGATGGTTCTACTCCTTCATTGGACTCCAGCTGTGTTTAATTAAACTGATAGGACTTGATTTGTAAAGGCGCACACCTGTCTATATAAGACCTCACAGCTCACAGTGCATGTCAGACCAAATGAAAATCATGAGGTCAAAGGAACTGGCCAAGGAGCTCAGAGACAGAATTGTGGCAAGGCACAGATCTGGCCAAGGCTACAAAAGAATTTCTGCAGTACTCAAGGTTCCTAAGTCCAGCGAAACTGAGCAATCGTGAGAGAAGAGCCTTGGTGAAAGTTAAAGAAGAACCCCAAGATCACTGTGGCTGAGCTCCACAGATGCAGTAAGAAGATGGGAGAAAGTTCCACAAAGTCAACTATCACTGCAGCTCTCCACCAGTTGGGCCTTTATGGCAGACTGGCCCAACGGAAGCCTCTCCTCAGTGCCAGACATATGAAAGCCCACATAGAGTTTGCTAAAAAACACATGAAGGACTCCCAGACTATGAGAAATAAGATTCTCTGGTCTGATGAGACAAACATAGAATGTTTTGGTGATAATTCTAAGCGGTATGTATGGAGAAAACCAGGCACATATAATAATGTGAAATGCAGGGCGCACCAATTATACACAATTAAATAAGGAGGTGCAGATCGGTAGAAAAAACAACAGCTAAGTAAGAGAGAAAGGAACTACCGCAGTAATGCACACTACTCAGATAATGGAAAGTAGAAAAACAGTCAATTTTATTGGTATACAAAGAGTAAAGTAAAACACAAGTAAAATCAGAGTGACTCTGGTCCCAAACGCCCGCCCCTAACCATGATCAAGGTATATAATGAATAATGTCTCAAAAATAACAAAAACATGAAAAATAACTGAAAAAACATATGATCATAAAATAAACATTTGGAAATATGTAATGGTCCACCTATGATGAGAGAACCTGTATGGATAGCAGAAAAAATATTAATGATACAAAAAATATATATCAAATAATTATAAGCAAGCCCAAATAAGGGGTAAAATAGTCCCCCACCTGTGAACTAAAAAGATGGCTCCAAATCAATAATTGTGAAGAGAAACAAAAGCCATGAAAAAATCACTAGCACATGATATAAACCAGAACAAACCTCATGATAAAGGCATGAGAGAGCAAACGGGCAGTCAGGACCAGAGGACACCAAGGTCCCACGCGTTACGCCGCAGCCTGTGCGGCTTCCTCAGGTGGGGGACTATTTTACCCCTTATTTGGGCTTGCTTATAATTATTTGATATATATTTTTTGTATCATTAATATTTTTTCTGCTATCCATACAGGTTCTCTCATCATAGGTGGACCATTACATATTTCCAAATGTTTATTTTATGATCATATGTTTTTTCAGTTATTTTTCATGTTTTTGTTATTTTTGAGACATTATTCATTATATACCTTGATCATGGTTAGGGGCGGGCGTTTGGGACCAGAGTCACTCTGATTTTACTTGTGTTTTACTTTGCTCTTTGTATACCGAGAAAACCAGGCACTGCTCATCACCTGCCCAATACAATCCCAACAGTAAAACGTGGTGGCAGCATCATGCTATGGGGGTGTTTTACAGCTGCAGGGACAGGACGACTGGTTGCAATTGAAGGAAACATGAATGCTGCCAAGTACAGAGATATCCTGGATGAAAACCTCTTCCAGAGTGCTCTGGACCTCAGACTTGGCCGAAGGTTCACCTTCCAACAAGACAATGACCGTAAGCACACAGCTAAAATAACAAAGGAGTGGATCATAACAATTCTGTGACCATTCCTGACTGACCCAGCCAGAGTCCTGACCTAAACCCTATTGAGCATCTCTGGAGAGACATGAAAATGGCTGTCCACCAACGTTCACCATCCAACCTGACAGAACTGGAGAGGACCAGCAAGGAAGAATGGCAGAGGATCCCCAAATCCAGGGGTGAAAAACTTGTTGCATCATTCCCATATAGGAAAGATGTGTATCTTCGTACCGTGTTAGCCAGTAGATAGAAAAATATTTAGAATTGAGAGTCCTCAGTGGTTGATACCTTTTAATGGCTAACTGAAAAGATGGTAACAAATTGCAAGCTTTCTAGACTACTCACGTCTCTTCATCAGGCAAAGACTAAAACAAAAACTGAAGAATCACATATTTATACACAACACAGCACAGAAATAATGCAATAGGTAAGACAAGTGATGTGAAGCAGAACTGTCATTATGGGAGAGGGATGAACATAAATATTGGAACAGTTCATAGATAAGGAGTGTGAAAGTTTTATTGCCCTCTGATTGGGGTCTGGTATTGTGTTTTGATGCCCCCAGAAGGTCAGAGAAGCAGATTCCTTAATTGATGTAAAAGGATATAAATCCATGGGATACATTAATTTGAGCACTGAGAGTGTCAAAGGTCGTCATGAGCTTATATTCCCAAACTTTTCTATCTCTCTCAGATTTAAAGTTAGATTTTAATACAAGTAATTTTATGTCCATCATGCTATGACCGGGGATACAAAAGTGTTTTGCCACAGGTAGATCCATTCTTTTTTCTCTTATTGTGTGGCGATGTGAATTCATTCTTGTTCTCAGTTTTTGCCCGGTCTCTCCCACATACAGACCCTCAGTTGGACATTTAGTACAAATAATTAAGTACACCACATTAGATGTGATGCAGCTGAAAGTACCTGGGATCTTGAAAACCAAATTACAAGAGCCAACAGAATATCAAGGAATCACCTGCTACATTACGAAACTAAAGATGAAAATAACCGGGTGCCTCTAGTGGTCACCTACAATCCAAATCTGGAGGTGCTAAGGGGAGCTGCACGGAAAATACAACCTTTACTTCAAAAAGATGCCCGATTACAATCCATATTTCCAGACCCCCCACTACTGTGTTTTAGGCAGCCCCCAAACCTAAGAAGCATCATTGTCAGAAGCTCCCTGTCCTCCCCAACAGCTGCAGGAACCTTTCCTTGCACCCAGAAAAAAATGTAAAACCTGTCCATCTATAATGACCACGGACAAGATAAAGATCCCCAACTCCCATCAGGACTACAAGATGCCAGGTACTTTCAGCTGCATCACATCTAATGTGGTGTACTTAATTATTTGTACTAAATGTCCAACTGGGGGTCTGTATGTGGGAGAGACCGGGCAAAAACTGAGAACAAGGATGAATTCTCATCGCCACACAATAAGAGAAAAAAGAATGGATCTACCTGTTGCCAAACACTTTTATCTATGAACTGTTCCAATATTTATGTTCATCTCTCTCCCATAATGACAGTTCTGCTTCACGTCACTTGTCTTATCTGTTGCATTATTTCTGTGCTGTGTTGTGTATAAATATGTGATTCTTCAGGTTTTGTTTTAGTCTTTGCCTGATGAAGAGACGTGAGTAGTCTAGAAAGCTTGCAATTTGTTATCATCTTTTCAGTTAGCCATTAAAAGGTATCAACTCTCAATTCTAAATATGTATCATTCCCAAGAAGACTCATGGCTGTATAAGCTCAAAAGGTGCTTCTACTCAATACTGAGCAAAGGGTCTAAATACTTATGACCATGTGAGATTTCAGGTTTTCTTTTTTAATAAATTTGCAAAAATTTCTACATTTCTGGTTTTTGTCAGTCAAGATGGGGAGCAGAGTGCACATTAATGAGAAAAAAATGAACTTTTTCGAATTTACCAAATGGCTGCAATGAAAAAAAGAGTCAAAAATGTGAAGGGGTCTTTCCGTAACCACTGTATATTATCGTGCAACCTTACTATTTGTTGCTATCCAGTATGGTCTCCACAGCAAATAGTAACATTTCCTCCACAGCCCCATATACAGTATGGTCGCTACAGCTCCTCATATACATTGGTTGTCCCCCCACACAGCCCCTCATTACATTCACCCCTACATAGCCCCTCATTACATGTCACCCTGCACAGCCACTTATTTTATGCCCCACTGTACAGCCCCTCATTTAATGGCGCTTGATGGCTCGATGAAATTACTGCATCGCGCCATCCGACGTCCCCTGCGTGTGCGGTCACCAACAGGGCACAGGCTGGAAGTGGCCTGTGTCTTGCTGGAGTTCTTGGAGCAGGTGGATGATTACAGCTTTACAGCTCCTCTGCTCCTGTCTTGGGCAGCACTCACAGCAATTATATTGTTGTCTTACAGATGCAAATACAACTGAATGAAGAGAGAGTGTGTGTGGCCCAGCTATGTCAGGCACACATAATCCAGGAGAATGCACAGGAAGGTAACCGCAAAAGCTTGATATCCATTCACGTCACTCACACTTTCAGACACACCCACCAGGGGTATAAAAGGTAGT
Organism: Oophaga sylvatica; assembly: GCA_033576555.1. Taxonomy (NCBI): domain Eukaryota; kingdom Metazoa; phylum Chordata; class Amphibia; order Anura; family Dendrobatidae; genus Oophaga; species Oophaga sylvatica. Next base: position 635,203,574 of record JARQOD010000002.1, read on the forward strand.
GACACGTAGCAGTCAGTGTTCAATCTTTCCAGACAGTCTGTGCAGGAGGAGAGGAGTGGGCACAGTCTGTAGATTCAGTTCAGTCTGCTTCCTGTCTCAGGACAGTTGAGATCATTGAGAGTTCAGACTGGACTTGGAAGATACTGAGAGCTGTTCAGTGAGCTCTGGAGAAAGCTGACAATTTCCATCAAAAGCTACAAGTGCTTATGTTAAGAGCGCGAGCAGGGCGAAGGGCGCAGTGGAGAAGGACAGAGAAGTGCTTCAGGTACAGATTACCTGCACTAATTCACCGGACACCGGGGTCCGAAGCGTTGCTAGTGCTTCACGCCTAGTAATAAGATAACCGGAGGCTTTCTGGACTACAGGTCGCAGAAGGTAGCCCTAAGCGCTGATACGTAAACGGAGTCAGGGGGAACAAGGACCTTGAGTGGGACGCTACCAAAGTAGGGACTTAGTTCTCTCAACATCTGGAAATCAGAGACATAGAAGGCTCCACCACAATGTCGGCCGGGCGTTGCAGCTATTGAGTAAGCTGGAGATTGCAGAGTTAACTTCGCTTCATGCAAGTTTGGACTCACATACATATGAAGTAAAGGAGGCCTCTAACCTGCTCAGCGGTGACCCTGAATGTGCATTCTCCACCCCGACCAGCTCCCCGGGATCTGCCTGAAACACCTACAAGTAAAGGTATGAAAAGAAGCTGCATTGTGTGTGATTGAATTCTTAACTACACCTTGCATCATCACAATAGACTTCCAGGGACCCGTCTCACCTGTGGGAGACCTACCACCCAGCTGCCCCCATAACATCCCCTGTGAAGATCCTTATAGCAGCGCTGGTCCAATTGATCAGACACCACAGGTGGCGTCACGAACTAACTACAAATCCCCTGTAAATATCCCCTATTGCATGACCGCCAGGGCCATGGACCGAGCTCCGCTGCCAGTGACAACTCCCATAGACTTCCATGGGCTCGGCTCCGAGTACCCCATAGCCCTGGTACCCACAATTGTGGTGCGAGTCAAGTGCAATGGCCGAAGTGCAGGCAGAGAGAGGGGCGAGTGAT
>JARQOD010000002.1:635204739-635272828 GCA_033576555.1 Oophaga sylvatica
TGCCTCAACCAGGCCCGTAGAAGATGGGGCCCACCGACGCCTATTGCAGCTGAAATGTGCCGAAGACATACATTCAGTTTACATGTATTATTACTGGAAGGGGCACAGGATGGAGGACAATATAAGAGAAAGGGGCTCAGGATGGAAGACGTTATACCAGGAAGGGGCCTAGGATGGAGAACATTATACCAGGAAGGCGCCCAGGGTGAAGGACATTATCCCAGGAAGGGGCCCAGGATGGAGGATATTATACCAGGAAGGGGCCCAGGATTGAGGATATTATACCTGGAAGGGGCCCAGGATGGAAGACATACCAGGAAGGGACCCAGGGTGAAGGACATTATACCAGGAAGGGGCCCAGGGTGAAGGACATTATCCCAGTAAGGGGCCCAGGATTGAGGATATTATACCTGGAAGAGGCTCAGGATGGAAAACATTATACCAGGAAAGGGCCCATAATGGAGGACATTATACCAGGAAGGAAGACATTATAGACTATGAGGGGCCACATATGTTTTTATAGGATTAAGGTTGCTTAATGGGCCCGCCCATACATCTGACCAAGAAGCAAGTGGGGTCTACCGGAGCCCATTACAGTACGATACCCCTTTCATTGGCCCCATAACACCAAATACAGTATGATGCTCCACAATGCTCCCCACACAGTATGATGCCGCGCAGTATGAATTCCGCATAGTGTCCCTCACACAATCATCCCCTTACCTGTTTGTCCTGTCACATCCCTGCTCCTCTGCTGAGCTGAAGGTTCTTGCAGGTAGAAATCCAGATGTAATGGTGGAGCAGGGAACTGATGGCTCTCGGCTCCACCATTACATATTAATAATAATCTTTATTTTTATATAGCGCCATTAATTCCACAGCGCTTTACAGACATTATCGTCGCTGTCCCTGATGGGGCTCACAATCTAGATTCCCTATCAGTATGTCTTTGGAATGTGGGAGGAAACCGGAGAACCCGGAGGAAACCCACGCAAACACGGGGAGAACATACAAACTTCTTGCATATGTTGTCCTTGGTAGGATTTGAACCCAGGACCCCAGCGCTGCAAGGCTGCAATGCTAACCACTGAGCCACCGTGCTGCCCTATCCTAAGAATATTTCCCATCATTTGACCTTCCGGGACAGTGGGACAGCCCCTCAAATTCTGGGCAGTCACGTTGGATCATACAGTTTGGAAGATATGAGTCTGGGGTCTTAAACAACTTTATTACATTGTTTTCTATGGGGAGGGGAGTAATAACAGAGAAAGGGGCACATATATTACACAAAAACAGAAGTTTACAAACCTATAAACAGTGGTGACAGCTTCTCACTATACAGTGCACGAATAATACCGCCATGTAATGCACAACCTATTTTTTTGGTCTGACGAACACATTGTCAGACCAGACCAATCCCAAGGGCTAAAAGAAACACATGAGCCATGCACACAGTGAAGTATGAGCAGAATTCAGAAAGGTAATGTCCAATGTGGACACGCTGCATAGAATCGTTTTCTTGTTTCTGCAAGACAAGGGAGGTTTCCACCCCTACTTTGTGAGCCGTGCACATAAAAGCCGTTCTATGCAGCGTGTCCACATTGGACAGTACCTTTCTGAATCCTGCTCATACAGGTATTATACATATGACCAGGTTTTTAAATATCAGATAGGGATTAAATACATTAGTCAGGGACTGCTCTGATACGGGTATACCTTGACGTTTGGTAGAGCGGCTTAATATACATTTTTTGCAAAAAACGTATTAACCAAATACCCTGTGTTTTTTCATCTTTTATTAGCACTTGCTGTTTACTGTTATTTTTTTACAACAGAGTATTTTTATAGGTTGGTTTTACTGTGCTTTTCTGTGTTTTCAGTTTTCTGGTGGTGTGAACAATGTCCCTACAGGCTTGTTCACTGTGTGCATGGCTCATGTGTTTCTGTTTGCATTCAATCGTTTTCTTGTTTCTGCAAGACTAGAGAGGTCTCCACCCCTCCTTTGTGAGCCGTGCACATAAAATCCGTTCTGTGCAGAGTGTCCACATTGGACATTACCTTTCTGAATCCTGCTCATACAGGTATTATACACATGACCAGGTTTTTAAATATATCAGATAGGGATTACCGTATTTTTCGGGCTATAAGACGCACTTTTTCCCCCAAAAAATTGTGAGGAAAATGGGGGGTGCGTCTTATAGCCCGACCGCAGCTTACCGGGGGGTTGCGGCAGTGGTGTGGCGGTGCAGAGATGCGGCGTGGCAGAGGCGCGGTGGGCGCCGTGCACCTGAGCAAGGTCCCTTCCTCAGGTGGTGAGGTGACGCCGCGGCACCGAGAGCAGACAGGACAGCAGAGCCGGGTTTGTCGGTGGTGGCAGCCATCTTCCTGAGGCGGCGCGTGCGCAGATACAGTACTCTGCTTCCTGTGGCTTCAGGAAAATGGCTGCGGTAGGTCGCGCATACGCAGATAGAGATCGCGGCGTTCAGGTACCTTAAAATTCTGACAATAAGACGGACCCCCATATTGTAAAAATCTTTTTTTCTGCTATTTTCACCCCAAAATTTGGGGTGCGTCTTATGGTCCGGTGCGTCTTATAGTCCGAAAAATACGGTAAATACATTAGTCAGGGACTAATACCGGGTGTTTTCATCTTTTTATTACCACTTGCTGTTTACTGTTATTTTTTTATAACAGTATTTTTATACGTTGGTTTTACTATGCTTTTCTGTGTTTTCAATCCCAAGGGCTGCAACAAAACTTAATGGGGTATAACCGTTTGAGTTATTTATTGGGTACAGAAATGACAAGGTCTGAATGTCTGATTGAACATCTGGGACTCCCACATTTATGGAACGTGGGAGTCCCCGTCCTAGAAGGAAAGACACCGTGCGGTCCTCCACATTGTACCTGATGTGATTATTCCACTACATGCTCTCATGTATGGACCCCTCTCCACCTCCTCGGCTTTTTATGGAGCGTGATACAAGGGCTGGGAGACCCCCATTCTGACAAAATATGGGGTTCCAAAGATGGCCACATATTGCTTTATTGACCCCCTACCAGCGCCACCTTTGTCTTTTCCCTCCATTCCTCCCAAAAGGCATAATTTTTTTTTATTTCTCCGTCGCTATATGGGGTTTGTTTTTTGCAGGTCGAGTTGTAGTTTTTTATTTACCATGTAATGTACCGCAAAAAAAGCAAATATAATCCAGGTGGGAAGAAATAGCATTAAAAATGCAATGTCACCGTAGTTTTTTGATTTTTGCTTTTATGAAGTTAATTGTGCAGTAAAAATGTCCCGGTATCACGACTCTCCAGATCAGCACGAAATGAAACTTGTGTAGTTTTTTTTTTTTTTTTTAGTTTAAGTGGTTGAAAAGAAATCTGAAATTTGGAAACAAAATGTGGTTTGTGTCGCAACTGTTTGAGACTTGTCACTTTTTTCTAATGGCTTGTTTTTTGTGTTTGAAGCTCATATTTTCACCATTCTGTGGTACATTGATCGCAACTTAAAAACAGCAATTCTGTCATTTCAATTTTTTTTATAATACTGCCATATCCGATACCTAAATAATGCCACCACATAGTGACAGCACATTAATGGCATCATCTGATTATTATCCAACATCTGGTGTACAAATAAACCCCCTGTAATATCTAGAGGAAAGGGCTGCACCGTGGGCGCGATTCACCAAAGCTTTTACTCCAGTATTCGGATGTAAAAAGCTTTGAAAAGTTGCAAAATGTTAGCGCAACTGTTGTGTTAAACTGTTGTGTTAAAACTTTGTGACTTTTGGTGTTCCCGTGTCATTTTAGCCCTCACTAGGATTTAGGTTCGCTGAGGACGGGGTCGGGTCATTATAGGCCCTTTCCTGGCCCCGAGCAGTGGAGACTTCAATAATGCGATGGAGCCTCGTCCTGCAGAACAATCCTGGATTTCTGGAGAGATACAGACACAGAAAGTGACTTCTAATCACTAGCAGGAGGTTCAGGAGGTGATTTTAATCCATCTGTAACACAAAAGGGTCCAACGAGCTCCTCATTAATAATCCCACCCATATCAGAGCCCACCTCCACCTCGCTGGCATCTAAGGGGAAATGGAGACTGTGCTCGTTACTGATCCGGCCCCGGCCCATCCATTGCTCGCATCTCAGCAGTCTATAGAACCTGTGAACCATCGGTATCAGATATTTTTTGGCCCAGTCTTGACGTTTCCACTTCTATGATCCAGTTCAGCCTCCTCACCTCAGCCGTGTCCCTGAGTACTTTGTACTTCTGTGTCTTGCTCAGTGGTGGTCGGGCTCAGCCTCCTCACCTCGACCGTGTCTCTGAGCACTGAGCACCTTGTACTTCTGTGTCTTGCTCAGTGGTGGTCGGGCTCAGCCTCCTCGCCTCGGCCGTGACTCTGAGCACTGAACACCTTGTACTTCTGTGTCTTGCTCAGTGGTGGTCGGGCTCAGCCTCCTCACCTCGGCCGTGTCTCTGAGCACTGAGCACCTTGTACTTCTGTATCTTGCTCAGTGGTGGTCGGGCTCAGCCTCCTCACCTCGGCCGTGTCTCTGAGCACTGAGCACCTTGTACTTCTGTGTCTTGCTCAGTGGTGGTCGGGCTCAGCCTCCTCACCTTGGAGGTGGGAAATCTGCATAACAATGATATGTTCACAATACTCACTGCTTAGTAATTCTGAGCACAGTGCAATATGTCAGTGAAACAATACTTCTGCACGATACCTAAGTAATACGGCCATATAGTGCTCACATATTACTGACAGAGTACATACAGTGCCTTACGAAAGTATTCGGCTCCCTGGAACTTTTCAACCTTTTCCCACATATCATGCTTCAAACATAAAGATACCAAATGTAAATTTTTGGTGAAGAATCTACAACAAGTGGGACACAATTGTGAAGTTGAACGAAATTTATTGGTTATTTTACATTTTTGTGGAAATACAAAAACTGAAAAGTGGGGCGTGCAATATTATTCGGCCCCTTTAACTTAATACTTTGTTGCGCCACCTTTTGCTGCGATTACAGCTGCAGGTCGCTTGGGGTATGTCTCTATCAGTTTTGTACATCGAGAGGCTGAAATTCTTGCCCATTCTTCCTTGGTAAACAGCTCGAGCTCAGTGAGGTTGGATGGAGATCGTTTGTGAACAGCAGTTTTCAGCTCTTTCCACAGATTCTCGATTGGATTCAGGTCTGGACTGTGACTTGGCCGTTCTAACACCTGGATACGTTTATTTGTGAACCATTCCATTGTAGATTTTGCTTTATGTTTATGATCATTGTCTTGTTGGAAGACAAATCTCCGTCCCAGTCTCAGGTCTTTTGCAGACTCCAACAGGTTTTCTTCAAGAATGGTCCTGTATTTGGCTCCATCCATCTTCCCATCAATTTGAACCATCTTCCCTGTCCCTGCTGAAGAAAAGCAGGCCCAAACCATGATGCTGCCACCACCATGTTTGACAGTGGGGACGGTGTGTTCAGGGTGATGAGCTGTGTTGCCTTTACGCCAAACAGATCGTTTGGCAATTTAGCCAAAAAGTTTGATTTTTGGTTTCATCTGACCAGAGGACCTTCTTCCACATGTCTCGTGTGTCTCCCAGGTGGCTTGTTCCAAACTTTAAACGACACTTTTTATGGATATCTTTGAGAAATGGCTTTCTTCTTGCCACTCTTCCATAATCGCCAGATTTGTGCAGTGTACGACTGATTGTTGTCCTATGGACAGACTGTCCCACCTCAGCTGTAGATCTCTGCAGTTCATCCAGAGTGATCATGGGCCTCTTGGCTGCATCTCTGATCAGTCTTCTCCTTGTTTGAGATGAAATTTTAGAGGGACGGCCGGGTCTTGGTAGATTTGCAGTGGTATGATACTCCTTCCATTTCAATATGATCGCTTGCACAGTGCTCCTTGGGATGTTTAAAGTTTTGGAAATCATTTTGTATCCAAGTCCGGCTTTAAACTTCTCCACAACAGTATCACGGACCTGCCTGTTGTGTTGCTTGGTCTTCATGATGCTCTCTGTGCTTCAAACAGAACCCTGAGACTATCACAGAGCAGGTGCATTTATAGGAGACTTGATTACACACAGGTGGATTATATTTATCATTATTAGTCATTTAGGACAACATTGGATCATTCAGAGATCCACAATGAACTTCTGGAGTGAGTTTGCTGCACTGAAAGTAAAGGGGCTGAATAATATTGCACGCTCCACTTTTAAATTTTTGTATTTCCACAAAAATTTAAAATAACCAATAAATTTCGTTCGACTTCACAATTGTGTCCCACTTGTTGTTGATTCTTCGCCAAAAATTTACATTTGGTATCTTTATGTTTGACGCGTGATATGTGGGAAAAGGATGAAAAGTTCCAGGGGGCCGAATACTTTTGCAAGGCACTGTATTTAATACCAACATCCAGTGTCCAAATATTACCATGCCACACATAAAGTATCCTACCATGTGTTACACAAATACTACTGCCAAAAGATACCTAAATAATACCACTATACGGTGGGCACACATTATTGACCATTTAATATGAACATCTAGATATAAAACTGTAAGGACACTACCTGAAATAATACTACCATAAACCCAAATAATGCAGTTCCTCAATAATAGTGTCAATCAATAACTAAATAATGCCATTATACAGTGGTCAAATAAATGTACCATATATTAAAATATGCCCGCCACTATCCAGGGTCATCACTGCCCCTCCCATCATCCTCTACAACCACACAGCAGATCTTAACACCTGCATCTAAATTCATGGCTATGAAAATCACGAGCAAAGAATGAGACCCGTAGTTGCGTATTCAGGCTCAAGTTCAGCAGTATATATTGGTGTTATTTGAGCACTGCATGGCACATTTATACATGTAGTATATGGCATTATTTTGGGGGCATGGAATGATATTTGACATGACTCAGTATCACTCGATTGCACACTGTATGACCTTATTATAAGACCACTGTCAGGCATTATTATTTGGCCACTCTGTAGCACTATTACGTGAGCACTGTATGGTACTGTTATTTGGCCACAGAATAGAATTAATATTTGAGCATCATATGTTTTTTTATTTAAGCCCTGTACAGTATTCTTATTTGGACACTGTATAGAACTATTATTTATACAGTGTATGGTACTTACCAATATTTCCACACTGTATAGCACTAATATTTCATCAATGTATACTCCTATAATTACTGCAATATATAATCCAATTATTCCAGCTTGGCATGATCCTATTTTTCGAGCACTGTGTGGTACTATTATTTGATAACTATATAGCAATATTATTTGAGCACTGTATGGTACTACTTGGCCACATTATAGCACAGTTATTGGGAAACTGTATGGAACTATTACATGCCCTCTATAAAGCAATATCATTTCGACACAGTATGGCACCATTTTTATGGAACTGTATAAAAAACAATTCAGGCACTGTATAGCCCTATTATTTGAGCACCGTAGGCAATATTATTTAGTCACAATGTAGAATTATTTTTATTAAACACTGTATTGTATTATTTGATCACTGTTTAGCACAATTATTTCAGCACTGTATGCACCTATTACTTGGCCAATCTAAATCACGAGTAATTGGCCACTATATAAAACTAATACTTCAGCACTGTTTGATCCTATTATGTGTGTATTGTTTAGTACTATTATTTGGCAGTTATCTGACCACTCTACGGTATTGTACCTGGGAATTGTATGGAACTGTCATTAATAATATACTGTTATTTGGGTATTGGATGGCACGATTACGGGAGCACGACATGACACTATTATGCTGACTTTCTGGCATGAAAAGACAAGAAGAATGATTAAATAATAAGGTCACCTGGGAAGGTTTCACCCAGCTTTCCTAGAAAGAGATGATAACTTTCATTGACTGGAACTTCTAACAATACAAGAGGATGATGAGAGGATTGCCAGTAAATAACTATTAATGGCGACTGAAGGAAAATACAGTACGTGCCGCCACCACACTCGATGAGGATCATTATAAAGGCTCTGAGATCGGGAAATGGCAATAAATTAAGGAAATAAGGAGCATTGATGCCAAATATCACTGGCACAAGACTGGAGCAGGGCAGATCACCAGCTGGAAACATGGTACAGAGGCCGCACTGACCAAATCAGATTAATCCCTGCAGCTGTACGGTACGAGCCGGGCAGGGAGCTGTCAGGACCGTGTCTAATAAACCAAAACCCAGAACACTGCTGGAAATACAGTATCACAATTTACATTATGTGCAGCGAGAGGCATAAAAATCCTGCAACAAAGCAGATACGAAACAGGGTGAAACTCATTATCACTGGTACCACATCAGTCAGGGTTCTAGGAAAGCGGGATTAATTATTTGATCAGTACATAGGGGCAGTATTATAGTAGTTATATTCTTGTACATAGGGCAGTATTATAGTAGTTATATTCTTGTACATAGGGGCAGTATTATAGTAGTTATATTCTTGTACATAGGAGCAGTATTTGTCACGCTGTCTAATGATATGTATACAATGTCAGTAAACTATTAATACAGGAACAACACTCTATACAACAACTAGTATAGCAACATCAGCATGTAAGTATAGAATAGATTTACCTGACACGATATCTGCTGAACTCAGGGTTAATCTTGAGGACTTGATGAGCTGAAACAGGAAAGAGGTGGACCGGGATCTAACCTGACCCTAAACTGGGGTCCTAACTAATCCCTCACCTTGGAGGTACTGATAATGGTTCAGAGGTCCAAGTCTCCAACCTAACCCTGTCTCCTATCACACCCTGAACCCTGTAATCAGTCCTAAGAAGGATCCTGACTACCACCAAAGGGATATGGGCTGATCTCCGCTAAATACACAGATTAGACATATAAGACAGACAGGATAACACTCGCTTGCATACACACTCAAACACCAAAGGAACATAAATGGTCTGGGAAATAAACTCTAACCAAGTTGAGCTTAGAACAACTAAGGAGCTCACAACTAAAGTCTATACAGATTCATTCCTATCTGTGGTCTGCATGAAGGTTTCACTGGCAACTCCCCAAACAGACAACCAGGAATTTAAAGGAAACCAATCAACAAATAATCAATTGCAGCTGGGAGAAACTGCACCCAGTCCCAGCACCGAGCACAGACAGAATTAACTCCCTAGCTGCCAAACACAAAGAAACAGCAGCTCAGCTGTGAGAAGTCAAAATGTGCAACCGCGACGATCTTCGTGGCAATGCACACATGACAGTACCCCCCCTTCTACGAGGGGCCTCCGGACCCTCAGGGCCAGGCCTGCCCGGGTGAGTTCTGTGGAAGGTCCGAACCAAACGATCTGCGTTAACATCAGACGCAGGGACCCACGTCCTCTCCTCTGGACCATACCCCTTCCAATGCACCAAGTACTGAAGGGACCGGCGATTCAGACGTGAGTCAATGATCTTTGATACTTGAAATTCCAAGTTACCATTGACCAACACAGGAGGAGGAGGTAGAGGTGACGGTATGACTGGTGCCACATACCTTTTAAGTAATGACTTGTGGAACACATTATGAATTTTAAACGTAGGAGGGAGGTCCAGACGAAATGCCACAGGATTAATTATGGAACTGATCCTGTACGGCCCGATGAATCTGGGGCCCAGCTTCCAGGAGGGAACTTTAAGTTTTATATTCCTGGTAGACAACCATACCAGATCGTTCACATTCAGATCTGGACCAGAAACTCTCCTCCTATCAGCCATACGTTTATAACGGTTCCCCATAGCACTCAGATTATTCAATACACCTCTCCACACAGAAGCAAGTGACGACGAGAAACGCTCCTCCTCAGGAACCCCAGAAGGGCCCCCCCCATTGAATGTACAAAACTGGGGATGAAAACCATATGCCCCAAAAAACGGGGACTTACCAGTGGACTCGCTCCGCCTGTTGTTAAGAGCGAACTCTGCCAGAGGCAAGAAAGAAGACCAGTCCTCTTGGTTCTCTGAGACAAAACACCGGAGATATGTCTCTAAGCTCTGATTCAGACGCTCTGTCTGACCATTGGTCTGCGGATGAAAAGCCGAGGAAAATGACAATTGCATCCCCCGACGTAAACAAAATGCCCTCCAAAATTTGGACACAAACTGAGACCCCCTATCTGACACCACATCAGAAGGCAACCCATGAAGTCTAACGATCTCCCTAATGAACACCTGCGCCAGAGTTTTAGCATTAGGGAGTGCAGGAAGAGCAACGAAATGTGCCATCTTACTGAACCTGTCAACAACCACCAGTATGACAGTATTCCCTGACGACGGAGGAAGGTCCGTAATGAAGTCCATAGATAAATGAGTCCATGGACGCTCCGGAAGTTTCAAGGGTAAAAGGGTCCCAGACGGACGGGTGTGAGGGGTTTTAGAGCGAGCACACACCCCACATGACGCGACAAAAGTTATAACATCTTTATTAGCATTAGGCCACCAAAACCGGCGAGAAAGGAGATCTAAAGTAGCCTTACTCCCTGGATGTCCTGCTAGAGCAGAATTATGATGTGCCTCAATAACCTTTTGTCTCAACAGATTTGGGACAAACAGTCTCCCTGGAGGTCCTGCAGGGGCGTCCCCCTGAGCCTCTAACACCTCCTCCTCAAGCTCAGAAAATACAGCCGACACTACCACCCCCTCCTGAAGGATAGGACTCGGGTCATCCGTTTTCCCGGCCCCTGGGAAACTGCGAGACAAGGCATCAGCCTTTACATTCTTAGACCCCGGGTGATAAGTGACGACAAAATTAAACCTGGTAAAAAACAACGACCATCGAGCTTGTCTGGAATTCAGACGCTTAGCGGATTCCAAATACAACAGGTTCTTGTGATCAGTAATAACGGTAACCGGGTGGACTGCCCCCTCCAAAAAGTGACGCCATTCTTCAAAAGCCAACTTAATGGCCAAAAGTTCCCTATTGCCGATATCATAATTCCTTTCGGAGGACGACAATTTCTTAGAAAAGAAAGCGCACGGATGCCATTTACCAGGGGACGGACCCTGGGACAATATAGCACCCACCCCTACGTCAGACGCATCCACCTCCACAATGAACGGCTGAGATGCATCTGGTTGAATGAGAACGGGTGCCGAAGCAAAACATTTCTTCAAAGAGGAAAAGGCTTGGCAAGCTTTGTCCGACCATTTAGAAAAATCCGTCCCTTTTCTTGTCATGTCAGTGAGAGGTTTGACGACAGATGAGAAATTACAAATAAATTTCCGGTAGTAGTTAGCAAACCCCAGAAAACGCTGCAGAGCCTTAAGATCCTCTGGCTGATCCCATTCAAGCACTGCTCTCACCTTTTCAGGGTCCATACGGAAACCGGAGGCTGACACCAAAAAACCCAAAAACTGAAGTTCCTGTACGGCAAATACACACTTCTCCAGTTTGGCGTATAGTTTATTGTCTCGCAAGATCTGCAACACCTGTCTCACATGCTCCTGATGAGACACAAGATCTGGCGAGTAAATTAAAATGTCGTCCAAATATACAACCACAAACAGCCCCACAAGGTGACGAAAAATGTCATTAACAAAATGTTGGAATACTGCTGGTGCAGTAGTCAGACCAAAAGGCATGACTAGGTTCTCATAATGTCCCTCCGGCGTGTTAAACGCCGTTTTCCACTCATCCCCCTCTTTTATCCTAATCAGATTATACGCCCCCCTGAGATCCAATTTAGAAAACCATTTGGCGCCAACAATTTGATTGAAGAGATCAGGAATAAGTGGGAGCGGATACGGATCTCGAACAGTAATCCGATTAAGTTCGCGGAAATCCAAGCAAGGGCGTAGGCCTCCATCTTTCTTCTTCACAAAGAAGAACCCCGCGGCTACTGGGGAAGATGAAGGTCTAATATGCCCTTTGGCCAGACTTTCAGAAATATAATCTTTCATAGCCTGCCTCTCAGGACCAGAAAGATTATACAACCTAGCTTTAGGCAACTTAGCATCAGGAAGGAGATTAATAGAGCAGTCATACACGCGATGAGGAGGCAACTCCTGACACCCCTCCTCAGAGAAAACATCCCCAAAATCCTCCAAAAAAGGAGGCAATGTACTAGGCACGACCGCACTGATGACTGTGTTCATGCAGTTGCTTTTGCAAAACTCACCCCATTGGCTTATTTCTCTGGACTGCCAATTAATCACAGGGTTATGTTTAACCAACCAAGGAAGTCCCAACACAATGGGAGTAGGTAGACCCTCCAACACATAACAAGATAATTGTTCCCTATGTATTGCCCCTACCCGAAGGTCAATGTTATGAACCTCATGAACAAAGCTACCTTGGCCGAGAGGCCTGGCGTCAATGGAGAATATAGGGATCGGTTTGACCAATACACTCAGATGCATACCTTGAGCCTGAGCAAACTGAGCGTCAACCAGATTAGCCCCGGAACCACTATCAAGAAGAACAGACAATCTCTCCACTCTCGTACCAACTACCACCTCCACTGGTACAAGGAACTGAGAAGAACTGGCGGATGAAATACATACTCCCAGGTTGTCGTCCACCACACAACCTGGGATTAACAGTTTTCCGGCGACTTTTGGCTCAACAAGGCACGGGATGGACATTCTCCAACAAAATGTCCCTCTTTCCCGCAGAAAAAACATCTTCTAGTCCTGCGGCGTACCGCCAATCCCCTCCTACGAAATGATGTCCCTCCCAACTGCATAGGCTCATCCGAACAGACAAGGGGAACCTCAACATAAGGGACTTTAGTGGTAGGTGGAGAAACAACAGGGAGTGGGGTTACCTCACCCCTCTCCCGAAGCCGTCTATCAGTACGGATAGCTAAGGCCATAGCAGCCTCCAGAGAAGGAGGAGAATCATACTGAGCCAAAACGTCTTTTAATTTATCAGAAAGCCCATGACAAAACTGGCTCCTAAGAGCTGGGTCATTCCACTGAGTATCTGTGGCCCATCTACGAAACTCAGAAGCAAATTCCTCTGCCGGACGATCTCCCTGCTGTATCTTACGTAATTTTGTCTCAGCAAGAGAGACCCGATCTGGGTCATCATATACCAATCCCAGGGCAGTAAAAAATTGATCTACAGACAGTAGAGCCGGGGATCCCGGAGGAAGGGAAAATGCCCAGGATTGAGGGTCCCCTTGCAGAAGTGAGATAACAATTCCCACTCTCTGCTCCTCACTCCCTGATGATTGAGGCCGAAGCCGAAAATACAATTTACATGCCTCCCGGAAGGTGAAAAATTTGTCTCGCCCACCAGTGAACCTGTCCGGGAGAGCTACTTTAGGTTCAACTCTGGTTTGCTCCAGGGGAGACAAAACTTTGGACTTAATGTCCGTCAGCTCCATGGATAATCCCTGCAACTGCAGAGCCAGCTGGGCTACTGGATCCATGGTAACTGGAGATAATTTTTATGGCCAGTGAAAATGTCACGCGGTCTTATGATATGTATACAATGTCAGTAAACTATTAATACAGGAACAACACTCTATACAACAACTAGTATAGCAACATCAGCATGTAAGTATAGAATAGATTTACCTGACACGATATCTGCTGAATTCAGGGTTAATCTTGAGGACTTGATGAGCTGAAACAGGAAAGAGGTGGACCGGGATCTAACCTGACCCTAAACTGGGGTCCTAACTAATCCCTCACCTTGGAGGTACTGATAATGGTTCAGAGGTCCAAGTCTCCAACCACCTAACCCTGTCTCCTATCAGACCCTGAACCCTGTAATCAGTCCTAAGAAGGATCCTGACTACCACCAAAGGGATATGGGCTGATCTCAGCTAAATACACAGATTAAACATATAAGACAGACAGGATAACACTCGCTTGCATACACACTCAAACACCAAAGGAACATAAATGGTCTGGGAAATAAACTCTAACCAAGTTGAGCTTAGAACAACTAAGGAGCTCACAACTAAAGTCTATACAGATTCATTCCTATCTGTGGTCTGCATGAAGGTTTCACTGGCAACTCCCCAAACAGACAACCAGGAATTTAAAGGAAACCAATCAACAAATAATCAATTGCAGCCGGGAGAAACTGCACCCAGTCCCAGCACCGAGCACAGACAGAATTAACTCCCTAGCTGCCAAACACAAAGAAACAGCAGCTCAGCTGTGAGAAGTCAAAATGTGCAACCGCGACGATCTTCGTGGCAATGCACACATGACAGTATTATAGTAGTTATATTCTTGTACATAGGGGCAGTATTATAGTAGTTATATTCTTGTACATAGGGGCAGTATTATAGTAGTTATATTCTTCTACATAGGGGGCAGTATTATAGTAGTTATATTCTTGTACATAGGGACAGTATTATAGTAGTTATATTCTTGTACATAGGGGCAGTATTATAGTAGTTATATTCTTGTACATAGGGAGCAGTATTATAGTAGTTATATTCTTGTACATAGGAGCAGTATTATAGTAGTTATATTCTTGTACATAGGAGCAGTATTATAGTATTATATTCTTGTACATAGGGGCAGTATTATAGTAGTTATATTCTTGTACATAGGAGCAGTATTATAGTAGTTATATTCTTGTACATAGGGGCAGTATTATAGTAGTTATATTCTTCTACATAGGGGGCAGTATTATAGTAGTTATATTCTTGTACATAGGGCAGTATTATAGTAGTTATATTCTTGTACATAGGGAGCAGTATTATAGTAGTTATATTCTTGTACATAGGAGCAGTATTATAGTAGTTATATTCTTGTACATAGGAGCAGTATTATAGTAGTTATATTCTTGTACATAGGGGCAGTATTATAGTAGTTATATTCTTGTACATAGGGGCAGTATTATAGTAGTTATATTCTTGTACATAGGAGCAGTATTATAGTAGTTATATTCTTGTACATAGGGGCAGTATTATAGTAGTTATATTCTTGTACATAGGGGCAGTATTATAGTAGTTATATTCTTGTACATAGGAGCAGTATTATAGTAGCTATATTCTTGTACATAGGGGCAGTATTATAGTAGTTATATTCTTGTACATAGGGGCAGTATTATAGTAGTTATATTCTTGTACATAGGAGCAGTATTATAGTAGTTATATTCTTGTACATGGGAGCAGTATTATAGTAGTTATATTCTTGTACATAGGAGCAGTATTATAGTAGTTATATTCTTGTACATAGGGGGCAGTATTATAGTAGTTATATTCTTGTACATAGAAGCAGTATTATAGTAGTTATATTCTTGTACATAGGGGCAGTATTATAGTAGTTATATTCTTGTACATAGTAGCAGTATTATAGTAGTTATATTCTTGTACATAGGGGCAGTATTATAGTAGTTATATTCTTGTACATAGGGGCAGTATTATAGTAGTTATATTCTTGTACATAGGAGCAGTATTATAGTAGTTATATTCTTGTACATAGGGGCAGTATTATAGTAGTTATATTCTTGTACATAGGGGCAGTATTATAGTAGTTATATTCTTGTACATAGGAGCAGTATTATAGTAGTTATATTCTTGTACATAGGGGCAGTATTATAGTAGTTATATTCTTGTACATAGGGGCAGTATTATAGTAGTTATATTCTTGTACATAGGAGCAGTATTATAGTAGTTATATTCTTGTACATAGGAGCAGTATTATAGTAGTTATATTCTTGTACATAGGAGCAGTATTATAGTAGTTATATTCTTGTACATAGGGGCAGTATTATAGTAGTTATATTATTGTACATAGGAGCAGTATTATAGTAGTTATATTCTTGTACATAGGGGCAGTATTATAGTAGTTATATTCTTGTACATAGGGGCAGTATTATAGTAGTTATATTCTTGTACATAGGGGCAGTATTATAGTAGTTATATTCTTGTACATAGAAGCAGTATTATAGTAGTTATATTCTTGTACATAGGGGCAGTATTATAGTAGTTATATTCTTGTACATAGTAGCAGTATTATAGTAGTTATATTCTTGTACATAGGGGCAGTATTATAGTAGTTATATTCTTGTACATAGGGGCAGTATTACAGTAGTTATATTCTTGTACATAGGGGCAGTATTATAGTAGTTATATTCTTGTACATAGAGGCAGTATTATAGTAGTTATATTCTTGTACATAGGGCAGTATTATAGTAGTTATATTCTTGTACATAGGAGCAGTATTATAGTAGTTTATATTCTTGTACATAGGGGGCAGTATTATAGTAGTTATATTCTTGTACATAGAAGCAGTATTATAGTAGTTATATTCTTGTACATAGGGGCAGTATTATAGTAGTTATATTCTTGTACATAGTAGCAGTATTATAGTAGTTATATTCTTGTACATAGGGGCAGTATTATAGTAGTTATATTCTTGTACATAGGGGCAGTATTATAGTAGTTATATTCTTGTACATAGGAGCAGTATTATAGTAGTTATATTCTTGTACATAGGGGCAGTATTATAGTAGTTATATTCTTGTACATAGGGGCAGTATTATAGTAGTTATATTCTTGTACATAGGAGCAGTATTATAGTAGTTATATTCTTGTACATAGGGGCAGTATATAGTAGTTATATTCTTGTACATAGGGGCAGTATTATAGTAGTTATATTCTTCTACATAGGAGCAGTATTATAGTAGTTATATTCTTGTACATAGGAGCAGTATTATAGTAGTTATATTCTTGTACATAGGAGCAGTATTATAGTAGTTATATTGTTGTACATAGGGGCAGTATTATAGTAGTTATATTCTTGTACATAGGGGCAGTATTATAGTAGTTATATTCTTGTACATAGGAGCAGTATTATAGTAGTTATATTCTTGTACATAGGAGCAGTATTATAGTAGTTATATTCTTGTACATAGGAGCATAATTATAGTAGTTATATATCTTGTACATAGGAGCAGTATTATAGTAGGTTATATTCTTGTACATAGGGCAGTATTATTATAGTTATATTCTTGTACATAGGAGCAGTATTATAGTAGTTTTATATCATGTACACTAGGTGCATATTATAGTAGTTATAATTCTTTACATATAGCAGTATTATAGTATTATATCATTGTACATAGGGGCAGTATTTATAGTAGTTATATTCTATGTACATAGGGGCAGTATATAGTAGTTATAGTCTTCACAGTACATAGAGGCATAAATAGTAGTTATTATTCTTAGTACATAGGGGCAGAGTATTAGTAGTTATAGTCATGTACACAGGTGAGTTATTATAGTATTAACATAGAGTGTTATCATAGAGCAGTTTAAGTGATTATTCGTGCTCTCACAAGAATCTAATATCATCAAAAAGTTATTTTATTTCAGATCTTCAATACAAAAGTGAAACTCCTATATTTAAGAGTCATTACACACAGAGTGATCTATTCTATAGAGTCATTACACAGAGTGATCTATTCTATAGTCATTACACACAGTGATCTATTCTATAGAGTCATTACACACAGAGTGATCTATTCTATAGAGTCATTACACACAGAGTGATCTATTCTATAGACATTACACACAGAGTGATCTATTCTATAGAGTCATTAACACATAGTGATTTAGATTACACAGTACTATTCTATAGGTCATTACACACAGAGTGATCTATTCTATAGATCAGTATACCTACACAGAGTGATCTATTCTATAGAGTCATTACACACAGAGTGATCTATTCTATAGAGTCATTACACACAGAGTGATCTATTCTATAGAGTCATTACACACAGAGTGATCTATTCTATAGAGTCATTACACACAGAGTGATCTATTCTATAGAGTCATTACACACAGAGTGATCTATTCTATAGAGTCATTACACACAGAGTGATCTATTCTATAGATCATTACACACAGAGTGATCTATTCTATAGTCATTACACACAGAGTGACTATTCTATAAGTCATTACACACAGAGTGATCTATTCTATAGAGTCATTACACACAGAGTGATCTATTCTATAGAGCATTACACACAGAGTGATCTATTCTATAGAGTCATTACACACAGAGTGATCTATTCTATAGAGTCATTACACACAGAGTGATCTATTCTATAGAGTCATTACACACAGAGTGATCTATTCTATAGAGTCATTACACACAGAGTGATCTATTCTATAGAGCATTACACACAGAGTGATCTATTCTATAGAGTCATTACACACAGAGTGATCTATTCTATAGAGTCATTACACACAGAGTGATCTATTCTTAGAGTCATTACACACAGAGTGATCTATTCTATAGAGTCATTACACACAGAGTGATCTATTCTATAGAGTCATTACACACAGAGTGATCTATTCTATAGATCATTACACACAGAGTGATCTATTCTATAGAGTCATTACACACAGAGTGATCTATTCTATAGAGTCATTACACACAGAGTGATCTATTCTATAGAGTCATTACACACAGAGTGATCTATTCTATAGAGTCATTACACACAGAGTGATCTATTCTATAGAGTCATTACACACAGAGTGATCTATTCTATAGAGTCATTACACACAGAGTGATCTATTCTATAGAGTCATTACACACAGAGTGTATCTATTCTATAGAGTCATTACACACAGAGTGATCTATTCTATAGAGTCATTACACACAGAGTGATCTATTCTATAGGTCATTACACACAGAGTGATCTATTCTATAGAGACATTACACACAGAGTGATCTATTCTATAGAGTCATTACACACAGAGTGATCTATTCTATAGAGTCATTACACACAGAGTGATCTATTCTATAGAGTCATTACACACAGAGTGATCTATTCTATAGAGTCATTACACACAGAGTGATCTATTCTATAGAGTCATTACACACAGAGTGATCTATTCTATAGAGTCATTACACACAGAGTGATCTATTCTATAGAGTCATTACACACAGAGTGATCTATTCTATAGAGTCATTACACACAGAGTGATCTATTCTATAGAGTCATTACACACAGAGTGATCTATTCTATAGAGTCATTACACACAGAGTGATCTATTCTATAGAGTCATTACACACAGAGTGATCTATTCTATAGAGTCATTACACACAGAGTGATCTATTCTATAGAGTCATTACACACAGAGTGATCTATTCTATAGAGTCATTACACACAGAGTGATCTATTCTATAGAGTCATTACACACAGAGTGATCTATTCTATAGAGACATTACACACAGAGTGATCTATTCTATAGAGTCATTACACACAGAGTGATCTATTCTATAGAGTCATTACACACAGAGTGATCTATTCTATAGAGTCATTACACACAGAGTATCTATTCTATAGAGTCATTACACACAGAGTGATCTATTCTATAGAGTCATTACACACAGAGTGATCTATTCTATAGAGTCATTACACATAGAGTGATCTATTCTATAGTCATTACACACAGATGATCTATTCTATAGAGTCATTACACACAGAGTGATCTATTCTATAGAGTCATTACACACAGAGTGATCTATTCTATAGTCATTACACACAGGATCTATTCTATAGAGTCATTACACACAGAGTGATCTATTCTATAGAGTCATTACACACAGAGTGATCTATTCTATAGAGTCATTACACACAGAGTGATCTATTCTATAGAGTCATTACACACAGAGTGATCTATTCTATAGAGTCATTACACACAGAGTGATCTATTCTATAGAGACATTACACACAGAGTGATCTATTCTATAGAGTCATTACACACAGAGTTTATCTATTCTATAGAGACATTACACACAGAGTGATCTATTCTATAGTCATTACACACAGAGTGATCTATTCTATAGAGTCATTACACACAGAGTGATCTATTCTATAGAGTCATTACACACAGAGTGATCTATTCTATAGAGTCATTACACACAGAGTGATCTATTCTATAGAGACATTACACACAGAGTGATCTATTCTATAGAGACATTACACACAGAGTGATCTATTCTATAGAGACATTACACACAGAGTGATCTATTCTATAGAGTCATTACACACAGAGTGATCTATTCTATAGTCATTACACACAGAGTGATCTATTCTATAGAGTCATTACACACAGAGTGATCTATTCTATAGAGTCATTACACACAGAGTGATCTATTCTATAGAGTCATTACACACAGAGTGATCTATTCTATAGAGACATTACACACAGAGTGATCTATTCTATAGAGACATTACACACAGAGTTATCTATTCTATAGAGTCATTACACACAGAGTGATCTATTCTATAGAGTCATTACACACAGAGTGATCTATTCTATAGAGTCATTACACACAGAGTGATCTATTCTATAGAGTCATTACACACAGAGTGATTTATTCTATAGAGTCATTACACACAGAGTGATCTATTCTATAGAGTCATTACACACAGAGTGATCTATTCTATAGAGTCATTACACACAGAGTGATCTATTCTATAGAGTCATTACACACAGAGTGATCTATTCTATAGAGTCATTACACACAGAGTGATCTATTCTATAGAGTCATTACACACAGAGTGATCTATTCTATAGAGTCATTACACACAGAGTGATCTATTCTATAGAGACATTACACACAGAGTGATCTATTCTATAGAGTCATTACACACAGAGTGATCTATTCTATAGAGTCATTACACACAGAGTGATCTATTCTATAGTCATTACACACAGAGTGATCTATTCTATAGAGACATTACACACAGAGTGATCTATTCTATAGAGTCATTACACACAGAGTTATCTATTCTATAGAGTCATTACACACAGAGTGATCTATTCTATAGAGACATTACACACAGAGTGATCTATTCTATAGAGTCATTACACACAGAGTGATCTATTCTATAGAGTCATTACACACAGAGTGATCTATTCTATAGAGTCATTACACACAGAGTATCTATTCTATAGAGTCATTACACACAGAGTGATCTATTCTATAGAGTCATTACACACAGAGTGATCTATTCTATAGAGTCATTACACACAGAGTGATCTATTCTATAGAGTCATTACACACAGAGTGATCTATTCTATAGAGTCATTACACACAGAGTGATCTATTCTATAGAGTCATTACACACAGAGTGATCTATTCTATAGAGACATTACACACAGAGTGATCTATTCTATAGAGTCATTACACACAGAGTGATCTATTCTATAGAGTCATTACACACAGAGTGATCTATTCTATAGAGTCATTACACACAGAGTGATCTATTCTATAGAGACATTACACACAGAGTTATCTATTCTATAGAGTCATTACACACAGAGTGATCTATTCTATAGAGTCATTACACACAGAGTGATCTATTCTATAGAGTCATTACACACAGAGTGATCTATTCTATAGAGTCATTACACACAGAGTGATCTATTCTATAGAGTCATTACACACAGAGTGATCTATTCTATAGAGTCATTACACACAGAGTGATCTATTCTATAGAGTCATTACACACAGAGTGATCTATTCTATAGAGACATTACACACAGAGTGATCTATTCTATAGAGTCATTACACACAGAGTGATCTATTCTATAGAGTCATTACACACAGAGTGATCTATTCTATAGAGTCATTACACACAGAGTGATCTATTCTATAGAGTCATTACACACAGAGTGATCTATTCTATAGAGTCATTACACACAGAGTGATCTATTCTATAGAGTCATTACACACAGAGTGATCTATTCTATAGAGTCATTACACACAGAGTGATCTATTCTATAGAGTCATTACACACAGAGTGATCTATTCTATAGAGTCATTACACACAGAGTGATCTATTCTATAGAGTCATTACACACAGAGTGATCTATTCTATAGAGTCATTACACACAGAGTGATCTATTCTATAGAGACATTACACACAGAGTGATCTATTCTATAGAGTCATTACACACAGAGTGATCTATTCTATAGAGTCATTACACACAGAGTGATCTATTCTATAGAGTCATTACACACAGAGTGATCTATTCTATAGAGACATTACACACAGAGTTATCTATTCTATAGAGTCATTACACACAGAGTGATCTATTCTATAGAGTCATTACACACAGAGTGATCTATTCTATAGAGTCATTACACACAGAGTGATCTATTCTATAGAGTCATTACACACAGAGTGATCTATTCTATAGAGTCATTACACACAGAGTGATCTATTCTATAGAGTCATTACACACAGAGTGATCTATTTCACGTGTTTATTTCTGGTAATGTTGATGATTATGGCTTACAGCCAATGAAAACCCAAAAGTCATTATCTCAGTAAATTAGAATAATTAACAAAAACACCTGTAAAGGCTCCTAAGCTTTTATAAAGGTCCCTTAGGGTATGTTTCCACGATAAGGAAACACTCCGGATTTGCTGCGTGTTTGGCGCTGTGCGTTGGCGCAGCGCCAAACACGCAGCGTCCAGATGTTACAGCATAGTGGAGGGGATTTCAAGAAATCCCGTCTCCACTATGCGTAAAAATACGCAGGCGGAAGACCTGCGTTTCCAGACATGCGGCGCGTCTTTTCAGACCGCAGCATGTCCTAGCGTCTTGCGGCGACTCTGCGTCGCCGCAACGGAAATTACACAGGGCTATGCAGCCCTGCGCTCTTTCCGGATGTGTTCCGGAGGTGTCCTGAACACATCCGGAAAGAGCGCGCGTCAAAAAGGGGGCGGGGCTTTGGGCGGTGCGGAATTTCCGCTCCGTCCAAAGCGCTGTGGTTCCGGACCGTGGAACCACAGCCTTAGTCTGTTTCAGTAGCTCCTCAATCATGGGGAAGACTGCTGACCTGACAGATGTCCAGAAGGCCGTCACTGACACTCCACAAGGAGGGGAAGCCACAAAAGCTCATTGGTAAAGAAGCTGTTCACACAGTGCTGTATCCAAGCAGATTAATGGAAAGTGAAGTGGAAGGAAAAAGTGTGGTAGAAAAAGGTGCACAAGCAACCGGGATAACCGCAGCCTGGAAAGGATTGCTAAGAAAAGGCCATTCAGTAATGTGGGGGAGATTCACAAGGAGTGGACGCTGCAGGTGTCATTGCTTCATGAGCCACCACACACAGACGTATCCAGGACATGGGCTACAAGTGTCACATTCCTTGTGTCACCACTCATGACCAATAGACAACGCCAGAAGCGTCTTACCTGGGCCAAGAACCGGACTGTTATTGTGTAGCCCTGGTGTTAGGCACACGCAGTACCCTGGAGAGTGTGTGGCGAGACAGCAGTTTAATGCTAAATACCCATTCACTCAACATACACTAGACACACCCTTAGGGTAGTGTAGTTACTATTGAGGGAGTGGTCAGGGTGTATGTTTGTTGAGTGATTTTGAGTCAGTGTGTGTTTCCTGTCTTCGGACAGAGCAGACGTCTGGAGTTTAGCTGGAGGGAGGAAGCCGTCCAGCCTGCTCATCATCAGTTCAGAACGTGGAGGCTAGTACAGGTGGTCTAATTCACCTCAGCCTAGTCAGAGCTGTACCTCACCTGAATACATTGAAAGAAAGAAGAAGCTTAGTGCAGAAAGACTTCAGTCACCTGTCTCAAGGACAGTGAAAGGTTCAGAGACGTGCTCCTGCCTAGTGATAACTGAGAATCTGTAACTAACTTTGAAGGAAGTGAATGAAGGAAGTGACTACCCGACTTTATGCAAGTGTGAGTGTTTATGCTACCAGCGAGGACAAGGCGAAAGGCACAGTGGAAAGATTATTGGAAAGGTGCTTTTGGATTGAAGAAGTCCTGCACATTGCAACCGGTCACTGGGGACCGAAGGATCACTATTAGCTACAAGCATAGTGGTAAGAAAACCAGGGATTTACCGGACCTTAGGTCACGGCAAACAGCCCCATATAGTCAGTACGTAACTGGGGTCAGGGGGAGTGAAGACTTTGAGTCCGTGCACGACAAGACAGGAATTCAGCTCTCTCGCAGGAAGGCTCCTACCACAAAACTGACTGGGCAGTACAGCTATGGATTAGCTGGAGTTATTGAGGGAACTACGCTTCAGGCTGGTTGTACTCATTGTATTGAAAGTAAAGGAGGCCCCTAACTTGTCCAGCTGCTGTCTCAAAATACACTCTCCTTGGATCAGCCTCCCTGGGACCTGCCTGAACATCTTACAAGTAAAGGTATGGAAAGACGCTGACCGTGTGAGACTGTGTTATTTATCTGCACCCGACTTCACTAACTTCATAGACTTTGAGGGACCAGTCCCACCTGTAGGGGACCCGACATCTAGCTGCCTCACCATCCCCTCAGAGATCTACAGCAGCGCTGGTACTAATTACCAGAAGACTACAGGTGGCGTCACGAACTGTATATAAATCTATCCCCTGTAAATATATCCCCAACATACGCCAGACCGCCAGGGCCACAGACCGAACCACCGCTACCTGTGACAAATCCCATAGACTTCTACGGGCTCGGCTCTGAGTACCCCATTGCCCTGGTAATCCACAATTGTGGTGGCGGGTCGAGACAAACTTGGCGTCACGAACAGGATGCGAAACTCGCAAAATTGCGAGCCCTGTGTGCCTAAGGAATTGTTTTTGTGAAAAAGGACTGTTTGCACTTTTGGCGCCAAAATCGCCATTTTTGTCGCCATATTCGCGCCCTCAGGCGCTGGAGAAGAAGGTGGGCGTACCTTCGTGGGCGTCTACCCCCCTGTGGCGCGAAGAAAATGCCTGCCCTCTCAAAGTGCTATTACAATATGCGATCCTGCCCTACAGCAAAGGAGGTCCGCCTCCTCTTCACCTTCCCTGCGAGGAGGAGGAGACGCAAACCCCGCCTCCACGGAAGAGACCGGATGTCTCTGGAGGAAGAAGAAAGAATCTTCTGGAACATCATGGAAGCAGGACGTGTGCAGCCGAGCAGGGAAGCGGAGGAAGGCAGGCCCCGTGCCCCAGCCAAGCTGCCACCAGCATCGGAGTTATCCGTGGTCCTGCACCTGCAGCAGGCGTTGCTGGAGATTCAGGAGGAAAATGCACGCCTGAAGAAGATGGTCCAGTACCAACCTGGATTTGAAGAGATCGAGAGACGCCGGCGTACCCTGGAGCAGCGGAGGCTGTGGGACACGGTGATCTCTCCCCTCAACGACCCCCCACGATTCGAGTTACCGAAGATTTCTGCTGCCCAAGGCGAAGGAGCAACCGGAGGCTGCCCCCGAAAGTACCGATCCTGATCCCACCGGTGAAGCGGTGGAGGCGAAGGAGGTTGAGGAGGTACCGCCAGTTCCGGAACGCCCGCCCGGCCAGGAGGCCGCAGCAGATGATCGGTCCCCGGCAGGGACACCGGAGGGGTCCTGTCCGTCGTTACCAGACGTCGACTGGGACGAGATGGCGCGCCTGGATGACGTCGCCTATACCGCCCAGTGGGAATATGAGTGGCAGCGTCGTGAGGAGAAGCAGAAACGCCAGCAGGAGGAAGAGCGGGAAGCTCAGCGGAATCGTCAGCGACAACATGCAGAGCTGATCGCGGACAAGGAGAGTGTCCGGAGAGAGAAAGGTACCCTGAGGGAACCGCGGCGGCAGGGGTGTGTGACTGAGTTCCAGCTCCGGAAGGGCTGGGGCTTCATCCGTGAACCGGGCCTCTACCCAGGGGTCTTTGTTAGTCGCAGGGACGTAGAATCCCACCTACCGCAAGGCCATCCCGGGAGGGACTTAGTAAATGGAGACATTGTCACGTATACACGGCACTGGGGAATGAAGGGATGGTATGCCCTTAACGTCACCATCGTCCATGACCCCGTTCCAGACGCAGGTAACGTCATCACTACCGCAGCGTCCCCGTCTCCAGCTCAAGCAGTATCCGGCCGTGCCCCAGCATCGCCCCCTGCAAGTTCATCGCAAATTAAAGCAATTTCTACATCGCAACTAGCGACCCAGTCTCAATCGCAATCCATGACACGGTCCATATCGTTAACTGT
Source organism: Oophaga sylvatica (assembly GCA_033576555.1). NCBI lineage: Eukaryota > Metazoa > Chordata > Amphibia > Anura > Dendrobatidae > Oophaga > Oophaga sylvatica. The sequence continues at coordinate 635,230,713 of JARQOD010000002.1, forward strand.
GATTGAAACGCAATCGGTGTCTCGTGAGGAGAATGTACCCGTTGCGCCCCTAGTGGTTCGCACGAGAACTGTGGCGACCCAGACCCTAATCGCAGCGCATGATTTGTTAGTCCTGGGATCTAGGGCCCATTGCATTGTTCCAGCCCCCGGGGTGGAAAGTGTATTTGAAAATGAATAAATAGTAAAGAAGAATCGGTGAGATCCATATAGGGTCTACCATAAGTAATATTGTAGAAAGTTTAAGAATGTTTTACAAAATTTTGCACAAGTTGAAGAGTATAACGTATATAATGCATATATATTTTGCTAACCGTAGAATGCCCGGCTGGGTAACCAGAAAAAGTTTTGCACTTTAGTATTATAATAATGTGATATTATATCTGTGTCTTTGGTTTTACAATGGACTTTGAGGTTGAGGACTGTGCCAACCCAGAACTTATTTGTACATAGTTGCGCTTCGGTGCTTTATCTTGGTTTTACATAAACCAGCACAACTACCTCTGAATACAAAAACCCGTGTGGTGTGGCACTGAGTGAGGTCTGCATTCGGATGTCCTGCAGCCCACCCAGGACCCACGTTGAAGGTTTGGTGCGGGTCCTTCACAAGAATACTGTATATTTATTGAATGCTATTTAATATTTGTATTTTTCTATAATGTTTGCAACGTTCAAGATATCCTCACCTCCCGGATGGGACGAATTAATGTTATTGTTGATGTTTTCATGCATAAACAAAATGTCTCTTTTGTATTTTACAGCCCGGGAGTGCTGTCTTTTACCATGGGGGAAAGTGTAGCCCTGGTGTTAGGCACACGCAGTACCCTGGAGAGTGTGTGGCGAGACAGCAGTTTAATGCTAAATACCCATTCACTCAACATACACTAGACACACCCTTAGGGTAGTGTAGTTACTATTGAGGGAGTGGTCAGGGTGTATGTTTGTTGAGTGATTTTGAGTCAGTGTGTGTTTTCTGTCTTCGGACAGAGCAGACGTCTGGAGTTTAGCTGGAGGGAGGAAGCTGTCCAGCCTGCTCATCATCAGTTCAGAACGTGGAGGCTAGTACAGGTGGTCTAATTCACCTCAGCCTAGTCAGAGCTGTACCTCACCTGAATACATTGAAAGAAAGAAGAAGCTTAGTGCAGAAAGACTTCAGTCACCTGTCTCAAGGACAGTGAAAGGTTCAGAGACGTGCTCCTGCCTAGTGATAACTGAGAATCTGTAACTAACTTTGAAGGAAGTGAATGAAGGAAGTGACTACCCGACTTTATGCAAGTGTGAGTGTTTATGCTACCAGCGAGGACAAGGCGAAAGGCACAGTGGAAAGATTATTGGAAAGGTGCTTTTGGATTGAAGAAGTCCTGCACATTGCAACCGGTCACTGGGGACCGAAGGATCACTATTAGCTACAAGCATAGTGGTAAGAAAACCAGGGATTTACCGGACCTTAGGTCGCGGCAAACAGCCCCATATAGTCAGTACGTAACTGGGGTCAGGGGGAGTGAAGACTTTGAGTCCGTGCACGACAAGACAGGAATTCAGCTCTCTCGCAGGAAGGCTCCTACCACAAAACTGACTGGGCAGTACAGCTATGGATTAGCTGGAGTTATTGAGGGAACTACGCTTCAGGCTGGTTGTACTCATTGTATTGAAAGTAAAGGAGGCCCCTAACTTGTCCAGCTGCTGTCTCAAAATACACTCTCCTTGGATCAGCCTCCCTGGGACCTGCCTGAACATCTTACAAGTAAAGGTATGGAAAGACGCTGACCGTGTGAGACTGTGTTATTTATCTGCACCCGACTTCACTAACTTCATAGACTTTGAGGGACCAGTCCCACCTGTAGGGGACCCGACATCTAGCTGCCTCACCATCCCCTCAGAGATCTACAGCAGCGCTGGTACTAATTACCAGAAGACTACAGGTGGCGTCACGAACTGTATATAAATCTATCCCCTGTAAATATATCCCCAACATACGCCAGACCGCCAGGGCCACAGACCGAGCCACCGCTACCTGTGACAAATCCCATAGACTTCTACGGGCTCGGCTCTGAGTACCCCATTGCCCTGGTAATCCACAATTGTGGTGGCGGGTCGAGACATTATCAGTGCTCCAAGGTGTTGTTTTCAGATGAAAGTAAATTTTGCATTTCATTTGGAAATCGCGGCCCCAGAGTCTGGAGGAAGAGTGGAGGCCACAATCCAAGCTGCTGGAGGTCTAGTGTGAAGTCTCCACCATCAGTGATGGTTTGGGAGCCATGTCATCTGCTGGTGTAGGTCCACTGTGCTTTATCAAGACCAAAGTCAGTGCAGCCATCTACCAGGACATTTTAGAGCACTTCATGCTTCCCTCTGCCGACAAGCTTTTTGGAGATGGAAATGTCATTCTCCAGCAGGACTTGGCCCCTGTCCACACTGTCAAAAGTACCAATACCTGGTGTACAAACAGCAGTATCACTGTGCTTGATTGGCAGCAAACTCACCTGACCTTAACCCCATAGAGAATCTATGGAGTATTGTCAGGAGGAAGATGAGAGACACCAGACCCCACAATGCAGACGAGCTAAAGGCTGCTATCAAAGCAACCTGGGCTTCCATAACCCCTCAGCAGTGCCGCAGGCTGATCGCCTCCATGCCACGCCGCATTGATGCAGTAATTGATGCAAAAGGAGCCCGACCAAGTACTGAGTGCATTTACTGATCATATATTTCAGTAGGACGACATTTCGGATTTAAAATCATTTTTCAAGCTGGTGTTATAAAGTATTCTAATTTACTGAGATAATGACTTTTGGGTTTTCATTGGCTGTAAGCCATAATCATCAACATTAACAGAAATAAACATGTGACATAGATCACTCTGTGTGTAATGACTCTATAGAATAGATCACTCTGTGTGTAATGACTCTATAGAATAGATCACTGTGTGTAATGACTCTATAGAATAGATCACTCTGTGTGTAATGACTCTATAGAATAGATCACTGTGTGTAGTGTCTCTATAGAATAGATCACTGTTATGATTTGGTAGCTGAGGAGTGCAGGTAAAAAAGGCAATACACCAGAGCAGTTGGAATCTATGAGATTGCAGTACCCTGACTAACCACCACAACTAGAGGCAGCCGTGGAGCGTTCCTACGTTGGTCCTAGACGCCTCGTCACAGCCTGAGAAACTAACTATACCTAAAGATAGAAATAGGAAAGCTATCTGCCCCGGAGCAGATCCCCAAAGAACATAGAAAGCCCCCAAACATGTAATGGCGGTTAGACAAGAAGAAATACTGACACAGACAGAAAATAGTATGAGCAAACGTTGGGGCCCAAACTATCTAAATAGAAAAGGATAGGAAGGGCACTTACTGCAATCCCAAAAAACCCTGAAAAGCACCAACTCTACTAATTTCAAAAACACCTGAGATCACACGACCTCTACCACCTAAATTAGTTCTCTGGTATAACAAAATCAAAACAGCAGCCACTGAAAAAACTGGAAAAAGCAAATGTACAAAACATCAGTGGCTGAACTAAACTGAGAGGGCAAAAGGCCCCCACAGAAGTGCAGGACAAAAAGCAAAAATCAAGCACAAAAACAAAAAGAAGAAAATGTCTTAGGCTAGTTTCACATTTCCGGCGGGCGCCTTGCGGCGCCCCCGACATTTTGCCGCAGCGCCGCATGTGAAAACCTTTCACACTTCCAGCGGCAAAAATGCGTTTTTTTGCCGGATGGTTTCTGATGCTTGGAGAGATAAGAAACCATCCGGCAAAAACAAAAAACGTTACATGCAGCGTTTTTTCCGGACGCCGCAATGTACATTTGCGCCGCATCCGGACAAGACCGCATGCAACGCATTGACATGCGGCGCCATCCGGCGCTAATGCATGTCAATGCGAAAAAAGCCGCATGCGGCGCATCAGATTTTCAGATGCGGCGCTGCGGCAAAATGCCGGGGGCGCCTCCAGGCGCCCGCCGGAAATGTGAAAGAGGCCTTATCTGTTAGCAGGAGATGCAGACACGACACAGCAGGCTACAAAGGAAACAGGAATAAAGGATTGAGACCAGAACAATTGATCACAGGCAACCCTGATAGGAAGGCGACTCCCTTATATAAGACCAGTCAGTAACACCTGATTCCCAATCCTCACAATCTTCACTGGACAGTCCAGTACCGCTTGTAACCACCAGAGGGAGCCTCTGCTCAGAACTCATCTCAAGTCCATTCACAACAGTACCCCCCCCTTGAGGAGGGGTCACCGAACCCTCACTTGAGCAACCAGGTCGGTCAGGATGAGTTCTATGATACGCACGGATGAGTCTCCTAGCATGGATGTCTGAAGCAAACACCCAAGAATTGTCTTCCTGACCATAACCTCTCCACTTAACCAAATACTGGAGTTTCCGTCTAGAAAAACGAGAATTCAATATTTTCTCAACCACAAACTCCATATTGCCCTCAACCAGAACAGGGTCAGGAGGCAAAGCAGTAGGAACCACTGGCTCAACAAACCTCTTTAACAAGGACTTGTGGAACACGTTATGGATCTTAAATGTCCCTGGAAGAAGCAAACGAAAAGAAACAGGATTAAGAATCTCCATGATCTTATAAGGTCCAATGAACCTAGGTTTAAATTTAGAAGATGCCACTCTCATAGGAATATTTTTTGAGGACAACCAGACCAAGTCCCCCACTTTAAACCGAGGACCATCAGTCCTATGCCGGTTAGCAAACCGCTGGGCCCTCTCCTGAGAAAGGGACAACCTCTCTACTACCTGGTCCCAAATCTGTTGCATACACAACAAAGTCAACACCTAGACAGGCAGAAGCCTCCGTCTGTCCTGAAGAAAATTGAGGGTGAAACCCAGAATTACAGAAAAATGGAGACATCAAAGTGGCAGAGCTAGCCCTATTATTAAGAGCAAACTCAGCCAAAGGCAAAAAAGAGACCCAGTCATCCTGATCAGCAGACACAAAGCATCTCAGATAAGTCTCCAATGTCTGGTTTGTTCTCTCAGTTTGACCATTGGTCTGAGGATGAAACGCTGAGGAGAAAGACAACTGAACACCAAGCTTAGAACAAAAGGTCCTCCAAAATCTGGAAACAAACTGGACTCCTCTGTCAGACACAATGTTCTCAGGAATGCCGTTTAAACGAACCACGTGCTGAAGAAACAAAGGCACCAATTCAGAGGAGGAAGGCAACTTAGGTAATGGCACAAGATGTATCATCTTGGAAAACCTATCACAAATCACCCAGATGACGGTCATTCTCTGAGAAACAGGGAGGTCGGAAATGAAATCCATAGAGATATGGGTCCATGGTCTCTTGGGCACAGGCAATGACATCAACAAACCACTAGAGCGAGAGCAAGGCTTGGAGCGAGAGCAAGTCCCGCAGGACTGCACAAATTCCCTGACATCACGAGACAAGGTAGGCCACCAAAAGGACGACTAACCAAGTCTCTGGTAACAAAAATTCCGGGATGACCGGCCAACGCGGAACAATGAATCTCAGACATCACACTCTTTTTCCACTGGTCCGGGACAAACAATTTCCCAACAGGGCAGCGTTCGGGCCTATCCTCCTGACACCCCTCCAGAGCCAGTCTCAAATTGGGCGAGATGGCGGAAAGAACTACACCTTCTTTCAAAATAACAGAAGGATCAGATACCTCAGGAGAGTCCGCAAGGAAACTCCTCGAGAGGGCATCTGCCTTAAAATTCTTAGTGCCAGGAAGAAAGGAAACCACAAAATTAAAACGTGTGAAAAACAAGGCCCACCTGGCCTGTCTAGGATTAAGTCGCTTGGCAGATTCCAGATAAACCAGATTCTTATGGTCCGTAAGTACCACCACCTGATGTTTGGCTCCCTCCAGCCAATGTCTCCACTCTTCAAAAGCCCACTTCATGGTCAATAACTCCCGATTACCAACGTCATAATTACGTTCAGTAGGAGAAAATTTTCGAGAGAAAAAGGCACAAGGGTTATTTTTAGAGGTCTCTGGATCTCTTTGATACAAAACGGCACCTGCCCCAATTTCAGAGGCATCAACCTCCACCTGAAATGGCAGAGAAACATCAGGCTGCCGTAGAACAGGAGCAGAAGTGAATCTCTGCTTAAGTTCCTGAAATGCAGAGACTGCCTCAGGAGGCCAATTCACCACATCAGAACCCTTTTTGGTCAAATCAGTTAATGGTTTAACAATAACCGAGAAATTACCAATAAATTTACGATAAAAATTGGCAAAACCCAAAAATCTTTGAAGATCCTTTAATGAAGTAGGTTGGACCCAATCACAGATGGCCTGAACCTTGACCGAGTCCATTTCAATAACAGATGGGGACAAAATGAATCCCAAAAATGAGATCCTCTGTACGCCAAAAAGACACTTTGATCCCTTCACATACAGAGCATTCTCTCTCAAAATCTGGAATACAGTTCGAACATGTTTCACATGAGAGTCCCAGTCATTAGAAAAAATCAAGATATCATCCAAATAAACAATCAGAAATTTATCCACAAAATCCCTGAAAATGTCATTCATGAAGGACTGGAAGACAGAAGGAGCATTAGTGAGCCCAAAGGGCATCACAAGGTACTCAAAATGCCCCTCAGGGTGTTAAATGCCGTATTCCATTCATCCCCGTGCTTAATGCGAATAAGGTTATATGCCCCCCTGAGGTCAAGCTTGGTAAACCAAGTAGCGTCTTTCACCCTGGAAAACAGGTCAGAAATCAAGGGTAACGGATATTGATATTTCACAGTAATATTGTTCAAAAGACGATAATCAATACACGGCCTTAATGAACCATCCTTTTTGGCCACAAAGAAAAAACCGGCACCTAAGGGTGAAGAGGATGGTCTGATATGACCCTTCTCCAATGACTCCTTGATATAAGACCGCATAGCGTCATGTTCAGGTACAGACAAGTTAAAAAGGCGACCTTTAGGGAATTTACTACCAGGCACTAATTCAATAGCGCAGTCATAGCTCCTATGGAGAGGCAAGGATGCAGATTTACTTTCGCTAAACACATCAGAAAAATCAATCAAAAAGTCAGGAACATCCTGAGCCTGGGGGGAGGAAGAAAAAACAGGAGTGTTGGTATTAACACATTGGCAGCCCCAACTGGTTACAGACACAGATTTCCAATCCAAAACAGGATTATGAGACTGTAACCAAGGGAAACCCAGCACGATAATGTCATGCAGATTATACAGAACCAAAAATTTGCAGCTCTCCTGATGATCAGGTTCAACCCTCATTAAACCTGAGTAGAGAACTGAGGTTTATTCTCAGCCAAAGGGGTAGAATCGATCCCCAGTAGGGGAATAGACTTCTGTAGGGGTATCAAGGGAAACCCGCAACGTTTAGCAAAATCAAAATCCATCAGGTTAATAGCTGCTCCCGAATCAACGAAAGCCTGAGCAGAAAATGAGGACAGAGAGCATATCAGAGTAACAGTTAATAAAAACTTAGTCTGAACACTACCCAAGACAACTGAGCGTGCAAAACGTCTTCCCCACTTAGGGCAGACTGAAATAGCATGAGAGGCATCACCACAGTAGAAACATAACCCATTGCGCTTTCGAAACTCATGACGCTGTGCCCCAGAAACCACTCTATCACACTGCATGGGTTCAGAAGCAGGTTCACAAGGCAACACTATTCCACGCATACTTCTCCGCTCACGCAAACGTCTGTCAATTTGAATCGCTAATGACATAGAATCATTGAGACCAGAGGGGATAGGGAATCCCACCATAACATCCTTTACATTATCTGACAGACCCTTCCGAAAAAGGGCTGCCAAAGCGTCGTCATTCCATTTGGTCAAGACTGCCCACCTGCGGAATCTCTGACAGTATAACTCAGCGTCATCAAGCCCCTGATTTAATGCCAACAAGGCTTTTTCAGCTTGATCAGTGACATTAGGCTCATCGTACAATAACCCCAAGGCCTGAAAATATGCATCAACATCACTCAAAACAGGATCCCCAGGTGTCAGGGAAAAAGCCCAATCCTGAGGATCGCCGCGCAGGAGAGAGATGACAATTTGAACCTGCTGCGCTGCGTTCCCTGAGGACTTAGATTTTAAGGCAAAAAACAATTTACAATTATTTTTGAAATTCAGAAACTTGGCTCGATCCCCTGAAAACAAATCTGGCATGGGAATCCTAGGTTCCACAACAGGCAACCTAGCAAGATAGGTAGCAATACTCCGAACCTCAGTGGCAAGCTGATCCACACGGCCAGACAACTGTGCAAACTCCATTGAGAGAAAAAATCCTCCCCAGCACCCAGAGATACAGAGGAGAAAAAAAAAATGCAACAAACAGAAAAATATCTCTGACAACTCTGACAACCTTTTTTTTTTTTTTTTTTCTTTCACAATATTTTTCCCTTCTGTGAGTACCATATAATTTTCAGTTTAGGCCGGTGATACTGTTATGATTTGGTAGCTGAGGAGTGCAGGTAAAAAAGGCAATACACTAGAGCAGTTGGAATCTATGAGATTGCAGTACCCTGACTAACCACCACAACTAGAGGCAGCCGTGGAGCGTTCCTACGTTGGTCCTAGACGCCTCGTCACAGCCTGAGAAACTAACTATACCTAAAGATAGAAAGAGGAAAGCTATCTGCCCCGGAGCAGATCCCCAAAGAACATAGAAAGCCCCCAAACATGTAATGGCGGTTAGACAAGAAGAAATACTGACACAGACAGAAAATAGTATGAGCAAACGTTGGGGCCCAAACTATCTAAATAGAAAAGGATAGGAAGGGCACTTACGGCAATCCCAAAAAACCCTGAAAAGCACCAACTCTACTAATTTCAAAAACACCTGAGATCACACGACCTCTACCACCTAAATTAGTTCTCTGGTGTAACAAAATCAAAACAGCAGCCACTGAAAAAACTGGAAAAAGCAAATGTACAAAACATCAGTGGCTGAACTAAACTGAGAGGGCAAAAGCCCCCGGAGGGGACCCTGAAGGCCCCCACAGAAGTGCAGGACAAAAAGCAAAAATCAAGCACAAAAACAAAAAGAAGAAAATGTCTTATCTGTTAGCAGGAGATGCAGACACGACACAGCAGGCTACAAAGGAAACAGGAATCAAGGATTGAGACCAGAACAATTGATCACCGGCAACCCTGATGGGAAGGCGACTCCCTTGTATAAGACCAGTCAGTAACACCTGATTCCCAATCCTCACAATCTTCACTGGACAGTCCAGTACCGCTTGTAACCACCAGGGGGAGCCTCTGCTCAGAACTCATCTCAAGTCCATTCACAACAGATCACTCTGTGTGTAATGACTATAGAATAGATCACTCTGTGTGTAGTGACTCTATAGAATAGATCACTCTGTAATGACTAGAGAATAGATCACTCTGTGTGTAATGACTCTATAGAATAGATCACTGTGTGTAATGACTCTATAGAATAGATCACTCTGTGTGTAATGACTCTATAGAATAGATCACTCTGTGTGTAATGACTCTATAGAATAGATCACTGTGTGTAATGACTCTATAGAATAGATCACTCTGTGTGTAATGACTCTATAGAATAGATCACTCTGTGTGTAATGTCTCTATAGAATAGATCACTCTGTGTGTAATGACTATAGAATAGATCACTCTGTGTGTAGTGACTATAGAATAGATCACTCTGTGTGTAATGACTCTATAGAATAGATCACTCTGTGTGTAATGACTCTATAGAATAGATCACTCTGTGTGTAATGTCTCTATAGAATAGATCACTCTGTGTGTAATGACTCTACAGAATAGATCACTCTGTGTGTAATGACTCTATAGAATAGATCACTCTGTGTGTAATGACTCTATAGAATAGATCACTCTGTGTGTAATGACTCTATAGAATAGATCACTCTGTGTGTAATGACTATAGAATAGATCACTCTGTGTGTAATGTCTCTATAGAATAGATCACTCTGTAATGACTAGAGAATAGATCACTCTGTGTGTAATGACTCTATAGAATAGATCATTCTGTGTGTAATGACTCTATAGAATAGATCACTCTGTGTGTAATGACTCTATAGAATAGATCACTCTGTGTGTAATGTCTCTATAGAATAGATCACTCTGTGTGTTATGACTATAGATTAGATCACTCTGTGTGTAGTGACTCTATAGAATAGATCACTCTGTAATGACTAGATAATAGATCACTCTGTGTGTAATGACTCTATAGAATAGATCACTGTGTGTAATGACTCTATAGAATAGATCACTCTGTGTGTAATGACTCTATAGAATAGATCACTCTGTGTGTAATGACTCTATAGAATAGATCACTCTGTGTGTAATGACTCTATAGAATAGATCACTGTGTGTAATGACTCTATAGAATAGATCACTCTGTGTGTAATGACTCTATAGAATAGATCACTCTGTGTGTAATGTCTCTATAGAATAGATCACTCTGTGTGTAATGACTATAGAATAGATCACTCTGTGTGTAATGACTCTATAGAATAGATCACTCTGTAATGACTATAGAATAGATCACTCTGTGTGTAATGACTCTATAGAATAGATCACTCTGTGTGTAATGACTCTATAGAATAGATCACTCTGTGTGTAATGACTATAGAATAGATCACTCTGTGTGTAATGACTCTATAGAATAGATCACTCTGTGTGTAATGACTCTATAGAATAGATCACTCTGTGTGTAATGTCTCTATAGAATAGATCACTCTGTGTGTAATGACTCTACAGAATAGATCACTCTGTGTGTAATGTCTCTATAGAATAGATCACTCTGTGTGTAATGTCTCTATAGAATAGATCACTCTGTGTGTAATGACTCTATAGAATAGATCACTCTGTGTGTAATGACTCTATAGAATAGATCACTCTGTGTGTAATGACTCTATAGAATAGATCACTCTGTGTGTAATGACTCTATAGAATAGATCACTGTGTGTAATGACTATAGATAGATCACTCTGTGTGTAATGACTCTATAGAATAGATCACTCTGTAATGACTAGAGAATAGATCACTCTGTGTGTAATGACTCTATAGAATAGATCACTCTGTGTGTAATGACTCTATAGAATAGATCACTCTGTGTGTAATGACTCTATAGAATAGATCACTCTGTGTGTAATGTCTCTATAGAATAGATCACTCTGTGTGTAATGACTCTATAGAATAGATCACTCTGTAATGACTATAGAATAGATCACTCTGTGTGTAATGTCTCTATAGAATAGATCACTCTGTGTGTAATGACTCTATAGAATAGATCACTCTGTGTGTAATGACTATAGAATAGATCACTCTGTGTGTAATGACTCTATAGAATAGATCACTCTGTGTGTAATGACTCTATAGAATAGATCACTCTGTGTGTAATGTCTCTATAGAATAGATCACTCTGTGTGTAATGACTCTACAGAATAGATCACTCTGTGTGTAATGTCTCTATAGAATAGATCACTCTGTGTGTAATGTCTCTATAGAATAGATCACTCTGTGTGTAATGACTCTATAGAATAGATCACTCTGTGTGTAATGACTCTATAGAATAGATCACTGTGTGTAATGACTATAGAATAGATCACTCTGTGTGTAATGACTCTATAGAATAGATCACTCTGTAATGACTAGAGAATAGATCACTCTGTGTGTAATGACTCTATAGAATAGATCACTCTGTGTGTAATGACTCTATAGAATAGATCACTCTGTGTGTAATGACTCTATAGAATAGATCACTCTGTGTGTAATGTCTCTATAGAATAGATCACTCTGTGTGTAATGACTCTATAGAATAGATCACTCTGTAATGACTATAGAATAGATCACTCTGTGTGTAATGTCTCTATAGAATAGATCACTCTGTGTGTAATGACTCTATAGAATAGATCACTCTGTAATGACTATAGAATAGATCACTCTGTGTGTAATGACTCTATAGAATAGATCACTCTGTGTGTAATGACTATAGAATAGATCACTCTGTGTGTAATGACTCTATAGAATATAGGAGATTCATTTTTTGTATCGAAGAACTGAAATAAATTAACTTTTTGATGATATTCTAATTTTGTGAGAAGCACCTTTATATTCTTACACATAGGAGCAGTATTATAGTAGTTATATTCTTGCACATAGGAACAGTATTATAGTAGTTATATTCTTATACATAGGGGCAGTATTATAGTAGTTATAGTCTTGTATATAGGGGCAGTATTATAGTAGTTATATTCTTGTATATAGGAGCAGTATTATAGTAGTTATAGTCTTGTATATAGGGGGCAGTATTATAGTAGTTATATTCTTATACATAGGGGCAGTATTATAGTAGTTATAGTCTTGTATATAGGGGCAGTATTATAGTAGTTATATTCTTGTACATAGGAGCAGTATTATAGTAGTTATATTCTTGTATATAGGGGCAGTATTATAGTAGTTATATTCTTGTATATAGGAGCAGTATTATAGTAGTTATATTCTTGTACATAGGGCAGTATTAAGTAGTTATATTCTTATACATAGGGGCAGTATTATAGTAGTTATAGTCTTGTATATAGGGGGCAGTATTATAGTAGTTATATTTTTGTACATAGGGGCAGTATTATAGTAGTTATATTCTTGTACATAGGAGCAGTATTATAGTAGTTATATTCTTATACATAGGGGCAGTATTATAGTAGTTATATTCTTATACATAGGAGCAGTATTATAGTAGTTATATTCTTATACATAGGGGCAGTATTATAGTAGTTATAGTCTTGTATATAGGGGCAGTATTATAGTAGTTATATTTTTGTACATAGGGGCAGTATTATAGTAGTTATATTCTTGTATATAGGGGCAGTATTATAGTAGTTATATTCTTGTACATAGGAGCAGTATTATAGTAGTTATATTCTTATACATAGGATCAGTATTATAGTAGTTATATTCTTGTACACAGGGGCAGTATTATAGTAGTTATATTCTTGTACATAGGGGCAGTATTATAGTAGTTATATTCTTGTACACAGGGGCAGTATTATAGTAGTTATATTCTTGTACATAGGAGCAGTATTATAGTAGTTATATTCTTGTACATAGGGGGCAATATTATAGTAGTTATATTCTTGTACATAGGAGCAGTATTATAATAATTATATTCTTGTATATAGGGGCAGTATTATAGTAGTTATATTCTTGTACATAGGAGCAGTATTATAGTAGTTATATTCCTGTACATAGGGGGCAGTATTATTGTAGTTATATTCTTGTACATAGGGGCAGTATTATAGTAGTTATATTCTTGTACATAGGGGCAGTATTATAGTAGTTATATTCTTATACATAGGGGCTGTGTTATAGTAGTTATATAGAAGAAGACAAGACAAGAGAAGACAGTTTAGCAGTCTTGTTATTGGCAAAGCAGCTGGGCCTGATGGCCTCAGCCCACGTGTCCTCACAGCATGTGCCAACCAACTGTGTACTGTCTTCCAGCACCTGTTTAACTGGAGCCTTCTATCACAGGGGGTACCAGAACTGTGGAAGACCACCTGCCTGGTGCCGGTTCCTAAGACTACTTTTCCAACTTTCCTACAAGACTATCGTCCAGTGGCCTTAACATCGCATGCTATGAAGTCCTTGGAGAGAATAATACTCGCCTACTTGTGCCCGAGGGTGAGGGCCTACACTGACCCCCTGCAGTTTGCGTACCAGCAGAGATTGGGGTGGATGATGCGTAGCGTCTCTGCTACATACAATGCATTCGTTCTTGGACAATGATGGAACTGCAGTGCGCGCTATGTTCTTTGACTTCTCTAGTGCTTTCAATACCCTACAGCCGCTCTTACTACGTAATAAGTTGACTGCTATGGCGGTAGATGAGGGGATGGTGAACTGGATAAGTGACTACCTGACAGACAGGCCGCAGTTTGTAAGGATGGGGAGGTGGTATCTGGCAGTGTACAGAGCAGTGTGGGAGCCCCTCAGGGTACAGTGCTGTCACTCTTCCTCTTCTCATTGTATACAGCTGACTTTCAGTATAAATCTGATTTTTGTCACCTCCAAAAATTCTCAGATGACTCCGTGATTGTAGGGGCATTGTGGGGGGCCGGGGGGAGGAGGAATATAGAAGGGTGGTTTCTGACTTTGTGGATTGGTGTCAGACTAACTGTCTAGAACTAAATGTAAAGAAAACCAAGGAGATGGTGGTGAGTTATAGAAGGAAAAAGGAAGATTACATACCAATCACCATTGCTGGCCAGGAGGTTGACATTGTTGAGAGCTACAAATATTTGGGGGTTCACCTTGACAGTAAACTCGATTGGAGGTGTCATACAGAAAAGGTTTACAAGAAGGGAATGAGCAGACTGTACTTTCTGCGGAAGCTCAGGTCGTTCAATGTGTGCAGTAAAATGCTGGAGATGTTCTAACCAGTCCGTTGTAGCAAGCGCCATCTTTTTTGCTATCATTTGCTGGGGCAGTAGTGTGCGAGTAACTGACACTAATAAGCTCAACAAACTTATCAAGAAGGCAAGCGCAGCTGTTGGCCTCCATCTTGACTCTTTTGAGGAGGTATTGGAGGATAGAATTCAGAAGAAGTGTAGGGCAATAATGAACAATAACACACACCCTCTATACGAGCTGTTCTTGAAGCAGAAGAGCACATTCAGCAGCCGTCTAATCCTACTAAGGTGCAAGAAGGAGAAATTCAGGAAATCGTTTGTACCTACTGCTATGGGGATGTATAATAATTTCCTAAGGGTGGTAGAAAATAATGACTGATGGCTGGTGTACTAATGTCAATTAACATTATCTTATATATACCTGAACTACACACTTTTATTTATTATGTAATGTTGGTACACCTGTGCAAGATTTGTGTCCTATTTTATGTATTTTGTGTCCTATTTTATGTAATATTTTATGTACTGCTGTTTGTATTGCTGCTGTAATACTGTAATTTCCCCCCGGGATCAATAAAGTGTATCGTATCGTATCGTATATTCTTGTACATAGGGGCAGTATTATAGTAGTTACATTCTTGTACATAGGGGCAGTATTATAGTAGTTATATTCTTGTACATAGAGGCAGTATTATAGTAGTTATATTCTTATACATAGGGGCAGTATTATAGTAGTTATATTCTTGTACATAGGAGCAGTATTATAGTAGTTACATTCTTGTACATAGGGGGCAATATTATAGTAGTTACATTCTTGTACATAGGGGGCAGTATTATAGTAGTTATATTGTTGTACATAGGGGCAGTATTATAGTAGTTATATTCTTGTACATAGGGGGCAGTATTATACAGCCATGGCCAAAAGTTTTGAGAATGACACAAATATTATATTTTCACATGATCTGCTGCCCTCTGGTTTTTATGTGTGTTTGACAGATGTTTTTTATCACAGACAGAAATATAATAATTGCAAACATATGAGTAACAAAAGCTTATATTGACAGTTAGAATGAGTTAATGCAGCAAGTCAATATTTGCAGTGTTGACCCTTCTTCTTCAGGACCTCTGCAATTCTCCCTGGCATGCTCTCAATCAACTTCTGGACCAAATCCTGACTGATAGCAGTCCATTCTTGCACAATCAATGCTTTAATTTTGTCAGAATTTTTAGGTTTTTGTTTGTCCACCCGTCTCTTGATGATTGACCACAAGTTCTCAATGAGATTAAGATCTGGGAGTTTCCAGGCCATGGACCCAAAATCTCTATGTTTTGTTCCCTGAGCCATTTAGTTATCACCTTTGCTTTATGGCAAGGTGCTCCATCATGCTGGAAAAGGCATTGTTGATCGCCAAACTGCTCTTGGAGGGTTGGGAGAAGTTGCTCTTGGAGGACATTCTGGTACCATTCTTTATTCATGGCTGTGTTTTTAGGCAAGACTGTGAGAGAGCCGATTCCCTTGGCTGAGAAGCAACCCACACATGAATGGCTTCAGGATACTTAACAGTTGGCATGAGACAAGACTGGTGGTAGCGCTCACCTTGTCTTCTCCGAATAAGGCATTATCCTGATGTCCCAAACAATCGAAAAGGGGATTCATCAGAGAAAATAACTTTACCCCAGTCCTCAGCAGTCCACTGCCTGTACCTTTTGCAGAATATCAGTCTGTCCATGATGTTTTTTCTGGAGAGAAGTGGCTTCTTTGCTGCCCTCCTTGAGACCAGGCCTTGCTCCAAGAGTCTCCGCCTCACAGTGCGTGCAGATGCACTCACACCTGCCTGCTGCCATTCCTGAGCAAGCTCTGCACTGCTGGTAGCCCGATCCCGCAGCTGAAGCACTTTTAAGAGACGGTCCTGGCGCTTGCTGGTCTTTCTTGGGCGCCCTGAAGCCTTTTTGGCAACAATGGAACCTCTCTCCTTGAAGTTCTTAATGATGCGATAGATTGTTGACTGAGGTGCAATCTTTCTAGCTGCGATACTCTTCCCTGTTAGGCCATTTTTGTGCATTGCAATGATGACTGCACGTGTTTCTTTAGAGATAACCATGGTTAACAGAAGATAAACAATGATGCCAAGCACCAGCCTCCTTTTAAAGTGTCCAGTGGTGTCATTCTTACTTAATCATGACAGATTGATCTCCAGCCATGTCCTCATCAACACCCACACCTGTGTTAATGGAGCAATCACTGAAAAGAGGTTAGCTGGTCCTTTTAAGGCAGGGCTGCAATGATGTTGAAATGTGTTTTGGGGATAAAGTTCATTTTCTAGCCAAATATTGACTTTGCAAGTAATTGCTGTTAAGCTGATCACTCTTTATAACATTCTGGAGTATATGAAAATTGCCATTAGAAAAGTGAAGCAGTAGACTTTGTAAAAATGAATATTTGTGTCATTCTCAAAACTTTTGGCCATGACTGTAGTAGTTATATTGTTGTACATAGGGGCAGTATTATAGTAGTTATATTCTTGTACATAGGAGCAGTATTATAGTAGTTATATTCTTGTACATAGAGGCAGTATTATAGTAGTTATATTGTTGTACATAGGGGCAGTATTATAGTAGTTTATTCTTGTACATAGGAGCAGTATTATAGTAGTTATATTCTTATACATAGGGGCAGTATTATAGTAGTTATATTGTTGTACATAGAGGCAGTATTATAGTAGTTATATTGTTGTACATAGGGGCAGTATTATAGTAGTTATATTCTTGTACATGGGGCAGTATTATAGTAGTTATATTCTTGTACATAGGAGCAGTATTATAGTAGTTATATTGTTGTACATAGGGGCAGTATTATAGTAGTTATATTCTTGTACATAGGGCAGTATTATAGTAGTTATATTCTTGTACATAGGGGCAGTATTATAGTAGTTATATTCTTGTACATAGGGGCAGTATTATAGTAGTTATATTCTTGCACATAGGGGCAGTATTATAGTAGTTATATTCTTGTACATAGGGGCAGTATTATAGTAGTTATATTCTTGTACATAGAGGCATTATTATAGTAGTTATATTCTTGTACATAGAGGCAGTATTATAGTAGTTATATTCTTGTACATAGGGAGCAGTATTATAGTAGTTATATTCTTGTACATGGGGCAGTATTATAGTAGTTATATTCTTGTACATAGGAGCAGTATTATAGTAGTTATATTGTTGTACATAGGGGCAGTATTATAGTAGTTATATTCTTGTACATAGGGGGCAGTATTATAGTAGTTATATTGTTGTACATAGGGGCAGTATTATAGTAGTTATATTCTTGTACATAGGGGGCAGTATTATAGTAGGTATATTCTTGTACATAGGGGCAGTATTATAGTAGTTATATTCTTGTACATAGGGGCAGTATTATAGTAGTTATATTCTTGTACATAGGAGCAGTATTATAGTAGTTATATTCTTGTACATAGGGGCAGTATTATAGTAGTTATATTCTTGTACATAGGGGCAGTATTATAGTAGTTATATTCTTGTACATAGGGGCAGTATTATAGTAGTTATATTCTTGTACATAGGGGCAGTATTATAGTAGTTATATTCTTGTACATAGGGGCAGTATTATAGTAGTTATATTCTTGTGTATAGGGGGCAGTATTCTAGATGTTTTAGCTTTTTACATTTTTGCACTGACAGCTGTTGTTACATGCAGTTGGGGCATCTGGTAATTATTCATAGTCAATACTAATAGTGTTATCTATGCTGAGGAACAAGGCTGCACCAGTCAGATTGACTTCATGGTCAGAGGGAGGTGACAGGGAAGGGGACAAGGTCTATTTTTACTTGTCCACCCGTGCCCACCCAGTGCCTTGGTCTTTGTTTGTTTCCTGCTGAACAATACCTCCTGAAATAATTGCTTGGTAAGCTGCCAGGAGTCGCTGGGATGTGAGAAGCGCATGCTCCAGAGTCCACTATAACCATGGTCAGACCAAGAAGGGGCAGCAGGACCTGTCATCAACCCCGATAATCAGCTCTTGCTTGGCCAGTGATCAGTCAATGTTGGGAAAGATTTTTGTGGAAAACTTTTCATCCAACTTCCACCTTGTTCCTAACTGGGAATTTCAACACAAAGTAATTAATAGGGAATCTGTCACCTAACATAAAAACAGCATAATATAAAGACAGAGACCGTGATTCCAGCGATGTGTCACATACTGGGCTGCTAGCTGTAGCTTTGATGAAATCAGTGTTTTATGAGTAGGAGATTATCACTAGAGGACTAGTCCTCCATATTCATGAGCTCGAATAGCCCCGCAGTCACTACTGAGCCCCCCACACACTATATAGAGATGATTGGTGAGAGCAAATCATTCAGCCGATGGCCGTCTCTCCGGACTCCTCCATGCCCAGGAGCGCTCACCTTTCCTGAGTATTCTCTCACACAGCGGCTGCCAGACTCCTCTGTCCGAGAACAAGAAGATTGACATGTCAGATCCTTTTGCCCCCGAAATAATCTGTCTTCAGAGAGGCAGGAAACCCCAAAAACATAAGACTGTCTGCCAAACCCACAGATATCACTGGTTACAGCTGACCTCAGTCTCATGTATCTGGGAGCCAGATGACAACAGGTTAATAAATGTACATACACAATGACAGCACCAGCAGAATAGTGAGTGCAGCTCTGGAGTATAATACAGGAGGTAACTCAGGATCAGTAATGTAATGTATGTACAGAGTGACTGCACCAGCAGAATAGTGAGTGCAGCTCTGGAGTATAATACAGGAGGTAACTCAGGATCAGTAATGTAATGTATGTACACAGTGACTGCACCAGCAGAATAGTGAGTGCAGCTCTGGAGTATAATACAGGAGGTAACTCAGGATCAGTAATGTAATGTATGTACACAGTGACTGCACCAGCAGAATAGTGAGTGCAGCTCTGGAGTATAATACAGGAGGTAACTCAGGATCAGTAATGTAATGTATGTACACAATGACAGCACCAGCAGAATAGTGAGTGCAGCTCTGGGGTATAATACAGGATGTAACTCAGGATCAGTAATGTAATGTATGTACACAGTGACTGCACCAGCAGAATAGTGAGCGCAGCTCTGGGGTATAATACAGGATGTAACTCAGGATCAGTAATGTAATGTATGTACACAGTGACTGCACCAGCAGAATAGTGAATGCAGCTCTGGGTATAATACAGGATGTAACTCAGGATCAGTAATGTAATGTATGTACACAGTGACTGCACCAGCAGAATAGAGAGTGCAGCTCTGGAGTATAATACAGGATGTAACTCAGGATCAGTAATGTAATGTATGTACACAGTGACTGCACCAGCAGAATAGTGAGTGCAGCTCTGGGGTATAATACAGGATGTAACTCAGGATCAGTAATGTAATGTATGTACACAGTGACTGCACCAGCAGAATAGAGAGTGCAGCTCTGGAGTATAATACAGGATGTAACTCAGGATCAGTAATGTAATGTATGTACACAGTGACTGCACCAGCAGAATAGTGAGTGCAGCTCTGGGTATAATACAGGATGTAACTCAGGATCAGTAATGTAATGTATGTACACAGTGACTGCACCAGCAGAATAGAGAGTGCAGCTCTGGAGTATAATACAGGATGTAACTCAGGATCAGTAATGTAATGTATGTACACAGTGACTGCACCAGCAGAATAGTGAGTGCAGCTCTGGGGTATAATACAGGATGTAACTCAGGATCAGTAATGTAATGTATGTACACAGTGACTGCACCAGCAGAATAGAGAGTGCAGCTCTGGAGTATAATACAGGATGTAACTCAGGATCAGTAATGTAATGTATGTACACAGTGACTGCACCAGCAGAATAGTGAGTGCAGCTCTGGAGTCTCACACAGGAAGGGGCGGAGCTTGACGTGTGCTCGGTGTCTGCAGCTGCTTGGAAAGATCTCTGCAAAGGAAGGATTTTTTTTTTCCCTGGTCCACCTGCCTGCCTTCCCACAGAGAGACACTTATCCCTGGGACCGTGCGCCGGCTCCCACCCTCCAGCAAGGCGGCTGGGGGTGGGAGGCCTCACATACCAGCAGGAGGCCATACCATCTAGCCGGTCCCAGGGGAGATGGCGAGGAAAAAGCCCTCGGGGGGCCGCAAGACCCCAGGAACCAAGACCCCCGAGGCTGGGACCGTGGCGGTTCCTACTTCCGGAGGAGGAGGAGAGGCGGCCAGCGGAGGTGCGGTGGTGGAGCCCCCCAACATCTGGGGCTCCAAGGCAGCGGGGGAGCCTGTCACCACCTATGGCTCCCGCATCCACGCGCACCTCTGCGAATACGAGGAGGCCGCCAAACAGCTAAGGAGACTCCGGGAGGAGTTGAAGGGAGCACGCATCATGGCGAAGAACAAGCTCCCTGCCTCAAGGAGAGCAGAGGTCACCGCCACGGTGCAGAGGCTGAAGGGGTCAATTACAGATCTGGAAAACCGGAGGGCAGAGATCCTGGCTGGGAGCGGCCCTTTCGAGGAGAAGCTCAAAAACGACGACCGGTTCAGGGCCCTGACCGGTGGGTCTCCTGGGGGGTCAGGAGGCCCCAGCCAGGTGGAGGAGGAGAAGGAGGAAAATGGCGGCTGTGAGGTATCTGCGCCAGTCCCACCTGAAGACCTGGTGAGTGTAAACGCCCAGGTATCATGCAGCGGGATAGCCCCCGAGCAAGTGGCCCTCCCACTGGACTCCAGTAATTCGGAGGAAAGTGGGAGCGAGGGGGAGGATGGCGGGAGTGGTATCAGCAGTGAGGGGGGCTGCCTCATCCTGCAACAAGTGCGGCAGATCGAGTCCCCAGCACGGTTTGGCGAGCTGTTGTTTGGGGATGAGATCTGCGAGGATGGGGCAACCGGGAAGGGGAAGAAAAGGGAAAAAAAAGCCAGAGTCACCACCATAGACAAATTCGTCTATGCTCCCCTTCCTGGGGCCCCCCTGTCCCGTTGTGTGGAACCCGCTACCCACCCCGGCTCGGGCCCTGTGGTGGGTCCGCAGCAAGGGAGCGGGGAGAGAAGAGTCTGCCCGGGTCTGGGTGCCATGTCTGGTGGTGGCAGCTCGGACTCAGGCAGCGATATGGAGAGTGTCGGTGCCGGTGTTGTTGATGGTGGTGGTGCTCGGGCCCAGTCCTCTGTGGCAGCGGGGGCTGGCCCGGCACCTGGAGTCGGTACAGCCAGGGCCGCATCTCCGGCGGCGAGAGCTGGGGTCTCTGGGCCCCCCACACGCGGATCCGCTCAGACTGGATCATTTTTGGGGGTCCAGAGACCAAGAAAGGGCGCGGAGTCTGCCGTAAGGCAGCAAGTTAAAAAGTGCAAGCTGTTGGTCGCTCCCCTGGCGGTGTCCGCGGCAGGGTCGGGGTCCTCTGCGCGTCGATCCAATAAGGGGTCCGCGCCGGGGGCCCCGCCGCCGCTGGGTGCCGAGGGGGAGTGGCCGACCTTGCCAAAAGCGAGTCGTGGGTACAAGAAGGCGGTGGTGGCCTGTGAGGGGGGCGTGTCCTCCTCAGCCGCTGTCCCACCCGCTATTGTCACGTCTGGCAGGGGGGGCGTAGCCTTGCGGGCTGCTGCCTCACCCGCTATGACTGCGGCTGGCGGTGGGGGCGTGGCCTCGGCGGCCGCAGCTCCGCTCGCTGTGCTCACGGCTGGCGGGGGGAGCGTGGCCTTTCGGGCCTTCGCTCTACCCGCCATTGCCGTGACCAGCGGGGGGGGCGTGGCCTCGGCGGGCCCGCTGCCTTCTGTCCCACACCCAAAACAATGCCCGAGAGAGCTGGCAAGGGGTTGCCGTGGTCCCCGGCCCGCTTACCTCCATCTGGTGGTGCGGGGGCTCCGGTGCCCCAAGAGAAGCCAGCACAGGTTTCCAGTGGGGGGCAGGGTGCAGAGGCAGAGCCTGTCCCTGCCCCAAATGTAACAACAGAAAAAAAATGGAGCCAGAGAGCTCAGGAAGTGCTGCTGCTCCTGAGCCCAGGCAGAGCTTACTAGGTGGGCTCTGTTCTGCGGCTCGTAAAGGGGCGGCAGTACTCCTGGGCAAAAACAATACGGGGCAGAGTACCGATCAGCCAGGGCCCCCAGCAGGTAAAAAACGAAACAGCAAGGAAAATAATATTGAAAATTCTGATGAATTGGCTGAGGTGAATGGTATGAGTGAGGTGAGTGACATGAGTGACGTGGATGTGGATGTGGGAGTGAATGCGGAGGGAGTGAGTGTTGGTGTAAGTGGGAGCACGGGTGGTGAGGGAGGGGCTGGCCCATCTGGCCCCCCAGCAGTGAGACCCCGTTCTTTTGCGGGGGTTGTGGCTGGGGCTCCGGGGGGTTCTCGGGGGGTCTCCTTGCCTCCGGACTCTGGGGACGGCGTTTTGCACCGCCGTTTTCTGGAGGCCCTTAAAAAAGGAGAGCGGTCGGTCAATGTAGAGGGAAGAGAGGTGGACTTGTCTTTCTGGTTGGAGAGACATGGCCTGGCCGCCTTCCAAGATAGAAGGGAGGGGGAAACCATTTGGTCCCTCCCGACAGCCGGGCAAGGGCCGGCCAGGAGGAATGTGGTCCGTCTTCGCTGGAGGGGCGGTGAAGCTTGCCCACCCAGGAGTAGGGTGGTGGAGCTCCTCCTGAAGATGGGCTTCAGGGCGACGGACATCTTTGCCCTGATCCATCCCTCGGCCACCCTATTCTTCGACATCAGTTTCGTTCGGCCGGAGGGGCTAGAGCTCTTCTGGTCTAATTACGAGCTGGTGAAGGGGGAGCCCGGATGGCGAGACTTCGCTGTACAGGCGTTGTCTCGCCAAGATACCGTTAAGAGAGTGACCGTGGTGACTTGTAACGAGTCACTCTCCGGCGTTGACATCATGACGTGGCTTTCCCGTTATGGGGAAGTCACGGACGTCCCCAAAAAAAATCGGGACGAGTTCGGTATCTGGTCGGGGGGCTGGACCTTCATGATGAAGTTGAAGGTCTCAGGGGGTACCGTCACCCACATCCCTTCCTCGGCGTTCCTAGGGAGGGACAGGATCCTGGTCTTCTACCAGGGGCAGCCGAAGGTCTGCCACAAGTGCGGTGATCCCCGCCACTTCAGCGCAAGCTGCAAGGTGCAGAAATGTGCCTTGTGTGGTGGGGTAGGTCATCTCGCCGCATCTTGCAAGGACATTCGGTGCCACCTGTGTGGTGACCTAGGTCACCCGTATAGCCGCTGCCCTCGCTCCTTTACCAATGCCGCTGCAGGCCCGGTGGGGGAGACCGTGAGGGGGCAACCACTGGCGGCGCGACCTCTGCTGTGGCAGGTGGTGGTGGCGGGAGAGGGGCTAAGGGGCCAGTGAGGAAGGACAAGGCCAATAGAGGTCCCTCTTACCAGAGGAGACAGGAAAATCGCCACGGGGGTGAGGGGCGGGGAGAGCCTCAGGCAACTGGGGTGATGCCTGCCCTCCCCTCTAGGCCGGTGGCCGGTGTCTCTGAGGCCCCGGGGGAGGAAGAGGTATGCGAGGAGATCAGGAGGTTGGAGAGGGAGGAAAACCTGGCTGACTCCGACAACTCCTCCCAGTATGAAAGTGTGGATGAGGAGGTCACGGATCAGCCTACAGTAGAGAAGGGTGATAAAAAGCGTACCGGAAGGAGGAAGAAGAAGGTGGTTAAGCCTTCCAAACTTCCTCCCCCGACCGTAAGTATGCCAACGGAAGGGCTCACCGGCTCCCCTCTGATCGCCCTCTCCAACCGGTACCAAGCCCTCGACGACCCTGCTGGGACGGAGGTCGGGGGCGAGGGGCCGGGGGCGCCATCTGGGGGGCTTTCAGGGGATGGCGGAGTCTGTCCCCCAGGGGACGCTGTTTCCTCTGGGGGGGGGACAGACCTGGAGCCCGGAGGCAAGGAGACCATGGGGATGGATACCTCGTCTTCCCTAAAACGGAAGGGATCAGACCCCTCTTCGGAGGGGAAAGATGGGAAAGACGGGGTGGGGAAGAAGAAGGCCATCTAACCCAATCACCCATGATGGCGGAACTCACCCCGTTGACTCTGGCGTCCATTAATGTCGCCAGTATTAAGTCAGATGCGGCCAGATTTGCGGCCTTTGATTTTTTCACCCGATTTGAGGCTGAAATTTTGTTTTTGCAAGAGACCCGACTAACAGACATGGGGGCCATCCATAAAGCCAGGAGGGAGTGGAGGTGTGGGCCCTCATACTGGTCTCTTGCGGCCGAGCCGTATAGCGGGGTGGCGGTCCTTTTTAAGACCGCGGAGGTGGAATGCCGACGAGTTATTGAGATAGAAATGGGGAGGTGCCTGGTCTTAGACGTTTTCATGAGGGGACAGGAGCTTCGGCTCATAAACATCTATGGTCCACAATCCAAGTGGGACCGCAAATGTCTCTTCATGAAGATCAAGCCCTTTCTTTTTACGAGCCGGCAGGTGGTCTTCGGTGGGGATTTTAACACCATTACGAGATCCCGTGATAGGGGGGGCCCCGGAGGCCACCTGGCTTACGATAGTACAGCATTAAATAGTATAGCTAGCGAAGCTCGCCTGGTGGATGTCCACATCCGGCACACCCCAGGTCACGGGGGTTTCACCTTTCATAGAGGTAGCTGTAGGTCTAGGATAGATAGGTTTTTTTTGAAGGAGGATGCCATCTTTTCTGCAGTGTCCGCCGTTGAGGTGGAATTCTCCGATCACTGTTTAATTTTCTTTTCTCTGAATGTTACAGAGACGCCCCGGATGGGAAGAGGGCTGTGGAAGCTGAATTCATCCCTGTTGGAAGAAGCGGAAGTGAGACAGTCCTTTGAGGAATTTCTTCAGAGCCAGGTACAGCTTTTGGATCTCTGTAGCAGTAAGTCTGAGTGGTGGGAGATCTTCAAAGAGAGGGTGGCGGGGTTCTTCCGTCAGCTCTCGAGCCTCAGGAGTCTGAACAGGCACCGCTTGTATCAGGCTTTGAGGAGGAAACTCGAGCAGCTCGTCTCGACTGGGGGTGACCGTGAGGAGATCTCCAGGGTGAAGTCTTTGCTCAAGAGGTGTCAGTATGATAGGCACACATCTTTGGTTTTTGAGAGGGATTTCGGGGGTACCGCTCGCCCGACCCTTACAGAAACTGTAAGATGTCAGTGAATTGTAAGATGGTGACAGGACTGATCGACAGTACGGGTTCCCTGAACCGATCCAAATCAGGGATCCTGGAGGTGGTCAGATCCTTCTACTCGCACCTCTTGGAAAAGAGGGATCTGGATCGAGACGGGATGTCGGCTTTCCTGGCTGAGACCATTCCTGAGCCAGGAGATGACCCCTCTCTTGATGTTTTGGTAGAGGCAATCAGGGAAGAGGAAGTGAGACTGGCCATTGATGGGCTTCGGCCCAAAAAATCGCCAGGTCCGGATGGCTTAACATCCGAGTTTTACAAGGCCTTTAGGGACTCCTTGGTCCCCCTCTTGACTGAGGTGTTTAATGAGTGCCTTTCCTCGGGTGCTCTTCCCAGCTCAATGAGGAGGTCAGCCCTGATTATCCTATCAAAGGGTAAGGACTCGTCCCGTATTGAGAACTGGCGTCCCATAGCGCTTCTCAATGTGGACCGGAAGGTTCTGGCAAAGGTGCTGTTTAATCGGCTGGTGAAGTTTGCACCCCAGCTCCTTTCGGGGGCTCAGCACTGCTCTGTTCCAGGCCGCAGTACTTTTAGTGCTGTGCTCGGTGTCCGAGAGGCAGTGGAGCAGGGCAGGGCGGGTCACTGGAAGGGGTACTTGCTGTCCTTAGATCAAGCAAAGGCCTTTGACCGGGTGAATCACGAGTACCTCTGGTCTGTCCTTTTGAGGTACGGTCTGCCTGGGAGGTTTGTAAATTGGTTAGAGACCTTATACCAGGGGGCTGAGACTTTTCCACTCGTGAACGGTTGGGTTGGTCACCCTTTTGAGGTGAGTTCCGGGGTCCGCCAGGGTTGTCCTCTGAGCCCACTTTTATACGTGTTCGCGATCGATCCCTTCTTGAGGAGGGTAGATCGTGGACCGTTGGTGGGAGTCGGGATGGACCGGGCGGAGCCGGGGGCCACTCTGAGGGTGGTAGCGTACGCTGACGACGTCTCCCTCTTTGTGTCCTCGAGAGAGGAGGCGGATTGGGTCATGTCTGAGGTCGAACGCTACTCGGAGGCGTCCGGGTCCATGATCAACCGGGAAAAGTGCGAAAGTCTCTGGCTGAGAGGGGGAGATCCTAGTTTTGATCTCCCGGACACCCTTCCAGGGCCCCAGACCTCCGCCAAAATCCTAGGCATCGAATTTGGCCCCGGGGACTACCCCCAGCAAAATTGGGAGGGCAGACTTAAGATCGCCGCCCAAAAGGTGGACCAGTGGAAGGGTTGGTCTTTAACCCTGAGGGAAAGGGTCAACTTGGCCAAAGGCTTTCTGCTTCCCTTGTTAATATACCTGGGCAGTGTCTGCGTCTTGCCAGAGCCTCTCTGGACACGGGTCTATAGCCTTTTCTTCCAGCTGTTATGGGGGAACAGGCTTAACCTAATTAAGAGAGAGGTCACGTACCGCACGAGGAGACTAGGTGGGTTGGGTATGGTCAACCCGGTGGTGTTTCTGATAAACACCTTTCTTAAGATCAATGTTGCCAACCTCTATTTAGAGAGGGCTCCTCCGTGGGTATTCTCCTGCAGGGTTGGTTTCGGCCTTTCTTCCAGGAATGGGAGACAGGAGGGCAGGTGAAGGACCTGCGCACACCGCACGGACATCTCCCGGCTTATGCTACCCCGGTTCTGAAGGTGATCCGCCGGTGGGGTCTGGGAATGTGGGAAATCAGGACCATGTCGAGGAAATTCCTTGACAGCAGGGTTCTGTTGACCCATTTCCAGAAGCCCCTGGTGCTCAAGGATTGCCCAGGCCGGGATCTGGAGGTTGGGCTTGGGTTATTAAATTCCAAGCGGATCCCCTTGAAGTTTTGGGACTTGGCCTGGCGCTGCTTCCATGGGAGGCTGTATGTAAGGGACAACCTGAAGTGCAGGAGCTCCGATGATCGGGGTTGTCCCCGTGAGGAGTGTGGCGACATGTTGGAAAGCATGGAGCACTTCCTCCTTCAGTGTCCCTTTAATACAGGGGTCTACAACAGGGTGGGTGCTTCCATAGGCTGGCCTAGGCTGGCGTCCCTTTCTTATCCGGAGTGGGCTTATGGGGCATTCAGATCCCTGGGTGGCCGAGAACGGAGCACTTTATTCCTGGTTAGTGTAGTCATTAGGTTCCACACTTGGAGTGCACGGT
Source organism: Oophaga sylvatica (assembly GCA_033576555.1). NCBI lineage: Eukaryota > Metazoa > Chordata > Amphibia > Anura > Dendrobatidae > Oophaga > Oophaga sylvatica. The sequence goes on from JARQOD010000002.1 coordinate 635,258,351, forward strand.
GTTTAGTTTCCACGCAGCGGAAAGTCCTCCCCCAGGATGAGGTGGTTAGAAACATCTTGGGTGACCTGGGGAAGGTGCGCTCTTTGGAGTTCGAGAGGCTGGGCGCGAGGAGGGCCTCTTGGCTTTGGAGGGGTTTCTCCTTTAACGTGCCTTAGGGAGAGCTGGTCTGTGTGAGATTGTTGGTAGGGTAAGATAAGGTGGTGTGGGTGTTGAGGGAGAGAAAAGTAGGGTCAGATAGGGACAGGGAGGGCCAGTTTAGGGATAGCTAGATAGTTCGTTTTGATAAGCTAGGTAGAGTAGGGATAGGTAGGGGCAGGTAGGGATAGTTAGGGTCAGTTTCTTTTCTTTTAGGGGCAGATTTAGTTGGTGAGGGACAGGGTGCGTGTGTTGGTGGTTAGGGACGGGGCCTCTTAGGACTCCAGTTTCCCGGTGGTGGGCTGGTGTGTGGCACATTTAGCTTTTTGTTTTGTAAATTCAGGAAATAATGGATATTGGGCTTGCAGGCGCTGAACTTGGGCCTTGCAAGTTATGTGGTCAGTGTACAGTGTAAATGTTTATAATGTTGTGGTTTAAGCAAAGTGTGGTTAATGTAATGTAATGTGGGTAAAGTAATGTAATGTAGTGTTTTGTGTGGTAGGTCTGTTAATGTAATGTTTTGTATATAAGTGTAAATAGTTATATGTTTGGGGGGGTATAGTTTAGGTTGGGTGGGGGTGTTTGTGTGGGGGGAGGGCATGGAACCTGCCATGGACCCGAAAAATTTTCTAAGGGCATAAACTTTCATGGACCCATCAAGTTTGCTGTGAAAAGGGCATGAACTCATGGACCTGTGGTGTGGTGAGGGAAAAAAAAAGGAAAAAAAAATTAAAAAAAAAAAAAAGAAAAAAAAAAAATTAATTAAAAAAAAAAAATTTCCATATCTTAGTGTATATAGTAGTGTATATAGTAGCGTTTATATATAGGTTGTGTTGTATGTATGGCCAGGTGAGGCCTTTTTTCTTTTTTTTTGGGGAAGTGCGTGATTGTGTGTCAGTGTGAGTGTGTGTGCATGTTTCTTTTATGTCTTATATTTAATTTTGTTTAATGATAATGTCCCTGCTGGGGGTCCTTTGGAGCTGCAATAGTTCTGAAGGAGAGAAAGGACTAAGGACTCTGGACTTTTTGGTTTAATTTTGTTTTGAAGCTGGTTTCTTTTGTTTCTGTTATTTATCTTAGCAATGTTCATTTATGTACAGTTTGAAATTTATTACGGTATGTATGTTTATATTTTTTATAATAAAAAGAGCTACAGGATGTAACTCAGGATCAGTAAAATGTATGTGTGTGGCCCAGCTATGTCAGGCACACATAATCCAGGAAAATGCACAGGAAGGTAATCGCAAAAGCTTGATATCCATTCACGTCACTCACACTTTCAGACACACCCACCAGGGGTATAAGAGGTAGTGACACGTAGCAGTCAGCTCATTTTCAAGCCTTGGGAGACTCAGGAGTGAGTCATTCCCGTTGAGTCAGTCTGTTTCCTGTCTTAGTACAGTGTAGTTCAGTGTCAGTCCAGTCTGGACTTGGAGGATACTGAGAGCTATCCAGTGAGCTCTGGAGAAAGCTGACATTTCCATCAAAGCTACAAGTGCTTATGTTAAGAGCGAGAGCAGGGTGAAGGGCACAGTGGAGAAGATAGATGCTAGTGCACCAGGTACCGGATTACCTGCACTAATTCACCGGACACCGGGGTCCGAAGCGTTGCTAGCGCTTCACGCCTAGTAACAAGATAACCGGAGGCTTTCTGGACCACAGGTCGCAGAAGGTAGCCCTAAGCGCTGATACGTAAACGGAGTCAGGGAGAACAAGGACTTTTAGCAGGGCCCTGCATAGAGGGACTTTGTTCTTTTCAACATCTGATCATCAGAGACATAGAAGGCTCCACCACAATGTCGGCCGGGCTTTGCAGCTATTGAGAAAGCTGGAGATTGCAGAGTTAACTTCGCTTCATGCAAGTTTGGACTCAGATACATATGAAGTAAAGGAGGCCTCTAACCTGCTCAGCGGTTTCCCGAATGTGCATTCTCCACCCCGACCAGCTTCCCGGGACCTGCCTGAAACACCTACAAGTAAAGGTATGAAAAGAAGCTGCATTGTGTGTGACTGAATTATTACCTACACCCTGCATCATCATAGACTTCCAGGGACCCGTCTCACCTGAGGGAGACTTACCACCCAGCTGCCCCCATAACATCCCCTGCGAAGATCCTTATAGCAGCGCTGGTCCAATTGATCAGATACCACAGGTGGCGTCACGAACTACCTATCCTTATAATCCCCTGTAAATATCCCCCATTGCATGACCGTCAGGGCCACGGAACGAGTCCCGCTGCCAGTGACATCTCCCATAGAAATCAATGGGCTCGGCTCCGAGTACCCCATAGCCCTGGTACCACCTCAGTGTGGTGCGCGTCATCTTTTACTTGGCGTCACGAACAGGATCCGAAGCTTGCAAAATTGTGAGTCCTGTGTGCCTATTGACTGTTTTATGCAAGAAAAAGACTGTTTGCTGTTTGTCACTTTTGGCGCCAAATACCGCCATTTTACCGCCATATTGGCGCCCTGAGGCGCTGGTGAAGAAGGTGGGCGTGCATTCGTGGGCGTGTACCCCCCCTGTGGCGCGAAAGTTATGGCCGCCCTCTCAAAATGCTACTATAATGTGCGAGCCTGTCCCACTGCTAAAGAAATACGCCTCCTCTTTATCTTCTATGCAAAAAGGAGGAGACGCAAATCCCGCCTCCACGGAAGGGACCAGATTGTTCCTGATAGGGAACACAGTCTGGCCTGGAGAGAGATGGCGGAAGGACAGGAGAATCTGTGTGGAGGAGCGGAGGCGTACAAACCCTGCTCCCCGGAGGATTTACTGCCTGTGCCGGAGCTGTCCCCAGATCGGGACACTGACCCCGCTATGCTGGAATGAAAGAGAGAAAATGCGGTGCTCAGAAGACTAATCCAGCGTCATGCAGACTTGGAGGAGACCGAGAGACGCTGGCGTGCCCAGACACAGCGGCTGCTGTGGGACGCAGTGTTCTCTCCCACAGACATCACCCCATCACTTGATTTTCCAAAGTCCCTGCTGAAGAAGGCTGATGGACAACCGGAAGCTACCCCCAAAAGTGCTGTACCTGATCCCACCGGTGGAGAGGTGGAGGAGAAGGAGGCTGAGGAGGCCCTGCCAGTACCGGAGTGCCAGCCAGGCCAGGAGGCCGCAGCAGACTACGATTCCCCGGTAGGGACACCGGAGGGGTCCCAGCCATCACTGCCGGAAATAGACTGGGACGAGATGGCGCGATTGGATGACGTGACTTATGCCGTTCAGTGGGAAAGTGAGTGGTGACGTCGTGAGGAAGAGCAGCGACGCCGACAGGGAGAAAGTGAGGAGCAGCGGTCCCGTCAGCGGAGCCATGAGAAGTTCATCGCCGACAAAGAGATGGTCCGTAAAGATAAAGGTACCCTACGGGAACCGCGGCGCCAGGGGTGCATCGTAGAATTTCAGCTCCGCAAGGGCTGGGGCTTTATTCGGGAACCGGGCCTATATCCGGGGTCTTCGTAAGCCGCCGGGATGTGGAGTCCCACACTGCCCATCGGTCATCCGGGAAGGGATCTGGTAAATGGGGACATCGTTAATTACACCCGGCACTGGGGTTTAAAGGGATGGTATGCCCTAAATGTTTCCATTGTCAGAGACCCCGTCCCCGACGCCGGTAACGTACACAATGCCGCAACGTCCCAGTCCCGGGCCCCAACAGCACCAGGCCGTGCCCCGGCATCGCTCCCTGCGTACTCCTCTCGATCTACGTCGCCCTTCGCATCGCAGCCAACGTCACAGTCAGCACTGCCGCCTATGCCCCGACCTGCATCGCAACCTGCATCGCAAACTGCATCGCAACCTGCATCGCAAACTGTATCGCAAACTGCATCGCAAGTTACTGCGGCATCTTCAGCAACGCCACTTGCATCATACTTAAAAGAAGTACCCGGTGGGACCACAGTGAGAACTGTCGCTACCCAGACCTACATAGCAGGATACGATATGCTGGTAATGGGAACCCAAGGGCATCGTGTTATTCTGTCCCCAGGGATGGAAAAGGTCAATGTCGCCACTACTAAGAAGGAAGATAAAAGCCAGTAGGACCCAGACAGGGGTTTACTGCAACTGAAGAATGTAAAAAGTTTTTGAAGAAGAAGTTTTGCCAATTTGCACTTTATTAATGTTTAATAATATGATGATGATGTTTACATATTTAAGTGGAATACCCGGCTGGGTAAAGAGTTAAAAAGCTAAAGAGTAAATGTGATGATGATTGCATAGTTTGCATAAAATACCCCAGTTGAGTTAAAGTGAAAGTGAAGAATTAATGATTTCATGATATGTGTTTTAACCCTGCATGGACTGCGTGGCTGTGGACTGTGCCAGCCCAAGAACTTTCAATGTAAATAGTTTGCACTACGGTGCCTTATCTTGGTTTTACACAAAGCCTTGAATTACCTCTGAAGAAAAACCCGTATGGTGTGGCCTAGAGTGAGGTCTGCAGTCAGAAGTCCTGCAGCCCACCCAGGACCCACGTGGGAGGTTTTTGGTGCGGGTCCTCCACAAGAATATTGTCTAGTATTTATGGAAATGTTTTGATACTTTTGATACTTTTGTATTTTTCTAATGTACAAATTGTAACGTTCAAGAAGTCTTACCTCCCGGATGGGAAGTGTTAAAATGTTGTTGTTATATGCAAAACAAATATGTTTTCTTTTTCTCTTTTACAGCCCGGGAGTGCTGTGTTTAACCAAGGGGGGATGTGTGGCCCAGCTATGTCAGGCACACATAATCCAGGAAAATGCACAGGAAGGTAACCGCAAAAGCTTGATATCCATTCACGTCACTCACACTTTCAGACACACCCACCAGGGGTATAAGAGGTAGTGACACGTAGCAGTCAGCTCATTTTCAAGCCTTGGGAGACTCAGGAGTGAGTCATTCCCGTTGAGTCAGTCTGTTTCCTGTCTTAGTACAGTGTAGTTCAGTGTCAGTCCAGTCTGGACTTGGAGGATACTGAGAGCTGTCCAGTGAGCTCTGGAGAAAGCTGACATTTCCATCAAAGCTACAAGTGCTTATGTTAAGAGCGAGAGCAGGGCGAAGGGCACAGTGGAGAAGATAGATGCTAGTGCACCAGGTACCGGATTACCTGCACTAATTCACCGGACACCGGGGTCCGAAGCGTTGCTAGCGCTTCACGCCTAGTAACAAGATAACCGGAGGCTTTCTGGACCACAGGTCGCAGAAGGTAGCCCTAAGCGCTGATACGTAAACGGAGTCAGGGAGAACAAGGACTTTTAGCAGGGCCCTGCATAGAGGGACTTTGTTCTTTTCAACATCTGATCATCAGAGACATAGAAGGCTCCACCACAATGTCGGCCGGGCGTTGCAGCTATTGAGAAAGCTGGAGATTGCAGAGTTAACTTCGCTTCATGCAAGTTTGGACTCAGATACATATGAAGTAAAGGAGGCCTCTAACCTGCTCAGCGGTTTCCCGAATGTGCATTCTCCACCCCGACCAGCTTCCCGGACCTGCCTGAAACACCTACAAGTAAAGGTATGAAAAGAAGCTGCATTGTGTGTGACTGAATTATTACCTACACCCTGCATCATCATAGACTTCCAGGGACCCGTCTCACCTGTGGGAGACTTACCACCCAGCTGCCCCCATAACATCCCCTGCGAAGATCCCTATAGCAGCGCTGGTCCAATTGATCAGATACCACAGGTGGCGTCACGAACTACCTATCCTTATAATCCCCTGTAAATATCCCCCATTGCATGACCGTCAGGGCCACGGAACGAGTCCCGCTGCCAGTGACATCTCTCATAGAAATCAATGGGCTCGGCTCCGAGTACCCCATAGCCCTGGTACCACCGCAGTGTGATGCGCGTCATATGTACACAGTGACTGCACCAGCAGAATAGTGAGTGCAGCTCTGGAGTATAATAGAGGATGTAACTCAGGATCAGTAATGTATGTACACAGTGACTGCACCAGCAGAATAGTGAGTGCAGCTCTGGGGTATAATACAGGATGTAACTCAGGATCAGTAATGTATGTACACAGTGACTGCACCAGCAGAATAGTGAGTGCAGCTCTGGAGTCTCACACAGGAAGGGGCGGAGCTTGACGTGTGCTCGGTGTCTGCAGCTGCTTGGAAAGATCTCTGCAAAGGAAGGATTTTTTTTTCCCTGGTCCACCTGCCTGCCTTCCCACAGAGAGACACTTATCCCTGGGACCGTGCGCCGGCTCCCACCCTCCAGCAAGGCGGCTGGGGGTGGGAGGCCTCACATACCAGCAGGAGGCCATACCATCTAGCCGGTCCCAGGGGAGATGGCGAGGAAAAAGCCCTCGGGGGGCCGCAAGACCCCAGGAACCAAGACCCCCGAGGCTGGGACCGTGGCGGTTCCTACTTCCGGAGGAGGAGGAGAGGCGGCCAGCGGAGGTGCGGTGGTGGAGCCCCCCAACATCTGGGGCTCCAAGGCAGCGGGGGAGCCTGTCACCACCTATGGCTCCCGCATCCACGCGCACCTCTGCGAATACGAGGAGGCCGCCAAACAGCTAAGGAGACTCCGGGAGGAGTTGAAGGGAGCACGCATCATGGCGAAGAACAAGCTCCTGCCTCAAGGAGAGCAGAGGTCACCGCCACGGTGCAGAGGCTGAAGGGGTCAATTACAGATCTGGAAAACCGGAGAGCAGAGATCCTGGCTGGGAGCGGCCCTTTCGAGGAGAAGCTCAAAAACGACGACCGGTTCAGGGCCCTGACCGGTGGGTCTCCTGGGGGGTCAGGAGGCCCCAGCCAGGTGGAGGAGGAGAAGGAGGAAAATGGCGGCTGTGAGGTATCTGCGCCAGTCCCACCTGAAGACCTGGTGAGTGTAAACGCCCAGGTATCATGCAGCGGGATAGCCCCCGAGCAAGTGGCCCTCCCACCGGACTCCAGTAATTCGGAGGAAAGTGGGAGCGAGGGGGAGGATGGCGGGAGTGGTATCAGCAGTGAGGGGGGCTGCCTCATCCTGCAACAAGTGCGGCAGATCGAGTCCCCAGCACGGTTTGGCGAGCTGTTGTTTGGGGATGAGATCTGCGAGGATGGGGCAACCGGGAAGGGGAAGAAAAGGAAAAAAAAAGCCAGAGTCACCACCATAGACAAATTCGTCTATGCTCCCCTTCCTGGGGCCCCCCTGTCCCGTTGTGTGGAACCCGCTACCCACCCCGGCTCGGGCCCTGTGGTGGGTCCGCAGCAAGGGAGCGGGGAGAGAAAAGTCTGCCCGGGTCTGGGTGCCATGCCTGGTGGTGGCAGCTCGGACTCAGGCAGCGATATGGAGAGTGTCGGTGCCGGTGTTGTTGATGGTGGTGGTGCTCGGGCCCAGTCCTCTGTGGCAGCGGGGGCTGGCCCGGCACCTGGAGTCGGTACAGCCAGGGCCGCATCTCCGGCGGCGAGAGCTGGGGTCTCTGGGCCCCCCACACGCGGATCCGCTCAGACTGGATCATTTTTGGGGGTCCAGAGACCAAGAAAGGGCGCGGAGTCTGCCGTAAGGCAGCAAGTTAAAAAGTGCAAGCTGTTGGTCGCTCCCCTGGCGGTGTCCGCGGCAGGGTCGGGGTCCTCTGCGCGTCGATCCAATAAGGGGTCCGCGCCGGGGGCCCCGCCGCCGCTGGGCGCCGAGGGGGAGTGGCCGACCTTGCCAAAAGCGAGTGGTGGGTACAAGAAGGCGGTGGTGGCCTGTGAGGGGGGCGTGTCCTCCTCAGCCGCTGTCCCACCCGCTATTGTCGCGTCTGGCGGGGGGGGCGTAGCCTTGCGGGCTGCTGCCTCACCCGCTATGACTGCGGCTGGCGGTGGGGGCGTGGCCTCGGCGGCCGCAGCTCCGCTCGCTGTGCTCACGGCTGGCGGGGGGAGCGTGGCCTTTCGGGCTTTCGCTCTACCCGCCATTGCCGTGACCAGCGGGGGGGGCGTGGCCTCGGCGGGCCCGCTGCCTTCTGTCCCACCCAAAACAATGCCCGAGAGAGCTGGCAAGGGGTTGCCGGGGTCCTCGGCCCGCTTACCTCCATCTGGTGGTGCAGGGGCTCCGGTGCCCAAGAGAAGCCAGCACAGGTTTCCAGTGGGGGGCAGGGTGCAGAGGCAGAGCCTGTCCCTGCCCCAAATGTAACAACAGAAAAAAAAAAAAATGGAGCCAGAGAGCTCAGGAAGTGCTGCTGCTCCTGAGCCCAGGCAGAGCTTACTAGGTGGGCTTTGTTCTGCGGCTCGTAAAGGGGCGGCAGTACTCCTGGGCAAAAACAATACGGGGCAGAGCACCAATCAGCCAGGGCCCCCAGCAGGTAAAAAACGAAACAGCAAGGAAAATAATATTGAAAATTCTGATGAATTGGCTGAGGTGAATGGTATGAGTGACATGAGTGACGTGGATGTGGATGTGGGAGTGAATGCGGAGGGAGTGAGTGTTGGTGAGGGAGGGGCTGGCCATCTGGCCCCCCAGCAGTGAGACCCCGTTCTTTTGCGGGGGTTGTGGCTGGGGCTCCGGGGGGTTCTCGGGGGGTCTCCTTGCCTCCGGACTCTGGGGACGGCGTTTTGCACCGCCGTTTTCTGGAGGCCCTTAAAAAAGGAGAGCGGTCGGTCAATGTAGAGGGAAGAGAGGTGGACTTGTCTTTCTGGTTGGAGAGACATGGCCTGGCCGCCTTCCAAGATAGAAGGGAGGGGGAAACCATTTGGTCCCTCCCGACAGCCGGGCAAGGGCCGGCCAGGAGGAATGTGGTCCGTCTTCGCTGGAGGGGCGGTGAAGCTTGCCCACCCAGGAGTAGGGTGGTGGAGCTCCTCCTGAAGATGGGCTTCAGGGCGACGGACATCTTTGCCCTGATCCATCCCTCGGCCACCCTATTCTTCGACATCAGTTTCGTTCGGCCGGAGGGGCTAGAGCTCTTCTGGTCTAATTACGAGCTGGTGAAGGGGGAGCCCGGATGGCGAGACTTCACCGTACAGGCGTTGTCTCGCCAAAATGCCGTTAAGAGAGTGACCGTGGTGACTTGTAACGAGTCACTCTCCGGCGTTGACATCATGACGTGGCTTTCCCGTTATGGGGAAGTCACGGACGTCCCCAAAAAAAATCGGGACGAGTTCGGTATCTGGTCGGGGGGCTGGACCTTCATGATGAAGTTGAAGGTCTCAGGGGGTACCGTCACCCACATCCCTTCCTCGGCGTTCCTAGGGAGGGACAGGATCCTGGTCTTCTACCAGGGGCAGCCGAAGGTCTGCCACAAGTGCGGTGATCCCCGCCACTTCAGCGCAAGCTGCAAGGTGCAGAAATGTGCCTTGTGTGGTGGGGTAGGTCATCTCGCCGCATCTTGCAAGGACATTCGGTGCCACCTGTGTGGTGACCTAGGTCACCCGTATAGCCGCTGCCCTCGCTCCTTTACCAATGCCGCTGCAGGCCCGGTGGGGGGAGACCGTGAGGGGGCAACCCCTGGCGGCGCGACCTCTGCTGTGGCAGGTGGTGGTGGCGGGAGAGGGGCTAAGGGGCCAGTGAGGAAGGACAAGGCCAATAGAGGTCCCTCTTACCAGAGGAGACAGGAAAATCGCCACGGGGGTGAGGGGCGGGGAGAGCTCAGGCAACTGGGGTGATGCCTGCCCTCCCCTCTAGGCCGGTGGCCGGTGTCTCTGAGGCCCCGGGGGAGGAAGAGGTATGCGAGGAGATCAGGAGGTTGGAGAGGGAGGAAAACCTGGCTGACTCCGACAACTCCTCCCAGTATGAAAGTGTGGATGAGGAGGTCACGGATCAGCCTACAGTAGAGAAGGGTGATAAAAAGCGTACCGGAAGGAGGAAGAAGAAGGTGGTTAAGCCTTCCAAACCTCCTCCCCCGACCGTAAGTATGCCAACGGAGGGGCTCACCGGCTCCCCTCTGATCGCCCTCTCCAACCGGTACCAAGCCCTCGACGACCCTGCTGGGACGGAGGTCGGGGGCGAGGGGCCGGGGGCGCCATCTGGGGGGCTTTCAGGGGATGGCGGAGTCTGTCCCCCAGGGGACGCTGTTTCCTCTGGGGGGGGGACAGACCTGGAGCCCGGAGGCAAGGAGACCATGGGGATGGATACCTCGTCTTCCCTAAAACGGAAGGGATCAGACCCCTCTTCGGAGGGGAAAGATGGGAAAGACGGGGTGGGGAAGAAGAAGGCCATCTAACCCAATCACCCATGATGGCGGAACTCACCCCGTTGACTCTGGCGTCCATTAATGTCGCCAGTATTAAGTCAGATGCGGCCAGATTTGCGGCCTTTGATTTTTTCACCCGATTTGAGGCTGAAATTTTGTTTTTGCAAGAGACCCGACTAACAGACATGGGGGCCATCCATAAAGCCAGGAGGGAGTGGAGGTGTGGGCCCTCATACTGGTCTCTTGCGGCCGAGCCGTTATAGCGGGGTGGCGGTCCTTTTTAAGACCGCGGAGGTGGAATGCCGACGGGTTATTGAGATAGAAATGGGGAGGTGCCTGGTCTTAGACGTTTTCATGAGGGGACAGGAGCTTCGGCTCATAAACATCTATGGTCCACAATCCAAGTGGGACCGCAAATGTCTCTTCATGAAGATCAAGCCCTTTCTTTTTACGAGCCGGCAGGTGGTCTTCGGTGGGGATTTTAACACCATTACGAGATCCCGTGATAGGGGGGGCCCCGGAGGCCACCTGGCTTACGATAGTACAGCATTAAATAGTATAGCTAGCGAAGCTCGCCTGGTGGATGTCCACATCCGGCACACCCAGGTCACGGGGGTTTCACCTTTCATAGAGGTAGCTGTAGGTCTAGGATAGATAGGTTTTTTTTGAAGGAGGATGCCATCTTTTCTGCAGTGTCCGCCGTTGAGGTGGAATTCTCCGATCACTGTTTAATTTTCTTTTCTCTGAATGTTACAGAGACGCCCGAATGGGAAGAGGGCTGTGGAAGCTGAATTCATCCCTGTTGGAAGAAGCGGAAGTGAGACAGTCCTTTGAGGAATTTCTTCAGAGCCAGGTACCGCTTTTGGATCTCTGTAGCAGTAAGTCTGAGTGGTGGGAGATCTTCAAAGAGAGGGTGGCGGGGTTCTTCCGTCAGCTCTCGAGCCTCAGGAGTCTGAACAGGCACCGCTTGTATCAGGCTTTGAGGAGGAAACTCGAGCAGCTCGTCTCGACTGGGGGTGACCGTGAGGAGATCTCCAGGGTGAAGTCTTTGCTCAAGAGGTGTCAGTATGATAGGCACACATCTTTGGTTTTTGAGAGGGATTTCGGGAGGTACCGCTCGCCCGACCCTTACAGAAACTGTAAGATGTCAGTGAATTGTAAGATGGTGACAGGACTGATCGACAGTACGGGTTCCCTGAACCGATCCAAATCAGGGATCCTGGAGGTGGTCAGATCCTTCTACTCGCACCTCTTGGAAAAGAGGGATCTGGATCGAGACGGGATGTCGGCTTTCCTGGCTGAGACCATTCCTGAGCCAGGAGATGACCCCTCTCTGATGTTTTGGTAGAGGCAATCAGGGAAGAGGAAGTGAGACTGGCCATTGATGGGCTTCGGCCCAAAAAATCGCCAGGTCCGGATGGCTTAACATCCGAGTTTTACAAGGCCTTTAGGGACTCCTTGGTCCCCCTCTTGACTGAGGTGTTTAATGAGTGCCTTTCCTCGGTGCTCTTCCCAGCTCAATGAGGAGGTCAGCCCTGATTATCCTATCAAAGGGTAAGGACTCGTCCCGTATTGAGAACTGGCGTCCCATAGCGCTTCTCAATGTGGACCGGAAGGTTCTGGCAAAGGTGCTGTTTAATCGGCTGGTGAAGTTTGCACCCCAGCTCCTTTCGGGGGCTCAGCACTGCTCTGTTCCAGGCCGCAGTACTTTTAGTGCTGTGCTCGGTGTCCGAGAGGCAGTGGAGCAGGGCAGGGCGGGTCACTGGAAGGGGTACTTGCTGTCCTTAGATCAAGCAAAGGCCTTTGACCGGGTGAATCACGAGTACCTCTGGTCTGTCCTTTTGAGGTACGGTCTGCCTGGGAGGTTTGTAAATTGGTTAGAGACCTTATACCAGGGGGCTGAGACTTTTCCACTCGTGAACGGTTGGGTTGGTCACCCTTTTGAGGTGAGTTCCGGGGTCCGCCAGGGTTGTCCTCTGAGCCCACTTTTATACGTGTTCGCGATCGATCCCTTCTTGAGGAGGGTAGATCGTGGACCGTTGGTGGGAGTCGGGATGGACCGGGCGGAACCGGGGGCCACTCTGAGGGTGGTAGCGTACGCTGACGACGTCTCCCTCTTTGTGTCCTCGAGAGAGGAGGCGGATTGGGTCATGTCTGAGGTCGAACGCTACTCGGAGGCGTCCGGGTCATGATCAACCGGGAAAAGTGCGAAAGTCTCTGGCTGGGAGGGGGAGATCCTAGTTTTGATCTCCCGGACACCCTTCCAGGGCCCCAGACCTCCGCCAAAATCCTAGGCATCGAATTTGGCCCCGGGGACTACCCCCAGCAAAATTGGGAGGGCAGACTTAAGATCGCCGCCCAAAAGGTGGACCAGTGGAAGGGTTGGTCTTTAACCCTGAGGGAAAGGGTCAACTTGGCCAAAGGCTTTCTGCTTCCCTTGTTAATATACCTGGGCAGTGTCTGCGTCTTGCCAGAGCCTCTCTGGACACGGGTCTATAGCCTTTTCTTCCAGCTGTTATGGGGGAACCGGCTTAACCTAATTAAGAGAGAGGTCACGTACCGCACGAGGAGACTAGGTGGGTTGGGTATGGTCAACCCGGTGGTGTTTCTGATAAACACCTTTCTTAAGATCAATGTTGCCAACCTCTATTTAGAGAGGGCTCCTCCGTGGGTATTCTCCTGCAGGGGTTGGTTTCGGCCTTTCTTCCAGGAATGGGAGACAGGAGGGCAGGTGAAGGACCTGCGCACACCGCACGGACATCTCCCGGCTTATGCTACCCCGGTTCTGAAGGTGATCCGCCGGTGGGGTCTGGGAATGTGGGAAATCAGGACCATGTCGAGGAAATTCCTTGACAGCAGGGTTCTGTTGACCCATTTCCAGAAGCCCTGGTGCTCAAGGATTGCCCAGGCCGGGATCTGGAGGTTGGGCTTGGGTTATTAAATTCCAAGCGGATCCCCTTGAAGTTTTGGGACTTGGCCTGGCGCTGCTTCCATGGAGGCTGTATGTAAGGGACAACCTGAAGTGCAGGAGCTCCGATGATCGGGGTTGTCCCCGTGAGGAGTGTGTGGCGACATGTTGGAAAGCATGGAGCATTTCCTCCTTCGGTGTCCCTTTAATACAGGGGTCTACAACAGGGTGGGTGCTTCATAGGCTGGCCTAGGCTGGCGTCCCTTTCTTATCCGGAGTGGGCTTATGGGGCATTCAGATCCCTGGGTGGCCGAGAACGGAGCACTTTATTCCTGGTTAGTGTAGTCATTAGGTTCCACACTTGGAGTGCACGGTGTGTTTAGTTTCCACGCAGCGGAAAGTCCTCCCCAGGATGAGGTGCTTAGAAACATCTTGGGTGACCTGGGGAAGGTGCGCTCTTTGGAGTTCGAGAGGCTGGGCGCGAGGAGGGCCTCTTGGCTTTGGAGGGGTTTCTCCTTTAACGTGCCTTAGGGAGAGCTGGTCTGTGTGAGATTGTTGGTAGGGTAAGATAAGGTGGTGTGGGTGTTGAGGGAGAGAAAAGTAGGGTCAGATAGGGACAGGGAGGGCCAGTTTAGGGATAGCTAGATAGTTAGTTTTGATAAGCTAGTAGAGTAGGGATAGGTAGGGCAGGTAGGGATAGTTAGGGTCAGTTTCTTTTCTTTTAGGGGCAGATTTAGTTGGTGAGGGACAGGGTGCGTGTGTTGGTGGTTAGGGACGGGGCCTCTTAGGACTCCAGTTTCCCGGTGGTGGGCTGGTGTGTGGCACATTTAGCTTTTTGTTTTGTAAATTCAGGAAATAATGGATATTGGGCTTGCAGGCGCTGAACTTGGGCCTTGCAAGTTATGTGGTCAGTGTAGAGTGTAAATGTTTATAATGTTGTGGTTTAAGCAAAGTGTGGTTAATGTAATGTAATGTGGGTAAAGTAATGTAATGTAGTGTTTTGTGTGGTAGGTCTGTTAATGTAATGTTTTGTATATAAGTGTAAATAGTTATATGTTTGGGGGGGTATAGTTTAGGTTGGGTGGGGGTGTTTGTGTGGGGGGAGGGCATGGAACCTGCCATGGACCCGAAAAATTTTCTAAGGGCATAAACTTTCATGGACCCATCAAGTTTGCTGTGAAAAGGGCATGAACTCATGGACCTGTGGTGTGGTGAGGGAAAAAAAAAAAGAAAATAAAATTAAAAAAAAAGAAAAAAAAAATTAATTAAAAAAAAAAAAAAAATTCCAAAATATCTTAGTGTATATAGTAGTGTATATAGTAGCGTTTATATATAGGTTGTGTTGTATGTATGGCCAGG
>JARQOD010000002.1:635272928-635353893 GCA_033576555.1 Oophaga sylvatica
CCGGCACTTGCCCGGGTGTGCCGGGTGCTGACGCCGGCCCTGGTAAGAAGGTATTGATTAATGATGGGAATGTAGTTCCAGAAATGCTGGGAGTTTACACATATCTTAGAACTGTACAATTCAGAAATGTGAAGATCTCTCGTCTGCCTATCTGTATACAAAGTCTATCTCTACCTTCTATCTACAATCTGTCTTATCTATTTACAATTTATATCTATTTGATATATCTATTCCTATTGTTTATCTATTCATCCTACTACTTATCTCAAATCTACCTAATTTACAGTACAGACCAAAAGTTTGGACACACCTTCTCATTCAACGATTTTTCTGTATTTTCACGACTATGAAAATTGTACATTCACACTGAAGGCATCAAAACTATGAATTATCACATGTGGAATTATACATTACACTTTACAAAAAAGTGTGAAACAACTGAAAATATGTCTTATATTCTAGATTCTTCAAAGTAGCCACCTTTTGCTTTGATTACTGCTTTGCACGCAGAAACGGTGAACGGATGGACTCTACATGCCTGGTTCCCACCGTGAAGCATGGAGGAGGTGGTGTGATGATGTGGGGGTGCTTTGCTGGTGACACTGTTGGGGATTTATTCAAAATTGAAGGCATAGTGAACCAGCATGGCTACCACAGCAACTTGCAGCAGCATGCTATTCCATCTGGTTTGTGTTTAGTTGGACCATCATTTATTTTTCAGCAGGACAATGACCCCAAACACACCTCCAGGCTGTGTAAGGGCTATTTGACCAAGAAGGAGAGTGTTGGGGTGCTACACCAGTGACCTGGCCTTCACAGTCACCAGACCTGGACCCAATCCAGATGGTTTGGGGTGAGCTGGACCGCTCACCGCTTCAATTTTGAATAAATACCCAACAGTGTCACCAGCAAAGCACCCCCACATCATCACACCACCTCCTCCATGCTTCACGGTGGGAACCAGGCATGTAGAGTCCATCCGTTCACCTTTTCTGCGTGCAAAGCAGTAATCAAAGCAAAAGGTGAAGAACCTAGAATATAAGACATATTTTCAGTTGTTTCACACTTTTTTGTAAAGTGTAATGTATAATTCCACATGTGATAATTCATAGTTTTGATGCCTTCAGTGTGATTCTACAATTTTCATAGTCATGAAAATACAGAAAAATCGTTGAATGAGAAGGTGTGTCCAAACTTTTGGTCTGTACTGTATATCGGTCAGTCTCTTACATTGCTATGTAGCTGTCATGTGTGCATTGCCACGAAGATCGTCGCGGTTGCACATTTTGACTTCTCACAGCTGAGCTGCTGTTTCTTTGTGTTTGGCAGCTAGGGAGTTAATTCTGTCTGTGCTCGGTGCTGGGACTGGGTGCAGTTTCTCCCGGCTGCAATTGATTATTTGTTGATTGGTTTCCTTTAAATTCCTGGTTGTCTGCTTGGGGAGTTGCCAGTGAAACCTTCATGCAGACCACAGATAGGAATGAATCTGTATAGACTTTAGTTGTGAGCTCCTTAGTTGTTCTAAGCTCAACTTGGTTAGAGTTTATTTCCCAGACCATTTATGTTCCTTTGGTGTTTCAGTGTGTATGCAAGCGAGTGTTATCCTGTCTGTCTTATATGTCTAATCTGTGTATTTAGCTGAGATCAGCCCATATCCCTTTGGTGGTAATCAGGATCCTTCTTAGGACTGATTACAGGGTTCAGGGTCTGATAGGAGACAGGGTTAGGTTGGAGACTTGGACCTCTGAACCATTATCAGTACCTCCAAGGTGAGGGATTAGTTAGGACCCCAGTTTAGGGTCAGGTTAGATCCCGGTCCACCTCTTTCCTGTTTCAGCTCATCAAGTCCTCAAGATTAACCCTGAGTTCAGCAGATATCGTGTCAGGTAAATCTATTCTATACTTACATGCTGATGTTGCTATACTAGTTGTTGTATAGAGTGTTGTTCCTGTATTAATAGTTTACTGACATTGTATACATATCATTAGACAGCGTGACATTTTCACTGGCCGTAAAAATTATCTCCAGTTACCATGGATCCAGTAGCCCAGCTGGCTCTGCAGTTGCAGGGATTATCCATGGAGCTGACGGACATTAAGTCCAAAGTTTTGTCTCCCCTGGAGCAAACCAGAGTTGAACCTAAAGTAGCTCTCCCGGACAGGTTCACTGGTGGGCGAGACAAATTTTTCACCTTCCGGGAGGCATGTAAATTGTATTTTCGGCTTCGGCCTCGATCATCAGGGAGTGAGGAGCAGAGAGTGGGAATTGTTATCTCACTTCTGCAAGGGGACCCTCAATCCTGGGCATTTTCCCTTCCTCCGGGATCCCCGGCTCTACAGTCTGTAGATCAATTTTTTACTGCCCTGGGATTGGTATATGATGACCCAGATCGGGTCTCTCTTGCTGAGACAAAATTACGTAAGATACAGCAGGGAGATCGTCCGGCGGAGGAATTTGCTTCTGAGTTCCGTAGATGGGCCACAGATACTCAGTGGAATGACCCAGCTCTTAGGAGCCAGTTTTGTCATGGGCTTTCTGATAAATTAAAAGACGTTTTGGCTCAGTATGAGTCTCCTCCTTCTCTGGAGGCTGCTATGGCCTTAGCTATCCGTACTGATAGACGGCTTCGGGAGAGGGGTGAGGTAACCCCACTCCCTGTTGTTTCTCCACCTACCACTAAAGTCCCTTATGTTGAGGTTCCCCTTGTCTGTTCGGATGAGCCTATGCAGTTGGGAGGGACATCATTTCGTAGGAGGGGATTGGCGGTACGCCGCAGGACTAGAAGATGTTTTTTCTGCGGGAAAGAGGGACATTTTGTTGGAGAGAATGTCCATCCCGTGCCTTGTTGAGCCAAAAGTCGCCGGAAAACTGTTAATCCCAGGTTGTGTGGTGGACGACAACCTGGGAGTATGTATTTCATCCGCCAGTTCTTCTCAGTTCCTTGTACCAGTGGAGGTGGTAGTTGGTACGAGAGTGGAGAGATTGTCTGTTCTTCTTGATAGTGGTTCCGGGGCTAATCTGGTTGACGCTCAGTTTGCTCAGGCTCAAGGTATGCATCTGAGTGTATTGGTCAAACCGATCCCTATATTCTCCATTGACGCCAGGCCTCTCGGCCAAGGTAGCTTTGTTCATGAGGTTCATAACATTGACCTTCGGGTAGGGGCAATACATAGGGAACAATTATCTTGTTATGTGTTGGAGGGTCTACCTACTCCCATTGTGTTGGGACTTCCTTGGTTGGTTAAACATAACCCTGTGATTAATTGGCAGTCCAGAGAGATAAGCCAATGGGGTGAGTTTTGCAAAAGCAACTGCATGAACACAGTCATCAGTGCGGTCGTGCCTAGTACATTGCCTCCTTTTTTGGAGGATTTTGGGGATGTTTTCTCTGAGGAGGGGTGTCAGAGTTGCCTCCTCATCGCGTGTATGACTGCTCTATTAATCTCCTTCCTGATGCTAAGTTGCCTAAAGCTAGGTTGTATAATCTTTCTGGTCCTGAGAGGCAGGCTATGAAAGATTATATTTCTGAAAGTCTGGCCAAAGGGCATATTAAACCTTCATCTTCCCCAGTGGCCGCGGGGTTCTTCTTTGTGAAGAAGAAAGATGGAGGCCTACGCCCTTGCTTGGATTTCCGCGAACTTAATCGGATTACTGTTCGAGATCCGTATCCACTCCCTCTTATTCCTGATCTCTTCAATCAAATTGTTGGCGCCAAATGGTTTTCTAAATTGGATCTCAGGGGGGCGTATAATCTGATTAGGATAAAAGAGGGGGATGAGTGGAAAACGGCGTTTAACACGCCGGAGGGACATTATGAGAACCTAGTCATGCCTTTTGGTCTGACTACTGCACCAGCAGTATTCCAACATTTTGTTAATGACATTTTTCGTCACCTTGTGGGGCTGTTTGTGGTTGTATATTTGGACGACATTTTAATTTACTCGTCAGATCTTGTGTCTCATCAGGAGCATGTGAGACAGGTGTTGCAGATCTTGCGAGACAATAAACTATACGCCAAACTGGAGAAGTGTGTATTTGCCGTACAGGAACTTCAGTTTTTGGGTTTTTTGGTGTCAGCCTCCGGTTTCCGTATGGACCCTGAAAAGGTGAGAGCAGTGCTTGAATGGGATCAGCCAGGGGATCTTAAGGCTCTGCAGCGTTTTTTTGGGGTTTGCTAACTACTACCGGAAATTTATTTGTAATTTCTCATCTGTCGTCAAACCTCTCACTGACATGACAAGAAAAGGGACGGATTTTTCTAAATGGTCGGACAAAGCTTGCCAAGCCTTTTCCTCTTTGAAGAAATGTTTTGCTTCGGCACCCGTTCTCATCCAACCAGATGCATCTCAGCCGTTCATTGTGGAGGTGGATGCGTCTGACGTAGGGGTGGGTGCTATATTGTCCCAGGGTCCGTCCCCTGGTAAATGGCATCCGTGCGCTTTCTTTTCTAAGAAATTGTCGTCCGCCGAAAGGAATTATGATATCGGCAATAGGGAACTTTTGGCCATTAAGTTAGCTTTTGAAGAATGGCGTCACTTTTTGGAGGGGGCAGTCCACCCGGTTACCGTTATTACTGATCACAAGAACCTGTTGTATTTGGAATCCGCTAAGCGTCTGAATTCCAGACAAGCTCGATGGTCGTTGTTTTTTACCAGGTTTAATTTTGTCGTCACATATCGCCCTGGATCTAAGAATGTTAAGGCGGATGCCTTGTCTCGCAGTTTCCAGGGGCCGGGAAAACGGATGACCCGGTTCCTATCCTTCAGGAGGGGGTGGTAGTGTCGGCTGTATGTTCTGAGCTTGAGGAGGAGGTGTTAGAGGCTCAGGGGGACGCCCCTGCAGGACCTCCAGGGAGACTGTTTGTCCCAAATCTGTTGAGACAAAAGGTTATTGAGGCACATCATAATTCTGCTCTAGCAGGACATCCAGGGAGTAAGGCTACTTTAGATCTCCTTTCTCGCCGGTTTTGGTGGCCTAATGCTAATAAAGATGTTATAACTTTTGTCGCGTCATGTGGGGTGTGTGCTCACTCTAAAACCCCTCATACCCGTCCGTCTGGGACCCTTTTACCCTTGAAACTTCCGGAGCGTCCATGGACTCATTTATCTATGGACTTCATTACGGACCTTCCTCCGTCGTCAGGGAATACTGTCATACTGGTGGTTGTTGACAGGTTCAGTAAGATGGCACATTTCGCTGCTCTTCCTGCACTCCCTAATGCTAAAATTCTGGCGCAGGTGTTCATTAGGGAGATCGTTAGACTTCATGGGTTGCCTTCTGATGTGGTGTCAGATAGGGGGTCTCAGTTTGTGTCCAAATTTTGGAGGGCATTTTGTTTACGTCGGGGGATGCAATTGTCATTTTCCTCGGCTTTTCATCCGCAGACCAATGGTCAGACAGAGCGTCTGAATCAGAGCTTAGAGACATATCTGTTATGTTACGGTAGCTGAGGAGTGCAGGTAAAAAAGGCAATACACCAGAGCAGTTGGAATCTATGAGGTTGCAGTACCCTGACTAACCACCACAACTAGAGGCAGCCGTGGAGCGTTCCTACGATGGTCCTAGACGCCTCGTCACAGCCTGAGAAACTAACTACACCTAAAGATAGAAATAGGAAAGCTATCTGCCCCGGAGCAGAACCCCAAAGATAATAGAAAGCCCCCAAACATATAATGGCGGTTAGACAAGAGGAAATACTGACACAGAAAGAAAATAGTATGAGCAAACGCTGGGGCCCAAACTATCTAAACAGAAAAGGACAGGAAGGGTACTTACTGCAATCCCAGAAAACCCTGAAAAACACCAACATACTAATTTCAAAATGACCTGAGATCACACGACCTCTACCACCTAAATTAGTTCTCTGGTGTAACAAAAACAGCAGCCACTGAAAAAACTGCAAAAAGCAAAAGTACAAAAACACAGTGGCTGGACTAAACTGAGAGGGCAAAAAGCCCCCGGAGGGGACCCAGAAGGCCCCCACAGAAGTGCAGGACAAAATGCAAAAATATAGCAAAAACACAAAATAAGAAATTGTCTTATCTGATAGCAGGAGATGCAGACACGACACAGCAGGCTACAAGGGAAACTGGAAAGAAGGATTCAGACCAGAACAATTGATCACCGGCAACCCTGATGGGAAAATGATTCCCTTAAATAAGACCAATCAGTAACACCTGATTCCCAATCCTCACTAGTACCGCTTGTAACCACCAGAGGGAGCCTCTGCTCAGAACTCATCTCAAACCCATTCACAACAGTACCCCCCCCTTGAGGAGGGGTCACCGAACCCTCATTTGAGCAACCAGGTCGGTCAGGATGAGTTCTATGATACGCACGGATAAGTCTCCTAGCATGGATGTCCGAAGCAAACACCCAAGAATTATCTTCCTGACCATAACCTCTCCATTTAACCAAATACTGGAGTCTTCGTCTAGAAAAACGAGAATCCAATATTTTCTCAACCACATACTCAAGATTGCCCTCAACCAAAACAGGGTCAGGAGGCACAGCAGCAGGAACCACTGGCTCAACAAACCTCTTCAACAAGGACTTGTGGAACACGTTATGGATCTTAAATGTCCCTGGAAGAAGCAAACGAAAAGAAACAGGATTAATAATCTCCATGATCTTATAAGGTCCAATGAACCTAGGCTTAAATTTAGGAGATGCTACTCTCATAGGAATATTCTTTGAGGACAACCAGACCAAGTCCCCCACTTTAAACCGAGGACCATCAGTCCTATGCCGGTTAGCAAACCGCTGGGCCTTCTCCTGAGAGAGGGACAACCTCTCCACTACCTGGTCCCAAATCTGCTGCATACGCTCAACAACAGAGTCAACACCTGGACAGACAGAAGCCTCCGTCTGTCCTGAAGAAAATCGAGGGTGAAACCCAGAATTACAGAAAAACGGAGACATCAAAGTGGCAGAGCTAGCCCTATTATTAAGAGCAAACTCAGCCAAAGGCAAAAAAGAGACCCAGTCATCCTGATCAGCAGACACAAAGCATCTTAGATAAGTCTCCAATGTCTGGTTTGTTCTCTCAGTTTGACCATTGGTCTGAGGATGAAATGCCGAGGAGAAAGACAATTGAACACCCAGTTTAGAACAAAAAGTCCTCCAAAATCTGGAAACAAACTGGACTCCTCTGTCAGACACAATGTTCTCAGGAATGCCGTGTAAACGAACCACGTGCTGAAGGAACAACGGCACCAATTCAGAGGAGGAAGGCAACTTAGGTAATGGCACAAGATGTATCATTTTGGAAAACCTATCACAAATTACCCAGATGGTGGTCATTCTCTGAGAAACAGGAAGATCGGAAATGAAATCCATAGAGATATGGGTCCATGGTCTCTTGGGCACAGGCAATGGCATCAACAAACCACTAGAGCGAGAGCAAGGCTTGGAGCGAGAGCAAGTCTCGCAGGACTGCACAAATTCCCTGACATCGCGAGACAAGGTAGGCCACCAAAAGGACCGACTAACCAAGTCTCTGGTACCAAAAATTCCGGGATGCCCAGCCAATGCGGAACAATGAATCTCAGACATCACACTCTTTTTCCATTGGTCCGGGACAAACAATTTTCCAACAGGGCAGCGCTCGGGCCTATCCTCCTGACACCCCTCCAGAGCAAGTCTCAAATTAGGCGAGATGGCGGAAAGAACTACACCCTCCTTCAAAATAACAGAGGGATCAGATAGCTCAGGAGAGTCCGCAAGGAAACTCCTCGAGAGGGCATCCAACTTAACATTCTTAGTGCCAGGAAGAAAGGAAACCACAAAATTAAAACGTGTGAAAAACAAGGCCCACCTGGCCTGTCTAGGATTGAGTCGCTTGGCAGATTCCAGATAGACCAGATTCTTATGGTCCGTAAGGACCACCACCTGATGTTTGGCTCCCTCCAGCCAATGTCTCCACTCTTCAAAAGCCCACTTCATGGCCAATAACTCCCGATTACCCACGTCATAATTATGTTCAGTAGGAGAAAATTTTCGAGAGAAAAAGGCACAAGGGTTACTTTTAGAGGTCTCTGGATCTTTTTGGGACAAAACGGCACCTGCCCCAATTTCAGAGGCATCAACCTCCACCTGAAATGGCAGAGAAACATCAGGCTGCCGTAGAACAGGAGCAGAAGTGAATCTCTGCTTAAGTTCCTGAAACGCAGAGACTGCCTTAGGAGGCCAATTCACCACATCAGAACCCTTTCTGGTCAAATCAGTTAATGGTTTAACAATAACAGAGAAATTACCAATAAATTTACGATAAAAATTGGCAAAACCCAAAAATCTCTGAAGAGCCTTTAATGAAGTAGGTTGGACCCAATCACAGATGGCCTGAACCTTGACCGGGTCCATTTCAATAACAGATGGGGACAAAATGAAACCCAGAAATGAGATCTTCTGTACGCCAAAAAGACACTTTGATCCCTTCACATACAGAGCATTCTCTCTCAAATCTGGAATACAGTTCGAACATGTTTCACATGAGAGTCCCAGTCATTAGAAAAAATCAAGATATCATCCAAATAAACAATCAGAAACTTGTCCACAAAATCCCTGAAAATGTCATTCATGAAGGACTGGAAGACGGAAGGAGCATTAGTGAGCCCAAAGGGCATCACAAGGTACTCAAAATGCCCCTCAGGGGTGTTAAATGCCGTCTTCCATTCATCCCCGTGCTTAATGCGAATAAGGTTATACGCCCCCCTGAGGTCAAGCTTGGTAAACCAAGTAGCGTTTTTCACCCTGGAAAACAGGTCAGAAATCAAGGGTAACGGGTATTGATATTTCACAGTAATATTGTTCAAGAGACGATAATCAATACACGGCCTTAATGAACCATCTTTTTTGGCCACAAAGAAAAAAAACCGGCACCTAAGGGTGAAGAGGATGGTCTGATATGACCCTTCTCCAATGATTCCTTGATATAAGACCGCATAGCGTCATGTTCAGGTATAGACAAGTTAAAGAGGCGACCCTTAGGGAATTTACTACCTGGCACTAATTCAATAGCGCAGTCATAGCTCCTATGGGGAGGTAAGGATGCAGATTTACTTTCGCTAAACACATCAGAAAATCAAACAAAAAAAACATCAACATCATCAAAAGGGGCCCCCCAGGTGAGGGAAAACCCAAAACCCTGGACCCCCCGCGCAGGAGGATGCAATTTGAACCGCTGCGTTTCTTTTCCTGAGGACTTAGTTTTTAAGGCCCCAAGAAACAATTTCCCAATTTTTTTTGAAATTCTGAAAACTTATCGACCCCCTGAAAAAATTCGGTTTTGGGGACCTGGTTCCAAACAGGCAACCTAGCAAGATATGCGCAATATTTTAACCTCGGGGGCAAGGGGGCTGCCCACACCGCAACGTGCAAACCCCTTTGGGGGAGAAAATTTTCCTCCCACCCCCAAGATACAGGGGAAAAAAAAAAAAAAAAAAATGCAAAAACAAAAATTTTTTTGGGGAAACTTTTTTTTAAAATATTTTTTTTTTTCCCTTTGGGGACCAAAACATTTTTATGGCCGGTGATCTTTATGTTAGGTAGCTAGGGGGGAAAGGAAAAAAGGGGGAAATCACCAGAGCTTTTAAAATTCTATGGGTTGCAGTCCCGAAACCCCCACAATAGAGGACCGTGGGGGCTTCCTACGGGGGTCCTAGACGCCTCAAAAAAGGGGCCTGAGAAATAATAACCTAAAGATAAAAATAGGAAAGTTTTTTGCCCGGAGCAAACCCCAAAGATAAAAAAAAGCCCCCAAAAAAATTTTGGCGGTTAGACAAGGGGAAAAATACTGACACAGAAAAAATAGTTGAAAAACGCGGGGCCCCAAAAAACTATCTAAACAAAAAGGGAAAACGGGAAAGGGACTTACTAAAAACCAAAAAAAACCCGAAAAAACCCCCAACATACAAATTTTTAAAATCACCGAATCACACGACCTTCCATAAATTATTTTCCTGGTGAAAAAAAACACAGCACTAAAAAATCAAAAAGAAAATTTTCAAAAACACGTGGCGGGGGAAAAAAACTGGAGGGAAAAAACCCCCCCGGGGGGACCAGAAGGCCCCCCACGAAGGTGCAGGACAAAAGCAAAAATATGCAAAAACAAAAAAAAAAATTGTTTATCTGTAGCAGGAGATGCAGACCCCGACACAGCAGGCTAAAAGGGAAAGGAAAAAAAGGATTTGCCAAAACAATTGATCCCCGGCAACCGGGGGGGGGGAAAAAAGTTCCCTTAAATAAACCCCAAACATTAAACCGTTCCCCAACCCACTAGTACCGCTTGTAACCCAGGGGAGCCTTGTAAAAAATCATTAAAAACCTTCCCCCAAACATTTCCCGGGGGTTTTTTTTTCAGAAACCCCAAAAGGGGGGTTTCTTTCTTGCCTCTGGAAAGTTCGCTTTAAAACAGGGGGAGGGGTCCAGGTAAGTCCCGTTTTTTGGGGGATATGGTTTCCACCCCAGTTTTGTATTTCAATGGGGGGGGCCTTTGGGGGTTCCCGAGGAGGGGGCTTTTCGTGTATTTTCTGTGGGGAGGTTATTGAATAATCTGAGTGCGTGGGAACCGTTAAAAGTATGGGGGATGGGGAGAGTTTTGGTCCAGACTGAAAGTGAACGTTTTGGGAGGTTTTTACCCGGGGGAAAAAAAAACTTAAAAGGCCCCCCCGGGGAAAAGGGGCCCCCCTTTTTTGGGGGGCCTAAAGGGGCGTTTTAATTAATCCTTGGCATTTCGTTTGGCCTCCCCCTAGTTTTTTTAAAAATTATAATGTGTTTCCCCAAGTCATTACTTTAAAAGGGGTGGCACCCCTCTTTCCGCACCTCTACCTCCCCTCCGTGTTGGAACGGAACTTGGAATTTTTTAAAATAAAAAAATCATTTACTCACGTCTGAATCCCGGGTTTCCTTTTTCTTGGGCATTGGAAGGGGTTTTTTTTCCCGGGGAAGGGCGTGGGCCCCCCGGGTTTATGTTAACGGATCGTTTGGTTCGGACCTTCCACAGGGAAATCACCCGGGCAGGCCTGGCCCCCAGGGCCCCGGGGCCCCGTAGAAGGGGGGGGACTGTAAAGTGTGCATTGCCACAAAGATCGTCGCGGTTGCACATTTTGACTTCTCACAGCTGAGCTGCTGTTTCTTTGTGTTTGGCAGCTAGGGAGTTTAATTCTGTCTGTGCTCGGTGCTGGGACTGGGTTGCAGTTTCTCCCGGCTGAATTGATTATTTGTTGATTGGTTTCCTTTAAATTCCTGGTTGTCTGTTTGGGGAGTTGCCAGTGAAATTCTTCATGCAGACCACAGATAGGAATGAATCTGTATAGACTTTAGTTGTGAGCTCCTTAGTTGTTCTAAGCTCAAACTGGTTAGAGTTTATTTCCCAGACCATTTTGTTCCTTTGGTGTTTGAGTGTGTTATGCAAGAGAGTGCTATCCTGTCTGTCTTATATGTCTAATCTGTGTATTTAGCTGAGATCAAGCCCATATCCCTTTGGTGGTAGTCAGGATCCTTCTTAGGACTGATTACAGGGTTCAGGGTCTGATTAGGAGACAGGGTTAGGTTGGAGACTTGGACTCTGAAACCATTATCAGTACCTCCAAGGTGAGGGATTAGTTAGGACCCCAGTTTAGGGTCAGGTTAGATCCCGGTCCACCTCTTTCCTGTTTTCAGCTCATCAAGTCCTCAAGATTAATCCTGAGTTCAGAGCAGATTCGTGTCAGGTAAATCTATTCTATATTACATGCTGATGTTGCTATTACTAGTTGTTGTATAGAGTGTTGTTCCTCGTATTAATAGTTTACTGACTTTGTATTTCATATCATTAGACAGCGTGACAGTAGCTCTCCCTCTTATTTTTGACCGCTGTGCACAGAGTTGTTTTCCCTTCATCTATGGGCTGACAATCTAATCTTATTGTATCTATCTATCTATCTCTTATCTATCTATCATCTATTTATTATCTATCATCTATGTTATTATCTTCATCTATCTATCTATTATCTATCTATTATTTATCTATTATTTATCTATCTATCATCTATCTATCTATTATCTATCTATCTATTATCTATCATCTATCTATATATTATGTATCTCTTATCTATCCCACTTGTTTATCTGTTTCTCCATCTTTTATTCTTCATTTCTGTGCACTGAATATTTCGTCGTCTACGAGGCTGACAATCTAATCTCGCTATGTCTCACAGTTTGGTGACAGTTTCCTAATGAGGACCACATCACCCAGTTTATATTTTTTGTTTTGTAGAACCCTTGAACCTGGAATAGTCGCACAATGTCTGGACCCTGGCGGTGACCCCTTACTCTCCATATTACTGTCGATCTCCATACATAAACTGGCAGAATATTGGGAATTGTCCGGGATACAGTGTAATGCAGATTTCACTAAATATTAGGAGTATATACGACGGTTATCGATTTCCGTGGTGGGAATTGTTACACCGCGCTCTTCTACTTATGTTATAGAAGAAGCCCTAAAGGTGGGCGCACAATGTCCGGACGGCCCCTCACCTTCCTACATGCACCAGGATGGAAGCGCAGAGTTTACTTGATAAAAATCCCAAGACATTACTTTCATAAAAGGCCGATTCAAAAAAAAAAATAGTAATGAAACCAGTAAATCCTTTCTGAGTCAGCACTTTGTATCAGTTTGGAAACAAACATCATGCTGGAAGATTGGCACTCGGACAAAGTGGAAGGAGCCTGAGACCCAAGGCGGAGACATTCACCGCTCGCTCTGGTTCTTGGTGACACAAGTTTCTTTATTTCGTGCGAACAAAGAAAATTAAATGTGACTTTTATATGTGCGACAAAGTGACGACGCTTCTCCCCGCTGGGGTCTTTATCACAACGTCGCTACAAAGAAAGAAGACACAATAAGTGACTAATAGAATGATCACAGGCATCAATCATCAATATGTATCAGACATCCCAGAGGAAGCCACGGTATAAACGAGGGACGTACAGACGGACAACATATATACAAGAAAAACAGCTTCATGTCACCTGAGAGCAAAAAGTCAGAGAGAAAAGGAACAAATGGGATAAAATTCAGCAAAATAATACAAACAGGTAACAAAGTCAGAGACATCTCATGATAAAGGCAATTAGCCTGAGGATCCAACGGGTAAAATGACAGTGTGATAATGCCGCCATGTGCAAGAATATATCGCAAATAGAGAGAGCACGATGTTAGTATTCAACCCGGTCACAGGTTAAGGGATTACACAACAAATGAGGGTAAATATATGGAGAAAGCCGAGTGTGGTAGATGGGAAGGAAGGGGGAAATAATGGAGGAGAAGAGGCGCAGTCATGCTGTAAAGAAAAACCTGGAAAGAAAGGACAGTTTATAGGAAATGTATCAAGAAGGTGACATAGCGGCTCACTAGGTAGGCATAGTAGCTCATACTCCCAGCTGGTGACATGACAGCTGACACTATTAAGTAGGTGGATTAGAGGTCCACTAGGTAGGCATAGTAGCCATACATCCCAGCTGGTGACATGACAGCTGACACTATAAGTAGGTGACTTAGAGGCTCACTAGGTAGGCATAGTAGCTCATACTCCTGGCTGGTGACATGGCAGCAGACACTTTAGTAAGATGACATAGAGACCCACCGACTGTGAGTATGGGCTACTATGCCTACCTAGTGAGCCTCTATGTCACCTATTATAGTGTCAGCTGCCATTGTCACCAGCTGGGAGATGGGCTACTTGCTACCTAGTGAGCCTCTAAAGTCACCTACTTATGTGTCAGCTGCCATGTCACCAGCTGGGAGTATGGGCTACTATGCCTACCTAGTGAGCCTCTATGTCACCTTACTTATGTGTCAGCTGCCTGTCACCAGCTGGGAGTATGAGCTACTATGTCTACCTAGTGAGCCTCTATGTCACCTACTTATAGTGTCAGCTGCCATGTCACCAGTGGGAGTATGAGCTACTATGTCTACCTAGTGACCTCTATGTCACCTACTTATAGTGTCAAGCTGCCATGTCACCAGCTGGGAGTATGAGCTACTATGCCTACCTAGGAGCCTCTATGTCACCTACTTATAGTGTCAGCTGCCATGTCACCAGCTGGGAGTATGAGCTACTATGTCTACCTAGTGAGCCTCTATGTCACCTACTTATAGTGTCAGCTGCCATGTCACCAGCTGGGAGTATGAGCTACTATGCCTACCTAGTGAGCCTCTATGTCACCTACTTATAGTGTCAGCTGCCATGTCACCAGCTGGGGTTGAGCTACTATGCCTACCTAGTGAGCCTCTATGTCACCTAACTTATAGTGTCTGCTTCCATGTCACCAGCTGGGAGTATTGAGCTACTATGTCTTCCTAGTGAGCCTCTATGTCACCTATTATAGTGTCAGCTGCCATGTCACCAGCTGGGGAGTATGAGCTACTATGCCTACCTAGTGAGCCTCTATGTCACCTACTTATAGTTCAGCTGCCCTGTCACCAGCTGGGAGTATGAGCTTCTATGTCTACCTAGTGGCCTCTATGTCACTTACTTATAGTGTCAGCTTGCCATGTCACCAGCTGGAGTATGAGCTACTATGCCTACTAGTGAGCCTCTATGTCACCTACTTATGTGTCAGCTGCCATGTCACCAGCTGGGAGTATGAGTACTATGTCTACTAGTGAGCCTCTATGTCACCTACTTATAGTGTCAGCTGCCATGTCACCAGCTGGGAGTATGGGCTACTATGCCTACCTAGTGAGCCTCTATGTCACCTACTTATAGTGTCAGCTGCCATGTCACCGCTGGGAGTATGAGCTACTATGCCTACCTAGTGAGCCTTCTATGTCACCTACTTATAGTGTCAGCTGCCATGTCACCAGCTGGGAGTATGAGCTACTATGCCTACCTAGTGAGCCTCTATGTCACCTACTTATAGTGTCAAGCTGCCCATGTCACCAGCTGGGAGTATGAGCTACTATGTCTCCTAGTGAGCCTCTATTGTCACCTACTTATAGTGTTCAGCTGCCATGTCACCAGCTGGGAGTATGGGTTACTATGCCTACCTAGTGAGCCTCTATTGTCACTACTTATAGTGTCAGCTGCCATGTCTACCAGCTGGGAGTATGGGTACTATGCCTACCTAGTGGCCTCTATGTCACCTACTTATAGTGTCTGCTGCCATGTCACCAGCTGGAGTATGGGACTAATATGCCTACCTAGTGAGCCTCTATGTCACCCTACTTTTAGTGTCAGGGTTTTATGTCACCAGTGGGATTTGATACTATGCCTCCTAGTGAGCCTTCTATGTCACCTACTTATAGTGTTTGCTGCCATTCACCGCCCGGGTTGGTTTTTGGCCAAAAAAATTTTTTTTATTTTTCTTTTTCAGTTTTTTTTTCACCCTGTTTTTTTCCACCTGTGGCCTCTAGTCACCTATTATTGTGTCCCGTGCCAGCACCAGCGGGATGGCACTAGCCTTTTGTGAGCTTTTAAATCACCCACTTATAGTGTCGCTGCCTTTTTACCAGTGGGGTTTGGCTACTTGCCCACCTAGGGAGCCTTAGTACCTATTTAGTGTCGCTGCCGTCACCGCTGGGGGGATGGGACTATGCCCCCCCCAGTGAGCCCTAGTCACCTATTATAGTGTTTGCTGCCCCGTCACCAGCTGGGGTAGGGGGTCTAGCCTACCTGTGAGCCTCTATGTCACCTACTTTAGTGTCAGTGCCATGTCACCGCGGGTATGGGCTCTATGCTACCCAGTGAGCCTCATGTCACCTACTTTAGTGTCGCGCCAGTCACCAGCGGGATGGGTACTTGCCACCCATGAGTCATGTCCCCCTTTGTGTCTGGCCCTGTCCCGGGGGTATGGTATTGCCCCTAGGAGCCCCCAGTCACCCACTTTTTGTGTTGTGCCCTTACCCCGGGGGGTCATAATTTTGCCCCCATCCCCAGGATTAAATCTATGCCTGCCGTCACCATTGGGTGCACAGCCTTTTGAGCCTCTTTCCCCTTAGTGCCCATAGTCCCAGCCGGGAGTCCTAGTTATGGGCCCTTTAATATTTCCAGCACCCTGTGGTGCCCCAATTTGGGGCCCGCCACCTTTAAATTCTAGCTGTCCCTAGTAACATTTGGGCCCAGGGTTTAAACCCCCAAGGGCCCCATCATACGGTGTCATGCACCCTGAGTTTTGCCCCCTATGGCCCTATACCACTTAAGTTTTCCCAATTCCCCCCTGGGGTAAAGGTCCTACTATGGCCTCTATTCACCTCTGGTTTGCCACCAGCCAGTAGGGCTCAGCACCTATGCCCTATTCCCTTTGGGCCGCCTATGCCCCGGTTATGGAGCCTCAATTACTAATTTCCCCACATGATAGCCCGGGGCCTTAACCTCCCTTTCCCCGGCACCATTTGTGTTGGGCATGCCTCCCGGTTAGGCACCTACCTAATTAACCCAATTCACTCATAGCTATACCCACCCTTGGACCTTTCCTACTTAAGGTCCATGCCCATGTACCGGGGGGTGGGAAAGCCCGGGCCTAATTTACCTATTTGTTTGTCCATCCACCAGGGGTTGTACTGCCTAAGTTGCCCCATTCACCTTTGGTCTGGCCCTAACCCAAAGGAGTTTTCTACTGCTCGGGGGCCATTCCCTATTGGGCCTTTCCCATTTGGTTATGCACTTTCCCAAAGCCCTATTCACTCTATATGGCCTCTATGTACCCATGGGGTTAGCCTACTTAAAGCTTGGCTCAACCCAATTGGCCTTGCCTTTCCCCGTGGAAACCCCTGCACCAAGGGTTTGGTTTCCCCTTAAATAGCTCCATTCCCACTAAATTTCCCACTTGCCCATAACTTAGTCCATCACTAAGTGGGCCTAAACACCATTGAGTTTTGCCCTTCCATAGGGCCCGCCTACCCAAATTTGGTGCCTATTCCACCTAGTGAGCCTTTTCCTCTTTGGGTTGATTTCCATGGGTGGCCTTTCACCTTGGAAAGCACTTGCCATGTACCTGTATCCCCTAGTACCCTAGTTTAGCCTTTCACCTTTAATTTGCCCATATTGGATGGCCCCCCAAAGGGCTATTACCCCATACCCCTGGGGCCCCCTTGTGATAGGCCGTTCCCCTATGCCCAGTACCCTATTTCCACTGGATTTCGCCTTTTGGGCCCTATGCCCTATTAACCATGGCCCGATCCTACTGAGGCTACCCTTAAGGGCCCATATGCCACCTAATTTCCCCCAAACCCTAGTGCCTCCTCCACAGGATTAGTACTTTAAAGCCTCCATGACCATAGGTAGTATAGTTCTTCCCTGCACCCTATTTTTATCACTGAGCCATTTTCACCCAATAGTTTGCTCCTTTACCGCTGGGAATTTGTTCGCCTGTACCTTACCCGAGTTATTTTTTCCCGCCATTACCAGCAGGGTAAGGTTTTAGGGCCTCCAGTGGCCAAGGCCTTTTATAGTGTCAGCGCTGTCCCCGGAGTAAGGCTAAGGACCCTTGGGGTTCTATGCCAATTACCCTGCAATCTTAGCTACTAGCCCAGCCTAATTTTCCCTCCAGGGCATGGTACACTAATTCCTTAGTCCCTTCCTATAAGTGTCCCTGCCTGAACACTGGTTTCAGTAAACCCCTGGGGCGGGTATTCCTACCTTTTGGCCTCCTTTCCACTTGGGTATGGCCTTACCACCGGATGGCCCCACTATGGGCCTCCCCAAAGCCAAGAACTACCTACCTGGCCCCTTAGCTTTTTAGGCTGGCATTACCCAGTAACTTTTTCATCCTTTTGGGGGCCTCAGGAAGTATATGTCCACCTAGTGAGCCTTAATACCACCTATGGCCTTGGTCCCCTTTGGGGTTGCTCAAACACCGGAGTATGGTCTACTACCTAGAAGTTACCCCAAGGTCCCGGGGGGAAACGGGGGTATGGGGGATATGCCTACTTTTCCTATCCCTTTTTAGTGGTTTTCCCCCCCCCCATCCACCTATGACATTTATTGTCCCGCTTGCCGTCTCCTGGGTAAAGCTACTTGCCTACCTAGTGAGCTAATCACCTACTTATAGTGTCGCTGCCATGTCACCACAGGGTATGGGTACTATGCCTACCTAGTGAGCCTTAGTCACCTACTTATAGTTGCTGCCATGTCCCAGCTGGGAGTATGGGCTACTATGCTACTAGTGAGCCTCTAGTCACCTCTTATAGTGCTGCCCATGTCCAGCGGGAGGTTGGCTCTATGCTACAATGCCTTATGTCACTACTTAAGGTCAGCTGCATGTCACCGATGGGTATGGGTCTATGCTACCTAGTGGCCTATGTCACCTACTTATGTGTCCACTGCCATTCACAGCTGGGTAAGCTACTACCTCCAGTGGCTCTACCTACTTTATGTCTAGGCCATGTCACCAGCTGGAGTTAGCTATGCCCTAGGAGCTTAGTCACCTACTTATAGCTGCTCCTGTCACCACCAGTTTAGCTATACTACCACCTATGGGCCCCTAAGTCACCTACTTATAGTGTCAGCTGCCATGACCAGTGGGAGTATTGGCACTTACTATGCACCTAGTCAGCCCGGACATATAGTTCTGCTGCCAGGTACCCTAGTAGGGTACTTAGTGGCTGCTGTCACTATTTGCAGCTGCATTCACTGGGTATGGACCTATGCCTACCTATAGCCCTAGTACCTAGCTATATGCCCCATGCACCATGAGGATAGCTACTTATGCCGCCCAGTACCCATTTGTTAGTGCCATGTCACCACTGGGACATAGCTACCTATAGAGCTCTATGCACCCTTATGTCTAGTCCCTTTACCAGCTGGAGTATGGGGTCTATCTACCAAATGATCTCTATGTCACCACTTATAGTTCCCAGCTTATGCACCATGTGGAAAGGCTACTATGCCAAATTTGCCTCTAAGTTCACCTACTTAAGTGTCAGTGCATGTCACCAGCTGGAGTATGGCTACTATGCTACCTATGAGCCTCTAATGTCCCTTTAGTGTCTGCTGCCATGTCACCAGCGGGTAGGCATGCTACCTAGGAGTCCTATCCTACTTAGTGGTCGCTGCCATGTACCAGCTGGGGTAGGTGCTATGCCTACCTATGGCCCTATTACTATTGTCAGCTGCGCACCTCATGGGAGTGGCTATGCCTACCATGTGGCCTTATGTCCTACTTATAGTGTCAGCTGCCATGTCACCAGCTGGGAGTATGGCTACTATGCCTACCTAGTGAGCCTCTAAGTCACCTACTTATAGTGTCAGCTGCCATTCACCAGCTGGGAGTATGGCTACTATGCCTACCTAGTGAGCTCTATGTCACCTACTTATAGTGTCGCTGCCATGTCACCACTGGGAGTATGGGCTACTATGCCTACCTAGTGAGCCTCTATGTCACCTACTTATAGTGTCAGCTGCCATGTCACCAGCTGGGAGTATGGCTACTATGCCTACCTAGTGAGCCTCTAGTCACCTACTTAAGTGTCCTGCCATGTCACCAGCTGGGTATGGGCTACTATGCCTACCTAGTGAGCCTCTATGTCACCTACTTATATTATGTCACCTGCAGTAAGCTGAGTATGGCTACTATGCCCTATGCCTACTATAGTTCACCTACTTACAGTGCGTGCCATGTCCAGCTGGGTATGCTCTATGTCTAGCTGCCATGTCACCACTGAGTATGGTACTCTGTCCACACTGGAGCCTTAGTACTCTATGGCTCTGTCCATTCACCAGCTGGGAATGGGCACTATGCTACTATGATGCCTATCACTACTTATGTTCACTGCTATAGTCCAGCTGGGATATGCTACATGCCTATATGAGTCACTATCACCACTTAGTGTAGCTGCCATGTCACCAGCTGGGAGTATGGCTACAGCGCTACTAGGAGCTCTATGCCTACCTATGCTTATGTCACTCATTTCACAGCTGGTATCACCACTGGAGCCTATAGCTCTCTAGTCACCTACTAGTGTCACTCCATGTCACCGCTGGGAGTATGGGCTACTATGCCTACCTAGTGACTCTGTCACCTACTTATAGTGTCTGCTGCCATGTCACCACTGGAGTATGGGCTACTATGCCTACCTAGTGAGCCTCTATGTCACCTACTTATAGTGCTCGCTGTCCATGTACGCTGATGCACTAGTGGCTTAGTCCTACTTAGTGAGCCTCTATCACCATTGTGTAGGGCTGCCATAGTACCCTGGATATAGTCATGCCTACCAGTACCGCTAGACTAGTATATGTCAGTGACTCTCATTGCACCACTGATATGGCTACTATGCTACCAGTGAGTTGCTACATCCTACTATAGTGTCAGCCTCTTAAGTGGAGCGAGTACAGACTGGAGTGGCTCTATCCTACTATAGTCAGCGCCATTCACAGCTGGATGGACTATGCTACTATGATGCCTCTATGTCACCTACTTTAGTGTGCGCTCATGTCACCAGCTGGGTATGGTACTATGCCTACCTAGTGAGCCTCTATGTCACCTACTTATAGTGTCAGCTGCCATGTCACCAGCTGGGAGTATGGCTACTATGCCTACCTAGTGGCCTCTATGTCACCTACTTATATGTCGCTGCCATGTCACCAGCTGGAGTATGGCTACTATGCCTACTAGTGAGCCTCTATGTCACCTACTTATAGTGTCAGCTGCCATGTCACCAGCTGGAGTATGGCTACTATGCCTACCTAGTGAGCCTCTATGTCACCTACTTATAGTGTCAGCTGCCATGTCACCAGCTGGGAGTATGGCTACCTATGCCTACCTAGTGAGCCTCTATGTCACTCTTTAGTGTCAGCTGCATTCACCAGCTGGAGTTGGCTACTATGCCTCCTATGAGCCTCTATGTCACCTACTTATAGTGTCACTGCCATGTCACCAGCTGGAGTATGACTACTATGCCTACCTAGTGAGCCTCTATGTCACCTACTTATGTGCACTTCCATGTCACCAGCTGGAGTATGCTACTATGCCTACTAGTGACCTGCTATGTCACCTACTTTACTAGTTCAGCTGCATGTCACCTACTGGTATGGCTCATGCCTACCTAGTAGCCTCGTTCACTACTTATAGTGTCAGCTGCCATTGTCACCAGCTGGGAGTATGGACTACTATGTCCTACCTAGTGAGCCTCTATGTCCCTACTTAGTGTCTGCTGCATTCACCAGCTGGAGTATGGCTACTATGTACTATGAGCCTAGTCACCTATTATATGTCAGCTGCCATGTCACCAGCTGGTATGGTACTAGCCTACCAGTGACTCTAGTCACCTACTTATAGTGTCCATTCAGGAGCAGTGGAGCCCCGGGAGGCTGCACAGCATCTTAGTGTCGGCTGTCAGGGTAGGTATATGCTACCTATGAGCTCTATGTCACCTATTATGTGTCGCTGCATGTCACAGCTGGGGTATGAGTACTATGCCTACCTAGTGAGCCTCTATGTCACCTACTTATAGTGTCAGCTGCCATGTCACCAGCTGGGAGTATGGCTACTATGCCTACTAGTGAGCCTCTATGTCACTACTATAGTGTCAGCTGCATGTCACCAGCTGGAGTATGGGCTACTATGCCTACCTAGTGAGCCTCTATGTCACCTACTTATAGTGTCAGCTGCCATGTCACCAGCTGGGAGTATGGCTACTATGCCTACCTAGTGAGCCTCTATGTCACCTACTTATAGTGTCTAGCTGCCATGTCACCAGCTGGGAGTATGGGCTACTATGCCTACCTAGTGAGCCTCTATGTCACCTACTTATAGTGTCTGCTGCCATGTCACCAGCTGGGAGTATGGCTACTATGCCTACCTAGTGAGCCTCTATGTCACCTACTTATAGTGTCGCTGCCATGTCACCAGCTGGGAGTATGGAGCTACTATGCCTACCTAGTGAGCCTCTATGTCACCTACTTATAGTGTCAGCTGCCATGTCACCAGCTGGGAGTATGGCTACTATGCTACCTAGTGAGCCTCTATGTCACCTACTTATAGTGTGCTGCCATGTCACCAGCTGGGTATGGGCTACTATGCCTACCTAGTGAGCTCTATGTCACCTACTTTAGTGTCAGCTCCATGTCACCTAGCTGGGAGTATGGCTACTATGCCTACCTAGTGAGCCTCTATGTCACCTACTTATAGTGTCAGCTGCCATGTCACCAGCTGGGAGTATGGGCTACTATGCCTACCTAGTGAGCCTCTATGTCACCTACTTATAGTGTCAGCTGCCATGTCACCAGCTGGGAGTATGAGCTACTATGCCTACCTAGTGAGCCTCTATGTCACCTACTTATAGTGTCAGCTGCCATGTCACCAGCTGGGAGTATGAGCTACTATGCCTACCTAGTGAGCCGCTATGTCACCTTCTTGATACATTTCCTATAAACTGTCCTTTCTTTCCAGGTTTCTTTACAGCAGTGACTGCGCCTCTTCTCCTCCATATTTCCCCCTTCCTTCCCATCTACCACACTCGACTTTCTCCATATATTTACCCTCATTGTTGTGTAATCCCTTAACCTGTGACCGGGTTGAATACTAACATCGTGCTCTCTCTATTTGCGATATATCTGCACATGGCGGCATTATCACACTGTCATTTTCCCGTTGGATCCTCAGGCTAATTGCCTTTATCATGCGATGTCTCCGACTTTGTTATCTGTTGTATTTATTTTGCGGAATTTTATCCCATTTTGTTCCTTTTCTCTCTGACTTTTTGCTCTCAGGTGACATGAAGCTGTTTTTCTTGTATTATATGTTGTCCGTCTGTACGTCCCTCGTTTATACCATGGCTTCCTCTGGGATGTCTGATACATATTGATGATTGATGCCTGTGATCATTCTATTAGTCACTTATTGTGTCTTCTTTCTTTGCAGCGACGTTGTGATAAAGACCCCAGCGGGGGCGAAGCGTCGTCACTTTGTCGCACATATAAAAGTCACATTTAATTTTGTTTGTTCGCACGAAAAAAAGAAACTTGTATCACTAAGAACCAGAGTGAGCGGTGATATCATGACTTGGAGTAAGATGCACCCAGATGGGATGTTGTCACCTGCGGGAACAGGGTGGTCAGACATCAGTCCTGCGGTGCTGTAACCATCGGTTTGACATCTGACAACCGTTTCCCCCTCGCTCTGTCTATAGCATAGAATATACGGCAGGACTAGAGGATCAGGAAAAAGACAGAGGACCCCCATGTAAATCTTTATATGTTACAGGTGCTAAGGGGTGTAAAGAAATAAATCTGACACCCCAGGTATACGGTATATCACTGCTGCATGCAGATGATCCCATATGCAAATACTGCGCACATTCCTATACATATTCATGATAAACATCGCTGCTGCCT
Source organism: Oophaga sylvatica (assembly GCA_033576555.1). Lineage (NCBI taxonomy): Eukaryota > Metazoa > Chordata > Amphibia > Anura > Dendrobatidae > Oophaga > Oophaga sylvatica. The sequence goes on from JARQOD010000002.1 coordinate 635,296,248, forward strand.
GCAGATGGATTTGGCTCTCGTTTCCCTCCAGGCAATAAATTTTGCACTTTTTTTTACATATAGAAAAAATAAAAGTATTTCCCTTTTGGACAACAAAACCCCGCTGCTCAATTCACAACATAAACCGTAGCGTCTGCTAATGTGGAATTGCTGCAGGAAAGGTGCGCGCTGTCCCTTTAGGAAGAATTCACAATGCGAAACGCTATAAAGTGATATTAGTGGTTATCAATATAATGAGAAATAGTCACGTGACTTTAGGGAAAATAAAAGAAGGTACAAGTTACCCCCATTATCTACCCCCCAATAAGGGGCATCAGATCCTTCTCCTCATCCCCATTATCTCCAGGATGCAATGGTTTAGATTGAGGGTCTCCTTGGCAGAAGAGCTGACAATCACCAAGGGCACAGCAGGATGGAGCCTGGGAGCCAGAGGGGGCGACACTGAGTCACTCTGCCTCATCCAGGGTATCTAGACACAGGACTGGGAAGGCAAAATGAATGACAGACTTTGTCCCCCACTCAGCAAGCCCCCCAGACTGAAGTATGAAGGGGTGCAGCACGTACCTGGCTGAAGGAGGCAGCTTCATGGTGTCCAGTGTGACGGGAGACGCCAGGTAGACCGTGCGGAGCCCCTCGCTCTGCTCCCCTGCAGGTGGTCGCTGGGCTCCTACACTGGAGGGACGGCAGCCCCGGGCGCAGGTAGACCGTGCGGAGCCCCTCTCTCTGCTCCCCTGCAGGTGGTCGCTGGTCGGGGGGCTCCTACACTGGAGGGACGGCAGCCCCGGGCGCAGGTAGACCGTGCGGAGCCCCTCTCTCTGCTCCCCTGCAGGTGGTCGCTGGTCGGGGGGCTCCTACACTGGAGGGACGGCAGCCCCGGGCGAAGGTAGACCGTGCGGAGCCCCTCTCTGCTCCCTTGCAGGTGGTCGCTGGTCGGGGGGCTCCTACACTGGAGGGACGGCAGCCCCGGGCGCATGCAGCTTTCTCCCCGTCACTAGACGCAGGTTTCCAAGCCTCAGTCCACACACTGCAGCTGACAGGCGAGGCTGAGCCGCGTTCCTGCGCCCCCCGGAGCGCTCTGCGGATTACTGCGCCGCCTCAAAAATGGCAAAGCCGCGATAAAAAACAAATGCGGAGAAGAAACGCTGCGCTGCCTCCCCGGCTCGTGTCACGCCGGAGACTGGGGACGGAGGCGGCGGGGACGAGGCACAACCGGCATTTAAATCTGAATGGCGGGGAGGTATTCGGGGGAGATCGGGAGCCGCGGCCGCTGATTGGCTGCGGGAGGAGCGGCGGGGACAGACCGGCTATATCCGAAAAGTCAGGGGATGTGTTCCCCCTCGTCTTCAGGCACCGGGCGGAAGGATTGATCACAGTCTGAATGAAAAGCATCCATCATAGCCGCCTGCAGAAGTCAATGCACCCACATCCCCGCCAGCTGCTGCTCAGTGCAAAGCATCAGGACCAGCAGGAGGAGGAGGAGAGGGTGCAGGAGGAGGAGAGGGTGCAGGCAGGAGGAGGAGGAGAGGGTGCAGGCAGGAGACAAGAGGAGAGGGTGCAGGCAGGAGGAGAGAGGGTGCAGGCAGGAGGAGGAGAGGGTGCAGGAGGAGGAGGAGAGGGTGCAGGCAGGAGACAAGAGGAGAGGATGCAAGCAGGAGGAGAGAGGGTGCAGGCAGGAGACAAGAGGAGAGGGTGCAGGCAGGAGACAAGAGGAGAGGGTGCAGGCAGGAGGAGAGAGGGTGCAGGAGGAGGAGAGGGTGCAGGCAGGAGACAAGAGGAGAGGGTGCAGGCAGGAGGAGAGAGGGTGCAGGCAGGAGACAAGAGGAGAGGGTGCAGGCAGGAGACAAGAGGAGAGGGTGCAGTGCAGAAGGAAAGGGTGAAGGCAGGAGGAGAGGGTGCAGGCAGGAGACAAGAGGAGAGGGTGCAGGCAGGAGGAGAGAGGGTGCAGGCAGGAGACAAAAGGAGAGGGTGCAGGCAGGAGACAAGAGGAGAGGGTGCAGTGCAGAAGGAAAGGGTGAAGGCAGGAGGAGAGGGTGCAGGAGGAGGAGGAGAGGGTGCAGGCAGGAGGAGGAGAGGGTGCAGGCAGGAGGAGAGGAGAGGGTGCAAGGAGGAGAGGAGAGGGTGCAGGCAGGAGGAGGAGAGGGTGCAGTGCAGGAGGAGAGGGTGCAGGCAGGAGAGGGTGCAGTGCAGGAGGAGGAGGAGAGGGTCCAGGCAGGAGGAGGAGAGGAGAGGGTGCAGGAGGAGGAGAGGGTGCAGGAGAGGAGAAGGTGCAGGCAGGAGGAGGAGAGGAGAGGGTGCAGGCAGGAGACAAGAGGAGAGGGTGCAGGAGGAGAGGGTGCAGGCTGTTATGTTAGGTAGCTGAGGAGGACAGGAACAACAGCCGGGCAGCCGAACACCTGAGATGTTGGTAACTAATGGGTTGCAGATTCCTAAACTAACGACACAACTAGAGGTAGCCGTGGAGCGTTCCTACGTTGATCCTAGACGCCTCGTCACAGCCTGAGAGATAACTACACCTAAAGGCAGAAAGATGAAAGCTATCTGCCCCGGAGCAGATCCCCAAAGAAAATAGGAAGCCCCCAAACATGTAATGGCGGTTAGACAAGAAGAAAGCACGAACACAGACAGAAAATAGAATGAGCAAACGCTGGGGCCACAAGCTGACTAAATAGGATAGGACAGGAGAGATTACTTTCTGCAACCCAGAAAACCCTACAAAAATCCAACAATTCTGATTACAAAAATACTGAGATCACACGATCTCGCCACCGACTAAATCAGATCTCAGTGTAAACAAAACTAAGCCGCAGCCACTGAAAAAACAGGAAAAAGAAAATGAACAAATAACAGTGGCTTCAGATAAACTGAGAGGAGCACAAGCCCCAGGAGGGGACCTGGCTGAACTCCACAGAAGTGCAGGGAACAATGCAAAAAGCAAGCACAAAAATAAAAGAAAATATCTTATCTGATAGCAGAAGATGCAGGCAAGACTCAGCAAACTTCCAAATGAACCAGGAACCACAATTGAGACAAGAACAATTGATCACCGGCAACCATCATGGGAGGGAACCTCCCTTATATCAGACCAGTCAGTGAACCCAGATTGCCATTCCTCGCTGAAAGGTTCAGTACTGTCTGTAACCACCAGAGGGAGCCTCTGCTCAGAAACCATCTCTAGCACATTTATAACAGTACCCCCCCCCTTGAGGAGGGGTCACCGAACCCTCACTTGTGCAACCAGGCCGATCAGGATGAGCTCGGTGATAGGCACGGATTAGTCTCCTAGCATGGATGTCCGAAGCAAACACCCAAGAATTGTCCTCCTGACCATAACCTCTCCACTTAACCAAGTACTGGAGTTTACGTCTAGAAAAACGAGAATCAAATATTTTCTCAACCACATACTCCAGATTGCCCTCAACCAAAACAGGGTCAGGAGGCGCAGCCATAGGAACCACTGGCTCGACAAACCTCTTCAATAAGGACTTGTGGAACACGTTATGGATCTTAAATGTCCCTGGAAGAAGCAAACAGAAGGAAACAGGATTAAGAATCTCCATGATCTTATAAGGTCCAATGAACCTAGGCTTAAACTTTGGAGATGCAACCCTCATAGGGATATTTCTTGAGGACAACCAAACCAAATCCCCCACATTAAACCGAGGACCATCAGTCGTCCTATGCCGGTTGGCAAACCGTTGGGCCTTCTCCTGAGAGACAGACAACCTCTCCACTACCTGGTCCCAAATCTGCTGCATTCGCTCCACAACAGAGTCAACACCTGGACAGACAGAAGCCTCCGCCTGTCCCGAAGAAAATCGAGGGTGAAACCCAAAATTGCAGAAAAATGGAGACATCAAGGTGGCAGAACTAGCCCTATTATTAAGAGCAAACTCAGCCAAAGGCAAAAAAGAGACCCAGTCATCTTGATCAGCAGACACAAAACATCTCAAATAAGTCTCCAAGGTCTGGTTTGTTCTCTCGGTTTGTCCATTGGTCTGAGGATGAAAAGCAGAGGAGAAAGATAATTGAACACCAAGTTTAGAACAAAATGTCCTCCAAAATCTGGAAACAAACTGGACTCCTCTGTCAGACACAATGTTCTCCGGAATGCCATGTAACCGAACCACGTGCTGAAAGAACAAAGGCACCAATTCGGAGGAGGAAGGTAACTTAGGTAATGGCACAAGATGTATCATCTTGGAAAACCTATCACAGATTACCCAGATAACGGTCATTCTCTGAGAAACAGGGAGGTTGGAAATAAAATCCATAGAGATATGGGTCCATGGCCTCTTGGGCACAGGTAATGGCATTAACAAACCACTAGAGCGAGAGCAAGGCTTGGAGCAAGAGCAAGTCCCACAGGACTGCACAAATTCCCTGACGTCACGAGACAAAGTAGGCCACCAAAAGGACCGACTCACCAAGTCTCTGGTACCAAAAATCCCGGGATGACCAGCCAACGCGGAACAATGAATCTCAGACATCACACTCTTCTTCCACTGGTCTGGGACAAACAATTTCCCAATAGGGCAGCGCTCAGGTTTATCCTCCTGACACCCTTCCACAGCCAGTCTCAAATTGGGCGAGATGGCAGAAAGAACTACACCCTCTTTCAAAATAACAATAGGATCAGATAACTCAGGAGAGTCCGCAAAGAAACTCCTCGAGAGGGCATCCGCCTTAACATTCTTAGTGCCAGGAAGAAAAGAAACCACAAAATTAAAACGTGTGAAAAACAAGGCCCACCTGGCCTGTCTAGGATTAAGTCGCTTGGCTGATTCGAGATGAACCAGATTCTTATGGTCCGTGAGGACCACCACCTGATGTTTGGCTCCTTCCAGCCTATGTCTCCACTCTTCAAAGGCTCACTTCATGGCCAATAACTCCCGATTACCCACGTCATAATTACGTTCAGTTGGAGAAAATTTTCGAGAGAAAAAGGCACAAGGGTTACTCTTAGAGGTCTCTGGATCTCTTTGGGACAAAACGGCACCTGCCCCAATTTCAGAGGCATCAACCTCCACCTGAAACGATAGAGAAACATCAGGCTGCCGTAGAACAGGAGCAGAAGTGAATCTCTGCTTAAGTTCCTGAAACACAGAGACTGCCTCAGGAGGCCAATTCACCACATCAGAACCCTTTTTGGTCAAATCAGTCAATGGTTTAACAATACCGGAGAAATTACCAATAAATTTACGATAAAAATTGGCAAAACCCAAAAATCTCTGAAGAGCCCTTAAAGAAGTAGGTTGGACCCAATCACAGATGGCCTGAACCTTGACCGGGTCCATTTCAATAACAGACGGAGACAAAATGAATCCAGAAATGAGACCTTCTGTACGCCAAAAAGACACTTTAATCCCTTCACATACAGTGCATTCTCTCTCAAAATCTGGAACACAGTCCGAACATGTTTCACATGAGAGTCCCAGTCATTGGAAAAAATCAAGATATCATCCAAATAAACAATCAGAAATTTATCCACAAAATCCCTGAAAATATCATTTATGAAGGATTGGAAGACGGAAAGAGCATTAGTGAGCCCAAAGGGCATCACTAGGTACTCAAAATGCCCCTCTGGGGTAGATTTCAGAAAGGCAGATTTTAAGGGACTCAGAAAGAGAATTGGAGGGATCCAATGGCTGGATATCCTTAAGGACAAAAATGTCCAGGAATAATGGAAAATCTTGAGAAATTTGATTCTCAAAGCACAATTGTTAACAATTCCGAAAAGAGTGAAGAATGGGAAGCATTTAAGGAAACCAGGATGGATGAACACAGAACTTAAACACATGCTAAAAAGGAAGAAAGAAATGTTTATCAAATGGAAAGAGGGAGGCATATCTAAAGAAGAATATAATGCTGTCTGCAGAACCTGCAGGGCACAAATCAGATTATCTAAAGCTGACAATGAATTAAGGCTTGCAAGTGACATCAAAAGTAACAAAAAAGGATCTTGGGGATACGTCAAAAGTAAAAGAAAAGTCAAAGATGCTATAGGATTTTTACAGGATGAAAATGATGAAATGGTAAGACAGGATGTTGAGAAGGCTGAACTGTTAAATTCCTATTTTGCATCTGTTTTCTCTCAGAAAGGAAATGTAACATCAACTGATCTTCACTGTCCTATTAAAGGAATAGAAGAATCCAGGATATCTATAAACAGAAAAACAGTGAGGAAACACTTAGCTAACCTAAATGAATTCAAGTCTCCAGGACCAGATGAATTACACCCAGAGTACTGAAGGAGATAGCAGAAGAAATTCTTGAACCACTGTCCATAATCTTTGAAAATTCTTGGAGAACAGGAGAAGTCCCAGAAGACTGGAGAAGAGCAAATGTTGTTCCTATCTTCAAAAAGGGGAAGAAGGTGGACCCAGGGAATCACAGGCCGGTGAGTCTGACTTCTATACCAGGAAAGATCTTTGAACAAATTATTAAAGAACATGTATGCAAGTGCCTGGATAAGAATGAAGTGATTAACCAGAGTCAGCATGGGTTTGTAACTAATAAGTCATGTCAGACTAACTTAATTTCCTTCTATGACAGAATCACTGACTGGGTGGATCAGGGAAATGCAGTAGATATAGTATATCTTGACTTCAGCAAAGCATTTGACAAAGTATCTCACACAATCCTTATTGAAAAAATGACTAAGTATGGAATGGACAAGGCAACTGTTAGGTGGATTCATAACTGGCTTAGTGATCGGACCCAAACAGTGGTCGTAAATGGCTGCACATCCAGTTGGAAGAATGTATCAAGTGGGGTACCACAAGGCTCTGTTTTGGGCCCTGTATTGTTCAACATCTTTATCACTGATTTAGATGAAGGAATTGAGGGTAAACTGATCAAATTTGCTGATGACACAAAGCTAGGAGGGGTAGCTAATACTAGAGAAGAGAGAGAGGATTCAAAAAGATATAAATAAACTGGAGCAGTGGGCAGCAACTAACAGAATGGATTTTAACAGGGAAAAATGCAAAGTACTACATCTGGGCAATAAAAATGAAAAAAGCATATACAAAATGGGAGGAATAGGGCTAAGTAACAGCACGTGAAAAAGACTTGGGTATACTAATTGATCACAGACTGAACATGAGTCAACAGTGTGATGCAGCAGCAAAAAAGGCAAATGCAATTCTAGGATGTATCAACAGAAGCATACAGTCTAGATCACGTGAGGTCATTATTGCCCTCTACTCCTCTTTGGTCAGACCTCATCTGGAATACTGTGTCCAGTTTTGGGCACCACATTTTAAAAAAGACATCAACAAACTGGAGCAAGTTCAGAGAAGAGCCACCAGAATGGTGACCGGTCTGCAAACCATGTCCTATGAGGAACGGTTGCAGGATTTGGGAATGTTTAGCTTGCAAAAAAGAAGACTGAGAGGAGACTTAATAGCTGTCTACAAATATCTCAAGGGCTGTCACATTGTAGAAGGTTTATCTTTATTCTCATTTGCACAAGGAAAGACTAGAAGCAATGGGATGAAACTGAATGGGAGAAGACACAGATTAGATATTAGAAAAAAACTTTTTGACAGTTAGGGTGATCAATGAGTGGAACAGGCTGCCACGAGAAGTGGTGAGTTCTCCTTCAATGGAAGTCTTCAAACAGAGGCTGGACAGACATCTGTCTGGGATGATTTAGAGAATCCTGCTTTGAGCAGGGGGTTGGACCAGATGGCCCAGGAGGTCCCTTCCAACTCTACTATTCTATGATAAACGCCGTCTTCCATTCATCCCCGTGCTTAATGCAAATAAGGTTATACGCCCCCTGAGGTCAAGCTTGGTAAATCAACTAGCACTTTTCACCCTGGAAAACAGGTCAGAAATCAAGGGTAACGGATATTGATATTTCACAGTGATCTTATTCAAGAGACGATAATCAATACAAGGCCTCAATGAAACATCCTTTTGGCCACAAAGAAAAAAACCGGCACCCAAGGGTGAAGAGGATGGTCTGATATGACCCTTCTCCAATGACTCCTTGATATAAGACCGCATAGCGTCATGTTCAGGTACAGACAAGTTAAAAAGGCGACCTTTAGGGAATTTACTACCAGGCACTAATTCAATAGCGCAGTCATAGCTCCTATGGGGAGGCAAGGATGCAGATTTACTTTCACTAAATACATCCGAAAAATCAGTCAAAAAGTCAGGAACATCCTGAGACTGGGGGAGGCAGAAAAAACAGGAGTGTCGGCATTAACACATTGGCAGCCCCAACTGGTCACAGACACAGATTTCCAATCCAAAACAGGATTATGAGACTGCAACCAAGGGAAACCTAGTACAATAATGTCATGCAGATTATACAGCACCAGAAAGTTGCAACTCTCTGATGATCTGGTTCAACCCTCATTATCACCTGAGTAGAAAACTGGGGTTTATTCTCCGCCAAAGGGGTAGAATCAATGCCCCGTAGGGGAATAGACGTCTGCAGGGGTATCATGGGAAACCCACAACGTTTGGCAAAGTCAAAATCCATCAGGTTAATAGCTGCTCCTGAATCAACAAAAGCCTGAGCAGAAAATGTGGACAGGGAGCAAATCAGGTTAACAGTCAACAGAAATTTAGTCTGAACACTACCCAAGACAACTGAGCACGCAAAATGTCTTCCCCGCTTTGGGCAGACTGAAATAGCATGAGAGGCGTCACCACAGTAGAAACATAACCATTGCGCTTTCGAAACTCATGATGCTGTGCCCCAGAAGTCACTCCATCACACTGCATGGGCTCAGAAGCTGGTTCACAAGGCAACACTATCTCATGCATACCTCTGCGCTCACGCAAACGTCTGTCAATTTGAATAGCCAATGACATAGAATCATTGAGACCAGAGGGAGCAGGGAATCCCACCGTAACATCCTTTACATTCTCTGACAGCCCCTTCCGAAAAAGGGCTGCCAAAGCATCATCATTCCATTTGGTCAGGACTGCCCACTTTCGGAATTTCTGACAGTACAACTCAGCGTCTTCAAGACCCTGATTTAATGCCAACAAGGTCTTTTCAGCTTGATCAGTGACATTAGGTTCATCGTACAATAACCCCAGAGCCAGAAAAAATGCATCAATATCATTCAAAACAGGATCCCCAGGTGTCAGGGAAAAAGCCCAATCCTGAGGATCGTCGCGTATCAGAGAGATGACAATTTGAACCTGCTGTGCTGCATTCCCTGAGGACTTAGGGTTTAAGGCAAAAAACAACTTACAGTTATTTTTGAAATTCAGAAATTTAGCCCGATCCCCCAAAAACAAATCTGGCATGGGAATCCTAGGTTCCACAACCGGCAACCTAGCAAGATAGGTAGCAATACTTCAAACCTCAGTGGCAAGCTGATCCACACGGCCAGACAACTGTGCAAACTCCATTGAGAGAGAAAAAAAAAATCTTCCTCAGCACCCAGAGAAAAAGAGGGAAAAAATGCAACAAACAGAAAAAAAAAAAATCTCTGAACAACTTTTTTCTTTCCACACTATTTTTCCCTTCTGTGAGTACCATATAATTTTCAGTTTGGCCGGTGATACTGTTATGTTAGGTAGCTGAGGAGGACAGGAACAACAGCCGGGCAGCCGAACACCTGAGATGTTGGTAACTAATGGGTTGCAGATTCCTAAACTAACCACACAACTAGAGGTAGCCGTGGAGCATTCCTACGTTGATCCTAGATGCCTTGTCACAGCCTGAGAGATAACTACACCTAAAGGCAGAAATATGAAAGCTATCTGCCCCGGAGCAGATCCCCAAAGAAAATAGGAAGACCCCAAACATGTAATGGCGGTTAGACAAGAAGAAAGCACGAACACAGACAGAAAATAGAATGAGCAAACGCTGGGGCCACAAGCTGACTAAATAGGATAGGACAGGAGAGATTACTTTCTGCAACCCAGAAAACCGTACAAAAATCCAACAATTCTGATTACAAAAATACTGAGATCACACGATCTCGCCACCCACTAAATCAGATGTCAGTGTGAACAAAACCAAGCCGCAGCCACTGAAAAAACAGGAAAAAGAAAATGAACAAATAACAGTGTCTTCAGATAAACTGAGAGGAGCACAAGCCCCCTCCACAGAAGTGCAGGGAACAATGCAAAAAGCAAGCACAAAATAAAAGCAGAAAATATCTTATCTGATAGCAGAAGATGCAGGCAAGACTCAGCAAACTTCCAAATGAACCAGAAACCACAATTGAGACAAGAACAATTGATCACCGGCAACCATCATGGGAGGGAACCTCCCTTATATCAGACCAGTCAGTGAACCCAGATTGCCATTCCTCGCTGAAAGGTTCAGTACTGTCTGTAACCACCAGAGGGAGCCTCTGCTCAGAAACAATCTCTAGCACATTCATAACAGCAGGAGGAGGAGAGGGTGCAGGCAGGAGGAGGACAGGGTGCAGGAGGAGGAGGAGAGGTTGCAGGCAGGAAGAGGAGAGGGTGCAGGAGGAGAGGAGAGGGTGCAGGCAGGAGGAGAGGGCAGGCAGGAGGAGGAGAAGGTGCAGGCAGGAGGAGAGGGTGTAGGCAGGAGACAAGAGGAGAGAGTGCAGGCAGGAGACAAGAGGAGAGGGTGCAGGCAGGAGGAGAAGGTGCAGGCAGGCAGCAAGAGGAGAGAGCGCAGGCAGGAGACAAGAGGAGGGGGTGCAGGCAGGAGGAGAGGACAGGGTACACTGTAGGCAGGAGGCAAGAGGAAAGGGTGCAGTGCAGGAAGAGAGGGCATAGTGCAGGCAGGAGGGGAAGGTACAAGCAGAAGGCGAGGGTGCCGTGCAGGCAGCAGGTGAGGGTGCAGTACAGGCAATAGGAGAGGGTGCAGTGCTGCCAGGAGGTGAGGGTGAGTGCAGTGCATGTAAAAGGCAAGGGTGCAAGCAGGAGGCGAGGGATCAGAGCAGACAAGAGGCAAGGGTGCCGGCAGGAGGGTTGCAGCGCATGCAGGAGGCGAGGGAGCAGTGTAGGCAGAAGGCGAGAATGAGGTGCAGGCAGGAGACAAGGGTGCAGACAGGAGGTGAGGGTGCTGTAACTGGCAGGAAGCATGAGGAGAGGGCGCAGTGCAGGCAGGATGTTAGGATGCAGTGCGGGTAGGAGGAGAGGGTGTAGTGCAGTCAGAAGGAGAGTGTGCAGGCAGCAGGTGATGGTGCAGGCAGGAGGCGAGAGTGTAAGGATGTGTGTAGCCCTGGTATGTAAGGCACACAATACCAGGAGGATGCGTGGACAGGTAATGGTTTAATGCTTGATATCCATTCACTCTATCGCACACCTTTGGACGCACCCACAGGATGTGTGGGGAGGGGTTGTTCAGTTGTTGGAGTGGTTGTGGTTGTGGTGGTGGTTGTTGACCGTGGGTCGGTGTCTAGCCTGGACTTGGAGGGAGGAAGAAGTTCAGCCAGATCCTGTCAGCAGTTCAGAAAGTGGAGGCTAGTAAGGGTGAGCCAGTTCACCTTAGCCTAGTCAGAGCTGTGCCTAACCAGAAGACAGAGACAATTAAGGAAGAAAGAAGATTTAGCAACAGAGACTTCAGTCGCCTGTCTCAAGGACAGTGAAGTTCAGTCGACGTGCTCCTGAACTAGGAGAATACTGAGAATCTGTTAGCGAGCTCTAAGAAAGAAGCAAGAAAGAACTGACTGATATTACCATAGGAAGTGTGGAGTGCTTATGTTAAGAGCGCGAGCAGGGCGAAGGGCGCAGTGGAAAAGAATTCTAGAAGTGCCTTAAGGATTGAATTATCCTGCATTGATCACCGGTCACTGGGGACCGAAGAGTCGCTACAGCTTCAGGCGTAGTGATAAGAAAAACCAGGGGTTCGCTGGACTTCAGGTCACAGGAACAAGCCTATTGTCGGTACGTAACGGGGGTCAGGTGGAATAGGGACTTTGAGTCAGTGCACGACAAAAGTAAGAACCTAGTTCCATCACTTGGAAGACTCCGACCACTATGCTGACCGGGCAGTACAGCTACAGAATTTAGCTGGAGTTTTTGAGTGAACTTAGCTTTATGCAAGTTGGACTCGTTACATGGAAAGTTAAGGAGGCCTCTAACCTGCTCAGCCGTTACCTCGAAACGCATCCTCCATCCACCCCAACAGCTTCCCGGGACCTGCCTAAACAACTTGAAAGTAAAAGGTATGGAAAGAAGCTTTATTGTCTGAGACTGTGTCATTTATCCACATCTCCTTACTACAATCACCATAGACTCAGAGGGACAGTCCCACCTGTGGGGGACCCAACACCTAGCTGCTATAACATCCCCTCAGAGTTCTGTTCAGCAGCGCTGGTCTCAGTGATCAGACAACTACAGGTGGCGTCACGAACTGTTATATACTAATCCCCTGTAAATAATATTCCCCCCAACATACGCCGGACCGCCAGGGCCACAGACCGAGCCACCGCTATCCGTGACAACCCCATAGACTTCCATGGGCTCGGCTCTGGGTACCCCATTGCCCTGGTAACCCACAATTGTGGTGCGTGGTCGCGACAAAAACTTGGCGTCACGAACAGGATGCGAAAACTTGCAAGATTGTGAGTCCTGTGTGCCTGTGGAATGTTTCAGTGAAAAAGGACTGTTTGCACTTTTGGCGCCAAATATCGCCATCTTTGTCGCCATATTCGCGCCCTGAGGCGCCGGAGAAGAAGGTGGGCGTGCATTCGTGGGCGTGTGCCCCCTAAGGCGCGAAGAAATGCCTGCCCTCTCAAAGTGCTATTACAATATACGGTCCTGCCCTACTGCAAAAGAAATACGCCTCCTCTTCATCCCCAATCCAAGGAGGAGGAGACGCAAAGCCCGCCTCCACGGAGAGAACCAGAGTGTTCCTAAAAGTAACCAGGAGATGTTCTGGAACATGATGGAGGCAGGACGTGTGCAGCCGAGCAGGGAAGCGGTGGAAGGCAGGCCCCGTTCCCCAGCCAAGCTGCCACTAGAACCGGAGCCATCTGTGGTCCGGCACCTGCAGCAAACCTTGCTGGAGATTGGAGAAGAAAACGCAAGGTTAAAGAAAATGATCCTGCAACAACCTGGCATGGAGGAGATGGAGAGACGCCGGCGTAACCAGATACAACGGCGGCTGTGGGACGCGGTGTTCTCTCCCTTCGATGACCCTCCGCCATTTGAATTGCCCAAACTTCTGCTGCCCAAGGCTAAGGAGCAACCGGAGGCTAACCCCAAAAGGACCGACCCTGATCCCACCGATGGAGCGGTGGAGGCGAAGGAGGTTGAGGAGGTCCAGCCAGTACCGGAACGCCCGCCCGGCCAGGAGGCCGCAGCCGATGATTGTTCCCCGGTAGGGACACCGGAGGGATCTTGCCCGTCGTTACCTGAAATTAACTGGGACGCGATGGAGCGTCTTGATGACGTCGCATACACCGGAGTGTGGGAAAGCGAGTGGCAACAACGACAGGAGGAGGAACGGCAGAGCAAGCGCAACAGACAGCAGCAGCATGAGGAGCTGATTGCCGACAAGGAGACTGTCCGTCGTGACAAAGGTACCTTACGGGAACCGCGGCGACAGGGGAGTGTTACGGAGTTCCAGCTCCGCAAGGGCTGGGGCTTCATCCGTGAACCGGGCCTCTACCCGGGGATCTTTGTCAGCCGCAGGGACGTGGAATCCCACCTACCGCAAGGCCATCCCGGAAGGGACCTGTATAACGGGGACATAGTCAAATACACAAGGCACTGGGGCCTGAAGGGGTGGTATGCCCTTAATGTGGAAATCGTCCGTGACCCCGTCCCCGAAGCTGGTAACGTCACCATTGCCGGCGCGTCACAGTCCCGAGCTCCTGCTGCACCAGACCGTGCCCCTGCATCGCCCCCTGAATCTTACTCTCTACCGGTACCTCACATTAGATCGCAACCTGTGACCCCGTTCAGATCATCAATAGCACCGCCGGACTTAGCGGCACCAGCAGCGACGCAATTGGCGTCTTGTAATGAAGAGATATCCGTTGCGCCCCCAGTGGTTCGCACGAGGACTGTAGCGACACAAACGTTAATAGCAAGTCACGACTTGTTTGTCATGGGATCTAAGGATCATCGCGTCGTTCCAGCCCCCGGCATGGAAAGTGTAATTGAGATTAATAAAAAGTAAATATCGGTAGGACCCAATCAAGGGTTTACCACTTTGGATATATGTGAATAGTTTATAAAAGTTAAAAATAATTTGCACCTGTGATATAAGTATGTAATGTATACATATTTTGCAATAAGTAGAATACCCGGCTGGGTACCAGATACAGAAGTTGATAAAGAGTTTTGAAAATTGATAATGGGAGTTTTTGCACTTTACAGAGTTTTACTGTATTATTGAAAATGTGAAGTTACTTGAAAATATTTACTATGCCAAAGAACTGGTGGCTATGGACACTTTTAGCCCAAAAATTGTAAATAGTTGCACTTTGTGCCCTATCTTGGTTTTACAATAAAACCACAGCATAACAATTACCTCTGAACATAAAACCCGTGTGGTGTGGCACTGAGCGAGGTCTTCAGCCAGATGTCCTGCAGCCCACCCAGGACCCACGTTGAAGGTTTGGTGCGGGTCCTTCACAAGAATACTGTTTGATATGACATATTTATTGAAAGTATGTTTTTGTATTTTTCTATGTCCATTGTACATAATGTAACGTTTAAGAATTTCTCACCTCCCTGCTGGGAAGAGTTTGATGTTAAATGTTTAAATGCAAAACAAAAAAATTCTTTCTTTTTCTATTTCACAGCCCGGGAGTGCTGTATTTTATCAAGGGGGAATGTGTAGCCCTGGTATGTAAGGCACACAATACCAGGAGGATGCGTGGACAGGTAATGGTTTAATGCTTGATATCCATTCACTCTATCGCACACCTTTGGACGCACCCACAGGATGTGTGGGGAGGGGTTGTTCAGTTGTTGGAGTGGTTGTGGTTGTGGTGGTGGTTGTTGACCGTGGGTCGGTGTCTAGCCTGGACTTGGAGGGAGGAAGATTCAGCCAGATCCTGTCAGCAGTTCAGAAAGTGGAGGCTAGTAAGGGTGAGCCAGTTCACCTTAGCCTAGTCAGAGCTGTGCCTAACCAGAAGACAGAGACAATTAAGGAAGAAAGAAGATTTAGCAACAGAGACTTCAGTCGCCTGTCTCAAGGACAGTGAAGTTCAGTCGACGTGCTCCTGAACTAGGAGAATACTGAGAATCTGTTAGCGAGCTCTAAGAAAGAAGCAAGAAAGAACTGACTGATATTACCATAGGAAGTGTGGAGTGCTTATGTTAAGAGCGCGAGCAGGGCGAAGGGCGCAGTGGAAAAGAATTCTAGAAGTGCCTTAAGGATTGAATTATCCTGCATTGATCACCGGTCACTGGGGACCGAAGAGTCGCTACAGCTTCAGGCATAGTGATAAGAAAAACCAGGGGTTCGCTGGACTTCAGGTCACAGGAACAAGCCTATTGTCGGTACGTAACGGGGGTCAGGTGGAATAGGGACTTTGAGTCAGTGCACGACAAAAGTAAGAACCTAGTTCCATCACTTGGAAGACTCCGACCACTATGCTGACCGGGCAGTACAGCTACAGAATTTAGCTGGAGTTTTTGAGTGAACTTAGCTTTATGCAAGTTGGACTCGTTACATGGAAAGTTAAGGAGGCCTCTAACCTGCTCAGCCGTTACCTCGAAACGCATCCTCCATCCACCCCAACAGCTTCCCAGGACCTGCCTAAACAACTTGAAAGTAAAAGGTATGGAAAGAAGCTTTATTGTCTGAGACTGTGTCATTTATCCACATCTCCTTACTACAATCACCATAGACTCAGAGGGACAGTCCCACCTGTGGGGGACCCAACACCTAGCTGCTATAACATCCCCTCAGAGTTCTGTTCAGCAGCGCTGGTCTCAGTGATCAGACAACTACAGGTGGCGTCACGAACTGTTATATACTAATCCCCTGTAAATAATATTCCCCCCAACATACGCCGGACCGCCAGGGCCACAGACCGAGCCACCGCTATCCGTGACAACCCCATAGACTTCCATGGGCTCGGCTCTGGGTACCCCATTGCCCTGGTAACCCACAATTGTGGTGCGTGGTCGCGACAGATGCAGTCAAGCACCTGGCAGGAGGTGAGGGTGCAGTCAAGCATCTGGCAGGAGGTGAGGGTGCAGTGCAGGCAGGAGGCAAGGTTGCAGTGCAGATAGCGGGCAGGAGGCGAGGGAGCAGTGCAGGCAGGAGGCGAGGGTGCAGTTCGGGCAGGAGGTGAGGGATAATCTATATATCTGTTATCTATTCTATCTATACAGGACACACACTATATACAGATGCTTCTCACTAAATAAGAAAAGTTAATTTATTTCAGTTCTTCAATACAAAAAGTGACTCAACTATATTCTATAGTCATTACACACAGAGTGATCTATTTCACGTGTTTATTTCTGTTAATGTTGATGATTATGGCTTACAGCCAACGAAAACCCAAACGTCATTTTCCCAGTAAATTAGAATACTTTATAACACCAGCTTGAAGGATGATTATAAAATCACAAATGTTGTCCTACTGAAATGTATGTTCAGTAAATGCACTCAATACTTGGTCGGGGCTCGGAGTATTACTTTTTGTATTGAAAAAACTCTGTTTGGGAGAGAAGAACAGACAAATCGCGGCGCCCTAAGTGAGTAAACACAATATTAGAGTCTTTAAAAGGGTGCAGAATTGTATGCACTCACCCGAGTGGCTTTAGATTGTGTATCCTTAAAAATCCTTCTGGGATACTTTTCAATAGACAGGGCTTGCAGCTTGCCTCGGGTGGATCCAAGTGAATGAGCCAGATTCAGGCTCACACAGGATGAGTAAATCAAGAAAAGCACATCCAGCCCATGAATGGCAGCGCTTCCCAGGACCCACATTCAAAGATGATATTTCATATTTTTTTTATTTGATGGGTTAAAATAGAGAAGATACAACGCGTTTCAGATACAGTAGATATCCTTCTTCAGGTATCATAAAAACACAGTACAAATCCCCTGTGTTTTTATGATACCTGAAGAAGGATATATATACTGTATCCGAAGTGCGTTGTATCTTCTCTATTTTAACCCATCAAATAAAAAAAATATGAAATATCATCTTTGAATGTGGGTCCCGGGAAGCGTTGCCATTTATGGGCTTTTCTTGATTTACTTTTTGCATTGAAGATCTGAAATAAATTAACTTTTTGATGATATTCTAATTTTGTGAGAAGCTCCTGTATTATCTATTTATTAATCTATTATCTATTTAGTATCTATCATCTATTAATCAGTTATCTATCATCTATCTAAACAAGTAAGCCCTCCAGCAATTGTGTTAAAAAAAATCAGTGTCCTCATTTATTCTGTGCTACATTTCGACTGTCTCAATGGAGTCTTTGAAAGAGTCGAAATGTAGCACAGAATAAATGAGGACACAGATTTTTTTTTTGTTAATCACAATCACTGGCGCGCTGCCAAATTTGAATTTTATTTATGAAGTACTGACCTTTGGTTCTGGGTCCGAAAAGGATTTTCTTCAATTATAATCTGCTTCACGTGATGCTGGTCTCTTCCATGACAATCTATCTGCTTATCTAAAAATCAGAGACTGCCATCATTAATCACACATGAATTTGGAGTCAAGTAATCTTGGACTGTGGACTCTTTCCTCTCACTACCTCCATTTTGTTTTGACTTTTTGATATTAGACGTGTTCTGCTCATCGTCCACTGAACTCTTAACAATTGGTCAATTGTTCAGGATGGCTTCCATGTCCTGTGTCCCTGTGCAACGCTGTCTCTCGGCGCTGCTCACTCAGACTTTAAATGTCTTGGCTTTTTCAGGCAACATGCATTTTCCATTCTTTCCTGGCTTTCATCTCCTTGCAGGAGGACATTCATGGCGATCGCTTTCTTCTCTAGACTTCCTGATGGCCATTCTTCTTTTGCTCGGAACAGTTGTTAACAGGTATGTGGATTCAACAGCGCAGACAATGAGACAAGATCTATTCACTACTCACCTACTAGCCAATACTCAGTAACATGGCTCACTTCTCAGACCCTCTGCAACTGGCACAGGCCCTCTGCAACTGGCACAGGCCCTCTGCAACTCACACAGGCCCTCTGCAACTGGCACAGGCCCTCTGCAACTGACATAGGCCCTCTGCAACTGGCACTGTCCCTCTGCAACTGGCACAGGCCCTCTGCAACTCACACAGGCGCTCTTCAACTGGCACTGTCCCTCTGCAACTGGCACAGGCCCTCTGCAACTGACACAGGCCCTCTGCAACTGGCACTGTCCCTCTGCAACTGGCACAGGCCCTCTGCAACTGGAACAGGTCCTCTGCAACTCACACAGGCCCTCTGCAACTGGCACTGTCCCTCTGCAACTGGCACAGGCCCTCTGCAACTGGAACAGGTCCTCTGCAACTCACACAGGCCCTCTGCAACTGGCACAGGCCCTCTGCAACTGGCACAAGCTCTCTGCAACTAGCACAGGCCCTCTGCAACTGACACAGGCCCTCTGCAACTGGAACAGGTCCTCTGCAACTGACACAGGCCCTCTGCAACTGGCACAGGCCCTCTGCAACTGGAACAGGCCCTCTGCAACTCACACAGGCCCTCTGCTACTGGCACAGGCCCTCTGCAACTGGCACAAGCTCTCTGCAACTAGCACAGGCCCTCTGCAACTGGCACTGTCCCTCTGCAACTGGCACAGACCCTCTGCAACTGGAACAGGTCCTCTGCAACTCACACAGGCCCTCTGCAACTGGCACTGTCCCTCTGCAACTGGCACAGGCCCTCTGCAACTGGAATAGGTCCTCTGCAACTGGCACTGTCCCTCTGCAACTGGCACAGGCCCTCTGCAACTGACACAGGCCCTCTGCAACTGACACAGGCCCTCGGCAAGTGACCTAGACCTCGCTATAAACCTAGGTATGTCTAATCATGAAGATAATCTTTGGCAGGGTAGCCTTTATGGGTTGGATTTTAGTACTGGTCTCGTTTTACAAACAGAGCATGGGGGAGAGCCCCTGCAAGGCCAGTTACCTTACAGGAGGACATAGATTTGATCTAAGCCTTGTTGTAATGATATGGAGGATTGTGCAGCACAGATCAAATGTACAGACATTCTTGATAAAAATCTGCTGCCATCTATCAGGATGATGAAGATGAAACGAGGGTGGACATTTTAGCAAGACGATGATCCCAAACACACAGCCAAGGAAATTCTCAATTGGTTTCAGAGAAAGAAAATAAAGCTTCCAGAATGGCTTAGCCAATCACAGGAGCTGAATTCAACAGAAAATTTATAGAAGGAACTAAAGCTCAGCTCATAGAAGGAGCCCACCGGACCTTCAGGATGTTAAGAGTGTTTGTGTGGAAGAATGGGCCAAAATCACACCTGAGCAATGTCTGAGACTAGTTTCTCTATAAATGAGGTGTCTTGCAGCTGTCATCACCAACAAAGGCTTTTGTACGAAGTAATAAATAAATTTCAGTAAGCGTGTGTCAAGTGGAACAACCAGGGGAATCACACAGATCTGAAGAACACTCCGCTGCCTCCAATTGTCAGGCCAATTACATAATTGAGCAACGAGTGATGGACGGTTCTGCGGCTATTATCACTACTAGTCCGGTTATTGGGAACTCAGAGTGAACGTATAGTTTATATACCTCCGATTCCAATGCATGGAATATATATATATATATATATATATATATATATACTCTGGTACAGTCACTGTCAACTCCACAATAACAAAAGGAACTAGCTGCCACCACCAATTTTTTTATACAGGCCAATTGGACATCCATTACAGGTAATGTATGGCTTCAAGGGTGCGGTATATAGAGCAAGAGGAACAGAGCTATTAAATATTATACATTTAATCTGCAAAATAGACAGTGTTTATAAAAATATACAAAAGATGATACAAAATGGACAAAACAATACAGGACATGTACAGTACAGTACAATTACATAAAATTACAGCAAGTTCAATAATTTTCCCTCTGTCATTTCTCATTATTACACATAATCTATGCACATCTATGGATGATTTTTTACCTGTGTGGATTGGATGAGTTGGATGCCAAGACTGTTCATGTTCACGTGTGCCACAAATTTATCAAAGGAATTTTTATCCCCTGAACACAGGACGAGGACGTCATCAATGTATCACCCCCAAAATTCTATCTGGAGGCAGCATGTAACATCCCCCATCCTGAAACACAATGGTGTCCTCCCACCAGCCCAGGAGCAAGTTGGGTTACATGGGGGCACATGAGATCCCCATCGCTGTGCCCCTGAGCTGGTGGTAGAATCTGGCATCTAACATAAAATAGTTATGACCAAGTGCAAATTTTAGTAAACACACCAAGAACTTATTGTTTGCTGTTAAATGGGTCCGTTTCGTACTAAGATAATATTCAACTGCTTGGATACCTTTTACTCTTACTTTACTATTTTATGTTCAATGGCAGATTCTACCACCAGCTCAGGGGCACAGCGATGGGGAACCCATGTGCCCCCATGTAAGCCAACTTGCTCCTGGGCTGGTGGGAGGACACCATTGTGTTTCAGGATGGGGGATGTTACATGCTGCCTCCATATAGAATTTTGGGGGTGATACATTGATGACGTCTTCGTCCTGTGTTCAGGGGATAAAAATTCCTTTAATAAATTTGTGGCACACGTGAACATGAACAGTCTTGGCATCAGGTTTACATGTGAGATAGGTTCGGACAGGATTACTTTCTTGGATATTATGATCACAAAAGGGGCAGAGGGCTGCCTCAAAACTTCTATTTTCCGAAAACCGATGGCATCGAATAGCCTCTTAAGGTGGAAAAGTTATCATATCATCTCCAAAACCTCAAGAAAGGGATCACTAATGGGCAATTCTTGAGATTGAGAAGAAACTGTTCCTCTCTATGAGATTTCAAAATACAGGTGAAAAATTTAAAAAACGGGCAGATGCGGATTTTTCGGATCACAACACCCTCAACATCATCATTCACTTTTAGGAGAGTCAAGTCAATTTGAGATTATGTAGTGCATAGCCATTAAAGTACCCCTGGTCCAACAGGTACTTGGCTAGATCGGAGAGAGGTGGGCACCTTTAAATGCGACACATGCAGTTTCTGTCTGTATAGTAACAAGTCTACACTGTGTGCAGAATTATTAGGCAAGTTGTATTTGAGAGGATTCTTTTTATTATTGAACAACAACTTTGTTCTCAATCAACCCAAAAGACTCATAAATATCAAAGCTTAATATTTTTGGAAGTTGGAGTGTTTTTTTTTTAGATTTGGCTATCTTAGGATGATATCTGTTTGTGCAGGTAACTATTACTGTGCAGAATTATTAGGCAACTTAATGAAAACCAAATATAAACCCATCTCACTTGTTTATTTTCACCAGGTAAACCAATATAACAACACAAAATTTAGAAATAAACATTTCTGACATTCAAAACCAAAAAATAAAAAAACAGTGACCAATATAGCCACCTTTCTTTCCGATGACCCTCAGACGCCTCCATCCATAGATTCTGTCAGTTGCTTGATCTGTTTACGATCCACATTGCGTGCAGCCGCCTCCACAGCCTCCAGACGCTGCTCCGAGAGGTGGACTGTTCTCCCTCCCTGTAGATCCCACCACAGCCTCCAGACACTGCTCCGAGAGGTGGACTGTTCTCCCTCCCTGTAGATCCCACCACAGCCTCCAGACACTGCTCCGAGAGGTGGACTGTTCTCCCTCCTGTAGATCCCACCACAGCCTCCAGACACTGCTCCGAGAGGTGGACTGTTCTCCCTCCCTGTAGATCCCACCACAGCCTCCAGACACTGCTCCGAGAGGTGGACTGTTCTCCCTCCCTGTAGATCCCGCCACAGCCTCCAGACACTGCTCCGAGAGGTGGACTGTTCTCCCTCCCTGTAGATCCACCACAGCCTCCAGACACTGATCCGAGAGGTGGACTGTTCTCCCTCCCTGTAGATCTCACATTTTATGTGGGACCACAGGTTCTCTCTGGGGTTCAGATCAGGTGAACAAGGGGGCCATGTCATTATTTTTTCTTCTTTTAGACCTTTACTGGGCAGCCACGCTGTGGAGTATTTGGATGCATGTGATGGAGCATTGTCCTGCATGAAAATCATGTTTTTCTGAACGATACCGACTTCTTCCTCTACCACTGCTTGAAGAAGGCGTCTTCCAGAAACTGGCAGTAGGTCTGGGAGTTGGGCTTCACTTCATCCTCAACCCGAAAAGGTCCCACAAGTTCCTCTTTGATGATACCAGCCCATACCAGTACCCCACCTCCACTGTGCTGGCATCTGAGTCAGAGTGGAGCTCTCTGCCCTTTACTGATCCAGCCTCGGGCCCCTCCATCTGGCCCATCAAGAGTCACTCTCATTTCATCATGTGAAAAAAGAGAACAGCATCAAATCCGGGTGAAAAAGTAAAAATTCTTTATTTTGCCAGATGCAACGTTTCAACCAATACAGGTCTTTTTCAAGCATTTGATGCTGTTCTCTTTTTTTCACATGGTATGTACTTGTCCATTTTTGGGTCAGATGGCATTTGAATGTGCATCTTGATGTCTGAATAGTGCTGTCAGCTTTTTTCTTTTGTGTGGATTTAACTCTCATTTCATCAGTCCAAAAAAACTTAGAAAAATCAGTCTTAACATATTTCTTGGCCCAGTCTTGACGTTTTATCTTATGTTTCTCGTTTTTCAGCCTTCCTTACCTTGGCCATGTCCCTGAGTATGGCACACCTTGTGACTTTTGATACTCCAGTAACGTTGCAGCTCTGAAATATGGCAAAACTGGTGGCAAATGGCATCTTGGCAGCTTCACGCTTGATTTTCCTCAATTCATGGGCAGTTATTTTGCACCTTTTTTTTATCATCACGCTTCTTGCGACCCTGTTGGCTATTTGCCATGAAACACTTGATTGTTCGGTGATCACTAGGGTTGAGCGATACTTTCCGATATCCAAAAGTATCGGAATCGGAATGGTATCGCCGATACCCAAAAAATATCGGCGATACCCGATACCGATACCGGAAATCCAATGTAAGTCTATGGGAACAAAATATCGGAATTAAAAAAACCCCATTCTTGCCTTGTTGGTTAATTGTACATGAAGGGAAACAACAAAGAGTAATGTACAATGTATTGTGGAAGGTTGAGGAGACATTAAAGGCATAGATGTTTAACCCAATCAAATGGAATAGCATAAATATTTTTTTTTTAAAGATGTTCGGATTGACGAAGAAATTGACAATGTTGTTAACGTTTTTTCTATTTTGGCAAATATGTATATTTCACAACTTCCATGCTCTTCACCTTTTTAACTTTTCACACACTTTCTCCTTCATAATCTTCAGCAGCATCATCTTTTTCATCAAATTATTCTTCATCTTCACCTTCTTTATCTTCTTCTTAAACTTCTTGCTATTCATCTTTTTGTTAACATTACTCAGATTCTTCTTATTAAACTATTATTCTTATTCATATTGTACTTCATCTTCTTCATCATATTCTTATTTGTGACAGAGAATCCTGTACTTGTAATCTGTCAAAGTATGAATTTTTCATCCTTCCGTTCTTGCTATCACAAAAGATTTAAATTACAACAGTATTTGTCCGTGTTCAGTTTAGCCTGCAGCAGCAGGCATTTTCCAGGGGCACCACGAGGAGGAACGGACTCACCCCCATACACTGCTTAGTCTTCTTCTGCTTATAATTTAGAGCATATATTTTGCTCTTCATTTTGGTCTTATACTTCATGTTCTTCTGCTTTTTGATCTTCTGCTTATTGTTCTTAAGTCTCTTGTTCTGTATCGTGTAGTTTGT
This sequence comes from Oophaga sylvatica, assembly GCA_033576555.1. Lineage (NCBI taxonomy): Eukaryota > Metazoa > Chordata > Amphibia > Anura > Dendrobatidae > Oophaga > Oophaga sylvatica. The sequence goes on from JARQOD010000002.1 coordinate 635,320,080, forward strand.
CTTAACCTTCTTAGTCCTGTTTGGTAATCTTTTATTTCTTCTTTGTGATGGTGTTTAGGCTGGTTGGCTTGATGCTCGTCGTCCTTGTGGTCGTCATCTTCTTCGGGGTGGTCATCAGGGTCGTCGTCTTCATTGTTGGAGATCCAGAGTGATTACCAAAAAAGCATTGAAAAAATCTTCAATTTGTAAATGTTGCAGAAGGTACAAGAGTCAATGCAAGTAATGAGGACCAGCTGACTGTGCTGGAACCCGGAGGGGCAGCAGAAGGAAAAGAGCCAATGGCACAACCGAGGACCAGCTGACGTTACTGGGACACGGTTACTAAGCAGGAGGTACCTGTGCTCCAAAGCACTACCAAGGACCAGCAGACATTGCTGGAACTCGGATACCGAGATGGAGGCACCTAGGCCAAAGGCACTGCGGAGAACCAGCTGACGGTACTGGAACCCGGATGGGTAGCAGAAGGTACAAGAGCCAATCCAAGTAACGAGGACCAGCTGACTGTGCTGGAACCCGGAGGGGCAGCAGAAGGAAAAGAGCCAATGGCACAACCGAGGACCAGCTGACGTTACTGGGACACGGTTACTAAGCAGGAGGTACCTGTGCTCCAAAGCACTACCAAGGACCAGCAGACATTGCTGGAACTCGGATACCGAGATAGAGGCACCTAGGCCAAAGGCACTGTGGAGAACCAGCTGACGGTACTGGAACCCGGACGGGTAGCAGAAGGTACCCATGGAAATTTAAGATGACAGGCCGCGAGCCGGCCGCAGTTACCGAATCCCACAGTACTACAGTGGGTGATTGTCCTATTGTCACAACGGAAACAGCCTTTATTTGCATATCCCGCAGCACACATAGGAAGCACCTAAACTCCAAGCACCATAGAGTCGGCTAACCCGACCGCAACACGACAGGACAACTTATTGGAGGCTAAGTGACGTTTACACTGACAGGAAACAGATGGCGTGCTGTAACCAGTCTGGGCAGGAGTGAGTACCCGTGCCAATGACACTTCCGAGCAACAACTGGCGGTGTTGAAGCCCAGGGATGAGAAGACAACAGGGTGGAGGCAGCAGGACTTTTTGCCGTACACACAGCAGGGGAACAGCTGACATTACTGAACCCCAGTAACACAGGATCAAGTGTAGACTGTGCTAACAGCACTTCCGAGCAACAACTGGCGGTGTTGAAGCCCAGGGATGAGAAGACAACAGGGTGGAGGCAGCAGGACTTTTTGCCGTACACACAGCAGGGGAACAGCTGACATTACTGAACCCCAGTAACACAGGATCAAGTGTAGACTGTGCTAACAGCACTTCCGAGCAACAACTGGCGGTGTTGTAGCCCAGGGATGAGAAGAGAACATGGTGGAGGCAGCAGGACTTTTTGCCGTTCACACAGCAGGGGAACAGCTGACATTACTGAACCCCAGTAACACAGGAGCAAGTCTTCACTGTGCTAACAGCACTTCCGAGCAACAACTGGCGGTGTTGTAGCCCAGGGATGAGAAGAGAACATGGTGGAGGCAGCAGGACTTTTTGCCGTTCACACAGCAGGGGAACAGCTGACATTACTGAACCCCAGTAACACAGGAGCAAGTGTTCACTGTGCTAACAGCACTTCCGAGCAACAACTGGCGGTGTTGTAGCCCAGGGATGAGAAGAGAACAGGGTGGAGGCAGCAGGACTTTTTGCTGTTCACACAGCAGGGGAACAGCTGACATTACTGAACCCCAGTAACACAGGAGCAAGTGTTCACTGTGCTAACAGCACTTCTGAGCAACAACTGGCGGTGTTGTAGCCCAGGGATGAGAAGAGAACATGGTGGAGGCAGCAGGACTTTTTGCTGTTCACACAGCAGGGGAACAGCTGACATTACTGAACCCCAGTAACACAGGAGCAAGTGTTCACTGTGCTAACAGCACTTCAGAGCAACAACTGGCGGTGTTGTAGCCCAGGGATGAGAAGAGAACATGGTGGAGGCAGCAGGACTTTTTGCCGTTCACACAGCAGGGGAACAGCTGACATTACTGAACCCCAGTAACACAGGAGCAAGTGTTCACTGTGCTAACAGCACTTCCGAGCAACAATTGGCGGTGTTGTAGCCCAGGGATGAGAAGAGAACAGGGTGGAGGCAGCAGGACTTTTTGCCGTACACACAGCAGGGGAACAGCTGACATTACTGAACCCCAGTAACACAGGAGCAAGTGTTCACTGTGCTAACAGCACTTCTGAGCAACAACTGGCGGTGTTGTAGCCCAGGGATGAGAAGAGAACAGGGTGGAGGCAGCAGGACTTTTTGCTGTTCACACAGCAGGGGAACAGCTGACATTACTGAACCCCAGTAACACAGGAGCAAGTGTTCACTGTGCTAACAGCACTTCCGAGCAACAACTGGCGGTGTTGTAGCCCAGGGATGAGAAGAGAACATGGTGGAGGCAGCAGGACTTTTTGCCGTTCACACAGCAGGGGAACAGCTGACATTACTGAACCCCAGTAACACAGGAGCAAGTGTTCACTGTGCTAACAGCACTTCCGAGCAACAACTGGCGGTGTTGTAGCCCAGGGATGAGAAGAGAACAGGGTGGAGGCAGCAGGACTTTTTGCCGTACACACAGCAGGGGAACAGCTGACATTACTGAACCCCAGTAACACAGGAGCAAGTGTTCACTGTGCTAACAGCACTTCTGAGCAACAACTGGCGGTGTTTGTAGCCCAGGGATGAGAAGAGAACAGGGTGGAGGCAGCAGGACTTTTTGCCGTACACACAGCAGGGGAACAGCTGACATTACTGAACCCCAGTAACACAGGAGCAAGTGTTAACTGTGCTAACAGCACTTCCGAGCAACAACTGGCGGTGTTGTAGCCCAGGGTCAAGGAGGATGTTTAAATACTATATCAAGTATTTTCCTTGTTACGTGTCAATTAAAAATGTCTATACTCCAAACAAGAGAAATATAAACTTTAGTACCATAAGATGATGATTTAACTTAAAAAATATATGTAAATTAATAATTTACAAACATAAACGCATACATTAACATGTTGAAAAGCAATGCAAACCACAATTAAAATAGGTTACATAATCTGCTATACGGTTTAAAATAAAAGCATACAAGTACACATCAGAATCCATTAATGATGGGTAAGTAACAGTATGTACACCATTTTTATTGTGTAGACAATGAATGGCTGACTTAAAAACATAATCAGCATTACAAATTTTCTTTGACATTCATAAAACTTTACATTTGGTGAATAATATCACTAAAATTTTTAAAAAAATATCTAACATTTCCATCATGTAATACTGATAATATGTGCCAATCATTTATATTAACAAAACAAAAATTTAAAAAGTGCATAGTGCAGAGTGAAAACAGATATTTATGCCTGACTGTGGACTTGCAAGCATGACAACGGATAGATAAGGTATTGTAACATTTCCAGGGGATATAGCTCTAGGATCGCTGTCTGGGTAGACAGAGTGACACGAAAACAGTTCATTCAGACAGCAGTTCTGATGAAAACTGGCCGCAACCAGCTTTATTAAAGTCCACAGCAAACAGATAAAAATAAAGCATAAACAGAAAACCTGGGCTTGTCTAGCCACTAATTACACATAGATCGATTGCCCTGTCTATCCGGGTCCCGGCTCTACCATCCTGACCCAAAACAACACATATGATATATGTTACCAGTATGGAGTTTCACAGATACTCCTCCTTGTGTCTGAAAGCACCTTCAATGTCCAGACTTGAGAGAGATCCACTCCTATTCAGCCGCTATTCACACGGATTCTCACTGAGACTACTCCTGTGTCCGGGGTACTTCCTGCACCCAGACTGAGATAGCTCAAACTCCTGGAGACTGCTTCTTGTGCCGGGACACCTTCCTGTGTCCAGACTGAGCCAGCTCCCACTCCTGGAGACTGCTTCTTGTGCCGGGACACCTTCCTGTGTCCAGACTAAGCCAGCTCCCACTCCTGGAGACTGCTTCTTGTGCCGGGACACCTTCCTGTGTCCAGACTAAGCCAGCTCCCTGACTGTGTTTGCAGACACCTACTTCTGGTCTCCTAATTAACAGTTGAATGGTTTCAGGCCTGAGCTGCAAGTGTGTGCTGAATGTGAGGTGTAGTGACCTTTCTCTACCACTAGGTCTACAAAGCCACACATTTCCCTTATACCATACAGCACAGTACCTAGGTGAAATGTACATCCCATTCAACACATATTCCCTCACTGTCTCACATATCCCCTCCCTTTTCTCCAGACCGGAGGGCTGGTCATCCAGACCGGAGGGCTGGTCAACAATCCAACAGAGACAGTGAACTCTGGACCAGTCATGGCCCTCATCAGCTTCATCTTCACCACTGTCATTTGTATCTTCACCTGAGTCATAGCCAACATCAGCTTTCTCTTCATCTGAAGCATCCGCACTACCCTGTACCCTCCCAGGCCTATGCTCTCTGCGGGCCTCGGGTATCCTGCACGGTTTCATCTTGACCTTAGGGCCGGGCTCAGTTTCGATATAGTGCCTGGCCAGAGAAGTACGACCCGGCACATCAGAACACTTCTGCTGACTCTTCCTCAGAAACTCACGTACCTCCTGTCCCTGGTGCACTGACCATGTGTCACCAACTATCACAGAAGGTATAGGGGGTTTTTCACTTTTCTCCAGTTCCCCTCCTTCAGGCTCTTCTGGCAGGACATGCCCAGAAGCCCTACCGTCAGTCCTACACTCTACTTCTTCAGTCACATCACTTTGGTCTCCAATATCTCCATTTATTCCAGCTTTCAAGTTCTCCTTGATAGCGGCATCTGTATACTCAGAACCCGCCGGATTCTTCTCTTCCACCACGTTCTGCATCCCATCAGGGCTCCCGTGTGTCTGTAGCGGCAACGGAGTGACACATCGCTTTTCCCATTTGTTGGGACGTGGCTCCGATGTAGCCTCCCTGAAAGTGCGCTTGAGCTCACCAACGCCAGCCCGATGTCTCAAAATCTCATCTTGTGACTTATCCAGATCCTTGGTATCACTCGGGAACACTGCTGGGGCTCCGGGCGCCGAACTTCCAGCCTGAGCTTCACGAGTTGCAGCTACTGATGAGGCATCTGGTTTGGTGTCTACCACTTCTATGGCTTTTTCCACCTCTGCAGCATCACCTTCAGAGTCCTTGGCATGATGCAGATCCACACCACACACCGACAACTTCTTATCTTCAACAGCATCCACTTGTGCTGTGTTCAGTTTCAGAGTCCTGCCTTTAAAGCTCAGCTCTCCTCCTTTCACCTTAGTCTTCGCCAGGGAACCGGCCAACTGTAAAACATCTTCAGATGCCATCTTCTGTCTGGCTGTAAGGTCAGCATCAGCTTTCTTCTCAGGACTCTCAACCTCCTCTGCTACCATGCCTTCCTCATTTGCACTGGTTGCTTTATGGTCATCAGATGATTCACTATCACTATCTGACCCCTTTTTCTCAGCCACATCTGGCTCACTGTCAGGGCTATACACTTCATTTTCATTCACATCCTGCTCACTGTCAGGGCTATACCCTTCATTTTCATTCACATCCTGCCCACTGTCAGGGTTATACAATTCATTTTCATTCATATCCTGCTCACTGTCAGGGTTATACAATTCATTTTCATTCACATCCTGCTCTGGAACCTTAGTTAACATGTCATCCACAACATTAACTTCACCATCTGGTCCCTCAAGTATGTGACTATGTGACAACCCCAGCACTATACTTCTATATAGCTCAGGTACTAGGAGCTGACTCACGACCTCTCCCTGGACTTCAGTGTCCCTATACAATAGGCTATTGTCCATGGCAGCATGAGGAAACCTCTCCTCAGAGCCAGGCTCCTGGGAAACCTCATTTAGAACAATCATATTTTCCTGTGCCGTCCTAAGAGAGGGGTCTCGCCACTGCTCACTCTCAAAATTGTCACAGGACACAGGTAAGTAAGGGACACTCGGTTCCCGAGAACCACCATCCTCGTCTCCCAACATCACCTGCAAAGGAACTTCATCACCATCACAGTCATCATTATTATCAACATCATTATCATGACTATGATCAGTATCATCATCACTATCATGGTCATCATCATTATCATGATCATCATCATCATTATCATTATCATCATCATCATTATCATGGTCATCATCATTATCATGATCATCATCATCATTATCATTATCACATAAGTTTAACGGCCCACTAGCATTGTGTTCCGCCCCTCGGGACTGCGCACCCTCAATAGGAGCTTCATCACACTGTCCATCAGAAACATTTCTCCCCCAGAGATCCTTAGACCGGGGAAAGTCATTACCCAATATGACGGGGTGCACCAGGTTCTTCACTACCCCCACTTCATATGAAACCTCCCCGAGTTTGGGGACCAAGTCCACGGCAGTCTCTGGGTAGACTTTGGTGTCTCCATGGATGCACACCATACTCAGGTGCTTATCAGGGATGAAGTCCCTATCAATCAGGCTGTCACATACGGAAGTCACTGGACTCTCTGAGTCCAAGAGGGCCTGTGCTGGGCAGTCATTTACAACCACCGGGGACCCCTGTGGTCCAGTCTCTTCGGCTGAGGTGGACACACACACAGGTTCTGCGCAGAGAGAGAGGGATCTGCCAACATCACAACACATAGGCTCCCCCTCTATTGGACAGTTGGCTGCAATTTCACGCCAGCTCCAACACTGTCCATCACACTCTCCCACCCACATGTCCCCTCGGGCCTGAACCCGCTTATCAGCATACCCCATGTCCCCAACAGCTGGAACGCTCTTACCGCGAGAGTTCAGCGTCCGGGAACTCCGAAGTGACGACCTCTCAGACGGCTGTACCTCAGGAGGACGTGCTTGGGTGTAGCGGTCCACTATCACCTTTTCAACTCCATAATCAAGCCTGCTGACTGCAGACTCCCAACTGTATCTCCAGTCATGAACTCCCCTGGCACGGGCTGTCACCGTAACACCCAGCCGGGTAAGAATCTCCGCTTTCAGCTTAGCATAGTCTTGGCTGTCCTGCTCGCTCAGGACAGCATATGCCCTTTGGGGCTCTCCAATCAGATAGGGTGCGACCATCATGGCCCATTCAGATAGGGGCAGATTCTCCTTCTCTGCCAATCTCTCAAACCTAGTGAGATATACCTCCACATCATCACGAGGTGTCATCTTTTTCAGGGACCGTCTTACCGCCTTCTTTACAGCGGACAATGCAGGTGACTTTGCAACATTACTTTGGGACGATGCGCCACAAGTCTTTTGTTGTGCTGCAACCGGCTCAAAAAACAACGGTTATTCTCCTGCTGCTGCTGCAGGAATTGCTGCTGGGCCTGCTGCATGCGCTGCTGGTGCTGCAGGCGCTGCTGAACCATGCTCTGCTGCAGGCTCCGCTGGGCCTGGTCCAGGTACTCAAGGAGCTCCTCCATACTGCCAGACTTATCTGTCTCAACCACGGCAGTCTTATGTTGCACATTAACTTGCGCCATTTGTTCAAACAGCGCCTCCATTCTGTCATCCATGCTGTCAGACTTCTCTGTCTCAACAACGGCAGTCTTCACTCAAGACATACACACTCCACAGTCTTTTCCACAGAAAATTCAGCCTTGCTGTGCAGACACTTTTTTTTTTTTCTCTGCAAACTCTATTAGGGCCACTGTCTCTTTAAGACTGCTCCAATAGACGTTTCTCTTTGCTGCTGCACACTCCACAGTCTTTTCCACAACAAGTTCAGTTTTGCTGTGCAGACACACTTTTTTTTTTTTTTTTCTTTTGCAAACTCTATTAGGGCTACTGTCTCTTTAAGACTGCTCCAATCAGACGTTTCTCTTGACACACTTTTTTTTTTTCTCTGCTGCTATTTCAACAGACTTCACCTTTATTGCTGTCTCTAAGCCACTGTGCCGCACGCACATTCCAGCACCAATTGTATCAGCCACTGTGCTGCCCCAGCATTCTCCGCCAATTGTAACATTTCCAGGGGATATAGCTCTAGGATCGCTGTCTGGGTAGACAGAGTGACACGAAAACAGTTCATTCAGACAGCAGTTCTGATGAAAACTGGCCGCAACCAGCTTTATTAAAGTCCACAGCAAACAGATAAAAATAAAGCATAAACAGAAAACCTGGGCTTGTCTAGCCACTAATTACACATAGATCGATTGCCCTGTCTATCCGGGTCCCGGCTCTACCAGCCTGACCCAAAACAACACATATGATATATGTTACCAGTATGGAGTTTCACAGATACTCCTCCTTGTGTCTGAAGGCACCTTCAATGTCCAGACTTGAGAGAGATCCACTCCTATTCAGCCGCTATTCGCACGGATTCTCACTGAGACTACTCCTGTGTCCGGGGTACTTCCTGCACCCAGACTGAGATAGCTCAAACTCCTGGAGACTGCTTCTTGTGCCGGGACACCTTCCTGTGTCCAGACTGAGCCAGCTCCCACTCCTGGAGACTGCTTCTTGTGCCGGGACACCTTCCTGTGTCCAGACTAAGCCAGCTCCCACTCCTGGAGACTGCTTCTTGTGCCGGGACACCTTCCTGTGTCCAGACTAAGCCAGCTCCCTGACTGTGTTTGCAGACACCTACTTCTGGTCTCCTAATTAACAGTTGAATGGTTTCAGGCCTGAGCTGCAAGTGTGTGCTGAATGTGAGGTGTAGTGACCTTTCTCTACCACTAGGTTTACAAAGCCACACATTTCCCTTATACCATACAGCACAGTACCTAGGTGAAATGTACACCCCATTCAACACATATTCCCTCACTGTCTCACAGTATATATAGATGAGACTGCATAGCCACAGATGGTGAATGGCGATGTAATACTGTACCTCAATAAAGTGTGCGTTACTACTACATCCTTTTTTTTATCTAGCTTTATAAAAGGTTACGTGCATGTATGGTTGCGCCTTTGTTTGGATGCACAGACTGGCTTCCTGCTGTGACGCGTTGGGTATTGGAGCGTCTGTACGTCTTATGACGCAGACTAACATTCACGGTGCGCATCGTTCATCATCGCAAGCGTACCGACAACACAAAGGCGTTGTCATGACTGCTTTACTCAGTAAACATGCACCTATGATGAAACATACACGCATGTGCCCTATTACATAACAAGCTACAAGAAAAACGAGTGTGAGGTGTGACACAGCTGTTTTGTTAAGGTACAGTATTATATCGACATTGTACAGGTGTCGCTATTCAGTCTGATAAATATATATCATTCACGTATTCTATCAGTTGTCGTTCTTTCAGCACCACTTACAGGTATATATTTTGCTATTGTGACTATGCACTATTGACTTTACCAAGATAATGCATGATTTTTGTTAGCGATTATCATGTTTACATGATGGACCTTTATGATATGGGCTGTTAACTTTCTAATCAAATATGTATTTTTTAAAATGACACAAATATAAGTAATGTTGAAGAGGACTATTCCTACATGCATTGTTTGCACAATATTACAGGTGTACATCACGTCCCTTAATCAACATTGGATTATTATATTTACTTGTATGCTTTTATTTAAAAGGCAAGAACACTGAAGTATAACCTTCGCACTGCAGCAGTTGTCAAAGTTCAACCCACATTATGCACTTCCAACATTGCAGCATTTGAGTCATCATGATGTGAGTTGGATTTGTCTAAGCTATGGAGTGACAAGGTTGACCATCAGTATCCTATAGCATAAGTAGGCTTTTGTGTTTGCATTTGTTTTCGACATGTGCATATCTGTAATAATATGTCACAATTATTTTGTTACAGATTTGTGACAAAGACTAATCATTTTATGGTTTGAAAGTTGACGTTTCAAATGTTTACAGCTTAGAAATCAGGGTGTAGCCTCATATCTATGTGTAGCACTAGACACTTTGAGATGTCATGTTTTTTTCACCATGATTAGGTAGCTAGCAGTAATTTTTGCCGGACACACAGCAGGGGAACAGCAGGCGTTACTGAACCCCACAAACACATCAGCGATTGTTTTCATCTGTGCATCTAACACTTCTGAGCAGCAACTGGCGCTGTTGAAGCCCAGGGTCAAGGAGGGTGTAGGCAGAGGCCTAGTATGAGACGTTTGAAGTTGAAGTTGTAGTTAGCAGCAGTAATTTTTGCCAGACACACAGCAGGGGAACAGCAGGCGTTACTGAACCCCACAAACACATCAGCGATTGTTTTCATCTGTGCATCTAACACTTCTGAGCAGCAACTGGCGCTGTTGAAGCCCAGGGTCAAGGAGGGTGTAGACAGAGGCCTAGTATGAGATGTTTGAAGTTGAAGTTGTAGTTAGCAGCAGTAATTTTTGCCAGACACACAGCAGGGGAACAGCAGGCGTTACTGAACCCCACAAACACATCAGCGATTGTTTTCATCTGTGCATCTAACACTTCTGAGCAGCAACTGGCGCTGTTGAAGCCCAGGGTCAAGGAGGGTGTAGGCATAAAATATTGACTTATTGCCTTGTTACGTGGCCATTGCAAATGTATGTACTTCAAACAAGAATACATGAAGTTTTACTAGGACAATAAAATGATGAATTTCAATTCCAAGAATAGAAAAATATTTATACTTGAGAGTCCTCTGTGGTTGATACCGTTTAATGGCTAACTGAAAATATGGTAACAAATTCAAAGCTTTCGAGACTACTCAGGTCTCTTCATCAGGCTAAGACTAAAAAAAAAAATGAAGAATCACATATTTCTACACACAACAGGACACAGGAATAGGTAAGACAAGTGAGGGAGGGACAAGTGAGGGGAGACCGGCCAAAAAATGAGAACAAGGATGAATTATCAGCGCCACACGATAAGACAAAAAATAATGGATTTACCTGTGGCAAAACACTTTTGTATGCCCGGTCATAGCATGATGGATATGGAATTACTGGTATTAAAATATAACTTCAAATATGACAAAGATACAAAGGTTTCAGAATATAAGCTCATCATGACCTTTGACACTGTTAGTGATGGAATGAATAGATCACACGGATTTATGTCATTCTATATCAATTAAGGAATCTGCGTCTCTGCCCTTCCAGGGGCATTAAAACACCAAACCAGACCCCAATCAGAGGGCAATAAAACTTTCTATCCTTATCTAGGAACTGTTCCAATATTTATGTTCATCCCTCTGTGATAATGACAGTTCTGCTACACGTCACTTACTTGTCTTACCTATTGCACTATTCCTGTGTCCTGTTGTGTATAGAAATATGTGATGCTTCATTTTTTGTTTTAGTCTTTGCCTGATGAAGAGACGTGAGTAGCCTCGAAAGCTTGCAATTTGTTACCATCTTTTCAGTTATCCATTCAAAGGTATCAACCACTGCGGACTCTCAAGTCTAAATATTTTTCTATCTAATGGCTAACACGGTACGAAGATACACATGTTTCCTAACTTCAAGAATAAAAATAAAGACACTGCAAATATAAACGCATATATGCACATGCCAACAAGAAATGGAACAACACAGACACCACCCAAAAAATTGGTTACAAAATATAGTGTTGTAAATTTAACAATAAAAGTCCATTTTTGTATTTATGAATAATGCTTAAGGAACGCTATGTTAAACCATAACATAGTGAAGACAATGGATTTTGTAATCGTCACTCATCATCATCATCATTGCAATTTAGATGTGACAGTCACAGACATTTCAATTATTTAAGTTAATAAAATCGTTACTTTGTACAGCATGTATGACATGTCCAGCATGGACTCATCAATTTGATGACACTATAATGTACGATAAAAAATAAACATTTAAAAAAACATAATGCATTGTCACAATTTAAGTGTGTGCCTGCAAGTGTAGGTGAAAGAAAGGCTACGGATAGCAAAGGTATATTCTATGTCTGTATCAGACAGTGGACAGCCTCTGATGGGTAATGGCGATGTTATACTGTACGTCAATAAAGTCTGCGGCTGCAATCATGCATTTTTTGCTTGGACAGTGTTGAAGAGGGTAAAAGCATGTCTGGTTGCGCAAGGCTTTATCCGTCAACACTACCTTCCTACTGTCACGCGTAGGGTAGGGTAGCGTGTGTAAATTATATGACTCTATAAAATGTGACGTTACGCAGCGTTATTGCGCCCTAGGGACGCCAAAAATACGACAGCAGTAATCATTTACTGTCTAATACTCCACCTATGACCAACAAAAAAAGACCGTTCCCTCTTTAACAATCTACAAGACTAACAAGCATAATGGTTGACACAGACTTTATTGAGGTACAGTATTACATCGACATTGTCCATGAGTAACTATGCACTGTGATACCTATATACCATTATTAATTTATATCTGTTGTGGTTGTTTCAACAGCACTTGCAGGTATAACTACTACCTATTGTCAGTATGCATGATGCACTTTCTAGATGTAATAATTTATTATTGCACATTATTACCAGGTTTAGATGCTGGCCATTTCATATATGGTGTGTGAAGTTACAGTTGGCATCAGTATGTGTATTTTATAATGTCTGTCATAAATAAAACTCGTGATGCTGATGATGAGGATTTTATGATTCGTACATCCATTGACTGCATTATCTTACAGGTACAGATAAAGTTCCTTAAAAAGCATTAATTGATAAGTATGAAATGTACTTTTATGCATTAATTTCAAAAAGTGAACACTATGTTTTAGTTTTTGTTACCATTTCTAATAGACATGTGCAGATATGCGCTGTGATGACAAATTATTATTTGTCCATATTTGTCATAAAAATTTATCATTCTAGGCCTGGAAAACTTCACAATTTCCTGTTTTAAGCATAACAATCAGGGTGACGGCTCTTCCCTATTTGGAGCATGTTTGACATGGGTTTTTCTGTGCATGTGTAGGGAACAGGAGACTTGTTGCCGGACACACAGCAGGGGAACAGCTGGCGTTACTGAACCCCACTAACACTATAGCTTGTGTATTGGTCTGTGGACACGACACTTCTGAGCAGCAACTGGCAGTGTTGTAGCACAGGGAGTAGAGTTCAGGTGGTAGAAAGATGAACATAACAGGAGACATGGATAACGTTGCGAACCAGTTATTTAATCTGAAAACGGACAGACAAATTCTGGCGAGATCCATGCCTTGTTCATTTTCAGAAAAGTAAGCCGGTCTACATTATCGGAGGATAGTCGCATGCGACGGTCTGTTAGTACACCACCTGCGGCACTAAAGACGCGCTCCGATAATACACTGGCAGCAGGGCAAGCCAGCACCTCCAATGCATACTGGCTAAGCTCTGGCCATGTATCCAGCTTAGAGACCCAAAACTTGAATGGGGAAGAGCCATCTGGGAGTACACTGAGAGGGAAAGACATGTAGTCTGTCACCATCTTACGGAAACGTTGCCTCCTGCTGACTGGAGCCGTCTCGGATGGTGTAGACTTTGCCACATTTGGAACATACTGGTCTTGCCCTGTGCAGATGCGCTGCTTGTGCTCCCTCTTGTTGCAGAGCTGTCTCCACTGCCTCGACGCACAGAGCTGCTTTGTAAAGCAGTAGCAGTGCTCTCGGCTGGAATGGAGAACATTATGGATTGCACCAGTGTGTCTTGGTACTCCCGCATTTTACGCTCCCGGTTCAACGGTGTGATGAGGCTTTGTAAGTTGTCCCGGTAGCGAGGGTCTAGGAGGGTGTACACCCAATAATCAGGCGTGGTGAGAATGTGGGCGATGCGGCGGTCGTTTCTCAGGCACTGCAGCATGAAATCAACCATGTGCTGCAGACTCCCAACTGGCCAAGAAACGCTGTCCCCTGCAAGAGGCGTCATCTCTGCCTGCTCTGCATCACCCCACCCTCGCTCTACATACTGACTAGAGCGTTGTGTACCTCCCTCTGGAGCGATGTCTTCCTCCTCCATTGACTCCTCCTCATCCTCCTCACAAAGTGAGCCCTGCCCAGCCCTTTGTGAGGAACCACGTTGCGCTGACTGTCCAGAAGGTGATGGAATTTGTGACTCCTCATCCTCCACCTCTTCCAAAACCTCATCCCTTATTGCTTGCAGTGTTTTTTGAAGCAGGCAGATAAGGGGACAGTCAGGCTGACTAGTGCATCATCTGCACTCGCCATCCGCGTTGACTCATCAAACGCACGCAAAACGTGGCAGATGTCCTTCATAGAGGCCCACTCAGTAGTGGTGAAGTGTGAACGACGCAAATTGCGAGTTGATTGCGCCTGATGCAGCTGATACTCCATTACTGCTGGCTGCTGCTCACACAACCGCTCCAACATATGTAACGTGGAATTCCACCTGGTGGGTACGTCACATATGATGCGATGTTCAGGAAGGCGAAATCTGCGTTGCAGAGCTGCAATGCGCGATCTGGCCATGCTGGAACGTCGCAAGTGAGCGCACTCTAGGCGGACCTTGTGCAGCAGTGCATCAAGATCCGGATAGTCCCTCAAAAAACTCTGCACGACCAAGTTGAGCACATGTGCCAGACATGGTATGTGAGTGAGGTTGCCAAGGCCCAGAGCTGCCACCAGATTTCGGCCATTGTCACACACTACCAAGCCTGGCTGGAGATTCGCTGGCAAAAACCACACGTCGCTCTCCTGCTTGATGGCATTCCAGAGCTCCTGCGCTGTGTGGCTTCGATTCCCCATGTAAATTAATTTCAGGACGGCCTGTTGACGTTTGCCACGGCTGTGCTCATATCGGTCGCATCAGGTAAGCGTTCACGGGTCCATGTGGAGGTAGACCGTGACGGCTCCTGCAGCGATGATTCTGAGGAACTGGAGTAGGAGGAGGAGTCAATGTGGACAGACTTGATTCCTGCAATCCTTGGAGTTGGCAGAACACGTACAGCGCCACTCGCAAGATCTGTACCCGGCTCCACAACATTGACCCAATGGGCAGTGAGGGAAAGGTATCGTCCCTGGCCATGGGTACTGGTCCACGCATCGGTGGTCAGGTGGACCTTGCTACTGACGGCGTTTAGTAGCGCATGTTTAATTTTTCCCTCAACATGCTTTTGCAGACCAGGGACGGCTTGCCTGCTGAAATAAAATCGGCTGGGCACATTGTATTGTGGGACTGCCAATGACATTAAGTCATGGAAACTGTCAGTCTCCACCAGCCTGAATGACAGCATTTCAAGGGACAGGAGTTTTGCAATGCCAGCATTCAGAGCCTGTGCTCGTGGATGGTTTGCCGAGTATGGCCGTCTTTTATCCCATGCCTGTGCTACCGATGGCTGTTTTGTGGCCTGGGAGTGTGAGGATGACAGGGAACTTGCAGCTGTGGGTGGAATAACACTGGGTCTCTGGACAACAGTGACAGAGGTTCTTCCATGGCGATCCTGTGAGGAAGCCGAACCAGCTGTGGTGTGAGCTGGAGGAAGAGGCTCCAACACGAGCTGAAGATGTAGGTGCTGCTGTAGGTTGGCCTACATCTCCAGTGTGTCTTTGTAACTCAACCACGTGCTTTGTCCGTACATGTTTCCACATATTTGTGGTATTGAGGTTACTGATATTTTTACCTCTTTTAACTTTTTGATTACACAGCTTGCATTTGACATAGCAAATATCATCTGCAAGTGTGTCAAAAAAGGACCACGCAGTGCAAGTCCTGGGAGCGCCCGGTTTGGCTGTTGGAAGAGAACTGCTACGAACGGGTGCCAAACTGGAGGCTACAGGCAACCGAGTCTGCAGCCTACCTCTCCCTACTGTTTGGACCGTTGGGGCAATCTCTTCCTCAGAGCTGCTACCACCACCTTCCTGTTCCTCACGCCATGTTGGGTCTTGGACCTCATCATCTCCACTACCCTCTTCCAACACCTGCTGCTGTTGGGTGGTCTGGCCAGCACCTTGCTCAACAGAAAATGGCACCTGAGTCTCATCATCATCAGATGCGTTCTGCGGTGTGCTGACCATCGGCACTGGCTCACCCGCCTCTTCACATTCAGAGAGACACAGCTGTTGCGCATCACTGTATACTGCCTCTTCTTCACATTCCAGAATGCTGCTTGGCTGGGCCCCTGTTTGCAAGCCAACAGATTCTGAGAACAGAAGCAGAGACTCAGCTGGCTCCAGTTCAGAACTCTCTGACTGCCTGGGCAATTTGGCAGGCGGTGAAGAGACAGATGGTTGTTCAACAGTGCTGTGGTCCTGAGAGGAGGTGGAAGCAATTGAATGTCGATGCATTGGCTGCCATCCAACCAACAACGGCTTCAATTTGTTCTTCCCGCAGCAGGGGGGTACGCTGAGCTCCTACAAAAGTGCGCATAAAGGAACGCTCACGGGGAAAACTGGTGGATGCTGTGTCACTGGGTGTGGCAGCAGCCACAGAATCCCCACGTCCTCTCCCTGCTGAAACTCCACGGCCACGACCACGTGCCTTACTCCCTGCCTTCTTCATCTTGGTAGATTGATAAAGAAAGTCAGAAAAGTTATAAGGCCTAAGTGTGGTTATTCCTCAGAGACTGCAGTGAACACTGCAGACAACTGTTCAGTAGCTGTGAAAGGCCACTTTGTGTACTTCTATAGTGTTTGCAACCAATGTATTGTATACGGATGGAAGCGCGTCACACTAATAGATTAGATTTTTTTCAAATATAATGGAGCAGCACCAATTAGAGAAAAATGTGAAGGATGAGGCAGTGACACACGCTCAGCAGACTACAACCAGCAGTGGTTGAAGAACTAACTGGAGCGTAATCTGCACTCAAAAAATGAAAAGCTCACAGACTACAGTGAACACTGAAACACAACTGTTCAGTAGCTGTGAAAGGCCCCTTTGTCTACTTCTATAGTGTTTGCAACCAATGTATTGTATACGGATGGAAGCGCGTAACACTAATAGATTAGATTTTTTTCAAATATAATGGAGCTGCACCAATTAGAGAAAAATGTGAAGGATGAGGCAGTGACACACGCTCAGCAGACTACAACCAGCAGTGGTTGAAGAACTAACTGGAGCGTAATCTGCACTCAAAAAATGAAAAGCTCACAGACTACAGTGAACACTGAAACACAACTGTTCAGTAGCTGTGAAAGGCCCCTTTGTGTACTTCTATAGTGTTTGCAACCAATGTATTGTATACGGATGGAAGCGCGTCACACTAATAGATTAGATTTTTTTCAAATATAATGGAGCAGCACCAATTAGAGAAAAATGTGAAGGATGAGGCAGTGACACACGCTCAGCAGACTACAACCAGCAGTGGTTGAAGAACTAACTGGAGCGTAATCTGCACTCAAAAATGAAAAGCTCACAGACTACAGTGAACACTGAAACACAACTGTTCAGTAGCTGTGAAAGGCCCCTTTGTCTACTTCTATAGTGTTTGCAACCAATGTATTGTATACGGATGGAAGCGCGTCACACTAATAGATTAGATTTTTTTCAAATATAATGGAGCAGCACCAATTAGAGAAAAATGTGAAGGATGAGGCCGTGACACACGCTCAGCAGACTACAACCAGCAGTGGTTGAAGAACTAACTGGAGCGTAATCTGCACTCAAAAAATGAAAAGCTCACAGACTACAGTGAACACTGAAACACAACTGTTCAGTAGCTGTGAAAGGCCCCTTTGTGTACTTCTATAGTGTTTGCAACCAATGTATTGTATACGGATGGAAGCGCGTCACACTAATAGATTAGATTTTTTTCAAATATAATGGAGCTGCACCAATTAGAGAAAAATGTGAAGGATGAGGCAGTGACACACGCTCAGCAGACTACAACCAGCAGTGGTTGAAGAACTAACTGGAGCGTAATCTGCACTCAAAAAATGAAAAGCTCACAGACTACAGTGAACACTGAAACACAACTGTTCAGTAGCTGTGAAAGGCCCTTTGTCTACTTCTATAGTGTTTGCAACCAATGTATTGTATACGGATGGAAGCGCGTCACACTAATAGATTAGATTTTTTTCAAATATAATGGAGCAGCACCAAATAGAGAAAAATGTGAAGGATGAGGCAGTGACACACGCTCAGCAGACTACAACCAGCAGTGGTTGAAGAACTAACTGGAGCGTAATCTGCACTCAAAAAATGAAAAGCTCACAGACTACAGTGAACACTGAAACACAACTGTTCAGTAGCTGTGAAAGGCCCCTTTGTCTACTTCTATAGTGTTTGCAACCAATGTATTGTATACGGATGGAAGCGCGTCACACTAATAGATTAGATTTTTTTCAAATATAATGGAGCTGCACCAATTAGAGAAAAATGTGAAGGATGAGGCCGTGACACACGCTCAGCAGACTACAACCAGCAGTGGTTGAAGAACTAACTGGAGCGTAATCTGCACTCAAAAAATGAAAAGCTCACAGACTACAGTGAACACTGAAACACAACTGTTCAGTAGCTGTGAAAGGCCCCTTTGTGTACTTCTATAGTGTTTGCAACCAATGTATTGTATACGGATGGAAGCGCGTCACACTAATAGATTAGATTTTTTTCAAATATAATGGAGCTGCACCAATTAGAGAAAAATGTGAAGGATGAGGCAGTGACACACGCTCAGCAGACTACAACCAGCAGTGGTTGAAGAACTAACTGGAGCGTAATCTGCACTCAAAAAATGAAAAGCTCACAGACTACAGTGAACACTGAAACACAACTGTTCAGTAGCTGTGAAAGGCCCCTTTGTCTACTTCTATAGTGTTTGCAACCAATGTATTGTATACGGATGGAAGCGCGTCACACTAATAGATTAGATTTTTTTCAAATATAATGGAGCAGCACCAATTAGAGAAAAATGTGAAGGATGAGGCAGTGACACACGCTCAGCAGACTACAACCAGCAGTGGTTGAAGAACTAACTGGAGCGTAATCTGCACTCAAAAAATGAAAAGCTCACAGACTACAGTGAACACTGAAACACAACTGTCCACAATCTGTGAAAGGCTACTCCTTTGTCTACTTCTATAGTGTTTGCAACCAATGTATTGTATACGGATGGAAGCGCGTCACACTAATAGATTAGATTTTTTTAAAATATAATGGAGCTGCACCAATTCCACAAAATCAAATAAAAAAAAGAGTCAGTGAGTGACACGTGCAGATGCCTACAAACAGCGGTGGATGCAGAGCAAACTGCAGCGTCACCTGCACTCTCACACACACCTTGCACAGAGCTGTTAAAACAACACTGGCAAAAGGAAGCTTTACACAGCGGTTGGTAAACTAGCCTGCCTAAAGCACAGTAGAGTACACAAAATCGCAATGTCTAACTGTCCTCAGAGTCAGCACAGCAGCGTTCTGTCCCTTACTGAGTTCACAGCACAGTGACGCTAAAATGGAGGCGGCGCCTTTTATAGTGCATTCTGACATCATTTCAGCAGCCAATCACAGCCATGCCATTAGTTAAGATGACCGCAGCATTACAGGATGTGCCCACACTTCATAAGATTCCTCATTGGCTGACTAAAATCACATTGCCTCTCAAAGAATTATGGGAACTTCCGATTCCGGTATACGATATAGGAAAAATATCGGAACTAAGTATCGGAATTCCAATACAGCGAATATCGGCCGATACCGATACTTGCGGTATCGGAATGCTCAACACTAGTGATCACGCTTCAAAAGTTTGGCAATTTCATCCCTCTGCAAGACATCTCACAATTTTTGTCCGTCAAATCTCTCTTCTGACCCATTTTGCCAAAGGAAAGGAAGTTGCCTAATAATTAAGCACACCTTATATAGGGTGCTGATGTCATTAGACCACACCCCTCCTCATTACAGAGATGCAAATCACAAGATTTACATAATTGGCAGTTGGCTTTCAAACCTATACAGCTTGGAGTAGGACAACATGGATAAAAGGATGATGTGATCAAAATACTCATTTGCCTAATAATTCTGCACACAGTTTACAGGCAGGACCTACCATAATAAGGACTTCGCGAACCCAAAAACTGCAGGTGTTGTACATGTATGTGCACCTGCCCCAAGAACTACGTGGGAAAGCCGAAAAGACAATTTAGGGTAAGAATAGGTGAACATATTGTCACTATTATTCATAAAAGGGGTACCTCTCTATCACGCCGTATAGTGAATGAACACCATGGGGAGTTGAAGTCGTTCTCATTTAGAGCCATTGAAATGATATCACAATCCAAAAGATTGGGCAGTTGGGACAAAAACATATTGTCGATGGATCTTTTTGCTTGTTGCTATGAGTCCAGGGGGTTTAAACGAGCAACTCAGCTTCACTAGCTACATTTGAGAGGGGTTCACTTATTTTCCCACCATACAGTTAATGATGGCTAGGTGTATCGGTCTTTATTGGTTTTCCTCGATTATCAGGATCTTATATTATTATCAATATTTTTCATCTTTCCTTATGGCTATTTTCCCTAGAGCCTTACCACAATTGGTGGTATGGTAATGTTGGTCCCTTTTTGATTAATTTTTATTTTTTTCTTCTATTTTTACATGATATTTTTACATCCTTGATAATCTGACCCTTCCTTGGAAGGCATTCTGCGTTCCATGGATACTTCCGTCCGGCTATTATAGTCTGTATGGTGGAGCGCCTCTGTGCTCCACCTTTTGACTTGCCTCACTTTTGGTGATTCTCGTGGAGCGCATTTGCGTTCCAGGACGGGCACATACAGTACAGACCAAAAGT
Source organism: Oophaga sylvatica (assembly GCA_033576555.1). Classification (NCBI taxonomy): domain Eukaryota; kingdom Metazoa; phylum Chordata; class Amphibia; order Anura; family Dendrobatidae; genus Oophaga; species Oophaga sylvatica. The sequence continues at coordinate 635,340,719 of JARQOD010000002.1, forward strand.
TTGGACACACCTTCTCATTCAAAGATTTTTCTGTATTTTCATGACTATGAAAATTGTAGAATCGCACTGAAGGCATCAAAACTATGAATTATCACATGTGGAATTATACATTACACTTTACAAAAAAGTGTGAAACAACTGAAAATATGTCTTATATTCTAGGATCTTCAAAGTAGCCACCTTTTGCTTTGATTACAGCTTTGCACGCAGAAAAGGTGAATGGATGGACTCTACATGCCTGGTTCCCACCGTGAAGCATGGAGGAGGAGGTGTGATGGTGTGGGGGGGCTTTGCTGGTGACACTGTTGGGGATTTATTCAAAATTGAAGCGGTGAGCGGTCCAGCTCACCCCAAACCATCTCGATTGGGTTCAGGTCTGGTGACTGTGGAGGCCAGGTCATCTGGCGTAGCACCCCATCACTCTCCTTCTTGGTCAAATAGCCCTTACACAGCCTGGAGGTGTGTTTGGGGTCATTTTCCTGTTGAAAAATAAATGATGGTCCAACTAAACACAAAGCGGATGGAATGGCATGCCGCTGTAAGATGCTGTGGTAGCCATGCTGGTTCACTATGCCTTCAATTCTGAATAAATCCCCAACAGGGTCACCAGTAAAGCACCCCCACACCCTCACACCTCCTCCTCCATGCTTCACGGTGGGAACCAGGCATGTAGAGTCCATCCGTTCACCTTTTCTGCGTGTAAAGCAGTAATCAAAGCAAAAGGTGGCTACTGTGAAGAACCTAGAATATAAGACATATTTTCAGTTGTTTCACGCTTTTTTGTAAAGTGTAATGTATAATTCCACATGTGATAATTCATAGTTTTGATGCCTTCAGTGTGATTGTACAATTTTCATAGTCATGAAAATACAGAGAAATCTTTGAATGAGAAGGTGTGTCCAAACTTTTGGTCTGTACTGTTCGTGCAGCCATGTTTTTTTCAGGTGGAGCGCACTCGCGTTCCACTTCTTGGCGTACATCACTTCCAGTGACGTGGGCACTATGGCGGGACGCATCATGGCTCCTATTCATGACCACTTCTGGTATATGTCCAGCGAGACAATTTCAAAAGGGATGTGGATGTGGCTGTGGCGGAAAGCACTCAGCATTCCATCAAGACGTATGCATTCCATGCTAATATATCCCCTGATGAAGCCCTTACTGAACTTACGAGAGGTGAAACGCATCGGAATGGGGTTTTCTACCACTTAGGCTCTAACCAGGAATGTCCATACTTTCTGGTGAGAATGGTTAAAGGTTAGCTTGGGAGTATTTCTTAAAGTCAATGTGTCATCAGAAAATGACCTACTGCTTAAATCACGGTTTTTTATGTTAAATATCTTTTTTTGTTTTTCTTATTTATTTTATTTTTTTTTCTTAATTTTGCATATCACAATTGGTGTTCAACATAATTTAGAAATCATAAAATTTTCACACTGGACACTGGGACTACACTACACTCAAACTTCCTGTTCTTTTGGAAAACCAACATGAACATTAGAAGCAATAAACTAACTCAGCATCTAATAAGTGTGTGCAAAGGGAGGAGGTCAGCTGTGATATATTATTTTATGATTGGTGGATCCTGTGTTGGATTTACTAAGTCTCAGGTTCGGGTGGGCACACGGACCCCGTGATGTTGGTGCAGCTTCCTTGAGGAGTTGGGTAGACAGCAATCACAGGAGCAGTAGGATAGGTGAAGTGGAATCCAGCAGTGATGAATTCGCTGGATGAAGCACTGATGGTGGACCACCCAAAACAGAGGACTCTGGAGCCTCAATCCCAAGACACAGGTGTGAGTCTTAGTGCACATTAAGTAGGCCTAGGGAGATTATGTCATTGAGCAACGCAAGGCAATTTATAAACCAGACGTGGAGGGCAGCAGAGGGCAGCGGACCCAGGGGAAGGAAGCGGAACCCGGGATACCTGAGTCAGGTGAGTAATAATATAGAGGGGTTACACATCATGGTAATTCTGCTTGTGATGATAATGAGACTTCTGAAATATCATCTGTAAAGAACAGGAAGGATGAGTCTAAAGTAGCCCCAGTGGCCACTGTGAAATTAGCAAATGAGCAAGGTTACTATTTTTTTTTTTTAAATACAGATTGTGATATAAAAAAATGTCAAAAATGTTAAAAACACACTTTTAAAACCAAAAAGCTGATTTAAACAATGGGTCATTTTGTGATGACACATTCCCTACAGTCTCTTTTCCTCACTTAGTCGCAGCATAGAAGTTTCCACCGCGTCGGTGAGTTTCCTAACAAGCGTCTGATTTGTTGACATACGCATTTCCATTGTTTTTCCTCTATTTCTGCCCCCTGCTACTCTCAAAATCCTTGTACCTTCTCACTGAGCCGCTGTAATGAGTTTTATCATAAAACAAACACCATTAAGCAAATCTCAGCACTCAACAAAAAAAAAAAAAAAATCACATCTTCCTCCTGACACGACGGAACTGGTACACCGACGGGAAAATGAGATTCGGGTAGTGGAGCGTCATATTTTAGGTTATAAGCAACTTTTCTAAAGGGATTAACTTCCTGTGTCCTCCGCTACAGAGTACAACATTGAAATGCGACGTCGAGTTCTCCGCCAAGACCTCCTCCGATTGCGTCTGCCAGGTCCTTAATTATGCTACCAAGTGAACTGCGAGGAATCAGAGCTACAACGCGTGCCGTGTAATGAATGGCGCATTATTTCATCTTCGCTTTTTAATTAATGTATCTTATTAGATTCCAAACCGGCAAGTATGATCCTTCACATTAGATGCAGAAGAAGGCGCAAAGTAACAGAGGGATGGCGGCGCGCCTTCAACAAATAGATTACGTCTGTGGGTAACTTTGTATCCGAGGATTTTTTTTTCTAGAATGTGTTTGATATGGCATTTTAGCCCTGTTCAATACTGGATACAACAAATGGTCAAAGATGTCCACAAGAGGTGACTTTCCGACAGATCACATACACACGTGGTCAAAATTATTGATTGGTACCCCTCGTTTAAAGACAGAAAAACCCACAATGGTGACAGAAATAACTTGAATCTGACAAAGTAATAATAAATGAAAAATCTATGAAAATGAACAAATGAAAGTCAGACATTGCTTTTCAGCTTCCACAGAATTTTTAGAAAAATAAAACTCATTAAAAAGGCCTGAACAGAAATGATGGGACCCTGAAAATGTGACAAAAGGGACATGTTAAATCGCGGTGTGTCCACTAATTAGCATCACAGGTGTGTACAATCTTGGAATCAGTGAGTGGCCTGTATACTGGCATTATTAATTCCTTAGATATCTTTTTGTATCCCTTTCCTGTTTTATACAGTTCAACTACCTTTTCCCGTAGATCCGTTGACAATTCTTTTGCTTTCCCCATGACTCACAATCTAGAAACGTCAGTGGCTGGATGAAAGATGCAAGAGTCTGTCTGGATCCCAGAAACTCACTCAGCGTTTATGCACACACTGATTACAAGCAAACAGGTCACAGGTGAGGATGTTACCTTTAGTAGCCATTCACACCCATTTGTGTCATCTTCTGTACATGTTATCAGGCCAAAATCACCAGGGTGTGTGAACTTTTGATCAGGGTCATTTGGATGTTTTGGGTCGTCATTATGACTTAAAAAGAGAAATCACTGTAGTTTGACAATAAATGGCTTCACCCAACCACTAACCATGAGTGGAGAGAAAGTTTTGGTGTTATCATTCATATTCTCTGAAAAAAGGCAGAGAAGGCAAAAATTTTGCGGGGGTATGTAAACTTTTGAGCACAACTGTATCTATTATCTATTTATTATCTATCATCTATTATCTATCTCTTAATAATCTATGTTTTATCTATCATCTATTATATCTATTATCTATTTATCTGTTATCCATTTATTATCTATTATCGATCTATTAATAATATATTATCTATCATCTATTATCTATTATTTATTATCTATCATCTATTATCTATCTCTTAATAATCTATGTTTTATCTATCATCTATTATATCTATTATCTATTTATCTGTTATCCATTTATTATCTATTATCGATCTATTAATAATATATTATCTATCATCTATTATCTATTATTTATTATCTATCATCTATTATCTATCTATCATCTATTTATTATCTATAATCTATCTATTATCTATCTATTATCTATCATCTATTTATTATCTATTTATCTATCTATCTATCTATCATCTATTATTATCTATAATCTATCTATTATCTATCATATATTATATCTATCTATCTATCTATCTATCTATTATCTATCTATCTATTTATCTATTATCTATTTATCTATCTATCTTATCTATTATCTATCTATCTATTCTATCTATCTATCTATCTATCTATCTATCTATCTATCTATCTATCTATCTATCTATCTATCTATCTATCTATCTATCATCTCATATCCATCCTCCTGCTTTTCATTGCTCTGCTCGGCTGCAGTATAGAGACGTCATGAGCACAGATGATGGGATTATTATAGTCCTGTTTGCTGACGGTCTTTATACCGAGGCAGCGGCGCCGTAAACACAGAAGGGAATTTTTACCTTTTAGTGAAGATATAAAGCTTTACAGCCGGATGTTTCTACAGGTAATCTTCTATCTGTGGAACCCCCAGTGCCAGCCTAATGCATCCATTCTGCGGGCACTTTATGAGGGGGCGACGATCGCAGCGGTCCTGGGTAGAGGAATTTGCAGCGTAATTTACATTCGGCTTCTTGCTACATAAAAGAATCTCAGATAAAGAAAATTCTACATCTGTATCCAGAGCCTCTGGCCCCAGTGCAAAATCCCCCCATCATCTGTCATTTATAATACTGGGGTCTTCTTAAGTGATACAGCTAGCTCTGGACCACCGCAGACTCCAGGGCCCGGGGGCGACAGCAACCACTGCCCCCCCATATCTACATCCCTGCCACAATAGCTGCTGAGCCCCACAAGATCATTGCTGCAGCCTGATAAATATGGCCCTTGCAAGGACTTAGGGCTCTTTCACATGTCCTGATATTTCCTGCACTGGAAAAAACAGTACCGGAGATGTCAGTGTCCGTGTGCTTAATACTTGTGGCATACGTGTGTCAACTGTCGTCTGTGTGATGCATCAGTATCGCACGTACTGGCGCCTGGGAATCAGTGGTACTGTAAGCACTGTTCCCTGGCCGGTGCCAGGTGCTGAAGACAGCTCACATCATTGTCGTTTGTGCAGCGATCAGCGGGAGCAGGGGACAGTGTTGAGAGTTGTATTCACCTGAAAAAGCGAGAGCAGGCGCCGATGGCTGGGAGTAATCATCAGCTGGCGCCTGCACTATAAATAAATAACTTAAAAAAAAAAAGGTTGCTGGGTTCCCCAGTATTTTTGATAACCAGCCAGGCAAAACTGACAGCTGCGGGACGCAACTCTCATCTGTCAGCTTTACCAAGGCTGGATATCAAGAATAGAAGGGTCCCCATGCTGTCTGTCTATTGTTTAAATACATAATTTTAAAAAATGGCATGGGAACCTCCCATTTTTGATAAGCAGGCAAGCAGCAGCTCATTCTCCAGTGGTTTTCAGCCTGGAGGGTCACATCTTGGCACTATCCAGGTTGAAAGCATGGATTATGGCGCTGGAACAGAACGTCGGACAAGTAAGGGATATGTTTTTTTTTTATTTTCTATTTATTACAGAAGACAAGGGCTTTGGTGGAATAGGCGTTAGGTGAGTATAACTGTTTGCTATTTTTAAATAAAAATGGAAAAGTGTGTTTTGTTTTTATTTAAAATAAAGGACTTTATTCTGGCTGTGTCTCTGTTTACAATATAAGTATAGGATTAGTAATGGAGAGGTGTCTTTTAGACACCTCTCCATTACTAAGACTTGGACTTGATGTTGCCGCACAGTACAAAGGTGACATCAACCCCACTTGCCACCACCACAAAGTAGGTGGGAAGAGCCGGAAAAAGCGGGGCTGCTATTTTTAGGCTGGTGTGGGCCAATATAAATTGTCCCTTACCAGCCTGAGAATACCAGCCCCCAGCTGTCTACTTTCGCTTTGCTGCTTGTCAAAAATGAGGTTGATCCCACGCCATTATTTATTTTTATTTAACTTGATAACCAGCCTTGCTAAAGCTGACAAATGACAGTTGCAGCCTGCAGCTGTCAGTTTTGCCTGGCTGGTTATCAAAAATACAGGGGAACCCTCAACATTTTTTTTGTATTTTATTTTATTTACAGCGCAGGTGTCAGCTGATGAATACTCCTATCAACCGCCGCCTGCTCTCACTGTTATTAGCGACAGCAGGTGTAGGCTGATGTGAGTAGTAGTCCCATCAGATGCCACCTGCTCTCGCTGTTTGGCGGCCTGTGCTTCTGGAAACATACATGTGCACAGACCCATTCACTTGAATAAGTCTATGTGTGTAAGTGTCCACGATACGTATGAAAACTGTCACCTCACATTCTGGACACACTAACATGTGAAAGAGCCCTAAGAGGCATCACTGGAACAGCAGAGGGAGAGTTTATTGTTTTCCCTACAATGAGCCCATATGCAGAAACAACCTAAACTTTGAAAATTCATTTAATGAAATTATATATTTTGGTTTGCGCTCACATTCAATGATTTACTTTAACACTTCTATAGGACTCACATGGCAGTAAAGACTTTTCTGCAGTGCATGGAATGACAGAAGGATTTAGAGAGAAGTAAATTTTGCAAAATGATTCTTATTAGGCTCAAATAAAGATAAAAAATCTCTGGCAGCCACCACCAGGGGGAGCTCAGGAGCTTAAGGATTACTTTTATACATTATACATTTAACTCCAGAACTGCACATCATGGGGTTAATAAGCCAATATATTGTAAGATTAATCATCTGATGTGGCAGTAATGAGACCCACAGGGTGCCCCATCTTTGAAGCCATCAATGTGACCTTCACACATTTTAATGATTTATGGCTGTGTACATTGTAGAAGCTTGTGAACAACTATTCTTTCATGTGTACATGTGTCAGCCTCCATGTACAGGGCTTGGGCAGGACTAGTCCCTTTGGTTATTTACTAGATATTACTTTACTTTATATTGAGATTTTTACCTCCGGGACTGTAATCATTCAAGAAGCTGAAATCCTCTAAGGAAATGTTTCCAGAATGAAACTGAAGACTTAAGAAACAAGCATTTATTAAAACGCTGGACTGTAGTCATAAAGCCGCAGACAGAGATTAGAAATATAAACATACCTGAACATTAATTCTTTACACATTAATGGGGTAATCACTGAGGAGGATGCACACTGATGGTAATCACTGAGGAGGGTACACACTGATGGTAATCACTGAGGAGGATACACACTGATGGTAATCACTGAGGAGGGTACACACTGATGGTAATCACTGAGGAGGGTACACACTGATGGTAATCACTGAGGAGGATACACACTGATGGTAATCACTGAGGAGGACACACACTGATGGTAATCACTGAGGAGGGTACACACTGATGGTGATCACTGAGGAGGATACACACTGATGGTAATCACTGAGGAGGATACACACTGATGGTAATCACTGAGGAGGGCGCACACTGATGGTAATCACTGAGGAGGTTACACACTGATGGTGATCACTGAGGAGGATACACACTGATGGTGATCACTGAGGAGGATACACACTGATGGTAATCACTGAGGAGGTTACACACTGATGGTGATCACTGAGGAGGATACACACTGATGGTGATCACTGAGGAGGATACACACTGATGGTGATCACTGAGGAGGATACACACTGATGGTAATCACTGAGGAGGATGCACACTGATGGTAATCACTGAGGAGGGTACACACTGATGGTAATCACTGAGGAGGATACACACTGATGGTAATCACTGAGGAGGGTACACACTGATGGTAATCACTGAGGAGGGTACACACTGATGGTAATCACTGAGGAGGATACACACTGATGGTAATCACTGAGGAGGACACACACTGATGGTAATCACTGAGGAGGGTACACACTGATGGTGATCACTGAGGAGGATACACACTGATGGTAATCACTGAGGAGGATACACACTGATGGTAATCACTGAGGAGGGCGCACACTGATGGTAATCACTGAGGAGGTTACACACTGATGGTGATCACTGAGGAGGATACACACTGATGGTGATCACTGAGGAGGATACACACTGATGGTAATCACTGAGGAGGTTACACACTGATGGTGATCACTGAGGAGGATACACACTGATGGTGATCACTGAGGAGGATACACACTGATGGTAATCACTGAGGAGGATACACACTGATGGTAATCACTGAGGAGGATACACACTGATGGTAATCACTGAGGAGGATGCACACTGATGGTAATCACTGAGGAGGTTACACACTGATGGTGATCACTGAGGAGGATACACACTGATGGTGATCACTGAGGAGGATACACACTGATGGTAATCACTGAGGAGGTTACACACTGATGGTAATCACTGAGGAGGGTACACACTGATGGTGATCACTGAGGAGGATACACACTGATGGTGATCACTGAGGAGGATACACACTGATGGTAATCACTGAGGAGGATACACACTAATGGTAATCACTGAGGAGGGCACACACTGATGGTAATCACTGAGGAGGGTACACACTGATGGTAATCACTGAGGAGGGCACACACTGATGGTAATCACTGAGGAGGTTACACACTGATGGTAATCACTGAGGAGGTTACACACTGATGGTAATCACTGAGGAGGATACACACTGATAGTGATCACTGAGGAGGATACACACTGATGGTGATCACTGAGGAGGTTACACACTGATGGTAATCACTGAGGAGGTTACACACTGATGGTAATCACTGAGGAGGATACACACTGATGGTGATCACTGAGGAGGATACACACTGATGGTAATCACTGAGGAGGGTACACACTGATGGTGATCACTGAGGAGGATACACACTGATGGTAATCACTGAGGAGGGCACACACTGATGGTAATCACTGAGGAGGGCACAACTGATGTAATCACTAAGGAGGATACACTGATGGTAATCATGAGGGTACACACTGATGGTAATCACTGAGGAGGTACACACTGATGGTAATCACTGAGGAGGGTACACACTATGGTAATCACTGAGGAGGTACACACTGATGGTATCACTGAGGAGGATACACTGATGTAATCACTGAGGAGGACACAACTGATGGTAATCATGAGGAGGACACACACGATGACACTAGGGACACATGATGGTAATCACTGAGGAGGATACACACTGATGGTAATCACTGAGGAGGTACACACTGATGGTAATCACTGAGGAGGACACACACTGATGGTAATCACTGAGGAGGTACACACTGATGGTAATCACTGAGGAGGATACACACTGATGGTAATCACTGAGGAGGTACACACTGATGGTAATCACTGAGGAGGGTACACACTGATGGTAATCACTGAGGAGGACAACACTGATGGTAATCACTGAGGAGGTACACACTGATGGTAATCACTGAGGAGGGTACACACTGATGGTAATCACTGAGGAGGGTACACACTGATGGTAATCACTGAGGAGGGTACACACTGATGGTAATCACTGAGGAGGATACACACTGATGGTAATCACTGAGGAGGGTACACACTGATGGTAATCACTGAGGAGGTACACACTGATGGTAATCACTGAGGAGGGTACACACTGATGGTAATCACTGAGGAGGGTACACACTGATGGTAATCACTGAGGAGGTACACACTGATGGTAATCACTGAGGAGGGTACACACTGATGGTAATCACTGAGGAGGGTACACACTGATGGTAATCACTGAGAGGATACACACTGATGGTAATCACTGAGGATGAGACACTGGAGTACAATCACTGGGATGGAACACTGATGGTAATCACTGAGGAGGGTACACACTGATGGTAATCACTGAGGAGGATACACACTGATGGTAATCACTGAGGAGGATACACACTGATGGTAATCACTGAGGAGGATACACACTGATGGTAATCACTGAGGAGGATACACACTGATGGTAATCACTGAGGAGGGTACACACTGATGGATTAATCACTGAGGAGGATACACACTGATGGTAATCACTGAGGAGGACACACTGATGGTAATCACTGAGGAGGTACACACTGAGGTAATCACTGGAGGATACACACTGATGGTAATCACTGAGGAGGGTACGACAACTGATGGTAATCACTGTAGGAGGGTACACACTGATGGTAATCACTGAGGAGGTACACACTGATGGTAATCACTGAGGAGGGTACACACTGATGGTAATCACTGAGGAGGAACACACTGATGGTAATCACTGAGGAGGATACACACTGATGGTAATCACTGAGGAGGATACACACTGATGGTAATCACTGAGGAGGTACACACTGATGGTAATCACTGAGGAGGTAACACACTGATGGTAATCACTGAGGAGGATACACACTGATGGTAATCACTGAGGAGGATACACACTGATGGTAATCACTGAGGAGGGTACACACTGATGGTAATCACTGAGGAGTGATGCTAGGATCACACTGATGGTAATCACTGAGGAGGACACACTGATGGTAATCACTGAGGAGGGATACACACTGATGGTAATCACTGAGGAGGATACACACTGATGGAATAATCACTGAGGAGGATACACACTGATGGTAATCACTGAGGAGGATACACACTGATGGTAAATCACTGAGGAGGGTACACACTGATGGTAATCACTGAGGAGGGTACACACTGATGGTAACACTGAGGAGGTACACACTGATGGTAATCACTGAGGAGGTACACACTGATGGTAATCACTGAGGAGGGTACACACTGATGGTAATCACTGAGGAGGATACACACTGATGGTAATCACTGAGGAGGGTACACACTGATGGTAATCACTGAGGAGGGTAAAACACTGATGGTAATCACTGAGGAGGGTACACACTGATGTAATCACTGAGGAGGGTACACACTGATGGTAATCACTGAGGAGGGTACACACTGATGGTAATCACTGAGGAGGGTACACACTGATGGTAATCACTGAGGTAACATGATGGTAATCACTGAGGAGGACACACTGATGGTAATCACTGAGGAGGGTACACACTGATGGTAATCACTGAGGAGGAAACGATGAATCACGAGGAGGTACACACTGATGGTAATCACTGAGGAGGGTACACACTGATGGTAATCACTGAGGAGGATCACACTGATGGTATCACTGAGGAGGATACACACTGATGGTAATCACTGAGGAGGGTACACACTGATGGTAATCACTGAGGAGGGTACACACTGATGGTAATCACTGAGGAGGGTACACACTGATGGTAATCACTGAGGAGGGTACACACTGATGGTAATCACTGAGGAGGGTAACACACGAATGTAATCACTGAGGAGGGTACACACTGAGGAATGGATGAATCACTGAGGAGGGTACACACTGATGGTAATCACTGAGGAGGTACACACTGATGGTAAATCACTGAGGAGGATACACACTGATGGTAATCACTGAGGAGGATACACACTGATGGTAATCACTGAGGAGGTACACACTGATGGTAATCACTGAGGAGGTACACACTGATGGTAATCACTGAGGAGGGTACACACTGATGGTAATCACTGAGGAGGATACACACTGATGAGTAATCACTGAGGAGGTACACACTGATGTAATACAGAGCATGAGGAGGAGTACACACTGATGGTAATCACTGAGGAGGATACACACTGATGGTAATCACTGAGGAGGATACACACTGATGGTAATCACTGAGGAGGTACACATGATGGTAATCACTGAGAGGATACACGATGGTAATCACTGAGGAGGTACACACTGATGGTAATCACTAGAGAGAGGTACACACTGATGGTAAATCACTGAGGAGGGAACACACTGATGGTAATCACTGAGGAGGATACACACTGATGGTAATCACTGAGGAGGTACACACTGATGGTAATCACGTGAGGTACACTGATGGTAAACACTGAGGTACACACTGATGATCACTGAGGAGGTACACACATGATGGTAATCACTGAGGAGGTACACACTGATGGTAATCACTGAGGAGGGTACACACTGATGGTAATCACTGAGGAGGTACACACTGATGGTAATCACTGAGGAGGTACACACTGATGGTAATCACTGAGGAGGATACACACTGATGGTAATCACTGAGGAGGTACACACTGATGGTAATCACTGAGGAGGTACACACTGATGGTAATCACTGAGGAGGTACACACTGATGGTAATCACTGAGGAGGTACACACTGATGGTAATCACTGAGGAGGTACACACTGATGGTAATCACTGAGGGAGGGTAACACTGATATGTGAATCACTGAGGAGGATACACACTGATGGTAATCACTGAGGAGGTACACACTGATGGTAATCACTGAGGAGGATACACACTGATGGTAATCACTGAGGAGGTACACACTGATGGTAATCACTGAGGAGGGTACACACTGATGGTAATCACTGAGGAGGTACACACTGATGGTAATCACTGAGGAGGGTACACACTGATGGTAATCACTGAGAGAGGTACACACTGATGGTAATCACTGAGGAGGATACACACTGATGGTAATCACTGAGGAGGATACACACTGATGGTAATCACTGAGGAGGTACACACTGATGGTAATCACTGAGGAGGTACACACTGATGGTAATCACTGAGGAGGTAACACTGATGGTAATCACTGAGGGAGGTAATAGAGATACACACTGATGGTAATCACTGAGGAGGATACACACTGATGGTAATCACTGAGGAGGATACACACTGATGGTAATCACTGAGGAGGATACACACTGATGGTAATCACTGAGGAGGTACACACTGATGGTAATCACTGAGGAGGTACACACTGATGGTAATCACTGAGGAGGGTACACACTGATGGTAATCACTGAGAGAGGGACACAATACACACTGATGGTAATCACTGAGGAGGTACACACTGATGGTAATCACTGAGGAGGATACACACTGATGGTATCACTGAGGAGGGTAACACACTGATGGTAATCACTGAGAGGATACACACTGATGGTAATCACTGAGGAGGACACCACTGA
>JARQOD010000002.1:635353993-635378296 GCA_033576555.1 Oophaga sylvatica
TTCTGTGAAATTTGCAAATCTATAAAGCGCTGAGCGTCTTTTAAATTTCTTGGGGTAGGCGAGTAAATTACCCCCCACCCTTCTGGGAATCCATGCCAGCCTTCGGGGAGATGATAATCCTTTGAAAATTGAGTTCTGGTTTTTTTTTGAATTCCTTTTTTCGAGTTTGATATAGAAGGTTTCCTGTAGACTTTCCCGGGACTAATTTGGACACGTCTGTGATGCCCTCCAAGGTATCTAAAAATGTAAGAATTTCATTGAAAAAAACAGAAAAAAAAACGATAAAAAAAAAATCTGAAAAATTAATTGTTTGAGTGCTGAAAGGTGGCGGGGGCGTAGAAAGGCCGAAAGAAAACCAGATTTTCAAAATTCCATATTAGTTTAAGACGTATTCACTCTCTCCCGGGCGGTTGTATGAAGTTAAAAGCCCCTCTTAAATCGAGTTTGGTAAAAATTCTGGCAGAACGTAGTCTCTCCACAACTCAGGGATTGAGGGAAGTGGGTAACGATTCTTAGTGGTAATTTTATTTATTTCTCTATAATCAATACATGGCCGCAGGGTTGAGTCCTTCTTTTCTACACAAAACAAGGGTGCTCCAGCTGGCGAAGAAGAAGGTTGAATGAATCCTTTCTCTAAATTTTCGACTAGATATTCTTTTAGCACTTTCAATTCTGGCTTGGAAACATTATAAAGTTGCCCAAATGGAATAGACGCTCCAGGACGTAATTCAATGGGAAAGTCATAAGGACGATGAGGAGGCTGTCGATCGGCTTTCTTCTTACTGCAGGCCTCACTGAACTGCTGGGACTGAGGGGATAGTTTATAATTCTGATGAGAAATCTCGGATACTTGAATTTCTTTGTAAACAGATATATTAGCATGGCAATTGTTCTTACAGTACTCAGAGGGGAAGGTGATGGTTCTCGATGACCAGTTGATAGATGGGTTATGGATTGAAAACCAGGGAATTCCTAGAATAACTGGAAATTTTGGAGATGAAATAATATTAAACTAACAGCTTCATGATGATTTGGTTCAATACAGATTTCCAGTTCAATTGTCTCATGAGTAACAGGTCCAGATGATAAAGGTCAACCATCCACAGTTTCCATATCGATTGGCATGGATTAAGTCCTACTTGCAATTTCATTATCGAGTGTGACTTGTAAGTCCATGAGATTCCCTCCTGCTCCAGAATCTAACAAGGCAGCGCATTGTATTTTTTGGCTCCCAATAATGATCTACTAACAGCTAAATCTAATGGTCACTACTCCATGCTAATTCTCTTGGATCTCTCTGCAGCAGTCGACACTGTGGATCATCAGCTCCTCCTCACGATGCTCCGCTCCATCGACCTCAAGGACATCGTTCTCTCCTGGTTCTCCTCCCTTCTCTCTGACGGTTCCTTCACTGTATCTTTTGCTGGTTCCTCCTCCTCTCATCTTCCCCTTATTGTTGGGGTTCCTCAAGGATCAGTCCTAGGCCCCCTCCTCTTCTCCTTGTATACTGCCCCTATTGGACAATCAGTAGATTTGGCTTCCAGTATCATCTCTATGCTGATAACACCCAATTATACACTGCTACACCTAACAACACCCCTGCATTATTAGAAAACACCAGTGATTGTCTTACCGCTGTCTCCAACATCATGTCCTCCCTCTATCTGAAACTGAACCTGTCAAAAACTGAACTCCTTGTGTTTCCTCCCTCTACTAACCGATTTATGTCCGACATTGCCATCTCCATGTGCAGTTCCACCATTACTCCCCAGCAACATGCCCGCTGTCTTGGGTTCATACTTGATTCCGAGCTTTCATTCACCCCCCACATCCGATCACTGGCTCGCTCTTATCTGCACCTCAAAAACATTCCTAGAATTCAACCTTTTCTTACTTTCGACTCTGCAAAAACTCTGTTTCTCTTATTCATTCTCATCTGGACTATTGTAACTCTCTACTAATCGGTCTCCCTCTTACCAAACTCTCCCCTCTCCAATCTGTCTTGAATGCTGCAGTCAGGATCATATTCCTCACCAATCGTTACACCGATGCCTCTACCTTGTGCCAGTCATTACACTGGTTACCCATCCACAACAGAATCCAGTATAAACTTATCACTCTCCACCCACAAAGCACTCCATGGCTCAGCACCACCCTACATCTCCTCCCTAGTCTCAGTCTACCACCCTACCCGTGCCCTCTGTTCTGCTAATGACCTGAGGTTAGCATCCTCAATAATCAGAACCTCCCACTCTCGTCTCCAAGATCTATCCGTTCAGAAAAGTCTAAATCGCTTTCAGTCCTGGCATTTGTGAAGGCTATGGTCCTTTTATTAGGACAGTTAATTGCAAAATGTCCAGAGCTCCCACAACAGAGACATAGATTCTCTCCTTCTCTACTGCAGAGAGAGGTTTATGGATTACATCAATTTGCAGAGGTTCAGGCACACTTTCCATTTCTTGTTTTTTTAATGCGGATTGAGTAAAGGAGTAGTTAGGGTTGTTTCCAAATATTCGCAGCCTTTCCTTTCTTCGTTCAGTGAGTCTCTGATCAATTCAGATACAGAGTTGAATAAAGTCCTCTAAATTAACAGGGGGTCTCAACCCTGGCAAGTTCATCTTTTATTAGCTCTGATAATCCTCGGCGAGATTGACTCCTCTGGGCAGCTAAATTCCATGTGGTGTCTGCCACCCGGCGGCGGAATTCAGAGGTATATTCAGCTACAGAGCGCCGCCCTTGACGTAGGTTATGCAACTTGGTTTCAGCTGCACACAACGATTTGGGTCATCAAACACTTGATCCATAGCTGGAAACTAAGTCATTTAGGAGGTCAGAGTTCTTTTTTCACATAAGGTAAGGTCCATGCAAGAGCCTCATCAGTCAGGAGATTCATGATGAAAGAGCCTTTTTCTTATCACTGGTAAACGGAGAAGGTTGCATCTGAAAATAGATATGACATTGATTTAGGAATCCACGGTAATGATAATGATCCCCACTGAACTTTATGGGCTTCGGCATGCGTACATTTGATTCCGGGCCTGAGTTGCCTAAATACAGAAGTTGCCTCTGCAACTCAATAATTTCTACATTAGACACATTATTGGGAAATATCTCCCTGACGCGCGTTTCATTGGGATACCGGATTTTTCTAAGGCCCTTAGAAAAAGCCATTATCCCGGCAAAATGCGCATCAGGGATACATGTCCAGATAGTGTGTCTAATACAGAACCACCATTGAGTATATAACAGATCATGATAAAGGAATAGATTACATGTGCGCCGTTACAGCGCAGCAAACCGCGAATACACTGCATTAATTAGAGCTGCCTTATGTTGAATACGGGGACTAAATAACCTGATTTATAATTTGCAAGAAACAATAGTCAGGGATCTCATCTCACTTTGTATTTCTACATCGACACTAATGGGGATTTAGTGGATCACAGTTGTAAGAACCGCTAACAACTTCTATAACGACGATCCAATATAGATCCTTAAATAGATGCATGCGAATTGAAAGTTTTTAACTTAATAAAAGAATGAAAGTTACATTTTAATTACAAATCCTTCCCCTTGTTTCCTTTCCTTGCCCTCCCTAATCTTATAGAATAGTGCCAGCCATATATCTATGGTTTGTGTCTTGAAATGTCCACCTAATAGAATCATCTGATCGTGGTGCCTTGTAAGTTGTCACCTTTTTATACTCGTGACCCCACAAGAGTGCCAGTCACTTATCGGTGCCCTCAATAATAGAACTAGCTGTATAACATTGCCACTTTCGTGCTCGCCACCTGAGAATGTTATTTTAATAGTGCCAGCTATAGCAGTGTCCATTGTGCCAGTAATATGGCAGTGCCTCTCCAAAAGGTTCACCCGTAGAGTAATGACCATATACTATGAACAGAGCCATGGTAGTCCCATACCGTAGTCCAGCTATAAAGCAGTGCCGATGTAATGTTTCCAATCTTATAATGGTGGAGATCCAACCACACAGAAGACAGCGCCCGTAGCGCGGTGCCGTCAGTGTCATATGTCCTCACACCCCAAGATTGTCAGCGCGCTCCAGGCACTTTCATTTTTCCTTCTTCTCCTTGCATCGATCCTTTATAACTTGTGGTGTCAGGTAAAGATCTTCAGAAGTAACTTGTGTAATCAGTCGTTTCTACTCCGCTGCTACGAACGCCTCCTATTAGGTTACAGCAATAAATGTTTCCCGGTGGACGCCATTAATCTGCGGCAAAACGTTCTTATCAGGTGAAATATCCTTAGCCAAGCACATCTGCGCTCCGGCAAAGCGTAATGAGTCCTACGGGGGCCCATCCGCAGCAGAAAGATGCCATCTTTTTTTTTTTTTTTGACCGTTCTGTCTACCTACCTTAATGATCGGCCGCACTCGCATGGAGACGTTTAGAAACGATTGTTTGTATTTATTTAATTAATTATTTATTTACAGGACGATATTTCACCAAAGTGCTGAGTACAAGAACACAGAGCGACAAGTCGCTTTTACGTTTCGACTCGTCCCAGGTCTTTTTTAAACGTCGTTGGGGGGTACAGAGAAGATATACAGACTTCTGGTCTGCAGTAATAGGAAGTCACGCTTTTGGTTCACTTTCTAAAATGAACTCCTTTATGGCTGATATCACACCAGCGCAGCGCACCTTATCCTTGTGATTAGCGGTATGTTTAGTACGATGGTGTCCCAGACAATAATGCACCTGTATATATCTGCTCCGCGTCCCATAGGTGCTGTGGTTACACATCCCATACAATCCCTGGCTGTCACATACTACTCTGCATCCTCTCCTATGTATGCAGCCGTACAGTCCCAGCACTTACACCACTATACCCACTGCCTTATTCCTGTATCCAGGCCCTGTACACGCCTGCACGGTTTCTGTGTCTCTCTATCCCACTCCTCATATCCTTTACCGTCCACACCTTCCCCATCCTCACTATTGTGTTCTATGCATTGTTTTCACAGGAGTCAGTGCAGGAGTGAGCGCATGCGCAGGAGTCAGTGCAAGAGCGAGCGCATGTGCAGGAGTCAGGGCACGCGCAGGAGTCAGTGCAAGAGCGCGTGCGCAGGAGTCAGTGCAAGAGCGAGCGCATGTGCAGGAGACAGGGCATGCGCAGGAGTCAGCGCATGTGCAGGAGTCAGTGCAGGAGCGCGTGCGCAGGAGTCAGTGCAAGAGCGAGCGCATGTGCAGGAGACAGGGCATGCGCAGGAGTCAGCGCATGTGCAGGAGTGAGTGCATGCGCAGGAGTCAGTGCAAGAGCGAGTGCATGTGCAGGAGACAGGGCATGTGCAGGAGTCAGTGCAGGAGTGAATGCATGTGCAGGAGTCAGTGCAAGAGCGCGTGCGCAAGAGTCAGTGCAAGAGCGAGCGCATGTGCAGGAGTCAGTGCAAGAGCGAGCGCATGTGCAGGAGACAGTGCAGGAGTCAGCGCATGCGCAGGAGTCAGTGCAAGAGGGTGTGCGCAGGAGTCAGTGCAAGAGCGACCGCATGTGCAGAAGTCAGTGCAAGAGCGAGCGCATGTGCAGGAGATAGGGCATGCACAGGAGTCAGTGCAGGAGTCAGTGCATGAGTGAGGTCATGCACAGGAGTCATTGCAGCAGAGAGCGCAAGCACAGGAGTCAGTGCAGGAGTCATTGCAGCAGAGACCGCAAGCACAGGAGTCAGTGCATGAGTGAGCTCATGCACAGGAGTCATTGCAGCAGAGAGCGCAAGCACAGAAGTTAGTGCAGGAGTGAGTGCATGAGCATGCGTCAGCGCAGGAGTCAGTGCAGGAGTGAGCGCATGTACAGGAGTAAGCGCATGCACAGTAGTCAGTGCAGGAGTCAGTGTAGGAGTAAGCACATGCACAGGAGTCAGCGTATGTGCAGGAGTCAGTGCATGAGTGAGCGCATGTGCAGGAGTCAGTGCAGGAGTGAGCGCATGCGCAGGAGTCAGTGCAGGAGTGAGCGCATGTGCAGGAGTCATTGCAGGAGTGAGCGCATGCGCAGGATGTCGATTGGAGCAGCAACTTCACCAGGAGAGAAAGAGACAGAGAGATAGGCAGAGAGAAAGAGAGAGAGACAAAGACAGAAAGAGACAGAGAGTGAGAGTGAGACATATAGACAGAAAGAGAGAGATGGCGAGAGAGAGACAGAAAGACACAAAGAGAGAGACAGAGACATAGAGAGAGAAAGACAAAGAGAAACAGAGAGAAACACAGAGACACAGAGAGAGAGGAGACAGAGAGGGAGAGAGAGACAGAGGCAGAGAGAGACAGAGAGAGAGAGAAAGAGACAGAGATAGAGAGACAGAGAGAGAGATAGAGAGAGAGAACGAGATAGAGATAGACAGAGAGACTCGCCACCCGGTCATAGAATTGGGTTCAATACCTAGTATATATATATATATTGTACAACACATTAATTCTGTATATTTTCACTTTACCTCCAGCGACATTTGAAAAAGTCCCCGGACGAGTTGAAATGTAGATACGACTTGTCGCTCTGTGGTCTTCTGCCCAGCACTGTGGGGGAATATCGTCCTGTAAATGCAATCATTTATAAAGTTCTCCATGCGAGTGCGGCTGATTTCCTGCTATTTGCCTTTTTTGGGATTCTACATTCTGCGCTTCTCTTCCTATCGCTGAGGCGCTCCTCATATCTCTCCACCCATTAATGATGATCAGGACCCCGTACACCGGAACCCCCAGACGTCAGCTATTCTGGAATTTAGTGCTGAAAATGGCCACATAATAAAAGCCAATGCTCCCATAATTGGGGCATAGTTTAAAAGCATTTCCCGATCCCAATCATTGTACATAAACATGTTCCTGGTCATTGTCACTGGCCGAGCCGGTCTTAGGGTGAGTTTCCACGATCAGTAATTGCTGCGTGTTTGACGCTGTGCGCTGGCGCAGCGCCAAACACGCAGCGTCCAGATGTTACAGCATAGTGGAGGGGATTTCAAGAAATCCCGTCTCCACTATGCGTAACAATACGCAGGTGGCAGACCTGCGTAAAC
Source organism: Oophaga sylvatica (assembly GCA_033576555.1). Classification (NCBI taxonomy): domain Eukaryota; kingdom Metazoa; phylum Chordata; class Amphibia; order Anura; family Dendrobatidae; genus Oophaga; species Oophaga sylvatica. The sequence goes on from JARQOD010000002.1 coordinate 635,361,012, forward strand.
GGACATGCGGCGCGTCTTTTTAGACCGCAGCATGTCCTCGCGTATTGCGGCGACGGTGCGTCGCCGCAACATAATTAACACAGGGCTATGCAGCCCTGCGCTCTTTCCGGAGGTGTTCCGGAGGTGTCCTGAACACCTCCGGAAAGAGCGCGCGTCATAAAGGGGGCGGGGCTTAGACGGAGCGGAATTTCCGCTCCGTCCAAAGCGCTATGGTTCCGGACCGTGGAACCATAGCCTGAGAGGCAAAAAATGGCTTCATAGAAAAATATCTGCACATTATGCAACATAGAAAAATTCTCTGATATTTAATAACAAATGATAGTAACAACCGCAAGAAACAGAAAAAATCTGACATATCCTGCCTGACAATGCAAATATCATATATCATATTATTCAGCTGCTCAGGCAGTATTATAGTAGTTACAGTCATGGCTGAAAGTGTCGGCGCCCTTGAAATTGTTCCAGAGAATGAAGTATTTCCCCCAGCAAATTAATGCAATTACACATGTTTTGTCATACACAGGTTTATTTCCCCTGTGTGTATTGGAACAACACAAAAAAGAGATAAAAAGGCAAATTAGACAATTTCACACAAAACTTCAAAAATGGTCTGGACAAAATTGTTGCCACTTTTCAAACATTGTGGGTAAACAACTTTGTTGCAAGCATGTGATGCCCGTTCATACTCACCTGTGGCAAGTAACAGGTAAGAGATGGCAGAGATGAATGGAAACGAAGTGCTGGAGAGTTCTGAAGTGGCAGTGTATTGACCCGCCACCACAATTGTGGGTTACCAGGGCAATGGGGTACTCAGAGCCGAGCCCGTAAAAGTCTATGGGATTTGTCACAGGTAGCGGTGGCTCGGTCTGTGGCCCTGGCGGTCTGGCGTATGTTGAGGGGAATATTTACAGGGGATAGATTTATATACAGTTCGTGACGCCACCTGTAGTCTCTGGTAATTTGTACCAGCGCTGCTGTAGATCTCTGAGGGGATGGTGAAGCAGCTAGATGTCGGGTCCCCTACAGGTGGGACTGGTCCCTCAAAGTCTATGAAGTTAGTGAAGTCGGGTGCAGATAAATAACACAGTCTCACACGGTCAGCGTCTTTCCATACCTTTACTTGCAAGATGTTCAGGCAGGTCCCAGGGAGGCTGATCCAAGGAGAGTGTATTTTGAGATAGCAGCTGGACAAGTTAGGGGCCTCCTTTACTTTCAACACGATGAGTACAACCAGCCTGAAGCGTAGTTCCCTCAATAACTCCAGCTAATCCATAGCTGTACTGCCCAGTCAGTTTTGTGGTAGGAGCCTTCCTGTGAGAGAGCTGAATTCCTATCTTGTCCTGCAGAGACTCAAGGTCTTCACTCCCCCTGACCCCAGTTACGTACTGACTATTTGGGGCTGTTTGCCGCGACCTAAGGTCCGGTAAATCTCTGGTTTTCTTACCACTATGCTTGAAGCTAATAGTGATCCTTCGGTCCCCAGTGACCGGTAGCAATGTGCAGGACTTCTTCAATCCAAAAGCACTTTCCAAATATTCTTTCCACTGTGCCTTTCGCCTTGTCCTCGCTTGTAGCATAAACACTCACACTTGCAAAAAGTCGTATAGTCACTCCCTTCTTCTCTTCTTTAGAGTTAGTTAACAGATTCTCAGTTATCCACTAGGCAGGAGCACGTCTCTGAACCTTTCACTGTCCTTGAGACAGGTGACTGAAGTATTTCTGCACTAAGCTCTTCTTTCTTTGTCAGTGTCTTCAAGTGAGGTACAGCTCTGACTAGGCTGAGGTGAACTAGCTCACCTGTACTGGCCTCCACTTTCTGAACTGCTGAAGAACCAGGCTGGACTGCTTCCTCCCTCCTAGTCCCAGCTAGACTCCACACGTCTGCTCTGTCCGAAGACAGGAAACTGACTACTCTCAAATCACTCAACCAATATACACCCTGACCACTCCCTCACAAGTGACTACACTACCCTAAGGGTGTGTCTAGTGTATGTTGAGTGAATGGGTATTGAGCATTAAACTGCTGTCTCGCCACACACTCTCCAGGGTACTGCGTGTGCCTAACACCAGGGCTACACAGCAGCAATGAATCCGGATCTAAATCCATTGATCACCTGTGGGGATCGTAAAATTGCTGTTGGGAGTCGTCCAAAATTCCAGGTGAGAGGAGTAAGAAGCTTGTTGATGGTTATAGGAAGTGACTGATTGAAGTTATTTATTCCAAAGGGTGCAACCAAATATTAAGTTGAGGGTGCCAACAATTCTGTCCAGCCCATTTTGGGGTTCTGTGGGAAATTATGTCCAATTTACCTTTTTTTTCTCTTTTTTATGTTGTTTCAATACACACAAAGGAAATAAACATGTGTAATTACATTAATTATCTGTGAGAAACACTTCATTTTCTAGAACAATTTCAAGGGTGACAACACTTTCGACCATGACTGTATATTCCTGTACATACAGAGCAGTATTATAGTAGTTATATTCTTGTACATAAGGGCAGTATTATAGTAGTTATATTCCTGTACATAGGGACAGTATTATAGTAGTTATATTCCTGTACATAGGAGCAGTATTATAGTAGTTATATTCTTGTACATGGGAGCAGTATTATAGTAGCTATATTCTTGGATATAGGGGCTGTATTATAGTAGTTATATTCTTGTACATAGGAGCAGTATTATAGTAGTTATATTCTTGTACATAGGAGCAGTATTATAGTAGTTATATTCTTGTACATAGGAGCAGTATTATAGTAGTTATATTCTTGGATATAGGGGCTGTATTATAGTAGTTATGTTCTTGTACATACGGGCAGTATTATAGTAGTTATATTCTTGTACATAGGAGCAGTATTTATAGTAGTTATATTTTTGTATATAGGGGCTGTATTATAGTATTTATATTCTTGTACATAGGGGCAGTAATATAGTAGTTATATTCTTGTACATAGGGGCAGTAATATAGTAGTTATATTCTTGTACATAGGAGCAGTATTATAGTAGTTATATTCTGTACATAAGGGCAGTATTATAGTAGTTATATTCTTGTACATAGAGGGAAGTATTATAGAAGTTATATTCTTTTACATAGAGGGAAGTATTATAGTAGTTATATTCTTGTGCATAGAGGGAAGTATTATAGTAGCTATATTCTTGTACATAGGAGCAGTATTATACTAGTTATATTCTTGTACATTGTGGGCAGTATTATAGTAGTTATATTCTTGTACATTGTGGGCAGTATTATAGTAGTTATATTCTTGTACATAGGGGCAGTATTATAGCAGTTATATTCTTGTACATAGGAGGCAGTATTATAGTAGTTATATTCTTGTACATTGTGGGCAGTATTATAGTAGTTATATTCTTGTGCATTGTGGGCAGTATTATATTAGTTATATTCTTGTTGTTACACTCGGTCCCAGCGCTGGCTCTGCACTCCGTTCTGCTCACTCACCTGCCCCAGCTGCTCTTCGGCGTTCTGTGCCCCTCCTCCACTTCCTGGCACGCTGCTGGCAGGCTCCAGATAGTCTGCTTAGGATGCGAGGCCGCGCCCACCGTCTCTCTTAAAGGGGCAGCGTGCATTTTTTGAAATAGCTAATTAACCAATGGCTGCGCACTCAGTACTATATCTGGTCACTCCACCATTAGGGGAGTGCCGGAGCAACGTGTTCTATCATTGCTACATCCGGTTCTGTTTCCTGATCTGTCTGCGCTGCGTCTGCAGTCTCTGTGCTTCGCTGATACTGTTTGTCTCCTCAGATCATTGCTAACCTGTATCTGGCTAATCTGGACAATCTCGGCTATTACTGGCGCAAGTGTCATCCCGTTCCGCCATCAGCCATCCGTACCCGTGGACCGTGACAAGGTCACTGGAGCCAGCCTTCTACATCCGTTCTGGACCAGGACCTTACCCTTCTCCGTCAAGAACCCTCCACGGACTCTGTAAAATACCTGTTACCCTTTTGGTCCCTCTGGGACAGCTGCCACGTGTCCGGGGTCTAACTGGAGGTAGCACCTGTGTCCTCGGGTAATTCCATTCTGGTCCTGTTCGAGGGACCTTACTACGGGTACCCGGGGCTCACTAGTTACGCCCCCTTCGGAGCCCCCCGGACCGCGGTCTCGAGGTTCCACATTTAAAAAATAAAAACGATGTGAACTTCACCACCTCTGCCTCCGCTTCCATTCGTTACAGATTGCTCCGGCCATTGAACCCGCTGGATTCCAGAGATCTCAGACCACGGATCTGTGCCAGGAGGTGACCCGTTTGGGAGTTCAACAGGACAAGATCACGACTTATCTACGCAGCTTGTCTACCCGCAGGATTCCTTAGGGTCCTCGTCTGCACCTGACTCTTCTATCAATAATCAGGTACCAGTTCCCATGGCAAGTCAGGTCCCCGCCTGGCGGCTCCTACCCGTTTCCAGGGTGACCCTACATCTGTGTCGGGGTTTTCTCAATCAGTGCACTCTACACTTCGAAATCTTGGGGCATATGTTTGCTCTGACCGACCAAGGTGGGCTTCATCATGTCACACCTGGGAGGAGAGGCCCTCGCTGGCTAAACCCGCTATGGGAGAGAGGGAGTCCGCTGGTTAACGATCTTCAATCTTTCCTAGAGGTTTTCGCAGGACTTTCGATGAACCGGGTCGCACCACTTCGACTGCCTCAGCTCTGCTCCGCCTGCGCCAGGGTACTTCACGGTATGCTCAGTATGCTTGTTAATTCGCACCTCTCGTCTGAAATTATCGTGGAACAATGAGGCCCTGGTTGCTAACTTCTGGGAAGGCCTATCCGGAAGAACAAGGATGAGCTGGCGGGACGGGACAGACCTACCCTCTTGGAAGAGCTAATATCCTTGGCAACCCGAATTGACCTGCGTTATCAGGAGCGCTCCATGGAGATCAAGCAGGACAAAGGTCCTATCACCTGGACTCTAGTTTGTACAAAAACAGGTACTTCGCCCTCCGCCTCCGAGGCCATGGAGGGGACCATGTAAGTTTGGCCACCCGCCGCCGGGAGGCACGTCGCAAGGAGGGAGTTGTTACTACTGCGGTAGTTCTGAACATTTGATCCATTTCTGTCCTAAAAAGTCGGGAAACCAGTGCTAGGTCCGGTAGGAGGGGCCGACCTAGGTAGAGAACAGTCCTCTCCCTCTTTACACAATCTCAGTCTCCGTGTCCTATGGAGCAATAAAATTCTCCGAACATTGTCTACTGGATTCTGGAGCTGCAGGGAACTTCATCCAGCAGGCGGTTGTGGATCATTACCGCTTACCAGTCCAGCGTCTTCCTGATCCGTTACAGGTGTCCGCCGGGATGGCAAACCCTGACCGAGCCCGTCCAGTTTCAAACCGAGTTGGTGGAACTCCGGGTAGGTCTAATGCATACTGAACGAATGCGATTTTATGTATATCCCGGTTTATCCCATCCCATGCTTTTTAGGTTTAACCTTGGCTCCAGATGCATGAAACCAGTCCTTAATTGGAAACTGGAGAAGTTCTTGCGTTGGGGAGATACCTGCATGAATCGTTGCTTAACCTGGATTCAACCTGTTTCGCCTCCAGTCCAGCCTGATACCCTGCCAGGGTTGCCTTCCGTCTATTGGTCCTTCTCTGACGTCTTTGGGAAAAAGGGGTTGAGAGCACTACCTCCACACAAGGTCGTATGACTGTCAGATAGAGCTTCTTCTGGAGCATCTCCTCCTCGCGGGAGAGTTTATCCCCTTTCACAGGCAGAGACTCAGGCCATGTCGACTACATCCAAGAGAATCGGCTAGAGGATTTATCCGAAAGTCATCGTCACCGGCAGGAGCTGGATTCTTCTTTGTGAAGAAAAAGGATGGATCCTTGAGGCCCTGCATTGACTATCGGGGTCTAAATCAAATCACGGTAAAAAAACAGGTATCCATTACCTCTTATTTCAGAGCTGTTTGATCGTTCCGAGGGCCAAGATCTTCACCAAATTGGACCTCAGAGGGGCCTACAACCTGATCCGAGTCAGAGAGGGGGACGAATGGAAAACAGCCTTCAACACCCGTGACGGCCAATATGAATACCTGGTAATGCCATTCGGTCTAAGCAATGCACCTGCGGTTTTTCAGGAATTTGTTAATGACATTTTCAGGGATTTTCTCTATACTTGTGTCGTGGTTTACCTGGACGATATTTTGTTTTTTTTTCTGTGACTTGACGTCACACCGGAGGCAAAGCACGCCTGGTCTTACAAAGACTGAGAGAGAACAGGCTATATGCCAAATATGAGAAATGCCTCTTTGAGCAGTCTTCTTTGCTTTTCCTTGGGTACATTGTATCTTCCACAGGATTAAAGATGGATCCGGAGAAGTTGTCTGCAGTTCTCAACTGGCCTCGTCCGTCTGGCTAAAAGCCATACAAAGGTTCCTCGGGTTCGCCAATTACTATCGGCAATTTATTCCACACTTTTCCACCCGAGTGGCTCCAATCCAGCCTTAACCGGAAAGGTTGTAAACTCTAAGGAATGGTCTCGAGGCAGAAAGGCCTTTGTTTTCTAAAAAAAGCCTTCGCTTCCGCCCCGTTCTTCATCGTCCTAATTCAAGTGAGCAATTTTTTCTTGAAGTTGACACTTCTTCCATAGGTGCAGGAGCAGTTCTGACCAGAAGTCGTCTACCGGGCGGATGAATCCGTGTGGTTTTTTTTCCAAGGTTTTTTCCTCCTGCAGGAAAGGAATACTCTTGTCGGTGATCGCGAAACTGTTGGCCATCAAATTGGCTCTGCAAGAATGGAGACATTCTTCTTGAAGGAGCTCATCACCAGGTAATCATATTCACCGACCATAAAAAACCTTGCCTATCTCCAATTCTGCTTTAAGACTGAATCCCCGTCAGGCCCGTTGGGCATTATTTTTTGCCCGTTTCAATTTTGTACTTCATTTCCGTCCAGCTGACAAGAACATCAAGGCAGACGCACTCTCTAGAGCCTTCTTGCCTCCTGAACTGGAGGAGGAACCTCAGCACATTATTGAACCTTCTAAGTTAGTCTCTGTTGCCTCCATGATCTGGCCGGCTTCCTCCTGGGAAGACTTTCGTGTCCGCCTCTGATTGTAGTCGTGTTCTGCGCTGGGTCATCTTCTAAGTTGTCTGGCCATGCTGGTCAGAGAAAGACGCAGCAAACTCATCTCCCGTTATTATGGTGGCCTACCATGGGCAAGGATATCCAGGAGTTCGTCGCAGCCTTGTCCTTCATGTGCCCGTAAACAAAACTGTTAAAATCTACCAGCCGGAGGCTTCTGCCCTTCGTTCCGTCCGTCCTGGCAGCCATCGCGAGGATTTATCACGGATCTTCCCATTTCTTTTTGGTGCTCAGTGGTATGGGTGTGGTGGACCGCTTCTTTTAAAAATGGCCCACTTCGGGTTTCCTATCTGGCCTCCGTCTGCTCCGAACTGGGCACTACTTCATTCAGCACATCTTCCCTTATTGGATTTCCTCCCCATCGTGTCGAAGGGGCGTCAGTTCACCTCTAAGTTCTGGAGAGGACTCTGTAAAATGGTAAAAAGCTGATTTTCTTCTGATAAGTTAGGTCCATAAATATTTGGACAGAGACAACATTTATCTAATTTTGGTTCTAGACCTTACCAAAATGAATTTAAACAAAAAATCAGATGCGTTGAAGTTTGACTTTCGTTTCATTTGAGGGATCCCTTTTTTAAAATTGTTGGGGTTTAGGATTTAGCTCCTTAACATGTGCCACCTGTTTTTAAGGGACCAAAAGTAATGGCAATTGACTCCAAGGCTTTCATGGAAGGTGTGGGCAATCCCCTTCATTATATCATTCTCAAATTAAGCAGATAAAAGGGTGGTGTTTATTTGAGGTGTGGTGTTTGCATTTGGAAGGTTTAGCTGTGAAGGAAACTGCGGTCAAAGGAGCTCTCCTGCAGGTGAAACAAGCTATCCTTAAGCTGCAAAAAACAGAAAAAACCCATCCGGGGAAATTGTACAATTTAGGAGTGGCAAAATCTACAGTTTGGTACATTCTGAGAAAGAAAGAAAGCACTGGTGAACTTCAATGCAAAAGATGGGCGCCCACGGGGAAAACAACAGTGGTGGATGATCCAGGAAATCTCCATGGTGAAAGGAAACCCTTACACAGCCAACCAAGTGAAAACACTTCCAGGAGGTAGGCTTATCAATACCAAATCTACCATAAAGAAAAAGACTGCATGAAATTAAAATACAGGGGTTCACTGCACGGTTGCAAGCCCTCATAAAGAACAAGAATAAAAAGGCAGGGTGGACTTTGCTAAAAAACATTTAAAAAGCCAGCACAGTTCTGGAAGAAACATTCTTTGGACAGATGAAAAACCCAAATCAACCTCTATAGAATTGGAAAGAGAAAAGTATGGGAAGGCGTGGTACAGCTCTGATCCAAAGATACCACATCATCTGTAAAAACATGGCGGAAGCGTGTGATGGGCTTGGGATGCATGGCTGAGTGGCATGGGTCACTAGGTTTTGATGATGTGACACAGGAAGAAACGCCGAATGAATTTGGGTATTCAGAGCCATACTGTGTGCTCAGATCCAGCAAAGGCAGCCAAAATGATTGGTCGTCGTTTTAACTACAGATGGCAATGACCCAAAACATAAAGCAAAACAACCCAGGAGTTTATTTAAAGCAAAAGAAGGGATATTCTTGAATGGCCAAGTCAGTAAACCCGATCTCAACCCAATTGGATGCATTTAACTTGTTAAAGAAAACTTCGACAGAAAGGCCACAAACAAACAAAAACTGAAAACCACCGCGGGAAGGCCTGGCAGAGCATCAAAAAGAAGGAAACACAGTGTTTGGTGATGTCCATGGTTCAAGATTAGGAGTCATTGCTAACAAGGGTTTTTAACCAAGTACAAAAATGAACATTTTATTTACAATTATTTAATCTGTCTAATTACTTTTGGTCCTTTAAAAACAGGGTGGCAACATGTTAAGAGCTGAAACTCCTAAAACCCTTCATCCAATTTTATAATGTGGTACCCTCAAATGAAGCTGAAAGTCTGAACTTCAACTGCATCTGATTTGTTTTTGTTTCAATTCATTGTGGTAATGTCTAGAACCAAAATTAGATAAATGTTGTCTCTGTCCAAATATTTATGGACCTAACTGTATCATCCCCAGTCTAATGGGCAAGTGGAGAGGATCAATCAAACCTGGTGGATACCTGCGTCACTTCGTCAAGCTCATCATAATGACTGGGTGAATTACTGCCCTGGGCGGAATTCTCCTACAACAACCAAGTAAGTGAATCTTCTGGAAAGTCTCCCTTTCAGATTGTGTTTGGACTGCAACCCGGAATTCCTCTTCCTGTCTCGGGATTGTCTGATGTTCCGGCAGTCGATACCTTGTCTAAGAAATTTCTCGGACATTTGGAGAGAGACCGGTCGGCTTTGGAGAAAGCTTCTCAACGTATGAAAACGCATGCGGACAAAAGACGTTTTGAGGCTCCCATCTTTCGTCCAGGAGACAAGGTATGGCTCTCCTCCAAGTGCATCCGTCTGAAGTTACCATCGTACAAATTGGGTCCCCGTTTTCATTGGTCCCTTTGAAGTCTTGAGACAAATCAACCGGTCTCTTATAAACTGAAATTGGCCTAATTCTCTACGAGTACCTAACTCCTTTCATGTTTTCCCTCTCAAACCAGTAGTGTTGAGCTCCTTCTTTAAGGACCGGGTACACTCCTGATCGGTCTCTGAGGATGATGTTTTTGAGGTAAAACATATCTTTGGCCTCTAAGAGAGTAAGAGGTAGGATCTATTACCTGGTGGACTGGAGGGGTTTTGGTTCCTGAGGAGAGATCTTGGGAGCCTAAAGAGACATCCAGGCTCCTCTTCTTCTTAAAAGATTTCACGCAGGCTTGAAAAAGAGGGGAGTTAAAGAGGGGATACTGTTACACTCGGTCCCGTGTGGCTCTGCACTTCGTTCTGCTCACTCACCTGTTCCTCTAGCTGTCCCTCTGCAGCAGTCTGCGCGCGGGGCTGGGGTTCCTGTCCCATCTGCTCGTCGGCATCCTGTGTCCTCCTCCACTTCCTGGCACGCTGCTGGCAGGCCTCCAGATAGTCTGCTTAGGACGCGAGGCCGCGCCCACCGTCTCTCTTAAAGGGGCAGCGTGCATTTTTTGAAATAGCTAATTAACCAAATGGCTGCGCACTCAGTACTATATCTGGTCACTCACCATTAGGGGAGTGCCGGAGCAACGTGTTCTATCATTGCTAACATCCGGTTCTGTTCCTGATCTGTCTGCGCTGCGTCTTCAGTCTCTGTGCTTCGCTGATACTGTTTGTCTCCTCAGATCATTGCTAACCCGTATCTGGCTAATCTGGACAATCTCGGCTATTACTGGCGCAAGTGACATCCCGTTCCGCCATCAGCCATCTGTACCGTGGACCGTGACAAGGTCACTGGAGCCAGCCTTCTAACCATCCGTTCTGGACCGGACCTTACACTTCTCCGTCAAGAACCCTCCCGGACTCTGTAAATACCTGTTACCCTTTTGGTCCTCTGGGACAGCTGCCATGTGTCGGGGTCTAACTGGAGGTAGCACCTGTTTCCTCGGGGTATTCCATTCTGGTCTGTTCGAGGGGCCTTACTACGGGTACCCAGGGCTCACTAGTTACGCCCCTTCGGAGCCCCCCGGACCGCGGTCTCGAGGTTCCACATTAAAAAATAAAAACGAATGTGAACTTCACCACCTCTGGCATCCGTTCCATTCGTTACACATTGTACATAGGAGCAGTATTATAGTAGTATATTCTTGTACATAGGGGGCAGTATTATTAGTAGTTATTTCTTGTACATAGGGGGCAGTATTATAGTAGCTATATTCTTGTGCATTGTGGGCAGTATTATATTAGTTACTTCTTGTACTAGAGCAGTATTATAGTAATTATATTTTTGTGCATACAGGGAGTATTATAGTAGTTATATTCTTGTACATAGGAGCAGTATTATAATAGTTATTCTTGTACATAGGGGCAGTATCGAGTAGTTATTTTTTTGTACATAGGGGGCAGTAATTATAGTAGTTATATTCTTGTACACAGAGGGCAGTATATGTAGTTATATTCTTGTGCATAGAGGGAAGTATTATAGAAGTTGTATTCTTGTACCAAAGGGGCAGTATTATAGTAGTTTATTCTTGTACATAGGAGCAGTATTATAGTAGTTATATTCTATGTACATAGGAGCAGTATTATAGTAGTTATATTCTTGTACGTCATGGCCAAAAGTTTTGAGAATGACACAAATATTATTTTTTACAAAGTCTTATGCTTCACTTTTTCTAATGGCAATTTGCATATACTCCAGAAGTTATAAAGAGTGATCAGCTTAACAGCAATTACTTGCAAAGTCAATATTTGGCTAGAAAATGAACTTTATCCCCCAAAACACATTTCAACATCATTGCAGCCCTGCCTTAAAAGGACCAGCATAACCTCTTTTTTCAGGATTGCTCCATTAACACAGGTGTGTTGATGAGGACATGGCGGAGATCAACTGTCATGATTAAGTAAGAATGACACACACTGGACACTTTAAAAAGGAGGCTGGTGCTTGGCATCATTGTTTCTCTTCTGTTAACCATGGTTATCTCTAAAAAAACATGTGCAGTCATCATTGCAAGAAAAAAAGGGGCTAAAAGGAAGAGTATCGCGCTAAAAGATTGCACCTAGTCAACAATCTATCGCATCATCAAGAACTTCAAGGAAGATTCCATTTTTCCCCAAAAAAAAGGTTCAGGGCCCCAAAAAAAACCCCAGCAAGCCCAGGACGTCTCTTAAAAGGTTTCAGTGCGGATCGGGCTACAGCAGTGCAGAGCTTGCTCGGAATGGCAGCAGCGGTGTGAGTGCATCTGCACGCACTGTGAGGCGGAGACTCGTGGAAGGCCCCGGTCTAAAGGAGGGAGCAAAGAACCCCTTCTCTCCAGAAAAAAATCAGGGGGCAGACTAAAATTCTGAAAAAGGGACGGGGAGTGGATGCTGGGAGGGGAAAGATTTTTTCCTGAGAATCCCCTTTTCGTTTGTTTGGGACATAGGAAAAAAGCCTCTTTCGGAGAAGACAAGGGGAGCGCACCCCCGTCTTGTTCATGAAAAAATGTTAAGCACCCCGAAACCATTCTGTGTGGGGGTTTTCTTCTCGCCAAGGGAATCGGCTTTCCCCCGTCTTCCTAAAAACCACCCCTAAAAAAAGGGAAAAACCCCCGAATGTCCCCAAAAAAACTTCCCCCCAACCCCCGAGAGTTTGGGACAAAAAAACCTTTCCAGCATGAGGGCCCCTTGCCATAAAAAAAAGGGGGATAATAAAGGTCGGGAAAAAAAACATAGAGATTTTTGGGTCCAGGCCTGGAAACCCCCATCTTACCCCTTAGAACTTGTGGTCAATCATCAAGAGCGGGTACAAAAAAAACCCCAAAAATTCTGACAAAATGAAAGCATTATGTGCAAGAAAAATGAAATTAGTCAGGATTGGTCCAGAATTGTTGAGAGCATCCCCGGGGAATTGCAGAGGTCCGAAGAAGAAGGGTCAACACTGCAAATATGACTTGCGCATTAACTCATTCAAAAGTTTTAAAATAAGTTTTGTTTTCTTGTTTGCAATTATTATATTTTGTCTGTGATAAAAACATCTGTCAAACACACATAAAAACCCCAGGGAGCAATCATGTAAAATTTAATTTGTGTCTTCTCAAAACTTTTGGCCTGACTTACTTGGGGGGTATTTTTTATTATTTTTTGTAAAAGGGGCAGTATTAAAGTGTTATATTTTGTACATGGAGCATATTTAGAGTTTATTCTTGTACATAGGGGCAGTTTTAGAGTTTATTTTGTCATAGGAAGTATTTTGTAGTTATTCTTGTACATAGGGGGGGTATTATGTTTTAAATTTTGTCTAGGGCGTATTATGGTTTTTTTTTTTGTACATGGGCAGTATTATAGTAGTTTAAAATTTTTTGTACATAGGGGGCAATTTTTTTTTTTAAAAAACCAAAAACAAATCAAAAAAAATGACATTTTTCCCCTAATATAAACATTGGATTTTACTCAAATTATTACTATCCGGGGGTTTTACATATAAAATACTTAAAGAGTCCATACACCCCGGGTTTGGAAAAAAAAAAAAAAAAAAAACACATAATTTAACCCCTTTACAACCCCTTTCCTAATTTTAAATTTCCTAATGATTTTATCTATCTGGGCTCGGTTTGTGGTTGACAGGTCACGACTGGTCGGGGGTTATTTGGTCACCCCCCGGTCTCCATTTCAGATCTACCGAGAGCCCCCGGTAATGGCTTCCCTTTGGGCGGAGGACAGTCCTTAGTCCCCATCAAAAATCTGCGTCAATTCTTCTAAGGTCATCCTCAAAATCACCGTCGACTAGACAGAAAAACCCCAAAACCATTAGATAAGTCCCACCTGCAGAACTCGGACCTTTTCCCGGCCCCTTTGGCCCCTGTCATACTCCTTCTAGGTTTACGGGAGGTTTGTCCTTTTTTTCCTTTTTTTCTGAACCAGTGGTAGTACTGAAAAAAAGCTTCCCCTGACTGCGCCCCGGGACAACCCCAACTTTTTTTGGAACCCTCTGAACCCTCTGCTCTGGGTCACTGAGTAGACCCCTGGGGGGCCCTTTTCCGGTTGGCCCCATTTCCCCCCCAGTAAAGTGCCTCCTCCCGAACCTGCCCCCGCCCCCCAAAACCTTCAGGTAGTCCTTCAGTATTGTCCCCGGGTCAGGACAGTCCCCCGTGAGGGGGACCGATTTTCCCACGAGGTTCACCTGATGTTCTGGCGTCTGCCCACTTGGCCGACCCCCCAAAAGGTTGCATTCACCACAGTGCCGTATTCGAGGGACCCCCCCTTCCCCTTTGAAGAATTACGGGGTGCCCCCGGTAGAAAACACACCCCTCCCCCTCCAATAAAAAGGAGTTGGGTAAGTGGGCAGTGATATTTCGCACTGGCGCAGTTTCACCAAAACCCTCCACCTCCCGCCAGCCCCTCATTGTCTCTGCTTTTGGTGAGTCAAACCAGGTCCACAATGCCTCCGGGCCCCCACAATGCCTCGGGGGAACAGACTCATTCAGAAGATGAGTTTACCGTAAGGTATCTGGTTGAGATGGAAAAATAAAGCTGAATTACTCCACCCTCAGAGCTCTAAATTGGGGGAAATTTTTACCCCAGAACTCCCCAGGTCACCATGGCTTTAAAGCTGAGTCATAGCCCTGCCTGTTGGAATTTAATCACCCCAAGATGTGCGCGTAAACCCCATCTGGGACACAAGAGTCCCTGACCCAAACCTTCTATTGGAGATCCTCCTTGGCCCCTCGTGCGGAAAACCCCCCAAACTTTTCCCCCTTTTTAAAACGCCGGCCCGGAAAAAGGGGCCCGATAAAAGGACGGGCGCCACACCCAGGCATTACGGGGGGAAACGGGGGGGTCAACTAGGCTGACGAGGGGGGTGGGGGCCCCTGCGCAGGGGGGGGCTTTTTACCCTGTGTGTCGGTTTTAAAGGGGGAAACAAATTTTCACATGTACATTACATAACATCAATGTCCCACAGATGCGCAGCCACAAGATACTGTCCCCCCCAAAACCCCCACCCCTCAATACCACGCGGTTTCCCCAGATCAAGCCTGGGGGCCCCCATCAGGAACTACGGCCATGTCCCCCCCCAACTGTGGTGCATGGCATTCTGAGACTGTGCCCTGTGCTGAAAAATGTCCATGTGCTGTTGGAACTGCTGCGGCCTGACGGGCATTCGCGACTTGTTTACCTCTCTGGAATGTGCCCTTCTTGCTCCCTTTGGAATCTGCTGCGGCTGTTTGCTGGGAATTTGGCTTGTTGACCTTGGGGAAATCGCACTACATGCTTCTGCTTTGGATCTGCTGCGGCATTTTGGGGGGGATTTGAGACTTGTGGTACGTTGCTGGGGTCGTACTAAGGCTGTTGGGCGGCATTTTCCCCCCTTTGGAAGCGAAAACTTCGGTGCGATGGCCGCCCCGTTCTGGGGACCTGGGACAATGGTTTTCCGGAACCGCAGGTTTGCTTCTGGAATTAAAAAGTTCCTTTTTCCTATAATCCCGCCGGGGCCCCTCCTTCTAGGGCCCCCCCTGTCCCCCCCACTTTTGCCAGCAATCCCCCCCGTGTGTTCAGAGTTCATCATAAAAATAGACCCCGGGATTAATAGCCTTTGTTATGAAGTGTCTATCGCATCTGTGTGCGTCTTTTGCTGCGTAACCCACCGAATTCTTGACCATCCTGGGTCCCTCTGGGCTGAAAGCTCAGGTGCAGTGGCGTCTCCCCCGGGATCTGCTTCGCGATGTCCCCGGTGCTTGAACCCGGTTTCCCCCCTTATTTTCACCCCGCTGGTTTCATGGCTCCAGGTCCACAGCACTTTTACTGCTCCCACCTGCTGCCCCCGTGTGGTCCTGACCGCGCCTACCCCCAGTGCGAAGTTCTCCTGGGGTTTGTCTTTCCAAGAGGGGCCGTCTCTGCCGGGAGAGGAGAGGTGATTGCACAGCTGGGACGATCTCCCTGTGCATGGGGGGAGGCTTCTGGGGGATTCCTGACTTACATTGTCTGTAACCACCACGGACCGACATTTTCCTTTTGCTTTTTTGCGGATTTTGGAAAAGGTTTTTTCCCCCCCAAAAATTTACTGGGCTTTTTCCCCCTTCACAGAACTGCTGCCTTTGGTCGCTGCATTACTGCTTGACGTGGGGCGGGTTAACATTTTCCCGAGGGAGGTGGGGGCTTTTTCCCCCTGTAGGGGGGAACCGGGGGCCCTTTCCCCGGGGGCTTCCCGCCCAGGGGGGCCCCCCCTGGGCTTGCTCCAGACATGGAGAGTACAAAAAACAAAATTCAGCTAGGAGGCAGTATTTTGTTTTTTCTTGTACATAGGAGCGTATTTTTGTAGTTTATTTTTTTACATAGGGGCAGTATTATAGTTATATTCTTTTAAGGGGCAGGATTATATTTTTTATTTCTTGTACAAGGGGGGGTAATAGTGTTTTTTTCTTTTACAAGGAGCATTTTTTAGTGTTATATTCTTGTACATAGGGCAGTTTTAGTAGTTTTTTCTTGAAATTAGGGGCATATTAAGTAGTTATTTTTGTACTGGGGGGAGTATTTTAGTAGTTATTTCTGTAAAAGGGGCGTTTTTTATAGTTATATTCTTGTTTGGGGCAGTATTTTAAATATTATATTCTTGTACAAGGGGAAAAAAATATATTATTTTCTTGTATATAGGGGCAGTATTATAGTGTTATATTTTTGTACATAGGGGTATTTTTATTATTATATTCTTGTAAAGGGGACAGTATTATAGTGTTTATTTTTTGTACATAGGGCAGTATTTATTTTTATATTTTTGGACTAGGGGCAGTATTAAGTGTTTTATTTTGAATTGGAGCAGTATTATATAGTTATATTCTTGTACATAGGAGCAGTTTAAAGTATTATTTTTTTCATGGAGTAGTATTATGAGTTTTTTTCTTGTACATAGGGCGTTTATAGTAGTTATTTCTTGTACAAAAAGCAGTATTATAGTAGTTATTTCTTGGAATAGGGGAGTATTTATTTTTTTTTTTTTGTACATAGGGCGAAATTTTTTTGTGTTATTTCTTGTCATGGGAAATATTATATAGTTTATTCTTGTACTAGGGCGTATTTTTGTATTTATTTTTACAAGGGCAGTATTATGTAGTTTTTTCTTGTAAAGGGCAGTATTAGATTTTTTTTTGTACATGGGGGCAGTATTTTAGTATTTTTTTTTCTTGTACAAGGGCGTATTTTTTATTTCTTGTAAAGGGGGAGTATTATAGTATTTATTCTTTTACATGGGGGCGTATTTGTGTTATATTTTTGTACTAGGGCAGTTTTATAGTAGTTTTATTTTGTAATGGGGGAGTATTATAGTTTAATTCTTGATTGGGGAGTATTTGTAGTTTATTCTTGACATAGGGGGAGTATTAAGTGTTATATTTTTTGTACAAGGGGGAGTTTATTTTTATTATTTTTTGTAAAAGGGGGGAGTATTAAGTAGTTATATTCTTGTAAAGGGCGTATTTAGTATTATTTTTTGTACAAGGGGGAGTATTAAGTGTTATTTTTGTACATAGGGGCATATTTTAGAGTTATATTCTTTTTAAAGGGCGTATTTTGTAGTTATATTTTGTCATAGGGCATTTTTATAGTATTATTTCTTGAAAAAGGGCGTATTATGTATTATATTTTGACATAGGGGCGTATTTAAAATTTTTTTTT
>JARQOD010000002.1:635378396-635450028 GCA_033576555.1 Oophaga sylvatica
AATATACTCTGTTTTTCCAGTCCCCGCAGCTGCATGTTTTTAGCTGTTCGACACCCACAACACTTTGCGGGGATTGCCGGCATCTCCCTGACCGGCTTCTTTAGTGGACCGCGGGGTCAGTACAAAAATTAAGAACGAAAAAAAAAAAATATTGTTTATTATTACTAGTTTTAAGAAAAGGGAGTTGGGCTTCTGAGTCTTATTTCAGAGAGTCCAAAAAAAAAACAAAAAAAAAAAAAAAAAAAAGACTGTGCCAGGCTTCAGGGGGGACATGATCATAATAAACTACTTCTTACGATTTAAAAGGGATTGGCCAGATTAGAAAAACATGGTGGCTTGATTTCCAAAATCCATGCCACTCCTGACCAGGGGGGTGGATGTAGTGTTGCGATTTTCTCCAGTCACTACAATGGGGCAGATTTTGCAGTGTCAGAAGACCCATGCTGAGGGGTGGTGTTGTTTCTAGAAAGAAAGTGTTGTGTTTTTTCTTGTCCTGGACAATGCCATTAAATATAAAGTGGTTGTACAAGATTATGGAATTTATTTATTTTTTTAATCAGCTTTCTTCCGAAAACAGCGCTTCACCTGTTCACAAAGCTTGTGGGGTTTATCTGTAGTATACAGCCCTCAATCCCATTCATTTAATAATCAAATCCAGCCATTTAAAAAACTATACATAAAGACAAACCAAACAGGGAGATCTGTTGAAATAAGAGGATTATACAAAGTAAGAAAAAAAAAAAAAAAAAAAAAACACACTACAACTGCAATAAATGCGTCTCCTTTCAAATCCTAAATGGGCTTTAACCGGTTTTGTTTACGTTTTTTTGAATGTAGGAAAAACAAACACAAAAACAAAGCAAAAAACAAGTTTTCTACTCCCGCGACCCTACATTCAGTCGCTGTCCCGACCTCACGCATTCCTACACGTCGCCCATCGCATTCTCCTCACTACGGTCCTGTATTCTTCCCACATAACCAGTAACCTGCATTCAGAAATTCACCTTTCTATAGAAGGCTTCAGCTCTCACTCACGTCAGGTATTCAGGTGGGACCGGTGCCCTTTCAGCCGAATACCACATTCCTACACAAATGTACAATTCCTCGAATTCAACCCTTACCCCACCTACAGGTACAACATGAGGATAAGGAAACCAGTATGGAAGTTTAGAGAAGACTGGGGCCCAAATATTGCTTAGAATGCACCTAAGCTCTGACTAGCGCCTCCATTGCCCATAGGTTGTGTCTGGTATTGCAGATTAGCCAAAGTCGTGCTGTTTCCTGCACTAAAGAAAATGGAAAAATATCAATAAAACATTATCTGACCTCCACTTGGCATTGATAACCCTTGTATCCCATCATCGAGGCGTACGCTCCTAGTGGGCACCACATCCAGCTTCTGGCCAAATTAATCCATATACAGCCATAATAAGACGAGATTCCTGAATATATCTAGTTGTTTTTCATTCATCACATTTTAAAAAAAAAAAAAATCCTCATTTACTACAAATATTGACGCAGATTCATCATTTGCTTTTTTTTTTTGTTTTATATTAGTTGCTGTTTTTTGGTGCCAAATTCTTCAAAACATCACACAGTTGGAACAAAGTCAAAAATAGGCATTTTTCTTGTCTTGAACACTTTTTGCGACATTTTAGTGCAAAAAACTTTGTTTTTTTTTTTTTGCAAATATTGAGCCACAAAAAAAAAAAAAAAAAAAAAAAAAAAAATCGCCCAGGGGAACATGAGGAGGACTGAAATGGTGCTGCGCCAAATTTTTTTTTTTTTTAAATCTCAATTGAATCAATCAGGAAAAACATCTGGAATGAACAAAGTGGAAAAAAAAAATAGATAAAAGCAGGCGAGCACATAAAATGGACTTAAAGAAAGATGGATATAGATTAATGAATTGTGTACAAAAAGAAATAAAAGGGGTAAACAAAAAATTAGGCAAAAGACAGGGACAAAAGCAATGATAAACCTGTTCCATTGACAAAATAAAAAAAAAAAAAAAAAAAAGTCTAATATTTGGGGAAAAGGTCAGCAAATTAAGAGAAAGATGTAGCAGAGCTGAATGTGTCACTTTGGTGCGGTTTAGTTTATGCAGATGCCTCTTTTTCCCGCTGTATAAATGTTCTGCAACTTTCCAGTAGTAAAAAAAAAAAAATAGGAGCCACAAATCTCGATGCGACAATGTTTCTATTCACTGAAAGCAAGCAGGGTCTGAACGCGTATCCCGACATTATACTTCTCACAGAGGAGGGTTTGTCACATTGGCATCCCGTTTAGATAATCTTCTGTGAGGTTATTACACCAGCAGCGCCAATCACTCTCCTCTCACGACAGTTTGTTACAATGTATCAGCGCAGGATGTTTACGTCACAGAGATTGGTCTAGATGAATAATTATCATGGTGGTAAAGTGATGTGAATGTACAGGGGTTGGTTTTTTTGACTGTTTTACTGTGGATGTAAGTGAGGAAGTTCACATTCATTACATGCAAGCAGAGATCTTGGGAATGGTGAGAAATTAACAAAATAGAATACAAAATAACTTTTCGATAAAAGTGCGCGGACCTGTCGGGTCTTTCAGAGAGGTTTTAGGAACTGCTTGTTTTGAGAATCCTGTGTAACCAAAGCCTCCAGGATCCAATTAAAAAGCTACAGTTATAGAGATTAATCGGGCTCTAACGTATCATTAATAAAATAAATAAATAAATTCTGTCCACCATCACTGCCGCCTCTCCCCGCTGCAGGATGTACTATATGGGGCGGGAGAGGTTTCTATATTTTCCGAAGACGTAGGAGCCGCACCTAGAAGCCCCAAAGCAACAAACGCTGCTTGTGTGCAACAGAAATAACCGCAGCGATGGCTCCGAGCCGGATGGTGATCATCCTTCACATTCTTATTATGGCCGTCGTACGGGCAACTGAGTAACACCACAGAAAAAAAGGCTGATCTACCACAACCCAACCGTCACACCTAGGCCCTGACCCTCTATTGGGGGTCACCAAATACCCCTCCGCCATATAAGACAGCACCAGTATATAAAATAACACGAGGCATTTAGGGCCCTGTTACACATTGTGCATTGGGACCCAGGAACTTCACGTTCTGCCTCTGGGACCAATCTGACCCATTTTCTATGTAAAAAGTGTACAGAACCAAATACAGTCAGGTAGCCCTTATTTAAAGGGCCAGTACACCTAACGAGACAAGCAAGGCGCCATCATGAGAGCGGCCAGTATCAGTCACACAAACAATAAACCTTCAACTCATTTCCATTTCCTGTGCATTTCAATGCGAGCTATTGTTCCCTGGTATCAACCAGTTCATAGTTCCAGGAACACTGTGCACATTTTCAGCAAACAATCTGCTTTTTCTTAGCTGTAAAAATGCTGCTTTCAAACTGTAGCTTTTTGTTGCGTTTTCTGCATTTTGTCATGTGTGTGATGCGTCCACAGCGTATGTGTAATAAAGTTAGTTTTAGTGACCAAAAGTGCCGCAAAAACCCAGCAAAGCCCGTTTTCTGTGTTTTTGAACTCGGTCATTGCTTCCTATGCGTGAAAAAGACACAAAACACAAGAGTATGCAGGATATTTTGGAAACCTCATAGCTTTTGCTGGTACTGTAAAATGCAAATTCATTTTTGGCAGAAAGAAAAAAAAAAATATCCATACACCTCATGTTATCATGCGGTCCCTTTATAATGCTGATACTGACTGCAGGGTTAGGAGCCCCTCTAAGTAATGAGAAAAGGGAAGAAAAACTGAAAAATAGGGAAAGGTTGTAACACAACGATGCAAGATGTAGCAGAGCTGAATGTGTCCATTTACAGAGAGACGCTTTGTGGTTTAGTGATACAATGTTGAGTTTGGACACCAGTAAATTTACTTGCTGATAAAAGCACAAAGTTGCAAACTCAGCTCACACATGAATAAGGCGGAAAAGTAGGATATATGGATATCAGACATGTAATATTAGAGGCAATCATGCAGAATAATGAGTTGTTAATTAACACGCAGGAATTATTCCAAGTCCCAGAGGTGAAATAAACCGATATTCCGCCACTCGCGACATCCACCGAGCGCACAACCTGCTGAATAATCCCATCACTAACCATATACACAGATGGAGCTGAGCTGAGCTTGTCATTTCACTCACAATACGAGACCTCAGAGATAAGATATAGCTCTATACAATGATGTGTACGGAACAAAGTCAGCTCCACTACATGTACCTACATGCTGATGTAGCAGAGCTGAATTTATCAAAGAAGATTTTTTTTTTTTAACATTATTAAACTTATACTGCTACTCTAGAAAACAAAGGGAAACATAAGAAACTCAATCAATAGATCCACTTCCACTTACTAACGCTCCACAGACTCACCAGACTGTGCGGCACACACCTGTCCTGCAGCTCCTCACACCTGTCCTGCAGATCCTCACCAGCAGCTCATACACCTGTTCTCCTGCTAGGCTTTAAGCCCTCTCTCTGGGAGCGCTGGGATTGGTCACAGGCTGTCATGTGACCCCCCAGTACCTGGCTGAGCAGGTTGCAGCACAGGCATGTCAGCTATTCCGCAGGAATGTTACAGCCATTGCTGGAGAGACAGTGATGATTCATGGGGGGGGAACCAAAAATGTGTGACTACAAATTACATATCACACATCATTAAATATCATCGCCATAAAGATGCGCATTGTATATTGATTGCTGGGACTTGTGGTTCCCCAACAGATGGAAACATTATACAAACAATTTTGTGATGGATTCCACTTTACGCCAAGCTGCAAAACTAGCCCCCCCCCGGGCAACAGTGTCATATAAAGCTCGCAAGCCCCAGTGCCCATAACTACTACATGGATTGCTCTGCTCATATTGGGGTGCTCCTGGAACCCCCGCATCCACTACAGCATCGCCGCTGATCCAGGAACCCAATGCAAAATCCCCAACATTTCCCCTATTATTACCGGTCTTATATGGCAGTCACTATGCCAGTAATGGGGCTCTGGCTCCCCATAAGGTGCCCATGCTACTTTACTCAACTATTAGTGGTCCTTGGTGTAAAACCCCACTGATCATATAATGCAAAATCCCCCCAAAAAATCTTATCAAAGACAAAATTCCAGGTGCCTGAATGCTCGTCCCCAAACCTCCTGGTGCCGAACACAGAAGAGTGATGTCCACGGCGAGACTTTACGTCTCATAATTATTCGATTGTGAAAATTAAAAAATAATTATAAACTGAACAGTGTGAACAGCTGCTACGAGGGTCCTGATTTTGAAGAAAGTTTTGTATGGTCAAAACAGGAATAGTTAGATAAGTGAGGTGGAGACTAGGTCAGTCTGAAGAAATGAGTTTTTAGGGCACGCTTAAAACTGTGGGTATTGGGGATTAATCGAATTATCCTGGGTAATGCATTCTAGAGAATTGGTGCAGCACATGAGAAGTCTTGGAGATGGGAGGGAGAGGTTTTGATTATTGAGGTTGTTAATCTTAGATCATTAGCAGAGCAAAGGGGACGGGAGGGGGAAAAACTGAGACGAGGGAGGAGATGTAGGGTGGTGCTGAGCCATGGAACGATTTGTGGGTGAGAGAGACAAGTTCATATTGAACACTATATCGGATGGGCAACTATTGCAATGACTGGCACAGGATGGAGTCATCGGTGTAACGGTTGGAGGGGAATGTGATTCTGACTGCCACATTCAGTAGAGATTGGAGAGGGGAGGGTTTGGTAAGAAAGAGACCGATTAGTAGAGAGTTACAATAGTCCAGACGAGAATGAATAAGAGAAACAGTAAGGGTTTTGCAGAGTCGAAAGAAAGAAAAGGTCGAATTCTAGAAATGTTTTAGAGGTGCAGCTAACAAGAGCGAGCCAGTGATCGGATGTGGGGGGTGAATGAAAGCTCAGAATCAAGTATAACCCCAAGACAGCGGGCATGTTGCTGGGGAGTAATGGTGGAACCACACACGGAGATGGCAATGTTAGGCAAAGGTAGGTTAGTAGAGGGAGGAAACACGAGGAGTTCAGTTTTTGACAGGTTCAGTTTCAGATAGAGGGAGGACATGATGTTGGAGATAGCGGTAACACAATATCTGGTGTTTTCTAAAAAGGCAGGCGTGATATCAGGAGAAGAAGTGTATAATTGGGTGTCATCAGCATAGAGATGGTACTGGAACCCAAATCTACTGATTGTTTGTCCAATAGGGGCAGTATACAAGGAGAAGAGGAGGAGGCCTAGGACTGATCCTTGAGGAACCCAACAATAAGGGGAAGATGAGAGGAGGAGGAACCAGCAAAAGATACAGTGAAGGAACGGTCAGAGAGATAGGAGGAGAACCAGGAGAGAACAGTGTCCTTGAGGCCGATGGAGCGGAGCATAGTGAGGAGGAGCTGATGGTCCACAGTGTCGAATGCTGCGGAGAGATCCAAGAGAATCAGCATGGAGTAGTGACCATTAGATTTACAGGAGCTTCTCACAAAATTGGAATATCATCAAAAAGTTAATTTATTTCAGTTCTTCAATACAAAAGTGAATCTCCTATATTCTATAGAGACATTACACACAGAGTGATCTATTTCACGTGTTTATTTCTGTTAATGTTGATGATTATGGCTTACAGCCAATGAACACCCAGAAGTCATTATCTCAGTAAATTAGAATACTTTATAACACCAGCTCGAAAAAATGATTTTAAAATCCGAAATGTTGTGTTACTGAAATGTATGATCAGTAAATGCACTCAATACTTGGTCAGGTTCCTTTTGTATCAATTACTGCATCAATGCAGCGTGGCATGGAGGCGATCAGCCTGTGGCACTGCTGAGGGGTTATGGAAGCCCAGGTTGCTTTGATAGCAGGCTTCAGCTCGTCTGCATTGTTGGGTCTGGTGTCTCTCATCTTCCTCTTGACAATACCCCATAGATTTCTTCAAATCCCATCCACTATGCTGTAACATCTGGATACTGCCCCATGTACAAAAATATAAGTACTATAATACTGCCCCTATGTACAAGAATATAACTACTATAATACTGCCCCTATGTACAAGAATATAACTACTATAATACTGCCCCCTATGTACAAGAATATAACTACTATAATACTGCTCCCTATGTACAAGAATATAACTACTATAATACTGCCCCTATGTACAAAAATATAACTACCATAATACTGCTCCTATGTACAAGAATATAACTATTATAATACTGCCCCTATGTACAAGAATATAACTACTATAATACTGCCCCTATTTACAAGAATATAACTACTATAATACTGCTCCCTATGTACAAGAATATAACTACTATAATACTGCCCTATGTACAAAAATATAATTACTATAATACTGCTGCTATGTACAAGAATATAACTACTATAATACTGCCCTCTACGTAAAAAAATATAACTACTATAATACTGCCCCTATGTACAAAAATATAACTACCATAATACTGCTCCTATGTACAAGAATATAACTACTATAATACTGCCCCCTATGTACAAGAATATAACTACTATAATACTGCCCCTATGTACAAGAATATAACTACTATCATACTGCCCCTATGTACAAGAATATAACTATTATAATACTGCCCTCTATGTACAAGAATATAACTACTATAATACTGCTCCTATGTACAAGAATATAACTACTATAATACTGCTCCTATGTACAAGAATATAACTACTATAATACTGCTCCCTATGTACAAGAATATAACTACTATAATACTGCCCCTATGTACAAGAATATAACTACTATAATACTGCTCCTATGTACAAGAATATAACTACTATAATACTGCTCCCTATGTACAAGAATATAACTACTATAATACTGCCCCTATGTACAAGAATATAACTACTATAATACTGCTCCTATGTACAAGAATATAACTACTATAATACTGCTCCTATGTACAAGAATATAACTACTATAATACTGCCCCTATGTACAAGAATATAACTATTATAATACTGCCCCTATGTACAAGAATATAACTACTATAATACTGCCCCTATGTACAAGAATATAACTACTATAATACTGCCCCTATGTACAAGAATATAACTACTATAATACTGCCCCTATGTACAAGAATATAACTACTATAATACTGCCCCTATGTACAAGAATATAACTACTATAATACTGCTCCTATGTACAAGAATATAACTACTATAATACTGCCCCTATGTACAAGAATATAACTACTATAATACTGCCCCTATGTACAAGAATATAACTACTATAATACTGCCCCTATGTACAAGAATATACTGTAACTACTATATTACTTTTCCATACTTAGATACACATTTATCTTTTGATCAGGAGAATTTATGGGCTTCACATAAAATACAAGACGTATTTTTGAAAAACAAATGTCAAGTTAGACAAAAAGTTGCAAAGCTCTACTATTACAGCAGGTAGTGTACAGTAGTTTAGTTGCGAGATGGGAGCATTACTCATGTGTCCTGAATATGAGCCAGAACAATAAAATAATCTCAATCCAATTACTTCGCTCTAATTCCTGACAGTACAGAATAATGTGTTCATAGAGATTACATAGCAGCGCTGAGTACCAGGAATTCATTAGCCGTTATATAAAGAGCTGTAAAATCATTATGGGGAGATGACAGCCACATCTGCCCTGTTGCCAGCAGAGCTGACAATCTAAATTCCCTTTAAATGGTTTAAATGGGAAATTTGGGAAAAGTCAACATATTGTCCGTCTTGGAGCTTCTGATTGACTGAGAAGAGTAACTGAGGGTCAGGAGTTGGCAAATATATACCTTATTTTAACCTTCCGGGTTGGCATCACATGGATTACAGAATTTTAAAACGATCCTTCCTACAGACAGGGGGTCAAATGAGCTCCCATTATGATGTTGGGTATTGTCTCCCAGAACAATAGGGTTTGGTTTTTGTTTCTTGCTTCCGACCATTTCCATACTCCTTGGGGTAATACCTTGGTTGAGAGGAGTCCTGCATGGAGTATGGGAGTAGCCACTGCTGGCCACACTCATATGGGACCCAATACTGCTGCACGGTTTGCCTCTATGGTGCCTTCTTCATATGGGTTATTGAGTCAAACACCATATTGGTCCAAAAGTTAAGGTCACAAGTGACAAAGTATCGATGCTCAAAAGATTAGTGCCGAGTGGACACTTGGTAGAAGCCCGAGAAGTAAAGGGTGATGAGCTGGGAGTGGTTGTGGGGGTTTCTGTAAAACCGGCTTGGTGTGTTCTCTGGGGAATGTCTCCCTGATAATGTGAGGAATGAAGACTTTCCGCATTTCAGGTTGGAGAACTTCGTGGACAAAGAAATGTATTTATTACTGAAAACAAGAGGACGATGAAGAAAAAGAAGGAGTCTCTCGAATATTCATCAGCTGAGGTGACCTGATGGATCCTCAGCACAAGTCTTCTCCATCCCCTGATCCTGCATCTATAGACAACCAGGCGATGGAAGCCATGTCCATTTAGCATGGGGGTCTCGTTACTGAAGAATATGGACGCACATTTATGTAAGAAAGTGGCATTTTGCATTTGACCTGGAAGGAAGGCAGTAAGAACGGTCATTTTTTTGGCCACAATGAATAGATTTTATTCATTCCTTTCTCCTAAATTAACAATGTTGGACAACTGGAGACTGATTTGATGATGGGGCATGAGTATGTGAGTCCAGTATATAATTATTAAGCAGATGAAGCTTGGTGTAAAATGGGACTGTATTGTTACAGAAGGTTGATTCCGCAGCCGGTTTAGCACTGACTACTTGAGGACGGGTGGCCCTAAATGGTTTGAGTTCACAATGACCATCAGTGTTCGGCCTCAGTCAGACATTCATTGTTCTTGAGCGAGTGTTGTCCGTGGTTTTCATGGACAGCACTTGTACCTATGGCAGTATATAGGACTATTCACGTGTCTGTGATTTTTTGCGGACCGAGTGGTCCGTACAAAACTGAGGAGACATGTCTGATTTTGATCCGAGTTTTGGATCAAAATTGACAATCCAACTCTATAGGTACATGAAAACTTTGGACCACACTCGGATGGCATCACGGACTGTCAGAAAGGAGATGAAGAAACTTTTTCTTTGGGCAAGAAGGTTCCTGGACTAGAAGTCAATCTCATTTTTTTAAGCTGAGATCTCCAGTGATCAGCAGTGATCTCTACAGGAATGTGACAGCAAGTATATGATTTTTCTGCAGTGCCACCGCAGGAGAGAAGAGGAATTACACCCATCAATGTACTGTCCATGTAATTCTTGGATCCTCCAAAGCAAGAGACACTGTTAACTTTCAAACAATATTTTTGTAGGTGTGAGCGTCCTGTCCTCATTAGAGTCCATTCCACATCAGCATCTGGGGATAAATAATCTGCAGGATAAATAATGTTGTTATCACTCTGGTTATGTTTTATTAGTTCGCAGTGTATTTCATGCCTGACGGATGATGAGGAGCAGGAATCCTTCCATGAAATGAGTCATGACTCATGAGACGTTTTCGTGTGTACTTGGCACACAGCTCCGATGTTTTACAAGCCTGCGCCAGGGGGCGATGCTCCATCTCCTAGTAAAAAGATAAGTATCGCTCTATTTTCAGACACTTGTTCCTCCCAACATTTTATTGGGATGACCCAGCTTTTCAGTATATCATTTTCATGGTATAAACTATTTTACATGTTGCTTCATCATCATCAACAGTTATCCGATAACGGCTCCCCAACTTGACCATCTACGACCATGACCAGGTCTTCTCTTCTTCTTATTGGGTCGTCACCCAATTGTTCTTGAGTCAAGAGGCCACAGCAAGACTGACAGTGAATAGAACATACTGATATATGGTCACCATCACTAGTGTGGACCATAGGAGGCGCTACTGAGTCCTATTTGTTTTAAATAGGATGAGGAAAAAAGTATTTAGTCAGCCACCAATTGTGCAAGTTCTCCCACTTGATCACAAGCACACCGCCAGGGCAACGAAGGAGTGTCTTCGTAAGAAGCATATGAAGGTCCTGGAGTGGCCTTGCCAGTCTCCAGATCTCAACCCCATTGAAAACCTTTGGAGGGATTTGAAAGTCTGTGTTGCCCAGCGGCAGGTCCAAAACATCACTGCTCTAGAGGAGATCTGCATGGAGGAATGGGCCAATACCTCTCAATAATGCTGCATATATTCTTTCATGCTGCTGCTTTCTAGTAAGTGTTTTATATCATGCAAGAGCAATATTCACAGATACACTGCTCAGTTCTTTTTTATAATGTTCCCCATATTGCTGCTTTATAGTAAGTATTTTATCTCACCCAAGAGCTGGATTCAAATCTACAATGCTCAGTACTGCTGCATAATGTTCTCCGTTCTGCTACTTTCTAGTATGTCTTGTATTTCATCCCAGAGCTGTATTCACAGCTACGATGTTTAATACTGTTGTATAATGTCCTCCGTGCTGCTGCTTTCTAGTAAGTGTTTTATATCGCCCCAAAAGCTAGAATTACAGCTGTTCTGCTCAGTACTGCAGTATATGGTCTTCCATACTGCTGTTGCTTCTGAACATGGGCTGTATAGAGACAGGAGAGCTGGAATCCCTCATGGATGCTGCATTGAAAGTGGCCATTTTGGGCCAGCGTTACGATAGTATCACTGGTCAAAACTGTCAATCAAGAAGAATTTATCGCACAACATGCTTTAAAGGGAATCTGTCACCCCATTTTGGCTATATCAGATAAAGATATGACTGAATAGTGCATCCCATAAGTAACCTATCGGTATGTATCATATATCCTGATACCCCGTTTTGATGCCAAAATACCTTTGTAAACTTCGTATTTTGGTATGCTAATCAGGGCGGTCCGGTCCGCAGGGCGGCGTTTTCTCTCTCGCCCCCCGGCATCTTTTGCGTATGGCCGTCTGTGAATCGCACAGACGGTGTTCGGCTTCCCACGATTGCGCTTTTCAAATTCCCCCCATGCATGCGCAGTGTGCTTTGCCTGACAGTAGGCAAAGCATAAAATCATTACAGAGCATGCGCAACTCTTTCCTTGCCCCGGAAATGACTGCTTGCCTTGGACGACTTCTGGGGCAAGGAAAGTGAAGGACAAGA
Source organism: Oophaga sylvatica (assembly GCA_033576555.1). Classification (NCBI taxonomy): domain Eukaryota; kingdom Metazoa; phylum Chordata; class Amphibia; order Anura; family Dendrobatidae; genus Oophaga; species Oophaga sylvatica. Next base: position 635,390,523 of record JARQOD010000002.1, read on the forward strand.
CTTGCGCATGCGCTGTAATGATTTTATGCTTTGCCCACTGTTGGTAAAGCACACTGCGCATGCGCGGGGGAATTTGAAAAGCGCAATTGCGGGAAGCCGAATGCCGTCTGTGCGATTCACAGACGGCCATACGCAAAAGATGCCGAGGAGCGGGGGGGGAAGAAGAGAGAAAACGCCACCCTCTGGACCGGACCGCCCTGATTAGCATACCAAAATACGAAGTTTACAAAGGTATTTTGGCATCAAAATGGGGGATCAGGATATATGATAGATACCGATAGGTTACTTATGGGACGCACTATTTAGTCATATCTTTATCTGATATAGCCAAAATGGGGTGACAGATTCCCTTTAAGGAGCACAAAGATCCACAGTCTCTCAATTTCCTGCTTGCTGCCGGGAGGGAGAACAAACCTTTTAATATGAAACACGGGGTAAAGTGATGAGTTAAAGAATTTGGGAATATTAAAACAATAAACAACCAAACTGCAGTAACCAGTGTCAATCAGCTTCTGTCAAAGTTAGGTTGCTGCAATTGTTAAAGTGCAAATTATATTACTTTGTTTCTATGTTCTATGTAAATAAATGTAATTCCTACATTGTTGTTTGGCTTTTGCTATTGCAGTATTCATTGTATGGCTTTTTTTTCTTCTCCGTGTTAATGTTTTTATTGATAACATCTTTGGGTTCATACCACATTTTGATTGCTTTTTATTGCATTTTTAGGGAGGTAGAATGTGTAACACAAGTATCCATTACAGAATGTGCACAGCTCATACAGCACACCGAGGTAGGAATCCCATCTTTCTGACCCCCCATTCATCCTCACTAAATAAGAGGTTTAACGCTCATAACTTAAGTGCAGATGAAGTAATCCATAACTTGCCAGATGGCACAATACTTTATTAACATAGCCATGTAGCATGGCACATCCTTTAACAAGTTGTGGATTAATACATCTGTACAAGATCGGAAACAAAAAGAGTTCATGAATACAGAACCAATATCAATACAGGAATACAGCACCAGAACCATCATCAGTACAGGAATATAGCACCAGAACCAATATCAGTACAGGAATATAGCACCAGACCCAATATCAGTACAGGAATATAGCACCAGAACCAATATCAGTACAGGAATATAGAATCAGAACCAATATCAGTACAGGAATATAGTACCAGAACCAATATCAGTACAGGAATATAGCACCAGACCCAATATCAGTACAGGAATATAGCACCAGAACCAATATCAGTACAGGAATATAGCATCAGAACCAATATCAGTACAGGAATATAGTACCAGAACCAATATCAGTACTGGAATATAGCATCAGTACCAATATCAGTACAGGAATATAGCACCAGAACCAATATCAGTACAAGAATATAGCACCAGAACCATCATCAGTACAGGAATACAGCACCAGAACCAATATCAGTACAGGAACATAGCACCAGAACCAATATCACTACATGAATCCAAAAAGAAAATTTGCCTCAAAATCCAGTGTTAATGGAAAACATCCTTTTATTTAATATCCATTGAAATTCAAAGAGCATCATGGCGATACATATTTGTTGATGCGTTTTGACTGTAAGGTTTAAATCTTTACGATTATGACGTTACGATCCAAATGGACCAACTCACAGTATGTTTGTAATAACGGTGAGGAGGTGATCAGAGATCTTCTTACTAGCCATCATCAGACTGATCAGACTGAAGATCATACAGATCATACTGATGAGCCACAATCAATAACTTCGGTTCCCTCCCACACTCCAGATAGACATACTTCATAGGTGATTTTGATTGTGAGCTCCAATGGGGACAAAGAAGATGATGTCTGTGAAGCGCTGTGGAATTAATGATGTATATATGTCTATATACGTTAGTAAAATAAATAAAATACATATTACGCATGTACCTCAAAGTACCTTATAGACGACATCTTCTCAGATTGGAGCCGTTCTCATCCCTATCGTCTCCATCTTGAGAAATGGTACAAAGGCTCCACACTGTCCTCCCCTACAAAATATTGCTTTTACGCCACCCCCTTATGAATTACAACTGTAACCCAGTTGCCCCTACGAATATCTCCCATTGTCCGACTTACGACCTACAACTCACACACTGTCCTCTCGCATAAAATATTTCTTCCACACCCTCCCCCATATCTATATCCCCCAAACCATACCTCTTATGAACGATGAAGCCAAAATGTCCGCCCTTAAGAACTATAACCGTCACACTGTCCCCATTCAAACTGTCCCCTCTCCATTGTATCCCCTCACGCTGTTCGTATCTCCACACTGCTCCCCAACACTGCCCCTCTTCACACCATGATACCACAATGTTTCTCCGCATAATGCCACCTTTCCACACTTTTAACCTCCTCTACATGCTATTCCACCCATATTGAAGGTTGTTTTACACCATCCGACTTACAGGGGTGTAACGATCACAACCGGGCCAGTGGAGGAAGAAGGCTTGCTGATGCCAGTGCCTTTTTTATCGTGATGTGCATCATGGGACACACGTTAAGTTGACATGTGCTGTGGTACAGGGGAATTTTAGCATTGCATGTGGGCCACAAAAGGGGACATAAGCATTAATACTGTATGAGAGCTTTGTGATGGGGTCACAAACAGAGACATCACTGTCATGCCACTCTCACCGCATTCCTCTGGCGCCGGGGCTCGGCGCCCGATGTCATCGCGTCGAGTGCGCACGCGCGCCTCCCGCACTTGACCCTGTGGCTGTTCACTCAACTCCTGATCCTTGTCCAGCGCGCATGCGCTCCTGAGCCTGATTGTGGCCGCTCCATCTCCGACGTCTCTGTGGTCCTGGAAGATCTGACCCGGAGGTTCCAGCATGCTTGCCCTGTATGGGGCTGCCTCATCCTGTGGGCAGCGTCTGATTGTTGTTGTGCTTCCTAGCTAGACCTGCTGGGTTCCTGCTTGGCTGCTCTCTGTACTCTGGTCCCCTGCCTTGCGCTGTAACGTGCATCCCTGCACGCGCTCTGCTTTGCTTTGTACCCAGGCGTGCTTCCCAGCACGCACCCTGTTTTGCCTCTTATTAAAGCATGCTCCTCGGCGTACGCTATACACTCTCCTGTCTCCAGCGTGTCCCCGTAGACATGCCCTGCACTATCCTGTACTCTGCGTGCCCTCGTGTACGCGCCTTGCACTGTCCTGTACTCTGCGTGCACTCGTGTACGCGTCTTGTGTGTGGCCCAGCTTCGCAAGGCACACCTGTCTCCTGGAAAATGCACAGGAAGGTAACTGTAAAGCTTGATATTCATTCACGCACACTTCTCAGCATTGCCACTAGAGGCATATCAGACTATTTAGTAGTGTGACGTAGCAATAGTGAGTGATTCCAGTCAGTCTGTGCAGGAGGAGAGGAGACAGCACATTCTAGTCAGAGCTCAGTCTGAGCTAGACAGAGGAGATTCAAGTTCCTGTCTTTGGACAGAGAAGATCAGATTAGTCTTGGAGGGAGAGGAGAGAAGACTGAACCCACACAGAGCTTGTGTAGCTCATCTGATAAGAAAGTGGAGGCTAGTACGGGTGAAGTGAATCATCCTAGCCTAGTCAGAGCTACCCCTTAACCTGCTACTCAGAACAAGCTGTCTGTGTTCCTAAGAAAGTGGAAGGTGACTCTCAGAGCTACAGCGTAAATACAGTCTGATGAAGCGTCCTGTGAGCTGCTCTGGACAGAGTTCTGTGAAGGAAAGAAGGAAAGGAATTACAGCAGTTATATCAACGAGTCAACTGAGAACAGGTCAGTGAGCACTGAAGGAAAGCTGATCTTGACACCATTGCTACACGTGCTTATGTTAAGGGCGAGAGCAGGGCGAAGGGCGAGTGGAGAAGTAAGAGTGACAAAAGGGACAAATCACCCTCACTCAGTTAACCGGACACCGGGGTCCGAAGCGTTGCTAGTGCTTCACGCCTAGTAATAAGAAAAACCGGAGGCCTTTCTGGACTACAAGTCGCAGAAGGTAGCCCTAAGCGCTGATACGTAACCGGAGTCAGGGAGAACGGGGACTTTGAGTCAAGTGCACGACAAAAGTAAGGACTTAGTTCTCTCAACATCTGATAATCAGAGACATAGAAGGCTCCACCACAATGTTGGCCGGGCGTAGTTGCTATTAAAAGAGTTGCACTTGACTTTATGCAAGTTGTACTCACACACAGAAAAAGGATAAAGGAGGCCTCTAACCTGCTCAACAGTTTTCCTGAATGTGCATTCTCCAACCTGACCAGCTTCCCGGGACATACCTGCTACATCTACAAGTAAAGGTATGGAAAGAGACTGCATTGTGTGTGACTGAATTCTTATCTGCACCCTGCATCACCACCATAGACTTTGAGGGACCAGTCCCACCTGTGGGGGACTTAACACCTAGCTGCCATAACATCCCCTCAGAGATCTACCCTGCAGCGCTGGTCAATCAGATCAGAAACCACAGGTGGCGTCACAAACTACTATAACTACAATCCCCTGTAAATATTCCCCCATTGCATGACCGCCAGGGCCACGGACCGAGCTCTGCTGCCAGTGACAACTCCCATAGACTTCCATGGGCTCGGTGCCGAGTACCCCATAGCCCTGGTACCACCAATGTGGTGCGCGTCATCTTTTGGCATCACGAACAGGATAAGAAGCTTGCAAATTGTGAGTCCTGTGTTGCCTATATTGACTGTTTTGTGCAGAAAAGACTGTTTGCTGTTTTGTCATTTTTGGCGCCATTTTCCGCCATTTTGCCGCCATGTTCGCGCCCTGAGGTGCTGGTGAAGAAGGTGGGCGTGCCTTCGTGGGCGTACCCCCCCCCCCTGTGGCGCGAAAGTTATGGCCGCCCTCTCAAAATGCTACTATAATGTGAGATCCTACCCCACTGCAAGGGAGATCCGCCTCCTCTTCATCTTCTATGCAAAAAAGAGGAAGCGCAAATCCCGCCTCCACGGAAGAGACCAGATTGCTCCTGATGGAAAACACAGTCTGGCCTGGAGAGAGATGGCAGAAGGACAAGAGCAGCTATGCAGTGGAGCGGTGGAGCGCAGGCCCTGTTCCCCAGAAAAGCTGTTGTTTGAACCGGAGCCATCCCTAATACAGAAACTTCAGCAAACCTTGCTGGAGTGCAAGGAGGAGAATGCAGCGCTTAAGAAATTGATACAGAGCCAGGCAGACATGGAGGAAACCGAGAGACGCTGGCGTACCCAGACACAGCGGCTGCTGTGGGACGCAGTGCTCTCTCCTACAGGAGCAACGCTATTACCTGAACTTCCTGCGTCACCGCTGCAGAAGGCTGAAGGAAAACCGGAGGCCGGCCCCAAAAGAGCTGTACCTGACCCCACCGATGGAGCGGTGGAAGAGAAGGAGGCTGAGGAGGCCCTGCCCGTTCCGGAGTGCCAGCCAGGCCTGGAGGCCGCAGCAGAATGCAGTTCCCCGGTAGGGACACCGGAGGAGACCCAACTGTCAGCGATAGAAAACGACTGGGAGCAGCGACAGCAGCAGGTTAGTGCGTTCCCAACTGAGCCGGGCCTATACCAAGAGATCTTTGTGAGTCGGAGAGATGTGGAGTCCCACTTACCCATCGGGCACCCGGGGAGGGATCTTGTAAACGGGGACATTGTCAGCTACACGCGGCACTGGGGGTTAAAAGGGTGGTACGCCTTAAACGTCACCCGTGTCAGCGACCCCGTCCCTGAAGCCAGTGAGGTCTTCCGTGCCACAGCACCGCGAACCCCAGCAGCATCATCTTTGGCGTCAGCACCAGGCTGTGCACCAGCATCACCCCCTGCGTACTCCTCTACACCCAGGTCTTGCTCTGCAACGCAATCTGCGACCATTTCTGCATCGCAACCTGAATTGTATACTGCGGCACCTTTTACAACGCAACCTGCGTTCTATTCTGAGGATGTACCCGTTGGGTTCCCAGTTCGAATAAAGGATGTAGCCACTCAAACACAGATCGCAGGACATGATCTCTTTGTTATGCGTTCAAAAGAACACCGCGTCGTTCCAGCCCCAGGAGTGGAAGACGTTTTTGAAGTTTGCAAGAAAGATGAAAACCAGTAGGACCCAGACAGGGGTTTACTGCAACTGAACCTGTACAAAGTTTGAAGAAGTTTTATGAAAAATTGCACTTTATAGAAATGTTGAATAATGTTTATTACTATGCTTATTTAAAGTAGAATACCCGGCTGGGTAAAGAAGAGTTAAAGTATAATGTGATTTTTCTTGAAAAATGTTTTATAATGCAAAGGACTGCGTGGCTGTGGACTTTGCCAGCCCAAAAACTTTCTTGTAAATAGTTCGCACTTCGGTGCCCCATTTTGGTTTTACATAAAGCCTAACTACCTCTGAAGAAAAACCCGTATGGTGTGGCCTAGAGTGAGGTCTGCAGCAATGAAGTCCTGCAGCCCACCCAGGACCCACGTGGGAGGTTTTTGGTGCGGGGCCTCCACAAGAATCTTGTCTTATACTATGTATTTATTGAAAAGTATTTTGATAATTTTCTACTGATCTATGTACAAAATGTAACGTTCAAGAGTCCTTACCTCCCGCAAGGGATGAGTTATTATGTTGATGTTATATGCAAAACAAAAATGTTTTTCTTTTCTATTTCAGCCCGGGAGTGCTGAGTTTAACTAGGGGGGGATGTGTGGCCCAGCTTCGCAAGGCACACCTGTCTCCTGGAAAATGCACAGGAAGGTAACTGTAAAGCTTGATATTCATTCACGCACACTTCTCAGCATTGCCACTAGAGGCATATCAGACTATTTAGTAGTGTGACGTAGCAATAGTGAGTGATTCCAGTCAGTCTGTGCAGGAGGAGAGGAGACAGCACATTCTAGTCAGAGCTCAGTCTGAGCTAGACAGAGGAGATTCAAGTTCCTGTCTTTGGACAGAGAAGATCAGATTAGTCTTGGAGGGAGAGGAGAGAAGACTGAACCCACACAGAGCTTGTGTAGCTCATCTGATAAGAAAGTGGAGGCTAGTACGGGTGAAGTGAATCATCCTAGCCTAGTCAGAGCTACCCCTTAACCTGCTACTCAGAACAAGCTGTCTGTGTTCCTAAGAAAGTGGAAGGTGACTCTCAGAGCTACAGCGTAAATACAGTCTGACGAAGCGTCCTGTGAGCTGCTCTGGACAGAGTTCTGTGAAGGAAAGAAGGAAAGGAATTACAGCAGTTATATCAACGAGTCAACTGAGAACAGGTCAGTGAGCACTGAAGGAAAGCTGATCTTGACACCATTGCTACACGTGCTTATGTTAAGGGCGAGAGCAGGGCGAAGGGCGAGTGGAGAAGTAAGAGTGACAAAAGGGACAAATCACCCTCACTCAGTTAACCGGACACCGGGGTCCGAAGCGTTGCTAGTGCTTCACGCTAGTAATAAGAAAACCGGAGGCCTTTCTGGACTACAAGTCGCAGAAGGTAGCCCTAAGCGCTGATACGTAACCGGAGTCAGGGAGAACGGGGACTTTGAGTCAAGTGCACGACAAAAGTAAGGACTTAGTTCTCTCAACATCTGATAATCAGAGACATAGAAGGCTCCACCACAATGTTGGCTGGGCGTAGTTGCTATTAAAAGAGTTGCACTTGACTTTATGCAAGTTGTACTCACACACAGAAAAAGGATAAAGGAGGCCTCTAACCTGCTCAACAGTTTTCCTGAATGTGCATTCTCCAACCTGACCAGCTTCCCGGGACATACCTGCTACATCTACAAGTAAAGGTATGGAAAGAGACTGCATTGTGTGTGACTGAATTCTTATCTGCACCCTGCATCACCACCATAGACTTTGAGGGACCAGTCCCACCTGTAGGGGACTTAACACCTAGCTGCCATAACATCCCCTCAGAGATCTACCCTGCAGCGCTGGTCAATCAGATCAGAAACCACAGGTGGCGTCACGAACTACTATAACTACAATCCCCTGTAAATATTCCCCCATTGCATGACCGCCAGGGCCACGGACCGAGCTCTGCTGCCAGTGACAACTCCCATAGACTTCCATGGGCTCGGTGCCGAGTACCCCATAGCCCTGGTACCACCAATGTGGTGCGCGTCACTTGCACTGTCCTGTACTCTGCGTGCCCTCGTGTACGCGCCTTGCACTGTCCTGTTCTCTGCGTGCCCTCGTGTACTTGCCTTGCACTGTCCTGTACTTGGCGTGCGCTCGTGTACGCGCCTTGCACTGTCCTGTACTCTGCGTGCACTCGTGTACGCGTCTTGCACTGTCCTGTACTCTGCGTGCCCTCGTGTACGCGCCTTGCACTGTCCTGTACTCTGCGTGCCCTCGTGTACTTGCCTTGCACTGTCCTGTACTTGGCGTGCGCTCGTGTACGCGCCTTGCACTGTCCTGTACTTCGCGTGCCCTCGTGTACACGCCTTGCACTGCTCTGTACTCTGCGTGTTCCCGTGTCCACACTTTGCACACTTCCAAATCCTCTGTACTCCCGTCTTCTGTGAGCCGGCCACCTGGTTCCAGCAGTCGTGGTACTCTATCCCCCTGGGTCTGCCCCTGATGCTCCCTGTATAGGGGGTGGTTCTCACTAGGTCGCAAAGGAGAAAAAAAGAAGACCACTATATATATTATAAGGCAGCACGGTGGCTCAGTGGTTAGCACTGCAGCCTTGCAACGCTGGAGTCCTGGGTTCGAATCCCACCAAGGACAACATCTGCAAGGAGTTTGTATGTTCTCATCGTGTTTGCATGGGTTTCCTCCCACATTCCAAGACATACTGATAGGGAATCTAGATTGTGAGCCCCATCACAATCACAGCGACGATAATGTGTGCAAACTGTAAAGTGCTGCGGAATATGTTAGCACTATATAAAAATAAAGATTATTTTTATTATTATCCGAATGCACACCACAATTTTAGAAATGATCAAGCAGAAACTTTATTGACACTAAATATTAAAAACAATGAAAGCCCCACATGAGCCCTGCAACCGAATAAAAATGACATGCACTCAAAATGTCTGTAATGACATGATACATGGATGATAACAATTCTGTGCAGTATAACACATGTAGACAAACTGTAATAATCAAAATAAACAAGTCCACAAGAAAATAAACATGTATATATATATCCACAGAACAGAATGTGCATATGTAAAATACCTGGAAGCACAAAACCATATATCCACAGCCTTAATAAACACATAGGGCCTGCATATTAATTGCACTGAAGTCTGAGCATAATAACTCAGAAAATTGAGTAATACAGCACCAAGAGCCACTGCCCAAAAAATGGTATCATGTGCTATGAAAGAAGACACTGGAAATGACCCTAATGCTTCTTAGACATAAAATAAGGTCAATAATTAGGGCAGGAACATGATCAATAAAGCAGACCAAACAGAGAGTCTAACAAAATAAAGACCCTGTTATGGCAGGGGTGCAGAGACTACAGGAACCCTGCATGAGCGAAACCCATAGCTCACATGTGCAGTGAATTGAATAGAAGGTCCATATGGTGCGACCAGCAGGAGGAAGCAGCGCCCGGAGGCAGGGAAAACCCAACGTGTGTTGCCGTTACACGGACGGCTTTGTTTTTAATATTTAGTGTCAATAAAGTTTCTGCTTGATCATTTCTAAAATTGTGGTGTGCATTCGGATATAGTGGTCTTCTTTTTTTCTCCTTTGCGTCATTGTATAATGGACCACTTGTTTTGCACCCCTTTGTAGTAGTATTAGTATTGCTGGTGTGCGCCATAACTTATATATATTGTTCTCACTAGGTCAGCTCACCCAGTGTGGGTTGGTATCGCGACCCAGAGGGTCCACTCCAGGAGTCGTCACAATCACTACTGATATATATATTATTTTTGCTGATGCTGTTACTCTGTGTGGAACAAAAAGGAGGTACTGTTACTCTGCAGGGCACCAAGGGGGAACTGTTGCACTTTTTTTCGCCATCTAGCGCAGTGTAGCGATCTATCCAGTGGCATAACTAGAGTCTGATGGGCCCCGATGCAAGATTTGGGCTGGGATCCCCCCATCCTGGTATATATGTCCTCCATCCTGATAAATAAGTTTCCCTTCCAGGCCCCATCCTGGTATATATATCCCCCATCTGATAATATATCCTCTATCCTGGGCCCCATCCTGGTATATATATCCTCTATCCTGGTATATGTCCCCCATCCTAGTACATATGTCCCTTATCCTGGGTCCCGTCCTGGTATATATATCCCCTACCCTGGTATATATATCCCACCTCTGATATATATATCCTCTATCCTGGGCCCCATCCTGGTCTAAATATCCTCTATCCTGGTATATGTCCCCCATCCTGGTACATATATCCCCCATCCTGGGCCCTGTCCTGGTATATATATCCACCATCCTGGTATATATATCCCCTACCCTGGTATATATATCCTCCATCTTGGTATATTTCCCCCATTCTGCCGCTGTTCTTTAATGCATGCATGCAAAAAAATAAACCATTATACTCCCCTTCTCTCCGCTCCCCTGCTGTGCAGTGTCCTCTTCTGAAGCCGGCAGCTGACTTCAATGTGCAAGTGACAGGAGCGCATGACATCACCAGTCACGCTGTCGGCCTCTGATTGGCTGGCAGCGTGTACTGCCGTGCACTGACCCAATGGGTCTCTGTGCCGCAATACACTTCAGCTGAATGCGCATCCGAGGACGCACATCCAGCTGAAGATTGTGCTGGCGGCAGTAGGCCACTCACCCGCGTGGGCCCGGCCACAACCTTTGCTACCGCGGTCATTACACCCCTGTGTCTATCTATCTATTAACTATCTATATAGTAAAAAATGGAGGCAGCACACCACTTTGTAAAGGTGAAAAAAGTGCTATTTAATAGTGACGTTTCAGTTCTATCTGAGAACCTTTCTTGAGAAAGAATTATTGTGCCCATTAATAAAGACTTTCTTTAAATTTGTATTTATCTTTATCAAATTAATCTATCATCTCTTTATCATACATTTCCCAAATGTATCTATCTCTCTACCTCTTCTTCACATGTAAAGCCCCGAATCCGGTTTACGTGCAATCTGCATAATTCTGATCATTAGATGACTCTTTACACAAATCTTGTGGGTATTCGGCTTATTACTATCTGCAGCAGGAGCGGATCCCGCAGATAACGCAGGTAATGGCACCGTGTATGGTCCTTATCAGGACACGTGAGGAGTCTCAGGGTGTTGTAGAAACTGACTGCCAAAAATATTCCATAAAACGCAAATAGCTGCGAGCGGAGGTATAAACGGCTCCAGTAAAACTAATTGTGGTGATTATACTTTTATATCACATGATGACTTTTCATTGTTGCTTAGTAATAACTGGATTAACAAACCACAGATGCTGGAATCGCTCATAAAATCTATCTATCTATAGATATAAAATACCTGTCCGGGAATGTAGAAGAGCGGGTACAAATCTCAGGATCCACTGCTCCATATACAAAAAGTCCAAAATATGGGGAACATTCTAAGGCGCTTCACCTATCTATCCAACTATCATCTATCTATCTATCTATTATCTATCTATCTATCTATCTATCATCTATCTATTATCTATCTATTATCTATCTATTATCTATCTATCTATCTATCTATCTATCTATAATCTATCTATTATCTTTCTATCTATTATCTATCATCTATCTATTATCTATCTATCATCTGTCTATTATCTATCATCTATTATCTATCTATCTATCTTTATATCTATCATCTAGCTATTATCTTTCTATTATCTATGTATCATCTATTATCTATCTATTTATTGTCTAGCTAACTTTTATCTATCTGTCTATATATATATATATATATATATATATATATACACTATCTTTCTATCTACCTATCATCTATCTATTATCTAATATCCATCAATCTATTTATTTATGTACAGTGGGTATGGAAAGTATTCAGACCTCTTTAAATTTTTCGCTCTATTTTTCATTGCAGCCATTTGTTAAATTTAAAAAAGTTCATTTTTTTCTCATTAATGTACACTCTGCATCAAATCTTCACTGAAAAAAACAGAAATGTAGACATTTTTGCAAATGTATTAAAAAAGAAAACCTGAAATATCACATGGTCATAAGTATTCAGACCCTTTGCTCAGACACTCATATTTACGTCACATGCTGTCCATTTCCTTGTGATCCTCCTTGAGATGGTTCTATTCCTTCATTGGGGTCCAGCTGTGTGTAATTAAACTGATAGGACTTGATTTGTAAAGGTGACACCTGTCTATATAAGACCTCACAGCTCACAGTGCATGTCACATCAAATGAGAATCATGAGGTCAAAGGAACTGATCAAGGAGCTCAGAGACAGAATTGTGGCAAGGCACAGATTTGGCCAAGGTTACAAAAGAATTTCTGCAGTACTCAAGGTTCCTAAGAGCACAGTGGCCTCCATAATCCTTAAATGGAAGAAGCTTGGAACCACCAGAAATCTTCCTAGACCTGGCCGTCCAGCCAAACTGAGCAATCGTGGGAGAAGAGCCTTGGTGAGAGAGGTAAAGAAAAACCCCAAGATCACTGTGGCTGAGCTCCACAGATGCAGTAGGGAGATGGGAGAAAGTTCCACAAAGTCAAGTATCACTGCAGCCCTCCACCATTCGGGCCTTTATGGCAGAGTGGCCCGACAGAAGCCTCTCCTCAGTGCCAGACATATGAAAGCCACATAGAGTTTACTAAAAACACATGAAGGACTCCCAGACTATGAGAAATAAGATTCTCTGGATGAAAGTAAAAGAGAGACTGTTCCTCATCTCCGGAAGGGCAAGACTCCCTGGACGGCACCAGGACTGTGTGTCAGTGGTAACCAGTACAGTCACAGTCGAAGGCCTTTTGTTTGTTTCCCCCTCCTCCAAGTTTTTCTTTTGCACATGGTTGCGCACCCCCTGCTGGATTACCGGATTAGAACCCTGAAGGGGTTATTCACCCTTGGTAAAAGGAATGAACAGTGTGTGCATGGCTGCTTGCAGTACTGTGCTGTTTTACCCTTGAACTATTGTTGTTTTAACCCTGAACTTCCCTTGCACACATACAGTACAAGCAGCACACTTGTTTTAAAGGAACCGTACTCTACTAAAGGAGGGAGGGGGTAAAACCTGTGCAGGAGGACCTGAGGAGCGAGCCAGGTCAGGACTATACAGTGGGTATGCAAAGTGTTCAGACCCCTTTAAAATTTTCACTCTTTGTTTCATTGCAGCCATTTGGAAAATTCAAAAAAGTTCAATTTTTCTCATTAATGTACACTCTGCACCCCATCTTGACGGGAAAAAACAGAAATGTAGAAATTTTTGCAAATTTATTAAAAAGGAAAACCTGAAATATCACATGGTCATAAGTATTCAGACCCTTAGCTCAGTATTGAGTAGAAGCACCTTTTGAGCTAGTACAGCCATGAGTCTTCTTGGGAATGATGCAACAAGTTTTTCACCCTGGATTTGGGGATCCTCTGCCATTCTTCCTTGCAGATCCTCTCCAGTTCCGTCAGGTTGGATGGTGACGTTGGTGGACAGCCATTTTCAGGTCTCCCCAGAGATGCTCAATCGGGTTTAGGTCAGGGCTCTGGCTGGGCCAGTCAGGAATGGTCACAGAGTTGTTCTGAAGCCACTCCTTTGTTATTTTAGCTGTGTATTTAGGGTCATTGTCTTGTTGGAAGGTGAACCTTCGGCCAAGTCCGAGGTCCAGAGCACTCTGGAAGAGGTTTTTGTCCAGGATATCTCTGTACTTGACTGCATTCATGTTTCCTTCAATTGCAACCAGTCGTCCTGTCCCTACATCTGAAACACACCCCCATAGCATGATGCTGCCACCACCATGTTTCACTGTTGGGATTGTATTGGGCAGATGATGAGCAGTGCCTGGTTTTCTCCACACATACCGCTTAGAATTATCACCAAAAGGTTCTATCTTCATCTCATCAGACCAGAGAATCTTGTTTCTCATAGTTTGGGAGTCCTTTATGTGTTTTTTTAGCAAACTCTATGTGGGCTTTCATATGTCTGGCACTAAGGAGAGGCTTCCGTCGGGCCACTCTGCCATAAAGGCCTGACTGGTGGAGGGTTGTAGTGATAGTTGACTTTGTGGAACTTTCTCCCATCTCCCTACTGCATCTGTGGAGCTCAGCCACAGTGATCTTGGGGGTCTTCTTTACCTCTCTCACCAAGACTCTTCTCCTACGATTGCTCATTTTGGCTGAACGGCCAGGTCTAGGAAGACTTCTGGTGGTCCCAAACTGCTTCCATTTAAGGATTATGGAGGCCACTGTGCTCTAAGGAACCTTAAGTATTGCAGAAATTCTTTTGTAACCTTGGCCAGATCTGTGCCTTGCCACAATTCTGTCTCTGAGCTCCTTGGCCAGTTTCTTTGACCTCATGATTCTCATTTGGTCTGACATGCACTGTGAGCTGTGAGGTCAGGGCCGGCGTCAGCACCCGGCGTACCCGGGCAAGTGCCGGGGCCCTGAGCAGGCGGGGGGGCCCACTCGCCGTCAGGCACCCCGGCGCCTGTTAGCGGATGAGAGCGGTGCCAGTGCCGCCACTGCGCCCCCCCGCTTGCTCAGGGCCCCGACAGCAGCCGGCACAATACTTACCTCTTCCCGTGCCTCCGCAGCTCCGGACTCCAGGAGGCGCCTGCAGGGCGCCAGCGCTTTCTCTCACAGCAGCGCTGCTGGATGACATCATCATTCAGCGGCCGGCTGTGGCAGAGAGTAAGCGCGGGCGCCGGACAGGTGAGATGTGAGGTGTATGTGTCTGTGTGTATCAGTGTGTGTGTGTCTGTGTTTGCCTGTGTGTGTGTATGTAGTGCGGTGCTTTGTGTGTGTGTATGTGAGAGAGTGCTGCAGTGCTGTCTGTGTGTGGTGCTGTATGTGTGATGGTGGTGGGGGAGGCAGTGATGGTGGTGAGGAGGCAATGATGATGATGGGGAGGCGATGATGATGGGGAGGCAATGATGATGATGGGGAGGTAATGATGATAATGGGGAGACAATGATGATAATGGGGAGGCAATGATGATGATGATGGGGAGGCAATGATGATGATAATGGGGAGGCAATAATGATGATGATGGGGAGACAATGATGATGATAATGGGGAGGCAATGATGATAATGGGGAAGTAATGATGATGATAATGCGGAGGCAATGATGATGATAATGGGGAGGCAATGATGATGATAATGGGGAGGCGATGATGATGGAGAGTCAATGATGATAATGGGGAGGCAATGATGATGGGGAGGCAATGATGATGATAATAGGGAGTCTTTCCACAGCGCCCTTTCCTGAGCCGTAACAGTGCAGAATGCAGCACAGTGCAGAGGAGAGCTCCATATTTTGTATGGAGCATTATATGGGGACCAGTATCCTGTATGGAGCATTATTTGGGGTCCAATATTCTTTATGGAACATTATATTTGGCCCATAATACTGTATGGAGGACTATGTGGTGCCCATAATATTGTATGGTGGACTGTACTGTCCAGTCTGTACTGTGCACTGTGAGGATTTGGCGGTTTTTGAGCTATTGTAGAATTTACAATAGATATCACTCATGTAATGTAAGAAGTGAAGTGTTTGGCATTGTATCTGTGCATCATGAATTGTGGTCTGTGTTAAATGGGCCCATAAAAACCTGAAGCCGGCCCTGGGTGAGGTCTCATATAGACAGGTGTGCGCCTT
Organism: Oophaga sylvatica; assembly: GCA_033576555.1. NCBI lineage: Eukaryota > Metazoa > Chordata > Amphibia > Anura > Dendrobatidae > Oophaga > Oophaga sylvatica. Next base: position 635,406,229 of record JARQOD010000002.1, read on the forward strand.
TACAAATCAAGTCCTATCAGTTTAATTACACATCACTGGACTCCAATGAAGGAGTAGAACCATCTCAAGGAGGATCACAAGGAAATGGACAGCATGTGACGTAAATATGAGTGTCTAAGCAAAGGGTCTGAATACTTATGACCATGTGATATTTCAGTTTTTCTTTTGTAATAAATTTGCAAAAATGTCTACATTTCTGTTTTTTTTCAGTTAAGATGGGAAGCAGAGTGTACATTAATGAGAAAAAATTAACTTTTTTGAATTTACCAAATTGCAGCAATGAAACAAAGAGTGAAAAATTTAAAGGGGTCTGAATACCCACTCTATCTATCTATCTATCTATCTATCTATCTATCTATCTATCTATCTATCTATCTATCTATCTATCTATCTTTGTATCATAAAATGTAACATTTGGTCACTTGATAGCTGTTGGTCACCATAGTCATGTGACTCGTTATGGTCATGGGTACATGGGAGCGGTGGTCTTACGGAGGCCTGTATAAGGGACTGGGGCAGAATTTACAGACAAATATATCTCAACGTTTATTAATTTTCTGTTTGGAAGAACTTTAGGTGCTCCTCAGATTTTGCACTACTGTTGGTCCAGGCACCTGGTGAGTGCCTACGTATGGATCTCATTCTCCAGGAAAGGGGTCAGTTACAGGTGCATCTGACGACCCACTAGGCCATTATCTGTTAACACATGAACTCTTCTAGAAGAATAATATGTATGTCATACAGAGATTTCTCTTCTGGGTGGAGTCACCATTTGTAAATGATCATTAAGTTGCATTTTTCCCTCTCTTCCATTGTATAAACCTGTCATCTGTACAGAGGCGTAAATCCACAGGTAATGCCATAAATCCGTCAACACTGAGGTGCGATGAAGAAATGTGGTGAAACATAAGACCTAGTTATTTTTATTATCTGGCAGCTTTGGCAAATTTCCTTAAAAGAAAAGGAGCTTTCCATATTCCCTGATAACTTCTGTTCGAAAGATTGAGGATGTCCCCAGGCCAGGGTCCTCATAAGGATTTTATCCAAGATTACGCATTGGCAATGGCAGACCCAAAAAGGAGATATCCAGACTCAACAAAACCATGAATACATGCCCATGCTCAAAAATGAGCCACCAAAATGTCACTCATGGTTGAAGAGCAACCGGACCCACCATCGCTATCTAAGAGGGACATCAATGGTCATCTCAAATCGGGATGCTCCTGAAATAATATAGGATAATAGTATATAGAGGAATGTATGTCCTTTTGACAACAAATGTCCCCAAAGTAAAGCAAATCCAGGCTTCCTTAGTAGTCAAACATGGTAGTGGTAGGGCTTTGCTTGTTGAGGAAACCAGGACTAGATGTCCATGCTCAATAGTGGGCTAGCAAAAATGGAATAACTGGAAGAAGTTTAAATAGACCCTTCACAGATATCCAAGGTGGACATCCAGGATGGGATCATGTTACATGGACGAAACTTAATGTTCAAAGAATGTCCCAAACGCATGGTGTAAAGCAAAACCAGACTTCCATAACGATCACTCATGGTGGTTTTAGTGAGATGAAAGGTAGAGAGTCTTGGCTTGTTAATGGAACCATGAAGTCAGCACAAGACCAGGATACTGCTCCCAGGAAAATTCATCCAAAAAGGATCTTTCACATTCTAAATTGACACGAGAAGATCACAGTGGGAAGTCTAAGATCTTGTACCTCCACTAATTAATTAAAAAAAACAACAAAGAGAAGCCAAAACGCCTTTCCATAACTGGAATTGAGGTTTTCAACTGTTCTTGAGTGTTGTGTGAGAACTTTCTGGTAATAGACATCTCCGAACTGGGCTAAAAGGGTTTCGGGCTTTCCACAACCTTTGGTTCTAGATATTAGTCAGGTCTAAGACTTTGATGTTCTCATATTTACAGTGTCTATAGAAGGCTAGAAGATAAGAGTTGGGTGGATCTTCTCGAGAAGAAGCATGTGTGATCCTCTGCCATAAGCTGAAGTTTAAGACATTGATCCAAGAATGAAAAGTCTATATGTCAATGGCTGAGCAGTTCTGCACTGATTTTGGGAATCGGGGATCAGCGGAGGTGGAACACCCCACTAAATTCGATTTGGCCAACCTGAACTCTTCCTATGTGTGACCTTCTTCTTAGCTATTGCTATCTCTCCCATTTGTCTTGTTGTCACATGGTTCTATCATCCATATTTGCATTTGGTCCCCTGGCAGCGATTCCACATATATAACCTACCCTGAGTGTAGTATACAGTATATAGTATGTAAAGGGGTTGTCCCATCTCGGACATTAATGGCATATCCACAGCATTCCCCATAAATGTCTGATAGATGCAGGGCTCACTACTTACTTTTCGACACTCCTGTAAAAGTGAATTTGTAGCCCCCTCATCATTCTTGGAGGCGCAAAACAGGGCCCCAATCTTAACATGGGTGCAGGTCCAGTGGGTATGCCTTAAAGGGGTTTGGGAAATCCTCTGTCCCCCATCTAGGGTTTGTTTGGAAGAAACAAATTATACTTTCCTCCTCCTTCCCAGATCTAGCGATGATTCTCGGTCACTGCTCCGGATGCCTATAATTGTCTGCAGCGATGACATCATGTCCACAGCGCTGCAACCAATCAGTGCCTGTAAGCAGCAACTCGGGTAGGGCCACTGAGCTCCCAGATTGACTGCAGCGCTGCTGAAACTCAACCACTGCTCAGTTGGGACCAATGATTAACCTGGTAGGATCCACGCCTGGCGGCATCTGCCGGGGGTCTTCCTGATGGTATTTGCCGGGGGTCTTCCTGGCGGCATCTGCCGGGGGCCTTCCTGGCAGCAGCCCAGACTGCGGTATGTGCAGCTTACATGTGCATACATTACACCCGTGGGGTCAGACCGAGGCCGTGGACCCCTCCGTGTATTATCGCATCTCTCTGCATTATCGCCCTATAATTCACGAGGAATCAGTCACTGAGTCACCACTATTACATGGGATTTGTAGAGATGATCCCGGTATTACAGGCTCGCACTCCAGACACGCGGCCTAATTGTAACACGAGTACGTATATTATGTGTCTCGTTGAAGAGTTCGGTGTGGATTAGTGCCACATTACTATTACTGCAGATTTCACTTTTTTTGCCATTTTTTCACTTAAAAATATAAAATTACTAAAACGAACCTGGTCCCAGACGTGAATGTCGCCAACTGATGCGGCTGGATTCTTTGGCAGATTTTAAGCACCAGGTGAGGTGGAGTCATTTGTGGATCCATATTAAAGCCTTTGGTGTGCCCTGGTCCCTGGTGTACAGTGGTTTTGTGTCCTGGTCCCTGGTGACTTGTAGTTAGTGTGTCAGTCATTTATGGACAGTTATTAAAGTACCGGTCCCTGGTGTACAGTGGTTTTGTGCCCTTGTCCTTAGTTAATAGTAGTCTATGTGTCAGCGGTTTATGTCCAGTCTCTATGTCCTGGCACTAGTCCCTGGTATCCAGTGCTTCAGTTTCTCAGCTTTAAATTAACTGTGCTTTATTGCCCTAGTCTCTGGTGTAAAGTGTTTTGTATCTTAGTCCCTGATTAATAGTGTGTCAGTCACTTTTGCCCAGTTATTTAGTGCTATTTTGGTGATGGGTTTCTCAGCCTTTAATGCCCAGTAGTCATTAGTAGTCACCAATCCCTGGTGACTAGTGGTTATTATTATTATTATACATTTATATAGCGCCATTTATTCCATGGCGCTTTACATATGAAAAGGGGAAAAATATAGACAGGTACAATAAACGTGCTAGACAAGGGACACACAAGTACAGAAGGAGAGAGGACCCTGCCCGCAAGGGCTCACAGACTGCAGGGATGGGTGAGAATACACTAGGAAAGGGTAGAGCTGGTCGTACGATGGTTCAGTACACTGAGGATCATTGCAGGTTGTAGGCTTGTCGGAACAGGTGGGTCTTCAGGTTTTTCTTGAAGGTCTCCGTTGTTGGTGAAAGTCTGATGTTTTGCGGCAGGGAGTTCCAGAGTATGGGGGAAGCCCGGGAGAAGTCTTGTATGTGGTTGTGGGAAGAAGAGATGAGGGGGGAGTCGAGAAGGAGATCTTGAGAGGATCGAAGGTTGCGTGTAGGTAGGTAGCGGGAGACCATGTCACAGATGTATGGGGGAGAAAGGTTGTGGATGGCTTTGTATGTCATGGTTAAGGTTTTGAACTGGAGCCTCTGGGCAATAGGGAGCCAGTGAAGGGCCTGGCATAGGGGGGAGGCTGGGGAATAGCGGGGAGACAGGTGGATTAGTAGTGCAGCAGAGTGTAGGATGGACTGGAGTGGTGCCAGAGTGCTAGAGGGGAGGCCAGACAGTAGGAGGTTGCAGTAGTCGAGGCGGGAGATGATAAGGGCATGCACTAGTGTTTTTGTGGTTTCATGGTTGAGGAATGAGCGGATCCGGGAAATATTTTTGAGTTTGAGGCGGCAGGAGGTGGCGAGGGCTTGGATATGTGGTTTGAAAGAGAGGGCAGAGTCGATGATCACCCCAAGGCACCGAGCATGTGGGACTGGGGAAAGCGAGCAGCCATTGACATTGATGGATAGGTCTGGTGAAGGGGTAGAGTGAGGTGGGGGAAAGATGATGAATTCTGTTTTGTCCATGTTCAGTTTGAGAAAGCGAGCAGAAAAGAAGGCTGAGATAGCAGACAGACACTGTGGGATTTTGGTCAGTAGGGAGGTGAGGTCAGGTCCAGATAGGTAGATCTGCGTGTCATCGGCGTAGAGGTGATACTGCAAGCCGTGGGATTCTATGAGCTGTCCCAGGCCGAAGGTGTAGATGGAGAAGAGTAGGGGTCCTAGGACTGAGCCTTGAGGAACACCGACAGACAGGGGGCGAGGTGAGGAGGTGGTGTGTGAGAGGGAGACACTAAATGTTCGGTCTGTTAGGTATGATGAGATCCAGGATAGGGCCAGGTCTGTGATGCCAAGAGATGAGAGAATCTGTAGCAGGAGGGAATGGTCCACAGTGTCGAAGGCAGAAGACAGGTCCAGGAGAAGGAGGACAGAGTAGTGTCGCTTGCTCTTGGCGGTTAGCAGGTCGTTAGTGACTTTAGTTAGGGCAGTTTCAGTTGAGTGATGCGGTCGAAAGCCGATTGTAACCGGTCAAAGAGGGAACAGGAGGAAAGGTGGGAGGACAGTTCAAGATATACATGCTGTTCCAGTAGTTTTGAGGCGTAGGGGAGAAGAGATATCGGGCGATAGCTAGACGCAGAGGATGGGTCGAGGGAGGGCTTTTTGAGGATGGGTGTGATTGAAGCATGTTTGAAGGATGAAGGAAAGACACCATTTGTAAGTGAAAGGTTGAAGAGGTGTGTGAGAGTAGGGATGAAGACTGTGGCAAAGTTAGGGATGAGGTGGGACGGGAGTGGGTCAAGTGCGCAAGTGGTGAGGTGTGATCTTGACAGGAGAGTGGAGAGCTGATCTTCTGTCATGGTGGTGAAGCTGGTTTTGGAAGAACAGGGCTGAGTGGCTAAGAGGGGCATTGGGGGCTGCGGGCCAAAGCCTTCTCTGATAGTATCTTTTGCTTAAAGAAGGAGGCAAAGTCTTCGGCAGAAATGAGAGGAGAGGGAGGAGGTGCTGTGGGATGGAGTAGAGAATTGAAAGTGTTGAAGAGCTGTTTAGGGTTGTGAGACAGGGAGGATATGAGAGATGCGAAGTAAGTTTGTTTTGCAGCAGAGAGCGTGGACTTGAAGCTGGCGAGAGACTGCTTGTATGCGTTAAGGTGCTCGGTAGAATGGGTTCTCTTCCATCTCCGCTCGGTAACCCTGGAAGCCCGTCTCAGTTCTTTGGTCAGGCCGGTCAGCCAGGGCTGCCTGTTGATTGTACGAGTTTTGCTCTGCGTGAGGGGGGCGGCCGAATCAAGTGTGGTTTTTATTGTGGTGTTATAAAATGTGGCAGCAGCATCTGTGTCATTAAGTGAGGCTATGTCTGTGAGAGGGAGGGGGGACTCAGAGAGCGATTGTAAATTGAGGTGTTTGAGATTTCTGCGAGGGTGGGTGAGTTTGTGGAGTGGGGGATGCGTACTAACAGAGGAGAGGAAAGAGAATGTCAGTAGGTTGTGGTCAGACAGGGGGAGTGGGGAGTTAGTGATATTGGTGAGGAAACAGAGACGGGTGAAGATAAGGTCCAGCGTGTGACCGCCTTTGTGAGTGGCCGCAGAGGACCATTGAGTGAGGCCGAGGGAAGCCGTGAGTGAAAGAAGTTTAGAGGCCGCCGGGGTGGAAGTGTCAATGGGGATGTTGAAATCGCCCATGATGATGGTGGGGATGTCAGCAGAGAGGAAATGGAGTAGCCAGGTGGTGAAGTGGTCGAGAAAGGTGGAGATGGCAAGTTCCTGGGGGCGGTAGATGACAGCCAGCTGGAGGTTGGAGGGGGAATAGATGCGGACGGAGTGCACTTCAAACGAGGGAATAGCAGTGGAGGGTGGAATTTGAATAGGAGTAAAGGTTATAATAATAATTATAATAATAATAATCTTTATTTATATAGCGCCATCATATTCCGCAGCGCTTTACAGTTTAACAGTTTCAGAACACAAGTCATAAGTAACAACGTTAACAATGCAATAATTAAAGCAAAATAAGACGACCCTGCTCGTGAGAGCTTACAATCTACAATGAGGTGGGGGAGGTACAAAGTACAGGTGTGTATATACAAACTTTTTAGACACCACCATTAAGCTAAAGAACAATGAAATAGAGACATCCCTGTATCAGAAGCCAATCGACCGTCCAACATATCTTAAATGGGACAGTTTCCATCCAAAACACATAAAAAACTCTATAGTCTACAGCCAAGCCATCAGATACAACCGTATATGTTCCAACCCCATGGATAGAGATGAACACCTTGGTCGCCTCAGAAAGACTTTTTTGAACCAGGGCTACCATCCAAGAACAATTGAAAACCAAATTACAAGATCCACCATAATATCAAGGAATCACCTGCTACATTACAAAACTAAAGAAGAAAATAACCGGGTGCCTCTAGTGGTCACCTACAATCCAAATCTGGAGATGCTAAGGGGAGCTGCACGGAAACTACAACCTTTACTACAAAAAGATGCCCGATTACAATCCATATTTCCAGACCCCCCACTACTATGTTTTAGGCAGCCCCAAATCTAAGAAGCATCATTGTCAGAAGCTCCCTGTCCTCCCCAACAGCTGCAGGTACCTTTCCTTGCAAACAAAAGAAATGCAAAACCTGTCCATCTATAATGACCACGGACAAGATAAAGATCCGCAACTCCCATCAGGACTACAAGATCCCAGGTACTTTCAGCTGCATCACATCTAATGTGGTGTACCTAATTATATGTACTAAATGTCCAACTGGGGGTCTGTATGTGGGGGAGACTGGGCAAAAACTGAGATCAAGGATGAATTCTCATCGCCACACGATAAGAGAAAAAAGAATGGATTTACCTGTGGCAAAACACTTTTGTATGCCCGGTCATAGCATAATGGATATGGAATTACTGGTATTAAAATCTAACTTCAAATCTGAGAAAGATAGAAAGGTTTGGGAATACAAACTTATGATGACCTTTGACACTCTTAGTGCTGGAATGAACGTGTCACATGGATTCATGTCATTCTATATCAATTAAGGAATCTGCGTCTCTGACCTTCTAGGGGCATCAAAACACAACACCAGACCCCAATCAGAGGGTAATAAAACTCTCTCCTTATCTATGATCTGTTCCAATATTTATGTTCATTCCTCTGCCATAATGACAGTTCTGCTTCACGTCACTTGTCTTACCTATTGCACTATTCCTGTGTCCTCTTGTGTATATATATATATGTGATTCTTCAGTTTTTGTTTTAGTCTTTGCCTGATGAAGAGACCTGCGTAGTCTCGAAAGCTTGCAATTTGTTACCATCTTTTCAGTTAGCCATTAAAAGGTATCAACCACTGAGGACTCTCAAGTCTAAATATTTTTCTATATACAATGGTGCATTTACAATGATGTTCCAGCCATCTTGAGGGAGTGAGGGATGGATGGAGATAGTGAATGGGCTACACACACACACACTTACACATAGAATGACTTTGATTAGTGAATGTGATAGGCCGCTCTGAACAGATGTGTTTTGAGGGAGCGCCTGAAACCATGCAAATTGTGGATAGTCCTAATTTCTTGGGGTAGAGCATTCCAGAGGATTGGCGCAGCGCGGGAGAAGTCTTGGAGTCGGGAGTGGGAGGTACGGATTAGTGTAGAGGTTAGTCGAAAGTCGTTTGCAGAGCGCAGCAGTCGGTTAGGCCGAAAAGATAGAAATGAGGGAGGAGATGTAGGGGGGTGCTGCACTGTGGAGAGCTTTGTGGGTGAGAACCAGTACTTTGAATTGGATCCTATAATGAATGGGCAGGACTGGCGAAGAGCGGACGCGTCCGAGTACCGATTAGCCAGATGGATGACCCTGGCTGCTGCATTAAGGATGGACTGGAGAAGGGATAGTTGAGTAATGGGGAGGCCAAGTAATAGAGCGTTGCAGTAGTTCAGGTGGGAGTGGATCAATGCTACAGTGAGGGTTTTTGTTGTTTCCATGGTGAGAAGAGAAGGGGGCCAAGGACTGAGCCCTGGGGTACACCGACAGCGAGAGGAAGAGGAGATGACGTGGAGCCAGAGAACGAAACACTGAAGGAGCGGTCAGAAAGATAGGAGGAGAACCAGGAGAGAGCAGTGTCCTTAACCCCTTTATCCCATCAGACGTACTATTCCGTCCATGTGACCCTGGACCTAATTCCCATGGACGGAATAGTACGTCATGGGCGATCAGCTGCGCTCCCGGGGGGAGCGCAGCTGATCGCCGCCGGGTGTCAGCTGATTATCACAGCTGACACCCGTGACTGTGTGTCAGGAGCGGTCACGGACCGCTCCCGGCACATTAACCCTTGGCACACCGCGATCAAACATGATCGCGGTGTACCCGGGGCACAGGGGAGGATCGCGCAGGCAGGGGGCTCCCTGCGCGCTCCCCTGAGACCCTCAGAGCAGCGCGATGTGTCGCGCTGTTCCGAGGGTCCGTCCTCCCTCCAGGTCCCCGGATCCAAGATGGCGCCGGGGTCCTGCAGGGAGGCGGCTTCCTCAGTGCCTGCTGAGAGCAGGCGCTGGGGAAGCCTGCAGCAGTGCCAGAGCGATCGCTGGTGTGACAGAGTGCTGTGCACACTGTCACGCCAGCGATCTGCTAAAATACTGTGATGTCCCACCCTGGGACAAAGTAAAAAAGTAAAAAAAGTAAAAATAAAAAGTGTAAAAAAAAATCATAAAAAAAAAAAAATATATTCCCAATAAATTCATTTTTTCCTGTAAATAAAAAAAACAAAACAATAAAAGTACACATATTTGGTATCGCCGCGTCCGTAACGACCCCCCCTATAAAACTGTCCCACTAGTTAACCCCTTTAGTGAACCCCTTAAAAAAAAAAAAAAAAAAACGAAGCAAAAAATCAATGCTTTATCATCATACCGCCGAACAAAAAGTGGAATAACACACGATCAAAAAGACCGATATAAATAAACATGGTACCACTGAAAACGTCATCTTGTCCTGCAAAAAACGAGCCATCACACAGCATTATCAGCGAAAAAATAAAAAAGTTATAGCTCGCAGAATAAAGCGATGCAAAAATAATGATTTTTTATATAAAATTGTTTTCATTCTATAAAAGCGCCAAAACATACAAAAATGACATAAATGAGATATCGCCGTAATCGTACTGACCCGAAGATTAAAACTGCTTTATCAATTTTACCACACGCGGAACGGTATAAACGCCTCCCCCAAAAGAAATTCATGAATTGCTGATTTTTGTTCATTCTAACCTCCCAAAAATCGAAATAAAAAGCGATCAAAAAATGTCACCTGCTCAAAAATGGTACAAATAAAAACGTCAACTCGTCCCGCAAAAAATAAGACCTCACATGACTCTGTGGGCCAAAATATGCAAAAATTATAGCTCTCAAAATGTGGTGATGCAAAAAACTATTTTTTGCAATAAAAAGCGTCTTTTAGCGTGACAGCTGCCAATCATAAAAACCCGCTATAAATAGTAAATCAAACCCCCCTTTATCACCCCCTTAGTTAGGGAAAAATAATAAAATTAAAAAATGTATTTATTTCCATTTTCCCGTTAGGGTTAGGGTTGCGGCTAAAGTTAGGGTTAGGGTTGGCGCTAACGTTAGGATTAGGGTTAGGGTTGGCGCTAACGTTAGGATTAGGGTTAGGGTTGGCGCTAACGTTAGGATTAGGGTTGGGATTAGGGTTAGGGGTGTGTTAGGGTTAGGTTTGTGGTTAGGGTTGGGACTAGGGTTAGGGGTGTGTTGGGGTTAGGGTTGGAGTTAGAATTGGGGGTTTCTGCTGTTTAGGCACATCAGGGGCTCTCGAAATGTGACATGGCGTCTGATCTCAATTCCAGCCAATTCTGCGTTGAAAAAGTCAAATGGTGCTCCTTCACTTCTGAGCTCTGCCATGCGCCCAAACAGTAGTTTACCCCACATATGGGGTATCAGCGTACTCTGGACCCCAAGAGTTATTGTGCAATTTGGCCTATTTCTCCTGTTACCCTTGGGAAAATAAAAAACTGGGGGCGACAAAATCATTTTTGTAAAAAAAAAAATGATTTTTTTTGTTTTTACGGCTGTATGTTATAAAACTTCTGTGAAGTACTTGGGGCTTCAAAGTGCTCACCACACATCTAGATAAGTTCCTTGTGGGGTCTATTTTCCAAAATGGGGTCACTTGTGGGGGGTTTCCACTGTTTAGGCGCATCAGGGGCTCTCCAAATGCGACATGACGCCCCCAGACCATTCCATCAAAGTCTGCAATCCAAAACGTCACTACTTCCCTTCCGAGCCCCGACGTGCGCCCATACAGTAGTTTACTCCCACATATTGGGTATCAGCGTACTCAGGACAAATTGGACAACAACTTTTGGGGTCCAATTTCTCCTGTTACCCTTGTGAAAATAAAATATTGGGGCGAAAAAATCATTTTTGTAAAAAAAAAGGATTTTTTATTTTTACGGCTGTACATTATAAACTTCTGTGAAGCACTTCGGGGTTCAAAGTGCTCACCACACATCTAGATAAGTTCCTTGTGGGGTCTATTTTCCAAAATGGGGTCACTTGTGGGGGTTTCCACTGTTTAGGCGCATCAGGGGCTCTCCAAATGCGACATGACTCCCCAGACCATTCCATCAAAGTCTGCAATCCAAAACGTCACTACTTCCCTTCCGAGCCCCACGTGCGCCCATACAGTAGTTTACTCCCACATATTGGTATCAGCATACTCAGGACAAATTGGACAACAACTTTTGGGGTCCAATTTCTCCAGTTACCCTTGTGAAAATAAAATATTTTGGGGCTAAAAAATCATTTTTGTAAAAAAAAAAAGAGAGTTTTTTATTTTACGGCTGTACGTTATAAACTTCTGTGAAGCACTTTGGGGTTCAAAGTGCTCACCACACATCTAGATAAGTTCCTTGAGGGGTCTAGTTTCCAAAATGGTGTCATTTGTTGGGGGTTTCCACTGTTTAGGCAGATCAGAAGCTCTCCAAACACGACATGGCATCCAGCCAATTCTGCGTTGAAAAAGTCAAACGGCGCTCCTTCCCTTCCAAACTCTGCCATGCACCCAAACAGTGGTTTACCCCCACATATGGGGTATCAGCGCACTCAGGACAAATTGCACAATAACTTTTGGAGTCTTGTTTCCCTTGGGAAAATAAAAATTGGGGTGAAAAGATCAATTTTGTGGAAAAAATATAATTTTTTAATTTTACGGCTCTACGTTATAAACTTGTGTGAAGCACTTGGGGGTTCAAATTGCTCACCAAAGATCTAGATAAGTTCCTTAGGGGGTCTAGTTTCCCAAATGGGGTCACTTGTGGGGGGTTTCCACTGTTTAGGCACATCAGGGGCTCTCCAAATGCAACATGGCGTCCAATCTCAATTCCAGCCAATTTTGGTTGGAAAAAGTCAAATGGTGCTCCTTCCATTCCGAGCTCTGCCGTGCGCCCAAACAGTGATTCCCCCCACATATCGGGTATCAGCGTACTCAGGACAAATTGGACAACAAATTTTGTGGTCCAATTTCTCCTGTTACCTATGGGAAAATAAAAAATTAGTGACTAAGAGATAATTTTTGTGGGAAAAAAATAGGATTTTTTATTTTCATGCCCGGGCATTATAAACTTGTGTGAAGCACTTGGGGGTTCAAAGTGCTCACCAAAGATCTAGATAAGTTCCTTAGGGGGTCTAGCTTCCAAAATAGGGTCACTTGTGGGGGTTTCCACTGTTTAGGCTCATCTGGGGCACTACAAACGGAACATGACCCCCATCAATGTTTGCATTCCAAAACGTTACTGCTTCTTTTCCAAGCCCTGCCGTGCGCCCAAACAGTTTCCCCCCCCACATATGGGGTATCAGCGTACTCAGGACAAATTGGACAACAAGTTTTGGGGTCCAATTTCCTTGGAAAAATCAAGAATTTGGGACTAAAAAATCATTTTTGTGGAAAATTGTTTTTTGTTTTTTTTCACACCCAGGCATTATAAACTTTTGTGAAACACTTTGGGGTTCAAAGTGCTCACAACAGATCTAGATAAGTTCCTTAGGGGGTCTAGTTTCCAAAATGGTGTCACTTGTGGGGGGTTTCCACTGTTTAGGCGTATCAGGGGCTCTCCAAACACGACATGGCGTCCAATCTCAACTCCAGCCAATTTTAGTTTGAAAAAGTCAAACGGCGCTCTTTCCCTTACGAGCTCTGCCGTGTGCCCAAACAGTGGTTTTCCCCCACATATGGGGTATTGGCGTACTCAGGAGAAATTGCACAACAACTTTATCTGCCCATTTTCTCCTTTTACCCTTGTGAAAATAAAAAAAGTTTGTAAAAGATCATTTTTGTGGCTAAAAAGTTAAATATTAATTTTTTCCATCCACGTTGCTTCAGCTCCTGTGAAGCACCTGAAGGGTTAATAAACTTCTTGAATGTAGTTTTGAGTAGCTTGAGGGGTGCAGTTTTTATAATGGTGTCACTTTTGGGTATTTTCTGCCATATAGACCCGTCAAAGTGACTTCAAATGTGAGGTGGTCCCTAAAAAAATGGCTTTGTAAATTTTGTTGTAAAAATGAGAAATCACTGGTCAACTTTTAACCCTTCTAATTTCCTAACAAAGAAAAATTTGGTTCCAAAATTGTGCTGATGTAAAGTAGACATGTGGGAAATGTTATTTCTTAACTATTTTGTGTGACATATTTCTCTGTTTTAAGGGAAAAAAAATTCAAAGTTTGAAAATTGCAAAATTTTCAAAATTTTCGCCATATTTGCGTTTTTTTCAAAAATAAACGCAAGGTATATCGAAGAAATTTTACCACTAACATGAAGTACAATATGTCACGAGAAAACAATCTCAGAATCGCGAAGATCCGTTGAAGCGTTCCAGAGTTATAACCTCATAAAGAGACAGTGGTCAGAATTGTAAAAATTGGCCCGGTCATTAACGTGCAAACCACCCTTGGGGGTGAAGGGGTTAATACCTAGTGACTGGAGCCTAGACAGTAGGAGACAATGGTCAACAGTGTCGAAAGCTGCAAAAGGTCGAGTAGAATGAGCAGAGAGTGGTCGCCGTTACGTTTTGCTGTCAGAAGGTCATTGGTCACTTTGATGAGTGCAGTTTCAGTCGAATGTAGGGGCGGAAGCCGGACTGTGAAGGGTCTAGAAGGGAGTAAGTTAGTGTAACAGCCATTGGTAACTACTGGTCAGTGTAACAGCCATTGGTGACTAGTGGTCAGTGTAACAGCCCTTGTGACTAGTGGTCAGTGTAACAGCCCTTGGTGACTAGTGGTCAGTGTAACAGCCCTTGGTGACTAGTGGTCAGTGTAACAGCCCTTGGTGACTATGGTCAGTGTAACAGCCCTTGTGACTAGTGGTCAGTGTAACAGCCCTTGGTGACTAGTGGTCAGTGTAACAGCCCTTGGTGACTAGTGGTCAGTGTAACAGCCCTTGGTAACTAGTGGTCAGTGTAACAGCCCTTGGTGACTACTGGTCAGTGTAACAGCCCTTGGTAACTAGTGGTCAGTGTAACAGCCCTTGGTGACTAGTGGTCAGTGTAACAGCCCTTGGTAACTAGTGGTCAGTGTAACAGCCCTTGGTGACTACTGGTCAGTGTAACAGCCCTTGGTAACTAGTGGTCAGTGTAACAGCCCTTGGTGACTAGTGGTCAGCGTAACAGCCCTTGGTGACTAGTGGTCAGTGTAACAGCCCTTGGTGACTAGTGGTCAGCGTAACAGCCCCTGGTGACTAGTGGTTAGTGTAACAGCCCTTGGTGACTAGTGGTCAGTGTAACAGCCCTTGGTGACTACTGGTCAGTGTAACAGCCCTTGGTAACTAGTGGTCAGTGTAACAGCCCTTGGTGACTAGTGGTCAGTGTAACAGCCCTTGGTAACTAGTGGTCAGTGTAACAGCCCTTGTGACTACTGGTCAGTGTAACAGCCCTTGGTACTAGTGGTCAGTGTAACAGCCCTTGGTGACTAGTGGTCAGCGTAACAGCCCTTGGTGACTAGTGGTCAGTGTAACAGCCCTTGGTGACTAGTGGTCAGCGTAACAGCCCTGGTGACTAGTGGTTAGTGTAACAGCCCTTGGTGACTATGGTCAGTGTAACAGCCCTTGGTAACTAGTGGTCAGTGTAACAGCCCTTGGTGACTAGTGGTCAGTGTAACAGCCCTTGTAACTAGTGGTCAGTGTAACAGCCCTTGGTAACTAGTGGTCAGTGTAACAGCCCTTGGTGACTAGTGGTCAGCGTAACAGCCCTGGTGACTAGTGGTCAGTGTAACAGCCCTTGGTGACTAGTGGTCAGTGTAACAGCCCTTGGTGACTAGTGGTCAGTGTAACAGCCCTTGGTAACTAGTGGTCAGTGTAACAGCCCATGGTAACTAGTGGTCAGTGTAACAGCCCTTGGTGACTAGTGGTCAGTGTAACAGCCCTTGGTGACTAGTGGTCAGCGTAACAGCCCCTGGTGACTAGTGGTTAGTGCCCCAATCCCTGGTGACTAGTGGTTAGTGTCTCAGTCACATTTGTCCAGGTATTTAGTACCCTTGTCCCTGGCTGGCAATGGCTTAGGTTTGCTGCCCAATTTCTTATGTCCAGTGGTCTCATACCCATCTGCCTAACTGCACACTGAAGAATAGGGGTCCGCTGTGGACGGACCCCGGTGATCATGGCACTGCTCGGTACTGAGGGGGTAGCGTGCAGAGCAATAAGATGTGGTGATGGCGGGGACCAATAGACGCGTGGCCCATTGTGCTGGTACCACCCACATCATTAGTAGCTGCCGTCTCCCGTCGGCTCCATTCATTCCTGCAGTCTGAGGTGTAGGGTCCCGGAAAAGACGCCAAGATCCCCTTTTAGGGATTGTCCCATTAAGGACATGTATGGCCTCTCCACTTCTGACAGCATCTGCACATGAGACATTGACCTCAAAAGCCAGACGCTCACCACAAGTTGGGTGCATTTCTAACCACACAGCTATAAACTATTTATGGCGATCGCGCATTACTCACAGAGTAATAAAGTCTCAGAGAATTAATTACTGCTGCAGATCTGCGAATCCCCGGAACCATAAAACGTACTATTTGGTATACACCTGCAGTAACACATGATATGCACTAGGTTATACATCTTTCCTGGTTTATTTGCTAACTCACATTGGCTCACTCTCTTGTTGCACTTTTGCACTTATTATAGCGATTTTTGCCCTATACACTGTGACAAGGTCTAACTATTTATATGGTTTATTTGTCCTCATCTTGGGGTATTTACGATTATATTTTGCCAATCTTTCATGAATTTCTTTAGCAATTTTTTGTGCATTATAGTGGTGCTGGATTGGTTCTTTGTATCGCCTCCTCTTTTGTGGTATTTGTTCTTCCCACCACTTTGTTTGTATACTTATTAATTTCTTGAATAAAATATTTATTTGAATTCTAATATTGGACATCTTTTTCGTTTTTTTTCGTTGTGTAGTGCAGTCACTGTGTACATACATTACATTACTGATCCTGAGTTACATCCTATATTATACTCCAGAGCTGCACTCACTATTCTGCTGGTACAGTCACTGTGTACATACATTACATTACTGATCCTGAGTTACATCCTGTATTATACTCCAGAGCTGCACTCACTATTCTGCTGGTGCAGTCACTGTGTACATACATTACATTACTGATCCTGAGTTACATCCTGTATTATACTCCAGAGCTGCGCTCACTATTCTGCTGGTGCAGTCACTGTGTACATACATTACATTACTGATCCTGAGTTACATCCTGTATTATACTCCAGAGCTGCACTCACTATTCTGCTGGTGCAGTCACTGTGTGCATACATTACATTACTGATCCTGAGTTACATCCTGTATTATACTCCAGAGCTGCACTCACTATTCTGCTGGTGCAGTCACTGTGTACATACATTACATTACTGATCCTGAGTTACATCCTGTATTATACTCCAGAGCTGCACTCACTATTCTGCTGGTGCAGTCACTGTGTGCATACATTACATTACTGATCCTGAGTTACATCCTGTATTATACTCCAGAGCTGCGCTCACTATTCTGCTGGTGCAGTCACTGTGTACATACATTACATTACTGATCCTGAGTTACATCCTGTATTATACTCCAGAGCTGCACTCACTATTCTGCTGGTGCAGTCACTGTGTGCATACATTACATTAATGATCCTGAGTTACATCCTGTATTATACTCCAGAGCTGCACTCACTATTCTGCTGGTGCAGTCACTGTGTACATACATTACATTACTGATCCTGAGTTACATCCTGTATTATACTCCAGAGCTGCACTCACTATTCTGCTGGTGCAGTCACTGTGTGCATACATTACATTACTGATCCTGAGTTACATCCTGTATTATACTCCAGAGCTGCGCTCACTATTCTGCTGGTGCAGTCACTGTGTACATACATTACATTACTGATCCTGAGTTACATCCTGTATTATACTCCAGAGCTGCACTCACTATTCTGCTGGTGCAGTCACTGTGTATATACATTACATTACTGATCCTGAGTTACATCCTGTATTATACTCCAGAGCTGCACTCACTATTCTGCTGCTGCAGTCACTGTGTACATACATTACTGATCCTGAGTTACATCCTGTATTATACTCCAGAGCTGCCCTCACTATTCTGCTGGTACAGTCACTGTGTACACACATTACATTACTGATCCTGAGTTACATCCTGTATTATAGCCCACAGCTGCACTCACTATTCTGCTGGTGCAGTCACTGTGTACATACATTACATTACTGATCCTGAGTTACATCCTGTATTATACTCCAGAGCTGCACTCACTATTCTGCTGGTGCAGTCACTGTGTACATACATTACATTACTGATCCTGAGTGACATCCTGTATTATACCCCAGAGCTGCACTCACTATTCTGCTGGTGCAGTCACTGTGTACATACATTACATTACTGATCCTGAGTTACATCCTGTATTATACTCCAGAGCTGCACTCACTATTCTGCTGGTGCAGTCACTGTGTACATACATTACATTACTGATCCTGAGTTACATCCTGTATTATACTCCAGAGCTGCACTCACTATTCTGCTGGTACAGTCACTGTGTACATACATTACATTACTGATCCTGAGTGACATCCTGTATTATACCCCAGAGCTGCACTCACTATTCTGCTGGTGCAGTCACTGTGTACATACATTACATTACTGATCCTGAGTTACATCCTGTATTATAGCCCAGAGCTGCACTCACTATTCTGCTGGTGCAGTCACTGGGTACATACATTACATTACTGATCCTGAGTTACATCCTGTATTATACTCCAGAGCTGCACTCACTATTCTGCTGGTGCAGTCACTGTGTACATATATTACATTACTGATCCTGAGTTACCTCCTGTATTATACCCCAGAGCTGCACTCACTATTCTGCTGCTGCATACAAAAAAGGCTGCACTCAAGCATACTGAAGCATGACAACATAGAATACATGAAATTTTGAATAGCAATATGGCTTTGGAGTATAAGGAAAAATTTGAGACGCTTAGTATAAACATTTGGCCAAACATTTTAAAGCCCACCAACCATCGTCAAGGTGGTCTCAGTTCTGGTGAGTCCCTGACCTAATGTGAACAT
Source organism: Oophaga sylvatica (assembly GCA_033576555.1). Taxonomy (NCBI): domain Eukaryota; kingdom Metazoa; phylum Chordata; class Amphibia; order Anura; family Dendrobatidae; genus Oophaga; species Oophaga sylvatica. The sequence goes on from JARQOD010000002.1 coordinate 635,424,466, forward strand.
ACCTCTATTAGGCTGATATCTGAATTTCTGGGTGAATATGCACCTCTGTCAGTAATGCCTGCATTTATGGGTAAAGTAGGGACCTGGTGTAATTAAAATCACCACCTGGTGGGGGCGGAGTGCTCGGTCAGTAAGCTAACATTCAAAAGACAAAAAAACCTGACTGGCACTTCCAGACTAATGTGAACTAGGTGCAAACCAAAGGGAGCTACCCCCATGTAAAACATACAAAAAAAGGCTGCACTCAAGCATACTGAAGTATGACAACATAGAATACATGAAATTTTGAATAGCAATATGGCTTTGGAGTATAAGGAAAAATTTGAGACGCTTAGGTGACATTAAAAATTACTACATATCTTGCAAAAACCAAGCCCCAATATGGCTACACGGAAGGAGGAATTAACCAGCCGTGGCTCTAGAACGTGTTTGATTTTTTTTACCAGGGCGAGTTGTAGTTTTATTTGACGTCATTCACTTTACCACATCATTTAGTGGAAAATGAAAAAAAATAATCCAAAAATGTAATTCTGGCATTGTTTTTAGAGTTTTGCTTTGACTAAAATTCTCTGGTAAATATCACCTGGCGACGTGACTCCGCCGGTCAGTACGGTCCCAGAGAAACCAGACTTCTATCACTTCATGACTCCGCTGGTCGGTACGGTCTCAGAGATACCAGACATCTATCGCTTCGTGACTCCGCCGATCAGTACGGTCTCGGAGATACCAGACTTCTATCACTTCATGACTCCGCCGGTCGGTACGGTCCCAGAGATACCAGACATCTATCGCTTCGTGACTCCGCCGATCAGTACCGTCTCGGAGATACCAGACTTCTATCACTTCATGACTCCGCCGGTCGGTACGGTCCCAGAGATACCAGACATCTATCACTTCATGACTCCGCCGGTCAGTACGGTCTCGGAGATACCAGACTTCTATCACTTCATGACTCCGCCGGTCGGTACGGTCCCAGAGATACCAGACATCTATCACTTCATGACTCCGCCGGTCAGTACGGTCTCGGAGATACCAGACTTCTATCACTTCATGACTCCGCCGGTCGGTACGGTCCCAGAGATACCAGACATCTATCGCTTCGTGACTCCGCCGGTCAGTACGGTCTCGGAGATACCAGACTTCTATCGCTTCGTGACTCAGCCGGTCAGTACGGTCTCAGAGATACCAGACATCTATCACTTCGTGACTCTGCCGGTCAGTACGGTCCCAGAGATACCAGACGTCTATCGCTTCGTGACTCAGCCGGTCAGTACGGTCCCGGAGATACCAGACTTCTATGACTTCATGACTCCGCCGGTCAGTACGGTCCCAGAGATACCAGACGTCTATCGCTTCGTGACTCCGCCGGTCAGTACGGTCCCGGAGATACCAGACTTCTATCGCTTCGTGACTCAGTCGGTCAGTACGGTCCCGGAGATACCAGACTTCTATCGCTTCGTGACTCCGCCGGTCAGTACGGTCCCAGAGATACCAGACATCTATCGCTTCGTGACTCAGCCGGTCAGTACGGTCCCAGAGATACCAGACTTCTATGGCTTCATGACTCCGCTGGTTAGTACGGTCCCAGAGATACCAGACATCTATCGCTTCGTGACTCAGCCGATCAGTACGGTCCTGGAGATACAGACTTCTATGGCTTTGTGTTCCGTCGGACAGTACAGTCCCGGAGATACCAGACTTCTATCGCTTCGTGACTCCGCCGGTCAGTACGGTCCAGAGATACCAGACTTCTATCGCTTCGTGACTCCGCCGTCAGTACGGTCCCAAGATACCAGACTTCTATCGCTTCTGACTCCGCCGGGTCAGTACGGTCCTCGGAGATACCAGACTTCTATGCTTCGTGACTCGCGGTCAGTACGGTCCCAGAGATACCAGACTCTATCGCTTCGTGACTCAGCCGTCAGTACGGTCCTGGAGATACCAGACTTCTATGGCTTCGTGTTTCCGTCGGACAGTACGTCCCGGAGATACCAGACTTCTATCGCTTCTGACTCCGGTCAGTACGTCCCGGAGATACAGACTTCTTGGCTGACTCGCGGTAGTACGGTCCAGATACCAGACTTCTATCGCTTCGTGACTCGCCGGTCAGTACGGTCCAGAGATACCAGACTTCTATCGCTTCGTGACTCAGCCGGTCAGTACGGTCCCGGAGATACCAGACTTCTATCGCTTCGTGACTCCGCTGGTCAGTACGTCCAGAGATACCAGACGTCTATCGCTTCGTGACTCGCCGGTCAGTACGGTCCCGGAGATACCAGACTTCTATCGCTTCGTGACTCGCCGGTCAGTACGGTCCCAGAGATACCAGACTTCTATCGCTTCGTGACTCGCCGGTCAGTACGTCGAGATACCAGACTCTATCCTTCGTGACTCGCCGGTCATACGGTCTGAGATACCAGACTTCTATGCTTCGTGACTCCCGGTCAGTACGGTCCCGAGATACCAGACTTCTATCGCTTCGTGACTCGCGGTCAGTACGTCCCGGAGATACCAGACTTCTATCGCTTCGTGACTCCGCCGGTCAGTACAGTCCCGGAGATACCAGACTTCTATCGCTTCATGACTCGCGGTCAGTACGGTCCCAGAGATACCAGACTTCTATCGCTTTGTGACTCCGCCGGTCGGTACGGTCCCAGAGATACCAGACTCTATCGCTTCATGACTCAACAGGTCAGTACGGTCCCGGAGATACCAGACTTCTATGGCTTCATGACTCCGCTGGTTAGTACGGTCCCAGAGATACCAGACATCTATCGCTTCGTGACTCAGCCGATCAGTACGGTCCTGGAGATACCAGACTTCTATGGCTTTGTGTTTCCGTCGGACAGTACAGTCCCGGAGATACCAGACTTCTATCGCTTCATGACTCCGCTGGTCAGTACAGTCTCAGAGATACCAGACGTCTATCGCTTCGTGACTCCGCCGGTCAGTACGGTCTCGGAGATACCAGACTTCTATCGCTTCGTGACTCCGCGGTCAGTACGGTCCCAGAGATACCAGACTTCTATGGCTTCGTGACTCCGCCAGTCAGTACGGTCCCTAAGATACCAGACTTCTATCACTTCGTGACTCCGCCGTCAGTACGGTCCTGGAGATACCAGACTTCTATGGCTTCGTGACTCCGCCAGTCAGTACGGTCCCGGAGATACCAGACTTCTATGCTTCATGACTCCGCCGGTCAGTACGGTCCCGGAGATACCAGACTTCTATCACTTCGTGACTCCCCGGTCAGTACGGTCCTGGAGATACCAGACTTCTATCGCTTCGTGACTCCGCCGGTCAGTACGGTCCCGGAGATACCAGACTTCTATCGCTTCGTGACTCCGCGGTCAGTACGGTCCCAGAGATACCAGACGTCTATCGCTTCGTAACTCCGCCGGTCAGTACGGTCTCGGAGATACCAGACTTCTATCGCTTCGTGACTCCGCCGGTCAGTACGGTCCCGGAGATACCAGACTTCTATCGCTTCATGACTCCGCTGGTCAGTACGGTCCCGGAGATACCAGACTTCTATGGCTTCGTGACTCCGCCGGTCAGTACGGTCCCAGAGATATCAGACTTCTATCACTTCGTGACTCCGTTGGTCAGTACAGTCCCGGAGATACCAGACGTCTATCGCTTGAGACTTCGCCGGTCAGTACAGTCCTGGAGATACCAGACTTCTATGGCTTCATGACTCAACAGGTCAGTACGGTCCCAGAGATACCAGACGTCTATCGCTTTGTGACTTCGCCGGTCAGTGCGGTCCCGGAGATACCAGACTTCTATCGCTTCGTGACTCAGCCGGTCGGTACGGTCCCGAAGATACCAGACTTCTATCGCTTTATGACTCAACAGGTCGGTACGGTCCCGGAGATACCAGACTTCTATCGCTTCGTGACTCCGCTGGTCAGTACGGTCCCAGAGATACCAGACGTCTATCGCTTCGTGACTCCGCCGGTCAGTACGGTCTCGGAGATACCAGACTTCTATCACTTCGTGACTCCGCTGGTCAGTACAGTCCCGGAGATACCAGACGTCTATCGCTTTGAGACTTCGCCGGTCAGTACAGTCCTGGAGATACCAGACTTCTATGGCTTCATGACTCAACAGGTCAGTGCGGTCCGGAGATACCAGACTTCTATGGCTTCATGACTCCGCCGGTCAGTGCGGTCCCGGAGATACCAGACTTCTATCGCTTTGTGACTTCGCCGGTCAGTACGGTCCCGGAGATACCAGACGTCTATCGCTTCATGACTCCGCCGGTCAGTATGGTCCTAGAGATACCAGACTTCTATCGCTTCATGACTCTGCCGGTCAGTACGGTCCCGGAGATACCAGACTTTTATCGCTTCATGACTCCGCGGTCAGTACAGTCCCGGAGATACCAGACGTCTATCGCTTTGAGACTTCGCCGGTCAGTACAGTCCTGGAGATACCAGACTTCTATCGCTTCATGACTCCGCCGGTCAGTGAGTCCCGAGATACCAGACTTCTATCGCTTTGTGACTTCGCCGGTCAGTACGGTCCCGGAGATACCAGACTTCTATCGCTTCGTGACTCAGCGGTCAGTACGGTCCCGGAGATACCAGACTTCTATGGCTTCGTGACTCAACCGGTCAGTACGGTCCCGGAGATGCCAGACTTCTATGGCTTCGTGACTCCGCCGGTCAGTACGGTCCCGGAGATACCAGACTTCTATGGCTTCGTGACTCACCGGTCAGTACCGTCCAGGAGATACCAGACTTCTATGGCTTCGTGACTCAACCGGTCAGTACGGTCCCGGAGATGCCAGACTTCTATGGCTTCGTGACTCAACCGGTCAGTACGGTCCCGGAGATACCAGACTTCTATGGCTTCGTGACTCAACCGGTCAGTACGGTCCCGGAGATACCAGACTTCTATGGCTTCGTGACTCCGCCGGTCAGTACGGTCCTGGAGATACCAGACTTCTATGGCTTCGTGACTCAACCGGTCAGTACCGTCCCGGAGATACCAGACTTCTATGGCCTCGTGACTCCGCCGGTCAGTATGGTCCCGGAGATACCAGACTTCTATGGCCTCGTGACTCCGCCGGTCAGTACGGTCCCGAAGATACCAGACTTCTATGGCTTCGTGACTCAACCGGTCAGTACGGTCCCGGAGATGCCAGACTTCTATGGCTTCGTGACTCCGCCGGTCAGTACGGTCCCGGAGATACCAGACTTCTATGGCTTCGTGACTCAACCGGTCAGTATGGTCCCGGAGATACCAGACTTCTATGGCCTCGTGACTCCGCCGGTCAGTACGGTCCCGGAGATACCAGACTTCTATGGCTTCGTGACTCAACCGGTCAGTATGGTCCCGGAGATACCAGACTTCTATGGCCTCGTGACTCCGCCGGTCAGTATGGTCCCGGAGATACCAGACTTCTATGGCTCGTGACTCCGCCGGTCAGTACGGTCCCGAAGATACCAGACTTCTATGGCTTCGTGACTCAACCGGTCAGTACGGTCCCGGAGATGCCAGACTTCTATGGCTTCGTGACTCCGCCGGTCAGTACGGTCCCGGAGATACCAGACTTCTATGGCTTCGTGACTCAACCGGTCAGTATGGTCCCGGAGATACCAGACTTCTATGGCCTCGTGACTCCGCCGGTCAGTATGGTCCCGGAGATACCAGACTTCCATGCAGCCCATTTTTCTTCAAGTGCCTCCTTATTGTGCATCTTGAAACAGCCACACCGCTAGTTTTCAGAGTCCAGTATTTCAGCTGATGTTATTCGTGGGTTTTTCTTTGCATCCGAACAATTTTCCTGGTATTTGTCACAGGTCACAGGAGAGGATGTTACCTTTAGTAGCCATTCAAACCCATTTGTGCCAACTTCTGTGCATGTTATCAGGCCAAAATCACCAGGGTGTGTGAACTTTTGATCAGGGTCATTTGGATGTTTTGAGTCGTCCTCATGATTTAAAAAGAGAAAACACAGTAGTGACAATAAATGGCTTCACCCAACCACTAACCATGAGTGGAGAGAAAAGTTTTGGTGTTATCATTCATATTCTCTGAAAAAAGGCCAAGAAAGCAAAAATTCTGCCGGGTATGTAAACTTTTCAGCTCAACTTTATACTGAAAAACTTTACTATTGTATAAAGCTAAATTAACAATCTCATATGAAGCCCAGACAAATGCAGGGCTTCATAGCAGCCCCCAGATGTCGGGGGCAGGGTCCCTCTGTAGCCCCCTCCGTGGTAACCCATTGGCATGGCACGATTGCGCTGTGGAAAGACTTCTGCGCACCCGCACTCTACTCAACTGCTTCAATGCTGCGGCCAGAGCTCCGGTCGCTGCTGTTAAGGGCAGGCGCTGGCTGTATCACACAGCTGGCACCAGCCCCTCTAGAACTCACACCCAAAGAATTGAATATCAGGAAGGGGTTAATGTAGAATGGGCAGGCTTTTTTTTACATTGGTCACATTTATATTTATATAGGATTATAAGGTATCATCCAATCTGAAATAGTCTTATTTTTTAAAAGTAACTACAACTCAGAGCGTCGTCCTTGATCAGGCTGCAGAGGTCTCAAGCAGCGATTGCTCGTTAGCGACAACTCGTTAGGGCCACACAGTGCTACGTGTCTTTACCCGCACAGAAGAACAATATCAGGAAATTATTATTTTGCCTCTAGAATGAAGAATCCGATATTAGGAAACCAGCGTGTATCACTGCTGCCACCTCCTGGCCATAAGGTGTATAGCAGCATTGTTCTAAAAAAAATAAATAAATATAGCCATTGTGCAAAGCTCTGCATAAAAGCAAAATCTATTGTGAGGGCAGTACAAAAGAAAAGAAAGAGACGCAGCAGCACCCGACAGATCCTAAGGTACGTTTATTTAATTTTCTATGATTAGCGCACATTTTGCTCTAATTTTATGAACCTACTGCCACGCCAACACAACCTCATATTACTAAGTCCCGCTACCTCTATTTGGCTATGTTCACACGCTGCATTTTTGCTGTATTTTTTTATTCCAAATTTAACCTGAGTTTAAGTTGCTTACAAAAAGCAGGTTTTGTTTAGTTTTTGCTCCGTTTTTTTCTTAGTTTTTGTTGCGTTTCTTGCTTAGTTTTTGCTGCGTTTTTTACTGTGTTTTTATCAGGGTACATTTGTGTCTTGTGCATGATGATAAAGTTTAGTGCATAAAAAAAAATCATCAGGTTTTAGCACCAAAAATGCAGCAACACCTGATACCTGTGTTTTTTGCTTAGTTTTTGCAGATAAAAAATGATGAAAAAACGCTGAAACAAGTGACATGCTGCATTTTGCAAAAACCAAGCTCTTATGACAAAACGGTCAGAAAAATCAACAAGGTGTGTGCATCAGATTTCTGAAATCTCGTTGACTTTGCTGGCACTGTGAAAGGCAGCTGAAAATTTGCATAAAAAAATGGAAAAAACAGCAAAAATGCAACGTCGTGTGAACATGGCCTTACACTTATGACAATTTTCAGGCATTTTTTTTTACTTATTTTCTTTGCAGAAATCATTAGTATATGTGAATATAAGAAATGTAACATATCTGACCAGAGAAATATCCACTTCTTCTCTTCCTCCATCAGTCTAAAAAAAAACATCAGCTCACTCAGGAATCAGATTACAGCTTACTATTAAAGTCTATGGAGAGGGGGAAATACAGTCATGGCCAAAAGTTTTGAGAATGACACAAATATTAATTTTTACAAAGTCTACCGCTTCACTTTTTCTAATGGCAATTTGCATATACTCCAGAATGTTATAAAGAGTGATCAGTTTAACAGCAATTACTTGCAAAGTCAATATTTGGCTAGAAAATGAACTTTATCCCCCAAAACACATTTCAACATCATTGCAGCCCTGCCTTAAAAGGACCAGCTAACCTCTTTTCAGTGATTGCTCCATTAACACAGGTGTGGGTGTTGATGAGGACATGGCTGGAGATCGATCTGTCATGATTAAGTAAGAATGAGACCACTGGACACTTTAAAAGGAGGCTGGTGCTTGGCATCATTGTTTCTCTTCTGTTAACCATGGTTATCTCTAAAGAAACACGTGCAGTCATCATTGCAATGCACAAAAATGGCCTAACAGGGAAGAGTATCGCAGCTAGAAAGATTGCACCTCAGTCAACAATCTATCGCATCATCAAGAACTTCAAGGAGAGAGGTTCCATTGTTGCTAAAAAGGCTTCAGGGCGCCCAAGAAAGACCAGCAAGCGCCAGGACCGTCTCTTAAAAGTGTTTCAGCTGCAGGATCGGGCTACCAGCAGTGCAGAGCTTGCTCAGGAATGGCAGCAGGCAGGTGTGAGTGCATCTGCACGCACTGTGAGGCGGAGACTCTTGGAGCAAGGCCTGGTCTCAAGGAGGGCAGCAAAGAAGCCACTTCTCTCCAGAAAAAAACATCATGGACAGACTGATATTCTGCAAAAGGTACAGGCAGTGGACTGCTGAGGACTGGGGTAAAGTTATTTTCTCTGATGAATCCCCTTTTCGATTGTTTGGGACATCAGGAAAACGCCTCATTCGGAGAAGACAAGGTGAGCGCTACCACCAGTCTTGTCTCATGCCAACTGTTAAGCATCCTGAAACCATTCATGTGTGGGGTTGCTTCTCAGCCAAGGGAATCGGCTCTCTCACAGTCTTGCCTAAAAACACAGCCATGAATAAAGAATGGTACCAGAATGTCCTCCAAGAGCAACTTCTCCCAACCCTCCAAGAGCAGTTTGGTGATCAACAATGCCTTTTCCAGCATGATGGAGCACCTTGCCATAAAACAAAGGTGATAACTAAATGGCTCAGGGAACAAAACATAGAGATTTTGGGTCCATGGCCTGGAAACTCCCCAGATCTTAATCCCATTGAGAACTTGTGGTCAATCATCAAGAGACGGGTGGACAAAACAAAAACCTAAAAATTCTGACAAAATGAAAGCATTGATTGTGCAAGAATGGACTGCTATCAGTCAGGATTTGGTCCAGAAGTTGATTGAGAGCATGCCAGGGAGAATTGCAGAGGTCCTGAAGAAGAAGGGTCAACACTGCAAATATTGACTTGCTGCATTAACTCATTCTAACTGTCAATATAAGCTTTTGTTACTCATATGTTTGCAATTATTATATTTCTGTCTGTGATAAAAACATCTGTCAAACACACATAAAAACCAGAGGGCAGCAGATCATGTGAAAATATAATATTTGTGTCATTCTCAAAACTTTTGGCCATGACTGTACAAGAGGAGTAAGGAGGAGCAGAGAGAGCTAGTGGCTTAGACTCGCTCAGATGCTGCTCAGGAATGGATGCAGACAGAAGGGGCCCTTGTACAAGAAAAGTGTATGGGCCCTTTGCAGTCCAATAGCTCATTGTAATGCACCACATTATGAGTTTGTGGCAAAAGTTGTTTGCTGCCTTGAAGGTGGAAGTGGGCCCCCATTATGCTTTGGGCCACTGTGCAACTACAACAATGGTATAGCCGCCCATGGTGTTCCTTTCTGGTAACTATTTATCTTGCTGGATTCACAGCTACACTGTTCAGTGATGCATAATGTCCTCCATGCTGATGCTGCAGTGTTTTAATTTCAGTGCCGGAAACACATCTACACTACTTCATACTGCTTTATCATGTCCTTCGTGCTGCTTTTGCTTTTTAAGAAGTGTTTTATTTAATCTCAAAGCTACACTGCTCAGTACTGTGGTATGTTTTTGATGCTGATTCTCAGGGCCGCCATCAGGGCATGATAATCCTTACAGCGGTATGGGGCCCGGTGATTAGGGGGCCCTCCGCCTGAGCACGCCGGTGCGCACTCGGGCCCTCCCAACATTTTGAGGCTCCTGCCTGCCCCACATGCAGCCGCATGCCCCACCGGCCGCTGCTTTGAACTATACTGGCGTCTGTCCTCAGTTATCAGCCTGGTAATTTAGGACAGGTAGTATACAAGCTATTGCTCTATGTTATCAGCCATTTCAGCCAAGGTGTGGGCCGACACCAGACAGTATGTAGACTGCAGTGTTCTTCAATCGATGGACTGACAGAAAATGATTGGAAATAAATCGTTGGCACAACTGCTGGAGAGAAAGGCTGTGGTGCCAGAGTAGGATCCCAATCCTGCAGTAATGCAATATAATCTCGGCACACACCAGTGGTATATTGTGATGATGATTTAATCAAAAGTAGAAAGTACATACAACAAACGTTTCGGTCAGATATGACCTTCTTCGGTGTACTATAACATAATAAAACAAACGATAAATAAAATAAATGTGCCAAGCTATTTGGTAAAACATAGGGCATATAAAGAAAGTATATACAAGTATAGATTGATGGAGACTACATGGTGTGACAATAATGTAGAAACATTTAATGCTCAGAAATATCCAATATGATATATGGAGAAAGGAATATGCAGAGGTATAAGTCGTACCTTAAAACAAAGATTACATCAGATAAATCATATGGTCATACATACCAAGATATGTACTTAGAGATCAGGTGCATGAAGGCAGAAATAGTACCTGGTGAGGATGTGATAAGAGAAGTGAGGAGTGCACTGGCTGTCTTAATCTGGGTAAGAGACTGATGTGCAACGCTGAATATTACCTACCAGGATAATATTTGGAGAAAATATTGACACCGCTTACCAAACAATCTCCCTCGTTCCTCTTGGACACAGGAGATTTTCTTAATATGATACACAATCTTGATCATATTCCCGAGGAGGCCTTTCTAGTCACTTTTGACATCAAAGATTTATATACCTCTATACCACATAAAGATGGTATCCGCTCAGTACGCAGACTCTTGGAATCCTCCACCTTTAATCCAGATCAAATCGACATGTGTTGCGAATTATTGACCATTCTACTGACCAAAAATTTTTTTCTTTTTGGGGATAATTTTATCTACAGACCAAGGGGACCGCAATGGGCTCGAACGCAGCACCTCCATATGCTAACTGCTACGTCGCCCACTACGAGGATAGTAAAATTTATAATAACCACCTCTTCCGCACACATGCTATTGTGTGGAAGAGATATATCGACGACGTCTTCTGCATTTGGAATGGTTCCCTGAACACCCTTAATGACTTTTTCTCCTTCCTGCGCACCTCTTGGCCAGGATTGGACTTTACAATGACCTTTGACAAGGAAAACATAAATTTCCTGGATGTCAGTATTATCAGAGAAAGCAACAACAAGCTTTCCTCCGATATATATACCAAACCAACAGATCGTAATAGCCTGCTATTCTACAATAGCTTCCATCCGACAAAAATGAAAGATTCAATTCCCAAATCCCAAATCAAACGAGTCCAGAGAATTGTTTCCAATGCAGCAACCAAAGACGCACGCATTGAAGAAATGCGGGAAAAATTTTGTGTTAGAGGTTACCCTGAACATACACTTGACCTCCCAGAGAACCCCTCTTTCCCCAAAGGGGATACAAGTGACAGGATTCCTTTTGTACATGACTATCATCCCATAGCTTACCGACTCCATACCAGTATACGCCGTCATTGGCACCTATTAAGTACCGCACACCCAACTGTCAAAGAATTCAATAAACCATTCCTCCCTTGCTTCCGTCGACCGCGAAATCTAAGGGATCATCTAATCAGAGCCGACATTGGTACCTCTCACCCTCCTATAAAACAACGTTTTCTTTCCAACCCTAAGTATGGGACATTTCCATGTCTCCAATGTCTACAATGCAATAACATCATTAAAGGTAACGTGTTCCACCATCCACATACGGGCAAAAGATATGAGATAAAGGATTATTTCACGTGTAATTCCAGTTTTGTTGTCTACTTGATCAAATGCCCATGTGGCCTACTATACGTGGGTGAGACCACACAAGCCATAAAAAACCGCATATCCAAACACAAGTCGACGATTAGATGTAAAAATCTTCTTCTTCCTATTCCGAATCATTTTATATCATCCGGCCACAACATAGCGCAACTTCAATACCAAGTCATTGAACATGTACACGCACCACGCCGGGGGGGCGATCGCATCAGTCTCCTCAAAAAAAGAGAAGCCTATTGGATTCACCAATTAGACACATTACACCCGAAAGGGTTAAATAGAGAATATGATATTGTATCGTTCATCTAAGATATATATGCTCTGTTTACTGTGTACTGACCATATATTCCTTATTTACAGAATCTGCCACAATGAATTGTATACCTCATCTTTGGGCACAGAACCTGGGAGCACTACTAACCAGTCTCACTATTTGACTGAACTATATCATCTCTGGCTATATATATATCGCCACTTGCACTATTAGGCTATCTACTAGCACCATATGACGCTATACTGCATATTCAGGCACTTTCCATTCACCCTCCATATTGGTTCCTGCCTTTGGAACGCACCTGAGACACACGTGGAACGCACGCCGCCTCACTTCCGGTACCGAACTTCCGGTCCGGACCACATGCGTACCAGGCTTTAAATGCCGCTACTTCTTGCATCACAGCGCTCCCTGACAAGCGGTGGAATACCGCGTCTAAGCCACGTTACTCTGCCTGCACCATAACGGTAAGCACAACCATCTCAGCTTTCATTTATATGGCGGCCCCGATTCATAATATGCAGCTTTATGACCACCTGCAATGGCACCTCTATAGCCACTTCTTTTGTCTCCCCAGTTTTCTCCATGACACATCTTTATGTCCTGGTAGGTAATATTCAGCGTTGCACATCAGTCTCTTACCCAGATTAAGACAGCCAGTGCACTCCTCACTTCTCTTATCACATCCTCACCAGGTACTATTTCTGCCTTCATGCACCTGATCTCTAAGTACATATCTTGGTATGCATGACCATATGATTTATCTGATGTAATCTTTGTTTTAAGGTACGACTTATATCTCTGCATATTCCTTTCTCCATATATCATATTGGATATTTCTGAGCATTAAATGTTTCTACATTATTGTCACACCATGTAGTCTCCATCAATCTATACTTGTATATACTTTCTTTATATGCCCTATGTTTTACCAAATAGCTTGGCACATTTATTTTATTTATCGTTTGTTTTATTATGTTATAGTACACCGAAGAAGGTCATATCTGACCGAAACGTTTGTTGTATGTACTTTCTACTTTTGATTAAATCATCATCACAATATACCACTGGTGTGTGCCGAGATTATATTGCATGACAGAAAATGATTGTCTGATTCCACTGGTGGATGTCCTGACTCCTGACCAGCTGCTTGTTGTCAGTGAATGGAAATGATTGTGTTCACCTCTTCAGCCTGGAATCCTGTACAGAATACACATCAGATGATACATCTCACAGCTGAACTTTTGTTACAGTTGTATCCAATCTAGACAATTGCCTCCCTCCTGTCCTGTTGGTTTGTTACAATGTATCAGTGCCAGCCAGCTAAACAGCCAAGGGCTCTAAAGCAATACATCCTGCCTGCACTGATACATCGCTCCATCTCTTGTGCCATCGCTGGAGGGGTTAGACCAGTCCTAAAGGAGGATTAGTACCAATGGCTAGTTCGGGCCCTGGAGAATCAGTGCCAGTCTTGCAGGGCTAGTACCCGTCCTGGAGGAACAGTACCCGTCCTGGAGGATTATTACCAGTTCTGGAACGTTATACTACACAGTAAAGTCAGACCACCAAGCATGGATATCCTCAAGGATTAATACAGTCCCAAATGAAGATAAAATAGATGATAAGCAATGAAGAATTTTCCAACAAAACATTTTTATTCCACGCTGCAGTAAAATGGTTAATAGAGAACTGGAGCCTCCGGTCACACTAATATATTTTGGTAATTACACCTTAGTCAAGGGTGAGTTCAGCCCTAGAGGATGAATTCCTGTGCGGGGAGGTTAGTACCACTCCGGGAGGTCTAACACCATCAGTGATTAGAATAGTCTCCCCTAAATGTTACACGCTCCTTTATAGCGGATGCCATTGATCTAAATGGTTGATGAGTTTGAATTTCTTCTCAGTAGGTTCCTCGGGGGAGGGGTCATTACTGTTCCTTCTTGGTCGAGATCATAGACTGGACCTAAAAAGCAAGAGGCACAACTTTATGCTTATTTGCCCCAAAGTAATATCCATTATAAAGTTACTTACGTACAAAGTATCATTTGTAACACCGGTCACTTCTAAGACTCTACACTACTCAAAACCAAAGAGAAAATTCTGTGTCATACTCTGCCCCCGCAGACCCTAAACTAAACAAAGACCACCAGACAAAAGTCCCTGTATCATGCGCCGCCCCACCACAGACCCTACACTAAACGAGGAACATGAAAAAGAAAATCCATGGCATGCTCCACCCCCACAGACCCTATACTAAACAAAGAACATGAAAGATTCTTGTGTCATGCTCCACCCCCACAGACCCTACACTAAACAAAGAACGTGAAAAAGATTCTTGTGTCATGCTCCACCCCCACAGACCCTACACTAAACAAAGAACATGAAAGAGATAATTCTTGTGTCATGCTCCGCCCTCGCAGACCCTACACTAAACAAAGAACATGAAAGAGATTCTTGTGTCATGCTCCACCCCCGCAGACCCTACACTAAACAAAGAACATGAAAGAGATGATTCTTGTGTCATGCTCCACCCCCGCAGACCCTACACTAAACAAAGAACATGAAAGAGATAATTCTTGTGTCATGCTCCGCCCTCGCAGACCCTACACTAAACAAAGAACATGAAAGAGATTCTTGTGTCATGCTCCACCCCCGCAGACGCTACACTAAACAAAGAACATGAGAGATGATTCTTGTGTCAGGCTCCGCCCCTGCAGACCCTACACTAAACAAAGAACATGAAAGAGATTCTTGTGTCATGCTCCCCCCTGCAGACGCTACACTAAACAAAGAACATGAAAGAGATTCTTGTGTCATGCTCCACCCCCGCAGGCGCTACACTAAACAAAGGACATGAAAGAGATTCTTGTGTCATGCTCCACCCCCGCAGACCTCACACTAAACAAAGAACATGAAAGAGATTCTTGTGTCATGCTCCACCCCCGCAGACGCTACACTAAACAAAGGACATGAAAGAGTTTCTTGTGTTATGCTCCATCCCCACAGACCCTACACTAAACAAAGGACATGAAAGATTCTTGTGTCAAGCTCCACTCCCGCAGACCCTACACTAAACAAAGGACATGAAAGAGATTCTTGTGTCATGCTCCGCCCCTGCAGACCCTACACTAAACAAAGAATGTGAAAGATTCTTGTGTCATGCTCCGCCCCGCAGACCCTACACTAAATGAAGAATATGAAAGAAGATTCCTGTGTCATGATTACAGCTACGTACAGACTGAATATCCAACATCTGTATATTTGTACTCTGACTGCACGTCACATTCTCTTTTGTTGCACAGGACAAGGTAGCGTAATGAGACTTCTATACAAAAAGAAAATATCCATAATCCAAGAAACAACCTGATGTTATCTCATAAGTATGAGAATGGACTCTCCATAAGGATGGAGCCTGAATATAATTAAAATGAAAGTGTAATCAAATGTGTCAGAAATACTGCAAACCCAAAACTTATTTATACTATAAATTTATACTACAGCAACTGTAGGGGCCACGGCAGTGAATAAGCTGGCGCCCCTGCGGGAGAGGACAGAAGCATGCAGGGACGTCGGCAATACAGGTAGTTAACAGGAACTGTGGAGGTCAAGATAAGGTCTGGAAGACCAAGCAATTTCAGTGAGAGCTGCTCCTAGGATTGTTAGAGAGGCAAATCAGAGAACCACTTGACTGCAAAAGACCTTCAAAAAATTTAGCAGAGTCTGGAGTTGTGGTACATTGTTCCACTGTTCAGAGACACCTGCACAAATATGGTCTTGGTGGAAGAGTCATTAGAAGAAAACCTCTCCTGCATCTTCACCATAAAATTCAGCATAGGAAGTATGCAAAAGAACATCTAAACAAACCTGATGCATTTTGGAAACAAGTCCTGTGGACCGATGGGGTTAAAATAGAAATCTTTGGCCACAATGATCATAGGTATGTGTAGAGAAAAGAGGGCACAGAACTTCAGGAAAAGAACATCTCACCAACCATTAAGCATGGGGGTGGATCAATCATGCTTTGGGGTTGTGTTGCAGCCAATGGCACCTTGAACATTTCACGGGCAGAGGGAAGAAATGATTCAATGAAATTTAAACAAATTCTTGATATAAACATACACCATCTGTATAAATTCTGAAGATGAAAAGAGGATGGCTTCTATAAATGGATAATGATCCTAAACACACATCAACATCCACAATAGACGACCTCAAAAGGTGCAAGCTGAAGGTTTTACAATGGACCTCACTCACGAAAAGTGGGGAAAAAAATCTTTAATGCTGTGAATGCGCTAGTTGTGGGGTAGAAATATTGTGCACGTACAACACATATTTATTACACGGCACAAAGAAAATTAAGCTCACAAATAACTCACACATCAGATCTGAACGAGCAAAAGATTACAAGGAGCCATAAAAAATATTTACCCGCAGTCAGTGGTAATCTGCAGGTCTGGCTACAAGGAGAAAATGAACTTATTATCGCTGCAGCCGCTTTCTTCCTATCATCAGACACACAGTGAGCATGCGGTAGCCAAGCCCACGGACTCTGCACACACACACTGCACACACACACTATACACACACACATACACACTGCACACACACACTATACACACACACTGCACACACACACACACTGCACACATACACACTGCACACATACACGCTGCACACACACACTGCACACACACTATACACACACACTGCACACATACACGCTGCACACACTATACACACAATGCACAAAGTAAATTACATACTGCTAAAGCATGATCCAGTTAAAAGTGAAAAGTATAAAAACGGTCAAGTCAGAAACACGCACACAAGTTGATGCTGCTTTTATAGGGCTCTGGCAGTGCTCCAACTATTCTCTTTTTTTGGGTTATTCTCCATTGAATCTATGGTTCATTTAATTTAGACACTGATTTCATCGTTTCTTCTGCATCCTAACTAGACAGATTGATATCACTGACAATGTACTTGAGTTATACTGTGATCAGCAAGCGTATTGTAATGCAAGATAAATCCACACGTAGCAAAAGGGTTGAAAGAGCTGCATATTTGCTGCATATTTGCAGTTTAAAGAACAAGTGTTCAAGACTATGACTACTATGAGTCCACCTGGGTGTGATTTCTTATCAGTAGAACTACAGCTGTTCTGTAAAAGTCTGCATGAGAAAATTAGGAATCAAACATTGTCATGAAAACCAAGGAGCCCACCAGACAGGTGAAGGATAAAGTTTTGGAGAAGAATAAAGCAGGGTTAGGTTCTAAAAAAAAAAATAGCTCGAGCTCTGAATATCTCACAGAGCACTGTTCAATCCATCATCCAAAAATGGATGAAGTATGGCACAACTGCAAACCTACCAAGACATGGCCGTCCACCTAAACTGACATCCCAAGCAAGGAGAGCACTAATTAGAGAAGCAGCCAAGAGGCCCATGGGTCACTCTGTGGGAGCTGCAGAGATCCACAGCTCAGGTGGGAGAATCTGTTCTCAGGACAACTATTAGTTGTCTACCCCACAAATCTGGCTTTTACGGAAGAGTGGAAGGAAGAAATCCATTGTTAAAAGCAAACATAAGAAGTCCTATTTGCAAAAGCCATGTAAGGGACACAGCGAGCATGTGGAAGAGGGGGCTCTGGTTAGATAACACCAAAGAAGAACAGTATGGGTTAAATCCAAAATGCTATGTGGGATGGAAAACGAACACCGCACATCACCCTAAAAACTCCATCCCCACAGTCACACATGGTGGTGGCAGCATCATGTTGTTGAGAGGCTTTTCTTCAGCAGGGGCAGGGAAACTGGTCAGAATTGATGGGAAGATGGATGAAGCTTATACAGGGCAATCCAGGAGGAAAACATGCTAGTGGCTGCACAAGACTGGAGACTGGGGCACAGGTTCACCTTCCAGCAGGACAACGACCCTCAACATCCTGTCAGAGCTACAATGGATAGTTTAGATCAGAGCATATTCATGGGTGTGAACGGCCTCGTCACAGTCCAAACCTACGTAGCAGTGACAATCTGTAACAATATGTGAAAATTGCTGATCACAGACGTCTCCATCCAACCTCACTGAGCGAGATCGAAGGTGCAAAGGAGAAAGGGGCAAAATGTCACCTCTAGATGTGCAAAGCTGGGAGACAGACCCCAATAGACTGCAGTGAAAGTTGGTCCTACAACGTATTGACTCGGGGGTTGAATACAAATGCACCTCACAATTTTCAGATTCATACTTTTTAACCCCCGGAGGTATTTTCGTTTTTGCGTTTTCATTTTTCGCTCCCCTTCTTCCCATAGCCATAATTTTTTTATTTTTCGGTCAATATGGCCATGTGAGGGCTTGTTTTTTGCGGGACGAGTTGTACTTTTGAACGACACCATTGGTTTTACCGTGTCGTGTAATAGAAAATGGGAGAAAAATTCCAAGTGCGGTGACATTGCAAAAAAATGCAATTCCCAACCTTGTTTTATGTTTGGCTTTTTTTACTAGTTTCAATAAATGCTACAACTGAGCTGCCATTATGATTCTCCAGGTCGTTACGAGTTCACAGACACCAAACATGTCTAGGTTATTTTTTATCTAAGTAGTGAAAAAAAATTCCAAACTTTGTTAAAGAAAATTGCGCCATTTTCCGATACCCGTAACGTCTCCATTTTTCGTGATCTCGAGTTGAGTGAGGGCTTATTAATTGTGCGCTGAGCTGACGTTTTTCAAGATCCTATTTTGGTGCAGATACAATCTTTTGATCGCCCGTTATTGCATTTTCATTCAATGTCGTGGCTACCAAAAAAATGTAATTCTGGCGTTTTGACTTTTTTTCTCGCTACGCCATTTAGTGATCGGGTTAATCCTTTTTTTATTGATAGATCGGGCGATTCTGAACGCGGCGATACCAAATATGTGTGATTTTTTTTTTATTGTTTAATTTTTAATGGGGCGAAAGGGGGGTGATTTGAACTTTTATGTTTTTAAATTTTTTTAATATTTTTAAAAACATTTTTTTTTTTACTTTTGGCATGCTTCAATAGTCTCCATGGGAGATCGGCTCTGCTACATACAAGCGATGATCAGTTCGCCTCTATGTAGTAGAATTACTCACTTGCTATGAGCGCCGACCATTGGGTGGCGTTCACAGCAAGCCGGTAGTGACAAGAATATAACTACTATAATACTGCCCCTATGTACAAGAATATAACTACTATAATACTGCCCCTATGTACAAGAATATAACTACTATAATACTGCCCCTATGTACAAGAATATAACTACTATAATACTGCCCCTATGTACAAGAATATAACTACTATAATACTGCCCCTATGTACAAGAATATAACTACTATAATACTGCCTCCTATATACAAGAATATAACTACTATAATACTGCTCCTATGTACAAGAATATAACTACTATAATACTGTTCCTATGTACAAGAATATAACTACTATAATACTGCTCCTATGTACAAGAATATAACTACTATAATACTGCCCCTATGTACAAGAATATAACTACTATAATACTGCCCCTATGTACAAGAATATAACTACTATAATGATCTTTTTATTTGAAAAACTCACAAACATATATACAGAATATTTACATAAAAATCACAAAATAATACATAAGGGAAATAAATATTACATTGTTACATCACAGACACAATAATAGCAGAACACATTAATAGTTTCTCAACAGTTCCCTCTGCTCTTTCCTGATCTACAGAACATAAATGTTTATCTCTCTATAATGGATGGAGTCCAGCATCAGACAGATCTCCAGGACTCCTCCACCTTGCCATCCATGTTATTACAAAGAATCCCCACACCGTCATTCTCTCCAGACTGAAGGACCAGAATGAGGACCCGGTCTCCAGTCTCTCTTGGCCGTATTCACATTAATTGCCCTTCAGATATGTCTCACTGTTCACATTAATGGAGCTTATTCTCAGCCGCATCCTGATCACTTAGACTTTCTGGTCTTCTTCATCCTTCCACTGCTGTCACCTGCAGTGCCCCATCTCTTTGTGGACACCGGAGAGTCAGGATCCACCTCATCAGGGACATTTTTTATGGCGCATGAAGGACTTTGCTCCATTTGTGCCTCTTCTTGATCTTCTTCTCCCAGTATAATGTAACGTCCCGGACTTATCACCAGCTCTGGAGGATCGGAGGTTTTCTGTGCTGTTGTGACTTTTCTGGAGGAATCCACAAAGACATTTTTCCTTTTTATGGTCACAAAACCATCCTCATCCACACTGGACACTGCGGACAGTTCATCTGCCTCTATAGATGTACTGGGCTGATGCTTGGACAGTTTAGTGACAAGTTTTCTGGACACCTTAGGTCTCTCTTTAGTGACTGATTTTTTAGGGCCTACTTTAGCAGCTGACCATTGCTTAGATCTTACTTTAGTGGCGGATGGTGGTTTAACTCTTTCTTTAGAGACTGGTGGTGCTTTAGGTTTTTCCAGTGGCTGGTGGTCCTAGTAATGCAGCATCCATTAATATAACATCAGACTGTGGAGCGGGTTCACTGTTACTATGATTTATCACCTCATCAGTGCCGGCTTCTTGCACAACATCTGCACCTCTGGTGACATCTTTTTTCATCATTTCCAGGGAAGTCTGGTCATTATATTTATTATGTTCTGCATGAGGGCAATCCCGGAACGTATGGCCGGATCCTGAGCACAGGTTACAGATGACAGGTCCTGTGCATTTGTCCTTTGTATGTCCAAACTGTCCACACAATGAGCATGTGATACGTGAACAGTTCATGGCGAGGTGCCTGCCCCCACATCTATGGCACAGATGTGGCTGACCGGGGTAGTAGCATATCCCCCTCTCTGAGCCCAGGTAGAAGGAGTGCGGCAGATGTCTGGTTACACCATTCTCTTGTAGAAGCTGGATTTTCACAGAATATCCTCCGTTCCATATTTGCTCCTCATCATAGATCTTCTCAGGATAACTTCTCACCATGCACTGCCGGCTCAGCCAATGCTGCAGATCCGCCAGCGCCACCACCTCAGACTGGAACAAGACAGTGGCCGTTATTTCCTGCGGCTTAGACAGCTGAATACACTGGAGATGATCCCAGATCTCATCTTCTCTAGTGTCATTATAAATGTTCCAGAACAGATCCAGATCACACTGGAGCTTAAAGCTGATGTCATAGATCCTGCTGGATGGGACATGGATCAGAGCGTAGACCTCAGACGCCTTAAACTTCATAAACTCTTTCAGAAGAACTTTTCCAATATAGATTCTGGATGGGATTTTCTCCTCTGGTCCCATGTACTTTATCCTGACTGCGTTCCTCCTCTGAGGTGGAGGGTTCACTAGTCTCGTAACATTGGAGAACAGTCTCCTGTACTGATGTTGGTCAGCAGATGGGTCAGTGCTGGAGCTTTCCCCAGCCACAGGAGGATCAGTGCTGGAGCTTTCCCCAGCCACAGGAGGATCAGTGCTGGAAATCTCCACCGCCGCTGAAGGATCAGTGCTGGAGCTCTCTCCAGCCCCATGATTACTGACACCTGTTTGAGCTGCAGACATGCCCAGATCCACTACTGATTGTTTCACAATGTGGTCTCCATCCACTGAAATGGAGGATTCAAAGTCCATTATTTCAGTGTGGTCTCCATTCACTGACATGGAGGGTTCAGAGTCCATTATAATGTTCGTATTATCTGTTACAGACAGACAGTTGCTAGCACCAGTGAGCGGGGTCTCACATACAGCACTGTGCGGGGTCTCACATACAGCACCAGTGAGCGGGGTCTCACATACGGCACCAGTTAGCGGGGTCTCACATATAGCACCAGTGAGCGGGGTCTCACATACAGCACCAGTGAGCGGGGTCTCACATACAGCACCAGTGAGCGGGGTCTCACATACAGCATCAGTAAGCGGGATCTCACACACAGTATCAGTACAGGGGGCACTTACTTTATCACTCATGGGAGCTGTGCTCACTACATTGCTGCATACAGAGGGCACTACAGTTAACCCCACGTTTGCTGGAGCATTGTCTGCTGCCTCAGACCCCTCACATTGTGCAGCTGATATCAGTGATACATTTCTTTCCAGACTTCCTTGCTCCACACCGTGCACAGTTTTATATTTAATGTCTTTATTACCCATTACTTGCTTTCTATTCATCTTCTGGGCTCTGGTTCCCCTCTTTTTCTCCATAGCCCAAGTTTCCTTTCTGGGCACAGAGTTTACATCTTTGTCCAAGTTTTCTTTCCGAATGCCCAGCTCTCGCCTGCAATCATCCAGGCTCTCACTTTTCATCAGTTTTATCGTCGGATCAGTCTCTTTGTTAATTTCATCTTGCAATTTGCTGATTTGCATTTCCAGCTTAAAAATACTTTGCCTTGTAACTTTACCACTCAATCCAGCAACATAACAAGCAGGTTTAGAAGACTCACCAGCCACAATTTCCAGCTTTCCATCACCACCAGGTCCATGCTGCAAGCCACACTCCAGGCTGAGGGCTTTCCCTGGATCATCAGCCCAGCTTCCCTCCTCTCCACCTGGGTCAGAAGCCATGCCTCCGCCCTGCTGGGAGCTCACAAACACACGTCTATCCTCTCCTATGTACAAGGATATAACTACTATAATACTGCCCCTATGTACAAGAATATAACTACTATAATACTGCTCCTATGTACAAGAATATAACTAGTATAATACTGCTCCTATGTACAAGAATATAACTACTATAATACTGCCCCTATGTACAAGAATATAACTACTATAATACTGCCCCTATGTACAAGAATACAACTACTATAATACTGCCCCTATGTACAAGAATATAACTACTATAATACTGCCCCTATGTGCAAGAATATAACTACTATAATACTGCCCCTATGTGCAAGAATATAACTACTATAATACTGCCCCTATGTGCAAGAATATAACTACTATAATACTGCCCCTATGTACAAGAATATAACTACTATAATACAGCCCCCTATGTACAAGAATATAACTACTATAATACTGCCCCTATGTACAAGAATATAACTACTATAATACTGCCCCTATGTACAAGAATATAACTACTATAATACTGCCTCCTAGCTGAGAGGTTGTGTGTTTGTAGCTCTCCTGATGTCTGGAGCAAGCCCAGGGAGGGCCACCCTGGGCGGGGAAACTCCCCAAGCAAGGCCCAGGCTTCCAGGCCTACACTGGGAAGAAGCGCCCAAGCTGTTTCTAATGCAGATGGGAATCCTAAAGTGATTTCTGATGGGAAGAAAGCTCCGAATGGAAGTAGCAGCAGCAACAAGAAGGATGAAGCTGTGAAAATGAGTAAAGTAACGGAACAAGGAAAAGCCATTGTATGTAAGAAAGTTGCAGTTCAGCAGTCGGCCAGCCAAGGCAAGCAAAGTGAAGTGCAATTAGGAGAAATCCAGAAGAAATCTCCTGGTGAGAAGCTGAATGGAGGAAAGCAGCCTGCAGCTCAGGAGAGGCCATCAGCGGCTTCAGGTGTGCAGCTGACTTCCAGCAGGCAGAGGAGAACCTCACTGGAGAGACAGACGCTCCAGGAAAACTTGCAGCAGAAATATGTGGTGACCAGCATGGCGAGCTCTGGACGCACAAGGTCGCAGTCAGGTGGCAGCAGTAAAAGTGCTGTGGAGCCTGGAGCCATGAAACCAGCGGTGGTGAAAATTAAGGAGACGTCTGGGTCCAAGCAGCCGGGGACATCGCTGAATGCAGGATCCCAGGAGGAGACGCCACGTGCACCTGAGCTTCAGCTCGCAGAGGAGATCCCAGGACTGGTCAAGAAATTCGGTGAGTTACAGCAGCAGAAAGACTCACTACAGATGCAGATAGACACTTGCTAAAGCTAAAGGCTGTTAATCCCGGGAGTCATGATTTTTATGACGAGACTCTGAACACACTTGGTGTATTGCTGGCAAAAGTGGTGAGGGACATGGACTGCGTCCTAGAGAGGATGGGGCCCCTGGCTGAGACTTATAGGAACCAGGAACTGTTTAATTCACAGAAGCAGAACTCTGCAGGTTCCAGGTCAGACATTGTCCCAGGTGGACCCCAGAAGCAGGTGCGGCCAGTGCTGCAGCCTGCAAGTTTCTGCTTCCAAAAGGGGCAAATGCCGCACCAGCAGCAGCCTGTAGTGCAGACCCCAGCAGAGGTACCACAAGTCTCAGAATGCCCAGCAAAACTGCCTGCGGCAGATCCAAAGCAGAAGCATGTAGTGCAGATTCCAGCAGAGGTACAACAAGTCACAGAATGCACAGCACAACAGCCTGCAGCAGATTCCAAGCAGCAGCATGAAGAACACATTCCAGTAGAGGTACAACAAGTCTCAGAACGCCTAGCACAGCCGCCTGCAGCAGATTCCAAGCAGCAGCATGGACATATTTCAGCAGAGGGACTACAGGTCTCAGAATGCCAAGCACAACAGTTGGGCAGTGGACATGTGCCGGTAGTTCCTGATGGTGCCCAGCAGGGCTCTAATGCTGGGGATAACCGCGCTGTATCTGAGGGGTCGGGGGTTTGGGGGAGCACAGTATCTTTGCTGGACGCTGCGCAGTCTGATAGTGACATTGATGTCGATGATAATAATGTGCATGACAATGTCTGTGATTTCCCCCCTTTAATTCCGAGCACACAAGGTGTAGAAGCCCCCCTTGCTGCTGACCCTCACCTTGTCAGTCAGCCTAGTGTGACCCCGCAGGTTCCCCCCAGTAATGCCTGGAGTCGTGGTGCGCCGTCTTTCACCTCTGGTGCCAATTATACCGGCCAGGCGTTTAAACGGAGAAACGTTGTGCGTTTCCGGCACAGAGGTGCCAAGGAGGATCTGCCAGACAGGAGGTTTGTGGTCAGGGAGCTCTTGTGTCGCCAGATGGGGTTTGCGCCAGTCAGCATCTTGGCGGTGATTAATCTTCCAGACAGGCAGGGCTATGACGTCAGCTTTAAGCTCATGACTGACCTGGACAGGTTCTGGTCTAATTTCCCCAAGTTTAGAGACTCTGAGGGCTGGAGTAAGTTCAGCTTTATTCCTATTTCTAAGCCAGACACGGTTACGGTTAATCTCATCTTCTGGAATGAGTCTGTTCCCCCGCAGGACATTGTGGTGTGGCTCCGGAGGCATTGTGACCTGGTCTCTGACCTCACCAAAAGCAGAGACAATGATGGCATCTGGACGGGAGGGTGGAGGGTTTTGGTGAAACTGCGCCAATGCGATAATATCACTGCCCACTTACCCAACTCCTTCTTTATTGGGAGGGAGAGGGGTGTGTGTTTCTATCCTGGGCAGCCTCGTAAGTGCTTCAAATGTGGCAAGGCGGATCACCTGGCAAATACGTGTACTGTGGTGAAGTGCAACCTGTGTGGGGAGGTCGGCCATGTGGCTGCAGACTGCCAGAACATCAGGTGCAACCTCTGTGGGAAGATCGCCCTCACAGGGACTGTCCTGACGCC
>JARQOD010000002.1:635450128-635491611 GCA_033576555.1 Oophaga sylvatica
GGTTAGGAATAGACTAGGGCCTCTCTAGACTAAGGAACACTATAGGGTCCTTCCTTCCTCACAGGGTGACACATACAGTACACAAACAGGTCTTGTCAGGATTTCTTGAAGCTCCTTTAATGTTGGCGTAGGACTCCTGATCGCCTCCTGGACCAATTTTCTTCTTGAATTTTCATCCATGTTTGAGGGAATTCCATTTCTAGGTGATGTTAATGCCGTGCCAAATTTAACCCACTTCTTGATGACGTCTTCACAGTGTCCATGGTAGATCTAACGTCTGGGAAATATTTTTCTACCCTTCTCCTGATTAATAACTTTCAGCACTGAGATCCTTTGCTATGTTGTCAGCTGTTGATAAATCATGGCTTTCTGCTGTAAAATGCAACTAAAACAGCAAAGCTTTGTATGGGTTTAATCAGAATCCCGGTAAATGATGGCAGCTGTGCATCCACAATTATAAGAGGGTATTCACACTTATGCAACCACATTATTTTATTTCTATTTTCACCCTTCAATTGATTTCAGTTGGTTTCTTGATTGATTTGCCCAGATTTTGAGTGACATTAAAGGTGGAAAAAATTCTGAAATGTTATTTATTGGTATGATTTTTTTTTTTACATGCCAAAACTTCGCATTTTAACAGGAGTGTGTAGACTTTATATCAAGCAGCATAATAGTGTGAACAGTACCAGTATTAGCACAGAAAAGTTTGTTATGCTTGCAGCAGGTGAATGGTTAAACGCAGGTCTGAGCTAGGAGGTAATTGCAGATTAGATGATAAATAAGCAGCCTTTCACCTGAGACATAAGCCAGCTGAGAGAAGGAAGCTGAAGAAAATTCCTGAAGAAAAAGTGGTAACTCAATGAAAAGATAGCGAAAACTCAGACAGTGCATACCTGTTAGATTTGGCCTTAAAAGGTCTTGAATGATGAGAACAAAACAGAACACCAGGTTGGATGAAAAACCCAGTTTGGACTACAGGAAAGAGCTGTGGCCATAGGAGGTGGGAGCATGACCTCCTAGGGCCTAGAGCCGGGAGAAGATTAGGAGTTTGACATTAACCAAACACAGCGCATGGCATTATGGACAAACATCTCCACTTTGGTCTTGTCTGTCCAAAAGAGATTGTTCTTTGTGGAGTGTTCCGATGCAACTTTGCAAACGTTAACACTGCTGCTATGTTCTTTTTAGAAAGAAGATGCTTCCTCCTGGCATTCCTTACAAACAAGACATACTTGTTTTAGTTGTACTTTCATCAACTTGCACTTTTGACAAGCTGAAGCCTTTAGAGTCTGAGCTGTAGCTCTTTTATTTTTTTTTAAATAATTGCTTTGAACACTGTATGGTCTAACCTTGGGGTGGATGTGTTGGGACTGTCCACTTCTGGCAAGATTGTCAACTGTCTTGAATGTTTTCCATTTGTAAATAGCTAGTCTTACTGTGAAATGCTTGACTGTATAAATTGTTTAAAAATGACCTTATAGCCATTCCCAAGTTGATGGGCAGCAAAAATTGCTTCTCAAAGATCATTACTGAAGTCTTTCTTCCTTGGCATTGTGTCAACACACGCCTGAATGCTCCAGACCAACAAATTGCCACAAAGTTTGCTTTTTACAGAAATGGCCACACTGGCTGATAAAAAATAAATCAGTAGCACCTGACGTGACTGCTACTGACCTTCTTAAATCTCATGGAAAAAATAAGTGTGTACTTAATTTTCACTCACTGTTTCCACATTTTGGCCTAGTTTTGATAAATAATAATACAGTGTAATTTGTTTTCTGTTGTTTTTCTCCACCTGAAGTTGGATTTACCTGATTTTAAGACCTTTTAAGGACCATAAGGTTTTTATTATATCTTGATAAGTCAAACCATAGAATTCAAAGAGGATGCACTTAGTTTTTTTCTCATGACTGTACGTAGGTACTGTAGATGGGGAGATACTGTAGATAGATATCATATGCTGGCTTTTCTTCCTCTCTTCTTCTCCTTACTGTTGAGGTTCCTCAGGCTTCAGTCTTAGGTCCCCTCCTCTTACTGTCGGGGTTCCTCAAAGTTCAGTGCTAGGTCCCCACCTTTAACTGCAGGGTTCCTCAGGGTTCAGTTCTAGGTCCTCTCCTCTTACTGTCGAGATTCCTCAGGGTTCAGTCCTAGGTCCCCCTCCTCTTACTGTCGGGGTTCCTCAGGCTTCAGTCTTAGGTCCCCTCCTCTTACTGTCAGGATTCCTCAAAGTTCAGTCCTAGGTCCTCTCCTCTTACTGTCGGGGTTCCTCAGGCTCAAGTCATAGGTCCACTCCTCTTACTGTCAGGGTTCCTTAGGGTTCAGTCCTAGGTCCCCTCCTCCTACTGTCAGGGTTCCTCAAAGTTCAGTCCTAGGTCCCCACCTCTAACTGTCGGGGTTCCTTAGGGTTCAGTTCTAGGTCCTCTCCTCTTACTGTTGGGAATACTCAGGGTTCAGTCCTAGGTCTCCTCCTCTTACTGTCAGGATTCCTCAAAGTTCAGTCCCAGGTCCTCTCGTATTTCTGTCGGGGTTCCTCAGGGTTCAGGCTTAGGTCCCATCATCTTACTGTCAGGGTTCCTCAAGGTTCAGTCCTAGGTCCCCTCCTCTTACTGTCTGGGTTTCTCAGGGTTCAGTCCTAGGTCCCCTCCTCTTACTGTCAGGGTTCCACAGGGTTAAGTCCTAAGCCCCCTCCTCTTACTGTTGGGGTTCCTCAGGGTTCAGTCCTAGGCCCCCTCCTTTTACTTTGGGGTTTCTCAGGGTTCAGTCCTAGGCCCCCTCCTTTTACTGTTGGGGTTTCTCAGGGTTTAGTCCTAGGCCTCCTCCTTTTACTGTTGGTGTTCCTCAGGGTTCAGCCCTAGGTCACCTCCTCTTACAGTCAGGGTTCCTCAGGGTTCAGTCCTAGGTTCCCCTCCTCTTACTGTCAGGGTTCCTCAGGGTTCAGTCCTAGGTCCCCTCCTCTTACTGTCAGGGTTCCTCAGGGTTCAGCACTAGGTCACCTCCTCTTACAGTCAGGGTTCCTCAGGGTTCAGTCCTAGGTCCCCCTCCTCTTACTGTCAGGGTTCCTCAGGGCTCAGTACTAAGTCCACTCCTATTACTGTTGGGGCTCCTCAGGGTTCAGTCCTAGGTCCCCCTCCTCTTACAGTCAGGGTTCCTCAGGGTTCAGTCCTAGGTCCCCCTCCTCTTACAGTCAGGGTTCCTCAAGGTTCAGGCCTAGGTCACCTGCTCTTACTGTCAGGGTTCCTCAGGGTTCAGGCCTAAGCCCCCTCCTCTTCTCTCTTCTGTTAAGTTTTCAGTACCATCTCTATGCTGATGACACCCAATTAAACACATCATCTCCTGGAATCACCACCACCTTAATACAAAATATGAGGGATTGTCTCTCTGCTGTTCCTACTATCATGTCCTAACTCTATCTGAAACTGAATCTTTCCTCCGTCTGCTAACCTACCTAAAACCAATATTTCCATTTCTGTGTGGGGTTCTACCATAATTTATTCATTGACTTAGGTGGACTAGCTAGCTAGATAGATAGGATAGATATTGGAGTGCAGTAATAACTGTGGACACACAGGGGCAGTATTGCCCCACGAGCCTCCTCTATGGACACACATCGCTCCTCAGGCTCTAATATCCCCGATCTGTAGTGGAGCAGCATTTGTTCCTGTACCGGTTACTCCAGTTTACAGCTGGATATTTCGGATGTTTTACCTGAAATATCTGCAGGATGTTGTGTCTCTCCATGTACTTCAGAGATCGATCAAAGGGTCCTCATAGACCGGAGGGTCTGCGGTGCGGCGCTCGCCAGGTGACTCAACTCTGTGATCAGGACCTTCCTGCCATCCAGCTAGAAAGTGAAGAATAATGAGACGGTGTCACTAAACTCTGACAGCAAGAACATTCTAGACTATGAGACTATAGCGGATATATCAGATGGGCACGGGGTCTTGTAGTGCTGGATGAAAGGAATATGAAAGAATCGGATACAGTGGCATGTAAAAGTTTGGGCGCCCCTGGTAAAAATTACTGTTATTGTGAACAGTTAAGAAAGTTGAAGATCAAATGATTTCTAAAAGGCCTAAAATTACAGATGACACATTTACTTTGTATTTTATATATATTATACACTGCTCAAACAAATAAAGGGAACACTCAAATAACACATCCTAGATCTGAATGAATGAAATATTCTCATTGTTCTGTACAAAGTTGAATGTGCTGACAACAAAATCACACAAAAATCATCACTGGAAATCAAATTTATTAACCAATGGAGGTCTGGATTTGGAGTGACATCCAAAATTAAAGTGGAATGTATTTTTCTTAAAACAAGTCAAAATGATGCTCAGTAGTGTGCGTGGCCTCCAAGTGCCTGTATGACCTCCCTGTGCCTGTATGACCTCCCTACAATGCCTGGTCATGCTCCTGATGAGGCGGCGGACGGTCTCCTGAGGGATCTCCTCCCTGACCTGGACTAAAGCATCCGCCAACTCCTGGACAGTCTGTGGTGCAACGTGACGTTGGTGGATGGAGCGAGGCATGATGTCCCAGATGTGCTCAATCGGATTCAGGTCTGGGGAACGGGCGGGCCAGTCCATAGCGTCAATGCCTTCATCTTGTAGGAACTGCTTCCACACTCCAGCCACATGAGGTCTGTCATTGTCCTGCATTAGGAGGAACCCAGGGCCAACCGCACCAGCATATGGTCTCACAAGGGGGTCTAAGGATCTCATCTCGGTACCTAATGGCAGTCAGGCTACCTCTGGCAAGCACATGGAGGGCTGTGCGGCCCTCCAAAGAAATGCCACCCAACAACATTACTGACCCACTGCCAAACAGGTCATGCTGAAGGATGTTGCAGGCAGCAGATCGCTCTCCACGGCGTCTCCAGACTGTCACATCTGTCACATATGCTGAGTGTGAACCTGCTTCATCTGTGAAGAGCACAGGGCGCCAGTGGCAAATTTGCCAATCCTGGCGTTCTGTGGGAAATGCCAAGCGTCCTGCACGGCGTTGGGCTGTGAGCACAACCCCCATCTGTGAACGTCGGGCACTCAGACCATCCTCATGGAGTTGGTTTCTAATCGCTTGTGCAGACACATGCACATTTGTGGCCTGCTGGAGCTCATTTTGCAGGGCTCTGGAAGTGCTCCTCCTGTTCCTCCTTGCACAAAGGCAGAGGTAGCGGTCCTGCTGCTGGGTTGTTTCCCTTCTACGGCCCCCTCCACGTCTCCTGGTGTACTGGCCTGTCTCCTGGTAGCACCTCCAGCCTCTGGACACTACGCTGACAGACACAGCAAACCTTCTTGCCACAGCTCGCATTGAGGTGCCATCCTGGATGATTGTGTACATATATTCCCTTTAAAAGACGTAATTTTTATTAAGATACTTTAAAATACACCAAACCCAGTGAAGGTATAACTAAACGTTAATACCGATAATACTATTCTGACAGACACCCTAATATGTTCCTGATCTGCAGACTACCTTGCCGTGGAGGTTGGCACCCTAAAAGTTGCGATATGGCGCCCCCACCTCAACGTAGATAATCAAAAACCCAGTCATGCATAAATAAGCCCATATGGATATAATTATATTTTTGCACAAGAATATCCTCCAATAACATATTCATAAGAAAGATAAAAAATAATAGCCGCAATATAATAGGAAGATATAAAGCTGGATTAGCATAGCTGGGTGACCCCACGGTCTCCCTGTTAATGCAACGGTTCCTCAGGAGGTATACATGATGCCCAGCCATAAGATATGAATCCCAGCTTTATATCTCTCTATTATATTGCAGGCTATTATTTTGCCATATCTATGACAGCATATAGGGTTGGTTTTCTGTGTGGCACTAATTCTCCTGTACTAATACGGACTCTTTCTTATGAATATGTTATTGGAGGATATTCTTGTGCAAAAATATAATTATATCCATATGGGCTTATTTATGCATGACATGGGTTTTTGATTATCTATTTTTTTCTGCTAGACATTGTATAGTTTCAAGACTCCCTTCATCTCTTACTACCATTTATTGTTTTCCCACCTTCAACTTAGGGATTAATAGGGGAGTTAGGGAGAGCCTACGTTGAGTGGGGGCGCCATATCGCAACTTTTAGGGTGCCAACCTCCACGGCAAGGTAGTCTGCAGATCAGGAATATATTAGGGTGCTGTCAGAATAGTATTATCGGTATTAACGTTTAGTTATACCTTCACTGGGTTTGGTGTATTTTAAAGTATCTTAATAAAAATTACGTCTTTTAAAGGGAATATATGTACACATACATTTATGATTTATTCAGTTTAAATCTTTATTCTGAATAGCCATCCTGGATGAGCTGCACTACCTGAGCCACTTATGTGGGTTGTAGAGTCCATCTCTTGCTACCACGAGTGTGAAAGCACAACCAACATTTAAAAGTGACCAAAACATCAGTCAGAAAGCATTGGTACTGAGATGTGTCTGTGGACCCCACCTGCCGAACCACTCCTTTATTGAGGGTGTCTTGATACTGGCTAACACAGTACAAAGATATACATCTTTACTGTATTGATAATTGCCAATAATTTCCATCTGTTGTCTATTCCATTTGCACAACAGCATGTGAAATTGATTGTTGATCAGTGTTGCTTCCTAAGTGGACAGTTTGATTTCACAGAAGTTTGATTTACTTGGAGTTATATTCTGTTGTTTAAGTGTTCCCTGTATTTTTTTGAGCAGTGTATATATATATATATATATATATATATACACAGTGCCTACAAGTAGTATTCAACCCCCTGCAGATTTAGCTGGTTGACACATGTGGAATTAACTTGGCATTGTGACATTTGTACTGTAGATCAGCCTGGAAGTGGGAAATGCACTGCTGCAAAAATTTTTTTTTTTTTTTTTAAAAAAAACGTTAAAAGTTAATTCAGAGTGTCATTTATTATTCAACCCCTCAAACCACAAGAATTCTGTTTGGTCCCCTAAAGTATTAAGAAGTAGTTCAGGCACCAAGAATAATGAGCTTCGCATGTGTGGATTAATGATCTCTTTTGCCAGCCTTTTCTGACTATTTAAGACCCTCCCCAAACTTTTGAACAGCACTCATACATGGTCAACATGGGAAAGACAAAGGAGCATTCCAAGGCCATCAGAGACAAGATCGTGGAGGGTCACAAGGCTGGCAAGGGGTACAAAACCCTTTCCAAGGATTTGGCCCTACCTGTCTCCACTGTTGGGAGCATCATCCGTAAGTGGAAGGTTATGGAACTACTGTTAGCCTTCCACGACCTGGACAGCCTTTGAAAGTTTCCTCCCGTGCCGAGGCCAGGCTTGTCTGAAGAGTCAAGGCTAACCCAAGGACAACAAGGAAGGAGCTCCGGGAAGATCTCATGGCAGTGGGGACATTGGTTTCAGTCAATACCATAAGTAACGTACTCCACCGCAATGGTCTCCGTTCCAGACGAGCCCGTAAGGTACCTTTACTTTCAAAGCGTCATGTCAAGGCTCTTCTACAGTTTGCTCATGATCACTTGGAGGACTCTGAGACAGACTGGTTCAAGGTTCTATGGTCTGATGAGACCAAGATCGAGATCTTTGGTGCCAACCACACACGTGACGTTTGGAGACTGGATGGCACTGCATACGACCCCAAGAATACCATCCCTACAGTCAAGCATGGTGGTGGCAGCATCATGCTGTGGGGCTGTTTCTCAGCCAAGGGGCCTGGCCATCTGGTCCGCATCCATGGGAGGATGGATAGCACGGCCTACCTGGAGATTTTGGCCAAGAACCTCCGCTCCTCCATCAAGGATCTTAAGATGGGTGTAATTTCATCTTCCAACAAGACAATGACCCAAAGCACACAGCCAAGAAAACCAAGGCCTGGTTCAAGAGAGAAAAAGTCAAGGTGTTGGAGTGGCCTAGTCAGTCTCCTGACCTTAACCCAATTGAAAACTTGTGGAAGGAGCTCAAGATTACAGTCCACATGAGACACCCAAAGAACCTAGATAACTTGGAGAAGATCTGCATGGAGGAGTGGGCCAAGATAACTCCACAGACCTGTGCCGGCCTGATCAGGTCTTATAAAAGACGATTATTAGCTGTAATTGCAAACAAGGGTTATTCCATGAAATATTAAACATAGGGGTTGTATAATAATTGACCCACACTTTTATGTTTAAAATTTATTAAAATTCAACTGAGCAACATAACTTTTTGTTTTGTAAGATTTATGCTTCTGTTAATAAATCCTACTCTCGTTTACAGTTTGAAGGCTCTAACTTATTTGCATCTTATCAAACCAGCTAAATCTGCAGGGGGTTGAATACTACTTGTAGGCACTGTATATTATATATATATATATATATATATATATATATATATATAGACGCAATTGTGCTCAAAAGTTTACATACCCCGGCAGAATTTTTGCTTTCTTGGCCTTTTTTTCAGAGAATATAAAACACCAAAACTTTTTCTCCACTCATGGTTGGGTGAAGCCATTTATTGGATATGATGAAGACCGTGAAGATTAGATCTAATGGTTGCTCAGGACCAGGTGCGTGACACCACCATGACTGTTGCTAGGCAATGTCTCCTTAACAACACCTGAAACAGGATGGCTGCTGGGAATGTTTTTAGACAACCATTTTGTCTCATCGTTGCAACCAGTGATTTCTACACATATTTAGAACAGGTAACTCCAAACCAGCTAGAAAGCCGACACGATGAAGACCTGAGAAATCCGAGACAGAGCGGTCACTAGGCTCTTGGTGTCTGACAACCCCATATGTGTTGTTAGGCATTGTCTCCCTAGCAACCAGAATGTCTGACATGGGGGATAGCTCTCTCCCTAGCTACCCAGGTCTCTGGTTTCCACTGTCCATGCCCCTGACTGGCAAACCAGCCGCCAATAGGTTTTTCTCATCTTCTGCTCCACTCGCATCCAGAGCTGCTGTCTGGACTTTCTTGCCTCCACCTTGCAGGTACTGGTGCAGTACTTTCTACACCTCCTGCAATGCACTGCAGCCGAGCACGCTCACTAATCCCGCAGGCAGCAGCAGGAAGACGCGCGGTCCCGGGCCCGCAGAAAGAGTGCGGACGGCAGCGTTCTGATGCAGCTTTGGATGTGACATGAGTCTGAGACTCTGATGATCAGGTGTCCAGTAGCAGTGACTCCGCAGACTGAGCCCCTCCTGTGCAGCCTCGCCACATTTGCGCAGGTGGAGCAGAATCTAAACACCTCCGTGCTGCGCTGAAGAGATTATCCCCATCCCGTGGAGTCATTTGTCGTGGCTTCGATCTCGGGGTCAGAGTGTGTCTGGAGAATGAGGAGGAATACAATTACTTACACACCTCTGATGTGATTACCGCGCCGCCGTCTCCACGTCCTCCTGCAACTTCACTAATATGCGCAAATTGGATTTACTTTTCTGTGCAATTCTCCATTCTAATGGTAAGGGAGTTATTCCGGATTATTTCTCCCTAATAGACAAGTTCAGATTGCCTTCAGCCATTCCCTAGTCATATCGGTTCCCATTGTAGGGAACCTGAGTCACCCTAATACATAGCAAATCCCAAATAAGACCCGCACCTAATACAGACCAGAACAGACCCCTAAACTAAAGTAGATCGCAGACCCTTAAAATGAAAATAAACTAGGTCAGACCCATTAAAGGAATCTGTCACTTGCCATACATATATATATATATATATATATATATATATATATATATAATACACTGTGTTCCAAATTATTATGCAAATAATATTTTCTCAGATTTTCCCAAATTACCTATATGAATTGCAGTCATTGTAATCTTCCAGTCAAATAACTATTAGAGTACAATTGAAAGGTTTTTGTATAAACTGCCTATAATAACAGTATATTTTTAAAAAATAAAACACTCAAACTGCACTCAAAATTCATGTTCCAAATTATTATGCACAGCAGAGTTTTCAACCTTTTCATTTTAATAAAGAACAAAAAATGGTCATTTGTGAAATTATAAGCATTAGCAGGTTCTTACAAACTGAAATCAAACAGTTTTCAACTCAAAACTTTATTCTAGGTGATGTTACATTTGCACATAGGACCCCTTGTTGGAAAGAAGCTTCTGAACTCTCTCGTCCATTGAATTTGTCAGGTTTTGGATGGTTTCTGCTTCAATTGTTTTGCATGAGGACAGAATACCCTCCCAGAGCTGTTGCTTAGATGTGAACTGCCTCCCGCCATCATAGACACTCCTTTTGATGTTGCTCCAGAGGTTCTCAATGGGTTGAGGTCAGGGGAGCATGGGGGCCACACCATAAGTTTGTTCCCTTTTATGCCCATAGCAGCCAGAGATGCAGATGTGTTATGTGCAGCATGAGATGGTGCATTATCATGCATGAAAATGATCTTGCTGCGGAATGCACGGTTCTTCTTCTTGAACCATGGCAGGCAGTGCTGTTTGAGAAACTCAACATACACTATGGAGTTCATCTTTACCCCTTCAGGGATCCTAAAGGGGCCGACAATCTCTCTCCCCATGATTCCAGCCCAAAACATTACTCCACCTCCTCCTTATTGGCGCCGTAGCCGTGTTTGCATGGGGTGTCCATCAACCAGCCAACCTCCACTCCATCCATCTGGAGCATCGAGCGTTGCACGGCACTCATCGGTGAACAGTTTTGAAGTCAGTCTTCATGTATTGTTTGGCCCACTGGAGCCGTTTCTGCTTGTGTGCAGTGGATAGAGGAGGTTGACAGGATGGCTTACGCACAGCTGCAACCCTCTGAAGGACCCTGCATCTTTTTGTTCGGGGGACGTTGGAGGCACCAACAGCTTCAAAAACTTGTCTGCTGCTATGACAAGGCTTTTTTGCCGCTGCTCTTTTGACCTGACGTAATTGCCTTGTAAGGTTCTATGTATATATTCCTGAAACTCAGTTTGTTCGTCAGCCATTTTACTTTCTGTCTTGCTGCAGCTATCTTGCCCTCAGTCAAAATGGAGTTTCCAGCTTGCATGTTCCCGCCCTGATTCTCTCCTTTGCTTCTTAAGCAGCCACAGCTGAGCAATCAGTGCTTCAGAATCTAGCCTGCAGTGAACCTGTGACTTGACTCCTGTAAGCCTTGGACCTTGTACTCCAGCTATTCCTACTGAGGAACTCTGAAGCACTTGTGGACTCTGAACCCTGCTCTTTGAAAGACCCACGTTTGCATGGACTTACGGTAACAGAGAAGAAGATCCTGAATCTGTATTGGAGAGTGATTGCTGAGCTTGGATTACTCTGGCCTGCTGTGTCTCCTGTTTCTGTGTCTGCAAACTGTGTGACTATTTCTGCCAACTTGTATGAAGTAATACAGGACTTTTCTATATCAAACCTGGTCTCTGTATGTTCATCGCACCCAAGCACAAGACGCTATATGAACTGTACTACATACATTACAAGATTCTGAAGCCAAAACGTTAGTGTCTGCTGGGTCTGGAAGGCTGTGTCTGCTGTACTGTGGATATCAGACGTCCGGTTGTACTTTCTGTGATGACAGTGGTTGTGACTTCTCACAACCATTCCAGGTGAGCAATTCCCTTAAGTTTTTTCTTTTTTGCAGTGTTACCACAGGTAAACACTATTGTTTTTTTTTTTTTCCTTTCTTTCTCTTTTTGTCTGCTGTAACTCTGGATATCAGATGTCTGGTTGAAACTTTCTGTGATGATAGTGGTTGTGACTTCTCACAACCATTCCAGGTGAGCAGTTCCCTTAATTTTTTTTTCTCTCTGCAGTGTTGCCACAGGTGAACACTATTGTTTTTTTTTTCTCTCCTCTTCTTCCAGTAATCCTGTCTTAAAAGATCTGGAAAATGGAGGCCCGCATAAAGGAACTTTGCGGAGTGACTGATAATATCCTTGCAGATTTGCAGAATATAAAGACCCGTTTTACAAATCTACAGGACCTCAATAATCACAATTTGCAAGTGGTTGGACAGACTACCCAGGATTTGCGAGCCAGGATTGAGGTTCTAGAGGGGCGAGTCCAGGCTCCTGCCGTAGCCCCGAGTGCTGGGATTCCCAAGTTGCCCCCTTTTCGTTTTGGCGGTGAACGTGAGAAATTCAGGGGATTTATTAATCAATGCAATCTTTTTTTTTCTGCACATGCTTCACAATTTCCCACTGAACGATCTAAGGTGCTTACTATAATTATGTTGCTTACCAACAAGGCTTTAATGTGGGCAAACCCTCTGATTGAGACTGAGGATGATTGTTTGAATCACCTTGATGATTTTATTTCAGCCATGGGGCAGGTGTTTGATGACCCCAATCGAGGTGCAACAGCTGAAGCAGCCATGTTAGCTTTGCGCCAAGGTAAGCACTCGGTAGCTGAATATGCCTTGGATTTCAGGAGATGGGCCCTTGATACCACCTGGGACAGTTCCGCCAAAAAATCTATTTTTCGAAAGGGGTTATCTCCACTGATTAAGGATGAACTTGCTCGTGCCGACCCTCCCACTGCGTTAGGTGACTTTATTAACTACTGCATCCGTATTGATACTCGTCTGACTGAACGCAGGCAAGAGAGATGGTTCGAAAGCAATCGTACTAACCTTTTCCTACCTTCCTCTCCAGCTAAGGAACCTTTGAGTAGGATTACACGGGAACCTGAACCTGAACCCATGCAGGTAGACTCTTTACAACGACGGTTAGTGATGCACGCAAGGAACATCGTTTTAAGGAGAATCTATGTTTCTATTGTGGTAAGTCAGGGCACTTCATTATAAACTGCCCCAGCCGTTCTCGTAAGACTACTGCAGCACTCATTCATTGTGAGTGTTGCGAGAGGGGATCTGTCAGGTCCGAGCCTCAGGCTCCAGAGAGATCTGCAGCAACAGATCTTGATTTCTCGGACTTAAACTCCGTTACCTCTGAGGACGTTGACTGTGTAAACGCTGCCATTTTTCAAGTTTCCTCAGCGGTGTCCCAGCTGAGTTGTAAGAAAAACAATTCTCATTGCTTTCTTTCCATCAAACTCTGGGTTGACTCAGCTTGGGTGTCTAGCTCTGCTATGATCGACTCAGGGCAAGTGGAAATTTTATGGATGTCTCCTTTGCTCTGAAACAGGGAATACGTTCAGTGAAGAAGGCTACTCCAGTACAGATGGAAACTGTGGATGGCTCCCTGCTGACCTCTGGACCAGTGGATCAGGAAACAGAGCCTTTGAGGGTTCTTATGGGTAAAGATCATCAAGAGAAACTGTCCTTTATGCTTATCTCTTCTCCCCACTTTCCCATTATTCTAGGGCTACCATGGCTGCAGGCTCAGAATCCTACCATTAACTGGGAGACCAAGGAATTACACTTTCCAGAGAAACAGATGAGTCCAAAAGTTTCAGCTTGCTCTGTTCCTAAAGGAATCATGTCAGTCCCTGAACTACCAGCTGTATACCAGGACTATGTGGATTTATGTGACAAGAAGAACGCTGACCAGCTTCCTCCTCACCGTCCATATGATTGTCCAATTGAATTATTGCCTGGAGCAGAGATACCTTTTGGTAAGATCTACCCCCTGGCGGGGCCCGAGCTAAAGGCTTTAAAGGATTACATAGATGAAAATCTAGCCAAGGGCTTCATACGCCCCTCTTCATCTCCTGCAGGTGCACCCATCTTCTTTGTAAAGAAGAAAGATGGATCTCTGAGACCATGCGTAGACTATAGGGAACTCAATAAGGTTACTATTAGAAACCGTTATCCATTGCCTTTAATCCCTGAGTTATTGGAGAGAGTGCGACATGCCAAAATTTTTTCTAAACTAGATCTTCGTGGGGCCTATAACTTAGTCCGTATTAGACCTGGGGATGAATGGAAGACTGCATTCAGGTCACGCTATGGACACTTTGAATATCTAGTTATGCCTTTTGGTCTGAGTACCGCCCCAGCCACTTTCCAACACTTGGTGAATGACATCTTCAGGGATCTCCTAGATACATTCGTGGTAATTTATTTGGATGATATTCTAATTTTTTCTAACTCCACAGAGGAACATCATGGACATGTGAGAATGGTCTTGGAACGTCTAAGACAAAATCATCTTTACATCAAACTTGAAAAGTGTGAATTCCATAGGACCGAAATTCAATTTCTGGGGTATGTACTGTCTACACAAGGAATTAGTATGGATGGAAGCAAAACCCAAGCCATCAAGGATTGGCCAAGTCCTAGAAATGTGAAGGAGGTACAGCGCTTCATCGGGTTTGCCAACTTCTATAGACGTTTCATTAGAAATTTCTCTGAGGTAGTGTCACCTATCACCAACTTACCCGGAAAGAGTCTAGGTTCTCCTGGACTCCCCAAGCCCAGGAAGCATTTTCCCGTCTAAAAGATAAATTTACCACTGCACCTATCCTAGTACATCCCAACCCCGAGCTTGCCTTCATAATAGAGGTGGATGCTTCAGACTGTGCCGTTGGAGCTATACTCTCTCAGAGAACAGGTGAGAAGAATGTCTTGCATCCCTGTGCCTTCTTTTCCCAGCAGTTGTCTTCGGCTGAGAGGAACTACGATGTGGGCAATAGAGAGTTGTTGGCCATTATTGCCGCCTTCAAAGAATGGAGACACCTTCTTCAGGGTGCTGCACAGCAAATAGTCGTCCTGACAGACCATCGTAACCTTGAGTTTATCAGGTCGGCTAAGTGCCTGACTCCTCGCCAGGCTCGCTGGAATCTTTTCTTAAACCAATTTAATTTTATCATTTCTTATAGACCAGGATCGCGCAATGGAAAGGCTGATGCACTCTCTAGGATTTACTCAGCAGAGACACGTCCAATTACTCCTCCTAAGACTATTCTTCCTGACTCTAGATTCCTAGGAGTAATTCATAATCAAGACCTACTTAAGGACATCAAGGAAGCATACCATGCGGATTCCTTTTTGGCACAACCCCCAAGGGACGTAAGTCTTGTCTTTAAGAATGGTGTGTGGATTCAGGGACAACGCCTGTATATTCCTGAAACAGTCAGATTGAGAGTATTGCAACTCATTCACGATTCCAAGATAGCTGGGCATAGAGGAATTCTAAAGACACAGGAATTTCTCTCTCGTTTCTTTTGGTGGCCCACTTGCAGGAAGGATGTTTTAAACTATGTCACTTCATGTGAGGTCTGTGCAAGATGCAAAACACCTCGCTCCTCACCAACTGGTCTGTTACAGCCTCTTCCCACCCTGTCCCGCCCGTGGGGATCCATTTCTATGGACTTCATTGTGGAGTTACCAACCTCTCAGGGGAAGAACACCATTCTAGTGGTGGTTGACCGTCTAACAAAGGCAGCTCATTTTATCCCTTGTGTCGGCTTACCCACTGCAAAACAGACATCAGATTTGATGATTAAAGATGTGTTTCGCTTACATGGAGTACCGGATGAGGTTATTTCGGATCGAGGGGTGCAATTCACTTCTAGGTTTTGGCAAAATTTCTGTGCAGCATTGGACATTAAAGTAAACCTTTCTTCTGCTTTTCATCCCCAGACTAATGGACAGACCGAACGAACCAATCAAACCCTGGAGCAGTATCTCCGCTGCTTTATCTGCCACCTACAGGATGATTGGGTGGATCTACTTCCATTAGCTGAGTTCTCGTATAACAACTCTCAGAGGCCTCCACTAAACAGTCTCCTTTTTACTCTAATCTAGGTTATCATCCTAACATTCTACCACGATTTCCCATAGAAACGCCTTTACCAGCAGTGGCTGAAAGAATCACGTCTTTACAGAAGAATATGGATCTTCTAAAGGAGAATCTGGAATCGGCTCAGGAAAGGTACAAGAAAGCAGCAGATAAATTTCGTAAACCTGCACCAGCTTTCAAGGTA
Organism: Oophaga sylvatica; assembly: GCA_033576555.1. NCBI lineage: Eukaryota > Metazoa > Chordata > Amphibia > Anura > Dendrobatidae > Oophaga > Oophaga sylvatica. The sequence goes on from JARQOD010000002.1 coordinate 635,465,964, forward strand.
GGAGACTTGGTCTGGCTGTCAACCAGAAATCTTAAGTTAAGGATTCCATCGTCTAAGTTGGGACATAAGTACATTGGACCCTATAAAATCAGTAAAATTATAAGTGCCGTTGCTTGTCGTCTTCAACTGCCCAGAACTATGAGAATCCACCCTGTCTTTCATGTATCCCTACTAAAGGCTGCGACACCCAATACGTTTCCTGGACGTTCTTCTCCTTGCCCTGACCCAGTGCTAGTCGATGGTCAGGAAGAATTTGTGGTGGAAAGGATTTTAGATTCCAGGTTGTATAGAAATCAGTTACAATATCTGATTAAATGGCAGGGCTACCCAGTGGAGGACAACTCATGGGAACCAGTCAATAACGTTAATGCTCCTCGCTTGCTCCGTCAGTTTCATCAGAGGTACCCACACAAGCCTGGCCTGAGGTCATCCGGAGGTTGTCCCCAAGGGGGGAGTAATGTAAGGTTCTGTGTACATTTCCTGAAACTCAGTTTGTTCGTCAGCCATTTTACTCTCTGTCTTGCTGCAGCTATCTTGCCCTCAGTCAAAATGGAGTTTCCAGCTTGCATGTTCCCGCCCTGATTCTCTCCTTTTGCTTCTTAAGCAGCCACAGCTGAGCAATCAGTGCTTCAGAATCTAGCCTGCAGTGAACCTGTGACTGACTCCTAAAGCCTTGGACCTTGTACTCCAGCTATTCCTACTGAGGAACTCTGAAGCACTTGTGGACTCTGTACCCTGCTCTTTGAAAGACCCACGTTTGCATGGACTTACGGTAACAGAGAAGAAGATCCTGAACTGTTGTGGAGAGTGATTGCTGAGCTTGATTTACTCTGGCCTGCTGTGTCTCCTGCTTCTGTGTCTACAAACTGTGTGACTATTTTGCCAACTTGTATGAAGTAATACAGACTTTCTATATCAAACCTGTGTCTCATGTATTTTCATCGCACCCAAGCACAAGACGCTATATGAACTGTACTACATACATTACAGCCTGATATATATATATATTTATAGTTATAGACTTCTACATACTGTATAGCTGATAATTCATGCCGGCTTTTGAAAGTACAGCCGACATGAATACACATGGTTACATACAGTTAACCATGTATTTCATGTATTTTATTTGTTTAAACTTACATTACATGAGTGTATGTGTGCAAAATTGCAGACATGTAGGGGTAATTAAAGGTATAATTCGTTGAAAAAAAATGCGTGGGCTTCCGCTGTATTTTCTCCACCAGACAGATAAAGCCAGCGAGTGGGGCAGATAATAATAGCTAGGGAGGGTGCATTTATTTTGTGCCCCCCTGCTACTAACATTGCCAGACATCCAGAAAGCAAATCCTAATTAGATTAGCCTTTCTGGCACTTTGCCGTGCATATCCGATTGCCCGTAGCGGTGGCGAAAGGTTCATAAGGGTTGTCATTTCATGTTGGGTTCTGTATTCACAAAGGGCAATTGAATTTAAAGCTATTACAGTATGTAGAAGTCTATGAACTATAAATATATATATATATATACAGTCAGGGCCAGAAATATTTGTACAGTGACACAATTTTCACGAGTTGGGCTCTGCATGCCACCACATTGGATTTGAAATGAAACCTCTACAACAGAATTCAAGTGCAGATTGTAACGTTTAATTTGAAGGGTTGAACAAAAATATGTGTTAGAAAATGTAGGAATTGTACACATTTCTTTACAAACACTCCACATTTTAGGTCAAAAGTAATTGGACAAATAAACATAACCCAAACAAAATATTTTTATTTTCAATATTTTGTGGCGAATCCTTTGGAGGCAATCACTGCCTTAAGTCTGGAACCCATGGACATCACCAAACGCTGGGTTTCCTCCTTCTTAATGCTTTGCCAGGCCTTTACAGCCGCAGCCTTCAGGTCTTGCTTGTTTGTGGGTCTTTCCCTCTTAAGTCTGGATTTCAGCAAGTGAAATGCATGCTCAATTGGGTTAAGATCTGGTGATTGACTTGGCCATTGAAGAATGTTCCACTTTTTTGCACTCATGAACTCCTGTGTAGCTTTGGCTGTATGCTTGGGTCATTATCCATCTGTACTATGAAGTGCCGTCCAATCAAGTTTGCAGCATTTGGCTGAATCTGGGCTGAAAGTATATCCCGGTACACTTCAGAATTCATCCGGCTACTCTTGTCTGCTGTTATGTCATCAATAAACACAAGTGACCCAGTGCCATTGAAAGCCATGCATGGCCATGCCATCACGTTGCCTCCACCATGTTTTACAGAGGATGTGGTGTGCCTTGGATCATGTGCCGTTCCCTTTCTTCTCCAAACTTTTGGCTTCCCATCATTCTGGTACAGGTTGATCTTTGTCTCATCTGTCCATAGAATACTTTTCCAGAACTGAGCTGGCTTCTGGAGGTGTTTTTCAGCAAATTTAACTCTGGCCTGTCTATTTTTGGAATTGATGAATGGTTTGCATCTAGATGTGAACCCTTTGTATTTACTTTCATGGAGTCTTCTCTTTACTGTTGACTTAGAGACAGATACACCTACTTCACTGAGAGTGTTCTGGACTTCAGTTGATGTTGTGAACGGGTTCTTCTTCACCAAAGAAAGTATGCGGCGATCATCCACCACTGTTGTCTTCTGTGGGCTCCCAGGTCTTTTTGGATTGATGAGTTCACCAGTGCTTTCTTTCTTTCTCAGGATGTACCAAATTGTAGATTTTGCCACTTCTAATGTTGTAGCAATTTCTTGGATGGTTTTTTTTCTGTTTTTGCAGCTTAAGGATGGCTTGTTTCACCTGCATGGAGAGCTCCTGTGACCGCATGTTTCCTTCACAGCAAAACCTTCCAAATGCAAACACCACACCTCAAATCAACTCCGGCCCTTTCATCTGCTTAATTGAGAATGACATAACAAAGGGATTGCCCACACCTGTCCATGAAATAGCCTTGGAGTCAATTGTCCAATTACTTTTGGTCCCTTTAAAAACAGGGTGGCACATGTTAAGGAGCTGAAACTCCTAAACCCTTCATCCAATTTTAATGTGGATACCCTCAAATGAAAGCTGAAAGTCTGAACTTCAACTGCATCTGATTTGTTTTGTTTCAAATTCATTGTGGTAATGTCTAGAACCAAAATTAGATAAATGTTGTCTCTGTCCAAATATTTATGGACCTAACTGTATATATATTTTCCATCTGATGTAAATGCCGCTGTTCTCCCGAATCCGGTGCTGTTCTTCTTTTGTTCCTGCTGTGGGGTACATATGGAGGTGCAGGCTACATGTGGGGGTATATTCGGGGTGCTATATATGGGGTACATATGAGGGTTCTGGAGAAATGTGGGGGTACATATGGGAGTGCAGGCTACATGTGGGGGTACATATGGGGATGCAGATACATGTGGGTACAGGCTACATGTGGGGTACATATGGGAGTGCAGGGTACATGTGGGGATACATATGGGGTGCAGGCTACATGTGGGGTACATATGGGTGCAGGCTACATGTGGGGATACATATGGGGTGAGGCTACATGTGGGCTACATGGTGAGGTACATGTGGGGTACATATGGGGTGCAGGCTACATGTGGGTCTATGGGTGAGGCTACATGGGATACATATGGGGTGCAGGCTACATGTGGGGTACATAGGGTGCAGGCTACATGTGGGGGTACATATGGGGTGCAGGCTACATGTGGGGTACATATGGGGGTGCAGGTACATGTGGGGTACATATGGGGTGCAGGCTACATGTGGGGGTACATATGGGGTGCAGGCTACATGTGGGGTAATAAGGGTGCGGCATATGGGGGACATATGGTCAGGCTACATGTGGGGGTACATATGGTGAGTAATTGTCATATGGGGTGAGGCTACATGTGGGGTCTAGGTGCATATGTGGGGTTACATGGGTGCAGGACAGTATATGGGTTCAGCTTTGGGGGTACATATAGGAGGTGCTGAGATATGTGGTGGTACATATGGGGTGAAGGTTATATGTGGGGTACATATGAGGTTCTGGAGACATGTGGAGGTACATATAGGGGGGTGCAGGCTTTGGGGACAGCGATGATAATGTATGTAAAGTGCTGCGGAAAATGATAGCGCTGTATAACAAAGCGAATAATTAGATTATATGTGGGGTGAAGCTATTTGTGGGGTGCATATGGGGTGAACGCTATATGTGGAGGTTACATTGGTGCAGGAAGTATGTGGGTGGTGCAAGCTGTATATGGAGGTACATTGGGGTGAAGGTGTATGTAGAGGATACATGGTGTGCAAGCGTATGTGAAGTTACATGGGGGTGCAGGCGTTTAAGGGTGTACATTGGGTGTCCATACAGTAGAATGGATGTATTCACACACCGTTAAAACCATGGATCTGATACTGAGATCCCTGTGACTCAGCGCAGGTCTCATTCTGATCTAATGTGATCCTATGAGCGGATCAGACTCGGTCACTCTAATCGATGGTGATCCGTCAGACACGGATGCAGATCGGAGGATTCACTTTTTCTTCCATTCTGCATCAAGGATTAGTTGCTTAATGATAAATTTGAGAAAAAACGTGATCTTCCAATGGAATCTTTATTTGCTTGGAAGCGAGGACCCCTCTACACACAAAAGCAATTAGGTACAACTAGGACGACACCTGAGGAAAAACGGGTCAGTTTTTCCCGGATTTTAACACACGTATGTGTGAACGTGCCTTAGGGCTCATGCAGACTAAATTGTCCGAGTGCCGTCTGATTTTTGGTCAGATCGCACACCGATCACACCGCGCACTGACCAGTGTTATTCAATAGGGCTGTTCAGATGAACAATTTTTTTCTCGGTCCGAATGTCCATGAGAAATGAAATCTACGAGTCTAGGATGAGATTCACACATTGAAGACTGTGGGTGCGAGAAAAAATCTGATCCCACCCGGAATACGGAACATCAGAGCGGCATCTAATGTCTACAGATGGATCATCATCTATCATAAAGCGGCATGTGATCATGGACGTGTTCTAGAGCAGTTGTATGAAAACTGATTGCACATGGATTAAAATCTGATGAAAATTGGAAAGAAATTGTTGAAGTTTTCTGGATGAAACTCAGGTGATTTCTCTACACTCATCTGCAGGCGCCCGTAGACTGTCAGCCGTACCCGTGATACCGGCGAGTTTGGCTGACGTTAGTCTGGAGTGTATGGGGACTACTATCTAAAGGGTATGGGCACTTTTAGTCTGACTTATCAGTAGGGGGCGTCACGACTTAGAACACCAAATACCGCCCCGACTGCAGTTCTTGATTATATATGCCCCTGACTAGCTTTGACTAAGAACCAGGGCCTGTGTTCGCTAGGTGTGTCAGTCTGCTGGATGTTGAGCAGAGTCGAGTGTGCTGTAGGCGAGTGACCAGCCAAAATGTGAGCTGTAGCTGGGAGAGAGACAAGCCACGGTCTCTCTCTGTATGGAGACTGCATGGGTCAGCTAGGAAAGCTGAGCAGTCTGTGTGTTGAAGCTGCAGAAACCTGTGTGGAAGCTGCAGCCTGTTCAGTGAGAACTGTGCATGGAGTTGAACATGTCTGTTTGGCGCTGGAAGCTGCTGAAGCTCAGGCTGAAGGGGGTACTAAGACTGGTAAAACTGTACCTCATAACTGAGAAAAGTTTGATGCAGAAGAAAGTGCTGTAATCTGTTGGGGTGAACCTGCACTGACATGTATGTGCTGCTGAATGAATGGTTAATTTGCTGTGATACCTTTGGTTTTGAGTCCCTTGAAGTCTTATCAAAGCAATAAAACTGCACTTGTTTAGACCAAACCACATTGCTTGTGTGAACGCTGCCTAATCCCTGAGAGCGTAAATCCCTACAATATATATATTACATATATTGCTCCCGTTACAGGCTCATGCCAGAAATATATTACAGCCGGCATCTGCCCTGTATGGCCGGGTAAGTGAAGGGGATGAATACTGATCCAAGACCCGACCCCCTAAACTAGTACAGACCACAGACCAAACCCCAGTGCAGACAAGATGACACCCATTGCCCATAAGATGTGGAGAGTAATATCGACTGCAGGATCGGGGCGAGGGAGTGTACATTTATCAGGGGCACCCAGCGGGTTATCAGCGGTATGTCTGTAGTAGGAGCCGGAGCTCACGTTTGGGGTACACTGAGCCGCTTCCCCCCGCAGCGCTGGGTGTAGGTGATGATATTGGTTTCTAGGGGTAATGTGTTACATTCATAGTGTCATTGACATCTAGAAATGTCCATGGAAAACACCGACACGTCTACTGATATGTTAGTGACTCTTCGACAGCATTAGCTAGGACAATAGGCGGAGGTAATGTTCCGTACGGCAGGACACCGGGCGGCCGTAAAATATGCGATACAGCAATATCATTGTTATTAGAAATTCTATAAAGGCACTTGTGCTGAGTACACAGTGATAACTGCGCTAGACCCAGCGGGGACCGGGGAGGCGACGTCCACCCTTCATACAGAGCGGCGGGGGTCAATCCACTGGGTCATGGGGCAACGTAACATGCCCCATATACAGTGCATTCACATGCCCCCATATACAGTGCAGTCACATGCCCCATATACAGTGCTGTCACATGCCCCAATATACAGTGCAGTCACATGCCCCCATATACAGTGCAGTCACATGCCCCAATACAGTGCTGTCACATGCCCCCATATACAGTGCATGTCACATGCCCCATATACAGTGCAGTCACATGCCCCATATACAGTGCTGTCACATGCCCCCATATACAGTGCTGTCACATGCCCCCATATACAGTGCTGTCACATGCCCCATATACAGTGCAGTCACATGCCCCATATACAGTGCAGTCACATGCCCCAATATACAGTGCTGTCACATGCCCCATATACAGTGCAGTCACATGCCCCCATATACAGTGCAGTCACATGCCCCATACAGTCAGTCACATGCCCCTATACAGTGCTGTCACATGCCCCCATATACAGTGCTGTCACATGCCCCATATACAGTGCTGTCACATGCCCCATATACAGTGCAGTCACATGCCCCATATACAGTGCAGTCACATGCCCCAATATACAGTGCTGTCACATGCCCCCATATACAGTGCAGTCACATGCCCCCATATACAGTGCAGTCACATGCCCCATATACAGTGCTGTCACATGCCCCAATATACAGTGCAGTCACATGCCCCATATACAGTGCAGTCACATGCCCCCATATACAGTGCTGTCACATGCCCCATATACAGTGCAGTCACATGCCCCATATAAGTGCAGTCACATCGCCCCAATATACAGTGCTGTCACATGCCCCCATATACAGTGCAGTCACATGCCCCATATACAGTGCAGTCACATGCCCCAATATACAGTGCAGTCACATGCCCCATATACAGTGCAGTCACATGCCCCATATACAGTGCTGTCACATGCCCCAATATACAGTGCAGTCACATGCCCCATATACAGTGCAGTCACATGCCCCCATATACAGTGCAGTCACATGCCCCCATATACAGTGCAGTCACATGCCCCCATATACAGTGCAGTCACATGCCCCCATATACAGTGCTGTCACATGCCCCATATACAGTGCAGTCACATGCCCCCATATACAGTGCAGTCACATGCCCCATATACAGTGCTGTCACATGCCCCCATATACAGTGCTGTCACATGCCCCATATACAGTGCAGTCACATGCCCCATATACAGTGCAGTCACATGCCCCATATACAGTGCAGCACATGCCCCCATATACAGTGCAGTCACATGCCCCCATATACAGTGCTGTCACATGCCCCATATACAGTGCAGTCACATGCCCCCATATACAGTGCAGTCACATGCCCCATATACAGTGCAGTCACATGCCCCATATACAGTGCAGTCACATGCCCCCATATACAGTGCAGTCACATGCCCCCATATACAGTGCTGTCACATGCCCCATATACAGTGCAGTCACATGCCCCCATATACAGTGCAGTCACATGCCCCCATATACAGTGCTGTCACATGCCCCCATATACAGTGCTGTCACATGCCCCATATACAGTGCAGTCACATGCCCCATATACAGTGCAGTCACATGCCCCAATATACAGTGCTGTCCCATGCCCTATATACAGTGCAGTCACATGCCCCATATACAGTGCAGTCACATGCCCCAATATACAGTGCTGTCACATGCCCCCATATACAGTGCAGTCACATGCCCCCTATACAGTGCAGTCACATGCCCCATCACACAGTGCAGTCACATGCCCCATATACAGTGCAGTCACATGCCCCATATACAGTGCAGTCACATGCCCCCATATACAGTGCTGTCACATGCCCCATATACAGTGCTGTCACATGCCCCATATACAGTGCTGTCACATGCCCCATATACAGTGCAGTCACATGCCCCATATACAGTGCAGTCACATGCCCCATATACAAGTGCAGTCACATGCCCCCATATACAGTGCTGTCACATGCCCCATATACAGTGCTGTCACATGCCCCATATACAGTGCTGTCACATGCCCCATATACAGTGAAGTCACATGCCCCCATATACAGTGCTGTCACATGCCCCATATACAGTGCTGTCACATGCCCCATATACAGTGCTGTCACATGCCCCATATACAGTGCTGTCACATGCCCCCATATACAGTGCGTCACATGCCCCATATACAGTGCGTCACATGCCCCAATATACAGTGCAGTCACATGCCCCATATACAGTGCAGTCACATGCCCCCATATACAGTGCTGTCACATGCCCCATATACAGTGCAGTCACATGCCCCATATACAGTGCAGTCACATGCCCCAATATACAGTGCTGTCCATGCCCATATACAGTGCAGTCACATGCCCCATATACAGTGCAGTCACATGCCCCAATATACAGTGCAGTCACATGCCCCCATATACAGGCAGTCACATGCCCCCATATACAGTGCAGTCACATGCCCCATATACAGTGCTGTCACATGCCCCAATATACAGTGCAGTCACATGCCCCATATACAGTGCAGTCACATGCCCCCATATACAGTGCAGTCACATGCCCCATATACAGTGCTGTCACATGCCCCATATACAGTGCAGTCACATGCCCCATATACAGTGCAGTCACATGCCCCCATATACAGTGCTGTCACATGCCCCCATATACAGTGCTGTCACATGCCCCATATACAGTGCAGTCACATGCCCCATATACAGTGCAGTCACATGCCCCAATATACAGTGCTGTCACATGCCCTCCATATACAGTGCAGTCACATGCCCCATATACAGTGCTGTCACATGCCCCAATATACAGTGCAGTCACATGCCCCATATACAGTGCAGTCACATGCCCCATATACAGTGCTGTCACATGCCCCAATATACAGTGCAGTCACATGCCCCAATACAGTGCAGTCACATGCCCCATATACAGTGCTGTCACATGCCTCATATACAGTGCGTCACATGCCCCATATACAGTGCTGTCACATGCCCCAATATACAGTGCAGTCACATGCCCCATATACAGTGCAGTCACATGCCCCAATATACACAGTGCTGTCACATGCCCCCATATACAGTGCAGTCACATGCCCCCATATACAGTGCAGTCACATGCCCCAATACAGTGCTGTCACATGCCCCAATATACAGTGCAGTCACATGCCCATATACAGTGCAGTCACATGCCCCCATATACAGTGCTGTCACATGCCCCCATATACAGTGCAGTCACATGCCCCATATACAGTGCAGTCACATGCCCCATATACAGTGCAGTCACATGCCCCAATATACAGTGCTGTCACATGCCCCATATACAGTGCAGTCACATGCCCCCATATACAGTGCTGTCACATGCCCCAATATACAGTGCAGTCACATGCCCCATATACAGTGCAGTCACATGCCCCATATACAGTGCTGTCACATGCCCCAATATACAGTGCAGTCACATGCCCACATTACAGTGCAGTCACATGCCCCATATACAGTGCATGTCACATGCCCATATACAGTGCATGTCACATGCCCCATATACAGTGCTGTCACATGCCCCATATACAGTGAAGTCACATGCCCCATATACAGTGCTGTCACATGCCCCATATACAGTGCTGTCACATGCCCCATATACAGTGCAGTCACATGCCCCATATACATGCTGTCACATGCCCCCATATACAGTGCAGTCACATGCCCCAATATACAGTGCAGTCACATGCCCCCATATACAGTGCAGTCACATGCCCCAATATACAGTGCTGTCACATGCCCCCATATACAGTGCAGTCACATGCCCCATATACAGTGCTGTCACATGCCCCATATACAGTGCAGTCACATGCCCCATATACAGTGCAGTCACATGCCCCAATATACAGTGCTGTCCCATGCCCCTATATACAGTGCAGTCACATGCCCCCATATACAGTGCAGTCACATGCCCCAATATACAGTGCAGTCACATGCCCCCATATACAGTGCAGTCACATGCCCCAATATACAGTGCGTCACATGCCCCATATACAGTGCTGTCACATGCCCCATATACAGTGCAGTCACATGCCCCATATACAGTGCAGTCACATGCCCCATATACAGTGCAGTCACATGCCCCCATATACAGTGCTGTCACATGCCCCATATACAGTGCAGTCACATGCCCCATATACAGTGCAGTCACATGCCCCAATATACAGTGCTGTCACATGCCCCATATACAGTGCAGTCACATGCCCCATATACAGTGCAGTCACATGCCCCAATATACAGTGCTGTCCCATGCCCTATATACAGTGCAGTCACATGCCCCATATACAGTGCAGTCACATGCCCCAATATACAGTGCTGTCACATGCCCCCATATACAGTGCAGTCACATGCCCCCATATACAGTGCAGTCACATGCCCCAATACAGTGCTGTCACATGCCCCAATATACAGTGCAGTCACATGCCCCATATACAGTGCAGTCACATGCCCCCATATACAGTGCTGTCACATGCCCCCATATACAGTGCTGTCACATGCCCCATATACAGTGCAGTCACATGCCCCATATACAGTGCAGTCACATGCCCCAATATACAGTGCTGTCACATGCCCCCATATACAGTGCAGTCACATGCCCCATATACAGTGCAGTCACATGCCCCATATACAGTGCAGTCACATGCCCCATATACAGTGCTGTCACATGCCCCAATATACAGTGCAGTCACATGCCCCAATACAGTGCAGTCACATACCCCCATATACAGTGCAGTCACATGCCCCCATATACAGTGCAGTCACATGCCCCCATATACAGTGCAGTCACATGCCCCCATATACAGTGCAGTCACATGCCCCATATACAGTGCAGTCACATGCCCCCATATACAGTGCTGTCACATGCCCCCATATACAGTGCAGTCACATGCCCCCATATACAGTGCTGTCACATGCCCCACATACAGTGCAGTCACATGCCCCAATACAGTGCAGTCACATGCCCCCATATAAGTGCAGTCACATGCCCCATATACAGTGCAGTCACATGCCCCATATACAGTGCAGTCACATGCCCCACATACAGTGCAGTCACATGCCCCCATATAAAGTGCAGTCACATGCCCCATATACAGTGCAGTCACATGCCCCCATATACAGTGCAGTCACATGCCCCCATATACAGTGCAGTCACATGCCCCCATAAACAGTGCAGTCACATGCCCCATATACAGTGCAGTCACATGCCCCCATATATAGTGCAGTCACATGCCCCATATACAGTGCAGTCACATGCCCCCATATACAGTGCAGTCACATGCCCATATACAGTGCAGTCACATGCCCCCATATACAGTGCATGTCACATGCCCCCATATAAAGTGCAGTCACATGCCCCCATATACAGTGCTGTCACATGCCCCATATACAGTGCAGTCACATGCACCCATATACAGTGCTGTCACATGCCCCATACCTACATGCCCCTTCCCCCATACTTATCACTTGGGGCTGCAGTCCTCTCCACTACCTGTTCTGGTCTCCATGACATGAGTAGTGTCACTGTGTGATGATGCCCCCTGCTTGCCGAACTTGCCTCATTGAGGGACATATAAACTAGACAAAAACAGGGCACTCCACTGAAGAAGAGATAGGTGCACAAGTCAGGTATCCAGCCTGATAATCATGAAACGAAAAACTTGGCACTCTAAAAGTACAGCAGGAAAAGTTCATTTATTGATGATGCATCCAGACAAAAAACATGAACGTTTTCAGTCCACTAAGGCAGGGGTCCCCAACCACCGGTCCGCGGCCCAGGACCGGGCCGTTGCAGTTTTGTTGCCGGTCCGCGGAGCCATGGCTCAAATGCTGGACACACGGGAAGCTGGCGGCTGTAGCCCTGTAGTGACAGCTGCAACCGCCGGCTTCCAGAAGACAGCAATACTCACCTTGCGTCCTGCTCCCTGTCCTGGCGCAGCAGCTTCATCTGTGCTGAGCGGTCACGTAGTACGCTCATTAAGGTCATGAATATGACGCGACCCACTCCCATAGGCGTGCATCCATATCATACCCTAGGAGCGGTAGTATGTGACGCTCCGCACAGGAGAAGCTGACCGCCCGGATAGAGATGCAGGGAAGTTCAGCGACGGTGTCAGGGTAAGTATGTGGGGGAGGAAGGGAGCCAGCCATGCATACAAGGATGGGAGGGTGGGAGCAGAGCAATATATACAGGATGGGAGGGTGGGAGCAGAGCCATGTATACAGGATGGGAGGGTGGGAGCGGAGCCATGTATACAGGATGGGAGGGTGGGAGCGGAGCCATGTATACAGGATGGGAGGGTGGGAGCGGAGCCATGTATACAAGGATGGGAGGGTGGGAGCCCAGCCATGCATACAAGGATGGGAGGGTGGGAGCGGAGCAATATATACAGGATGGGAGGGTGGGAGCAGAGCCATGTATACAGGATGGGAGGGTGGGAGCGGAGCCATGTATACAGGATGGGAGGGTGGGAGCGGAGCCATGTATACAGGATGGGAGGGTGGAGCGGAGCCATGTATACAGGATGGGAGGGTGGGAGCGGAGCCATGTATACAGGATGGGAGGGTGGGAGCGGAGCTATGTATACAGGATGGGAGGGTGGGAGCGGAGCCATGTATACAGGATGGGAGGGGGAGCGGAGCCATGTATACAGGATGGGAGGGTGGAAGTGAAGCCATGTATACAGGATGGGAGGGTGGGAGCCATGTATACAAGGATGGGAGGGTGGGAGCGGAGCCATGTATACAGGATGGGACAAGGGAGCCATGTATAAAAAAAATGGGACGGGGGAACGGAGCCATGCATACAAGGATGGGAGGGTGGGAGCGGAGCCATGTATATAGGATGGGACAAGGGAGCGGAGCCATGTACATAGGATGGGAAAGTGGGAGCGGAGCCATGTATATAGGATTGGAGGGTGGGAGCGGAGCCATGTATATAGGATGGGAGGGTGGGAGCGGAGCCATGTATACAAGGATGGGAGGGTGGGAGCGGAGCCATGTAAATAGGGTGGGAGGGTGGGAGCGGAGCCATGTATACAGGATGGGAGGTGGGAGCCATGTATACAAGGAAGGGAGGGTGGGAGCGGAGCCATGTATACAAGGATGGGAGGGTGTCTTGCTTGAAGCCGGTCCCTGGTGCAAAAAAGGTTGGGGACCACTGCACAAAGGGACCTTCATCAGAACAATTTCCAACAGGACACTAGAGACAACAAATATTATGGACGCTACAAAGTAAAGTCTCAAGATGAGGCAATGGTTATGATGCGTTAAGTCCTGTGTAGCACAGGATGTATCATAGACTGTAAAATGGACCGGGTGGCAGGAAAACGCTGCGTTCTCTGGACGGCAGGATGCCTCACTCTGGACCCGGACATTGAGCGCTTTTTCACTGGCAAGTGTCTGGCTTGCAATACCCATGCGCTGACGTTGCACTATATTTCAGCATTGATTCTAGTGCGGTTTCCTGCCTCCCCGGTCCATTCTTACAGTCTATGATACATCCTGTGCTACACAGGACTTAACGCATCATAACCATTGCCTCATCTTGGAGACTTTACTTTGTAGCGTACATACTATTTGTTGTCTCTAGTGTCCTGTTGGAAATTGCTCTGATGAAGGTCACTTAGTGGACGAAAACGTTCATGTTTTTTGTCTGGATGCATCATCAATAAATTAACTTTTCCTGCTGTACTTTTTGAGTGTCAAGTTTTTCATCTCATTGAGGGACATGGCGTTATCCCCAATTGCCCTCCACTAACCTAAAGTCTTGTGAATAGGTCACACTGGGAAAAAACGTAAACATCCATCCACAAATGCCACTAGCAGTTTAAAAATTGTCCCCAAACCTCACAGCAGCGTCATTGCCCATGCACTGGATCCGTCAGCATTCCCATCTTTTATGTTTCCAGCACTGATATCTTGTATTAAAAGGAGATTCTGCTCATATTGGAACATATTTGTGGGGGAGACGAGACCACTACAATAAAAAAGAGGTTGTGCTGAATTTAAGTATGGGCTGGCTAACTTTTTTTTTTTATAGAAGTAGCGCCACTCTTGTGGCTGTGTTTGGTACTGCAGCTCAGCCTCATATACTTGGAAATCAGCAGTGGGAAACAGACAAGATTAATGAATGGACCATAGCGGGCCCCGTATCTAATCAACTCTGCTCTTAGCTGAGTAGTGGATGCAATAGTATCCAATGTAACTGATGCACTGTATTCACTTCTCAGCTACAGAGCCACAAGTTCTGGACCACTGATCCTTACATTACTAATAGTCATGAAAGCGTCTACTTACCCCCCGGGCAGGGGGCTGCAAGGGTCCTGCAGTGACCATCTCCTGGTCAGAGACTGCTGTTGTGACATCATCTTTGATGCTGTCAGCCGTCTGTATGCTCTCCATCGCCTTAGCCGGTAGTACGTCTTCTCCTCCAGTGGTTTGGTCATTGCCAGTAATTTCATTGTCTCGTACTAGTTCTTTATCGAGAACTTCGGTAGAGTCATCTTCATGGTGGTTGCTCATAGTTTTCACAGGGTTGACCGCTTCTCCTCCAACATTTCTGTTTATAGTCGCATCTTCTTCAAAAGTATCCGCTGACAGTATTGAGTGGGAGTTGGGGTGACTGTCATTTGTGCCGATCGTTTCGTGATTTTGTATTTTGGGGTCTGGGGAACCTTTGTCAGTAGATGCTGGGCCTGTTTTATTGACAGGATCAATGGCTTCTAGGTTCAGTTCAGAAACTGGTCCAAATTTGACTTCAAGCTTTGATAAATCAGGTTTTCCTTCTATGGAATCTTCCATAGGTTCAGTCTTACCATCCCCATGACTGGATATATTGATGTTGCTTTCTTGCAAGCCTTTTAGACTTGTGGTGTCTTCCACCTGTTCTTCCTTTGTGCATGTCTTCTTCGTCAGCGAAAGTAATCTTTCTTCTTGAGGTGTCTCCTCATTCAACATCACCGGAGAGTCTAGCACCCGTACGTCCTCTATGGATCTGTTCTTGGACAGCAGTGGTGATCCAGTTTCCTCTTGAGATGTCTCCTCATTCAATAATTTCAGAGAATGTTCCACCTGTTCTTCCTCCGTGGATGTGTTCTCAGTCAGCGGTGGTGATCCTCTTTCTTCTTGAGATATCTTCATAGGAGAATCTTCTCCAACCTTCTTGAAGGACAGGTCATCGTGTTCTTCAGAGGCAACGACAAGGTTCTCCTGTTTCGTTGTCTCTTCTCCAAACCCATCGTCTTTGGGTTGACCATCCTGGGGATGTGACGGTGTCAATGTTTCAGAGGTTGTGCCACCCTCGGTAATTACAGCTTCCTGACGTGAACAGAAAGAAATCAGATAGAAGAGCTAATGGAACTCTATGTACTTACTGCTATATACTATTACAGAACATCACATCAATTATGTCTGCTTAGATGGTTTGGAAGTAGAGTTGCCGTTAATGAAGCCTATCAGCAGTACCCTATCAGCAATGTGTAGACGATACATCAAGTAGAGACCCAAATAGCCCTTGATTGGGTACATTTTGTCCCTTCCTGTCTAAGAGAGCAATTACCATGTGAGGTACTTATAAAAACTATTCTAATGATGCCTTGGTTGAACCCTTACCAATATGATATTTTTACTTCCATATTTTAGTACCCTTACGCTCAAGTTCTTTGGTTAAACTGCTTAGTCACGGTGCCCAATGCTTTCGTACACCAATTCATCCCTGGTCACAGATGGATCTCATGGTTTTTCTCTTAAGTCTATTTTTGTGATCCTTTGACAGCCATTGCCATCTCAATAATTGAGGACAACTACTTCTTGTGTCGCGAAGGGTAGTGCTATGCATAAGAAGAAGTCCAAATGTCGACAGGTTAATTCATCTTCTCTGACAGTTGACTTTGAATATACATGTAGGTGGTGGTGACCCACTTAACCCTCAGGGCCCCTGTGCAAAGTCTGTACGTAAGTATATACAGTATAGCACAGCTCTGGTCCATAGCAAACATAGGTTTGTCCAGCCTATCCCTTGTCCTATATAGTTACTATGCAATGGTACTAGGCAGATCCTTAGGGTGACTACACACATCAGACGAATGTCGAATGAACCCACCAATGTCATGAGGACTGGCCAAGCACCTAATGTGTATGGAAGTGTCAACTTTCCCCTGATGACAGATGTCGGGGAATGAGTGGTCAGGCAATATGGCAGATCCTTTATTTTCAAAGGAGAGAAGCCACCGCCGGATGCATCTGCCAGTGGCTTATATCCCTCTTCCCAATGAAAACAAATGCACGCTCGGACAACCCGAGTGTTTATAGAGGGAGGGAGAACTAGCTGGTGGCCCAATGGTCTCCTTTAGTCTGTGATCAGTGCAATATGGTAAAAACTAAGCACCTGTCATGTGGCAGAGGCTCCGCGCTCTATAATGAGTCTACTGCAACCATATCGGTCAGATGTGGGCCAGTTGGAGGGTCATCCAAGCTGGCGATGGCCCCTCTACACTCAGGGCTGTATGTGGGAATGAAGTGTGTGTGAATTGTGGTTGTGGGTCTGCTTACCCTTTGGGGCTCTATGTAGAACTACAATTGATGACTGATCTGCCTGTGGGATAATCATAGTCATCCCATGTAGAAAAAGATGGCAAAGATCAAAGTGGACCCCCGTTATGGTGCTGGGTTACACCATTTGGGATAGCAAGGAAACGCCCTTTCGTCAATCAATCAGTAGTAAAATCAATGGGAACAACCAGTTCTTGGACAAACAATAGCCCCTGGTCTGTAAATCAACTATGCTTTCAGTTTTTTCTCCTGTGTTCTGGATAAACATGTTCTATAGTCAAGCCAAGGGCGGTGGCTAGACAGGGGGCCGGTTTAGACTCTGTTGCCCCCCTACACCATTTCCCAACCCCTCATTTTTATACAGACAAGATTTCCTCTCTATTCTTCAACCTCCAAATGAGCTCAAAGAGAGATGGCACAAGGGTGGTTACGTCCTTGGATGCCGCCACAGCATTTGACGGTGTAGAATGGAGATACCTCTGGGCAGTTTTGAAAAAGATGGGCTTAGGTCCTTACTACATTGCTTTAACCCACTCCCCCAGTTGCTCAAATTCGAGTGAATGGCCAACTCTCTGAGACTTTTAAATTACAGAGGGGCACTAGACAGGGATGTCCGTTGTCGCCCTTTCTCTTTGCCATGGCCATTGAACCCTTGGCGTGTCACCTAAGAGAGTCCAGAGGTCTTACTGGATTTAAGTGTGGAGAAATAAAAGGAGCGAGAGAGTCTCTATGCAGATGATAAGCTGTTTTTTATAGGTGGCGTAATATCCTCAAGCTGTTCAATAATGTCAATAATAACAGAAGGTTGTCAGGGTTATCAATGAATTGGAATAAATCTGTCCTGATGCCAGTAGATCCTCTGCCCCAGTCTCCAATAGTGGAACAATCTTAGTTACAAATTGTAGACAAGTTTAAATACTTGGGAATAAGAGTCAGCACCAAGCCTAAAGAATATGGAACATGAAACGTAGACCCTTTGTTAGATACATTTAGAACTAAGGTGAATGCATGGTCCAAACCCCCCGCTATCAGTTATGGGTAGAGGAAATCGAGATGATCCTTGTCCCACGATTGACGCTCCTTGCTGGCTTCCTCTCCCCCATAGTTTGTAAAGTACAAACCATGCTCAGATAATTAATATGGCGTAAAGAGCATGCTCGAATAAAACCGCAAAGTCTCCAATGTAATAAGGATGAGGGTGGAGTGGCCACTCCTGACCCCAATTACAACACCTCCATGGATGAGGAGGCAGAGGTGACATGGGCAAGTCGGGGGCTCTCTGTGTCTTCTGGATTTCTCCTTTTACTGCCACATTAGCGTTAGCGTATAAAGTGTGGGACAGAGGAAAGGAACGTATGGGCATTAAGGGATTCACCAAATACGCACCACTATGGGGTAATCCCAATTTGGGTGAAGTATCAAAGTTAAAGGGTTTATCTAATTGGGAGCAAAAAGGGATCCAGTCGATAGAACAATTATTTACAAACTCTGTCCTTAAAAGTTTACAACAGTTCCAAGAGGAATTCAATTTATCCAGTAACATTTTTTTTACCAATATCTACAAATCCGACCTGGTCTCTCAGCTCAGTCGGGTCTGATGGATCTTAGCAAACACCACCATCCCCTAATAAATACTATTGCTTCTACACATCATACAGAGGGTTTAATTTCTACCATATATATGTATGTGCCTATCGTCATCCTACCTGAATAATCACCTCCTGACAGTTAACCCCTTCACCACCTTGGGCTTTTCCGTTTTTCTGTTTTTGCTTTTTTCGCTCCCCTTCTTCCCAGAGCCATAACCATTTTATTTTTCCGTGAATATGGCCACGCGAGGGCTTGTTTCTTGCGGGACGAGTTGTACTTTTGAACGACACC
Organism: Oophaga sylvatica; assembly: GCA_033576555.1. NCBI lineage: Eukaryota > Metazoa > Chordata > Amphibia > Anura > Dendrobatidae > Oophaga > Oophaga sylvatica. The sequence goes on from JARQOD010000002.1 coordinate 635,484,936, forward strand.
ATTGGTTTTACCATATCGTGTACTGGAAAACGGGGAAAAAATTCAAGTGCGGTGAAATTGCAAAAAAAAAGTGCAATTCCACAATTTTTTTTTTTTTTTTTTACCATGTTGACTAAATGCTACAACTCACCTGCCATCATGATTCTCCAGGTTATTACGAGTTTGCAGACACTAAACATGTCTAGGCTCTTTTTTATTTAAGTGGTAAAAAAATAAAATCCAAAGTTTGCAAAAAAATAGCAAATAGCGCCATTTTCCGAGACCTGTTGCGTCTCCATTTTTCGTGATCTCGGGTTGTTGAGGGCTTATTTTTTTACGCGCCGAGCGGATGTTTTTATCAATACCATTTTGGGGTAGATACGATCTTTTGATCGCCCGTTACTGCATTTTATTGCAATGTTGCGGCGACCAAAAAACGTAATTCTTGAGTTTTGATTTTTTTTTCTCATTCTCTTCATATTTTGACATATCGGGCGATTCTAAATGCTGCAATACCAAATATAATGGGGCGAAAGGGTGGCGTGGGATTTGAACTTTTATATTTTTTTTATATTTTTAAAAAAACTTTTTGTTTTTTTCTTTTTACCTGCTTCTATAGTCTCCTTAGAAGAGTTGAATCTGCGATCATCTGATCGCTTGTGCTACACATAGTGCTTCAGCCCTGCTACGTAGCAAAAATGCTCATCTGCTATGAGCGTTGGCCACGTCGCGGCGCTCATAGCAATTCGGCAATGATGACCACAGGGGTCTCCTGCAGACCCTAGATTGTCATGCGAACCCACCGGCGCCCCCGGTCATGTGACAGCAGCGCCGATGGGCGGAGCTAATGAAGCGCATCCGCTTTGTGTGAGTTAAATGTTGCTGTCAGAGATTGTTAACAGATCCCCATTTTGGTATTTTGGGATTATTTGAAGATGGAGTGGATCACGACTTGCCCCTACTCATAGGTATCTCTTGTATCTTATTTCAGGCAAGTAATCTTCTTGTATTTCATTGGTTAGACGTACAACCTCATCTACAAAGGCCACAAATCTAATTAGAGAGAGAATATTTACCATGCGATCCCTTAAAGGGAATCTGTCACCCCATTTTTCGACTATGAGATGAGGCCACAGCCTGAAAGAGAAGAAAAACGAGTTATATTATACTCACACGGGGCGGTGAGTATAATCTAACTTGTTTTTCTTCTCTTTCAGGTGACATCGGGGCTTATCTACAGCATTACAGAATCCTCTAGATAAGCCCCTGATGGCGGGGCCGCATCTCATAGTCAAAAAATGGGGTGACAGATTCCCTTTAATTGTTCGTCCTTTGTTTCCCTTTCTTCTCCCCCTTCTATGAATTTTACACTCCGTTATTCTAGAACTGCTCTGAAAATGAAAATGTTCCTCTCCGGCAGGGATGGGGAACCTCCAGTGTGGCCCGCGGGCAGGTCCCCGAAGTCCCCAATGCTCGGGCGGCAGCTGTATCCTGTCGGCTGCCGGCCCATTAATCCCCAAGTGCACGGCACGCAACGTTCATTACAGAACGCTGCCTGTCCCTGCACATAAATGATGACGTCGTCTGGGTGGGTGGGGTTAGCGCCGGGGTGGGCGGAGTTACTGCCCAATGCGCTCCCGTCCTCCTGTCCTGGAAGAGGAGCTGCTGCCAGAGAATCCAGAGCGATCTCTGTGCCCCCAGTGATATCTGTGGCTCCCAGCTTTTTGCCCCTTGTGATCTATGTGCCCCCCTGTTATCCCTGTGCCCCCCTGTAATATTTGTGCTCCCATGTGATCTCTGTTCCCCTTGTGATCTCTGTCCCCTCCAGCTATGTGCCCCTCCATGATCTCTGTGCCCTCCAGCTATATGCACCCCTGTGATCTCTGTGCCCCACCCCTGTGATCTTTGTGTCACCCCTCTGTGATCTGTGTCCCCCCGGTGATCTATGAGCCCCCCACTCCAGTGATCTATGTGCTTCCCCAGTGATGCCTGTCCCCCCCAGTGCTGAATATTACCTCCACGGCTGTATGTGCCCCCAAGTGATGTGTATATTCCCCAGTACTGCATTTATCCCAAAAGTGCTGTATATCCCCCCACCTGTGAGATATATATATATAATATATATATATATATATATATCCCCCAGTGCTGTATATAGCCTCCAGTGATGTATGTGACTCCGCCAGTGATGTATGTGACCCCCGCCATTGATGTATATTCCCCCCAGGGACATATATACCCCAGTGCTGTCTGTGCTTCCTAGTGATGTATATAGACCCTCAGAGATGTCTATTTCTCCCAGCCTCCCCGGTGATGAATATGTCCCAGCATCTCCTGTGATGTCTATGCCCCCTAGCCCCTCCTGCAATTTATATGACCTCAGAGTCTCCTGTGATGCATATATAGCAGTCTCAATGTTTCCTATGTTATTTATGTACAGCAGTCCCAGAGTCTCCTATGTGATGTATATACAGCAGTCCCAGCATCTCCTGTGTGATGCATATACATCAGTCCCAGCGTCTCCTGTGTGATGTATATACAGCAGTCCGCACTCTGGTAATATAAGCAGTCCACTCCTGTGTGATGATATACAGCAGTCACAGTGTCTCCTGTGTGATGCATATACAGTAGTCCATGTCTCCTGTGTGATGCATATACAGCAGTCCCAGCATCTCCTGTGTGATGTATATACAGCAGTCCCTGGTCTCCTGTATGATGTATGTACCGCAGTCCCTAGCTCCTTTGTGATGTATATACAGCTGTCTCAGCATCCTCTATGTGATAAGATACAGCAGTCCCAGAGTCTCCTAGTGATGTATATATAGCAGTCCCAGCGTCTGCTGTGTGATGTATAGACAGCAGTCCCAGCATCTCCTGTATTATAACAAAAAGTTGACTGCTCTCCAGGCCGACACAAACCTGGAAAACAGCTGTTAAAAAGCAACATGATCAGTATCACCTAACATTACAGCTGCATCAAAGAGAAGCAGCTCCAGCCGCCACATAAAGGGTGAGTTACCGTAATTAATTCTTTGACTAAATATACTGGTGTAATTTTCAAGGTGATCATTTTTGTGTGGCCCCCGAATGATGATAGAAATTTCCAAATGGCCCCCGGCTGTAAAAAAGGTTCCCCACCCCTGCTCTCCGGGATGTCGGGATTTGGGTTTAGGGTGGGTTAGGGAATTGAAGTCGAGATATTTTGTTTATGTTTTATACTATGGAATTATTATGTCATTTATGTTATTTGAAAGATGGAACATTTGTACTTGGAGTTTTTCAATAAAAAATGATTTGATTGTAAAAGATAAGATTTCCTCCTGGGAGAAGGTTTTGTCCCGTTTCCAGGCTGCGGTGATGCCGCGCTCTCGGTTGGAGCCACTTTAACAACTTGACAATAATCAGCCGGGGACGGCCCGGGATCTGCTGCTATGCAGCGCATTCCTAAATAGCTTGTGTCTATTTTAGGAAAATGCAGCAAAATCGCCCTTGTCGCAGCTATTTTAATCCAGGAGACGAAAGGCAGATCCTGCTCGTCACTGCCAAACGTCTCCGAAAACATCATCGCCCCACGCTAGAGGGAGCGGGCATCATAATCAATGCGCGCCATGCAGTCATTATACACAAAGGGGAACGCGGCACGGCCGCATCATTAACTGGTAACAATCAGCATCACAGTGCAACGGATCATGCAGGTGGTGGATAGAAAGGGAACCTGCCCCCAGGACACCAGGACACTCCACCATCGCATTAGTATTATACCTTATAAAACTGAACCAACGGGCAAGAATGTGGCTGAAAAATAACCACCTGAAAGTTAGCGAGCGTGTGCGACCACCTCTACTATAGACAGTGAATGGAGCGGTAGTGAGCGTGTGCGACCACCTCTACTATACACAGTGAATGGGGCGATAGTGAGCATGTGCGACCACCTCTACTATACACAGTGAATGGGACGGTAGTGAGCATGTGTGGCCACCTCTACTATACACAGTGAATGGGGCGGTAGTGAGCGTGTGTGGCCACCTCTACTATAACAGTGAATGGGGCGGTACTGAGCGTGTGTGACCACCTCTACTATATACAGTGAATGGGCGGTAGTGAGGTGTGTGGCCACCTCTACTATAACAGTGAATGGGGCGGTAGTGAGTGTGTGCGACCACCTCTACTATACACAGTGAATGGGGCGGTAGTGAGCGTGTGTGGCCACCTCTACTATAGACAGTGAATGGGGCGGTACTGAGCGTGTGTGACCACCTCTACTATAACAGTGAATGGAGCGGTAGTGAGCGTGTGTGGCCACCTCTACTATACACAGTGAATGGGGCGGTAGTGAGCGTGTGCGACCACCTCTACTATACACAGTGAATGGGGCGGTAGTGAGCGTGTGTGGACCATCTCTACTATAGTCACATGGACTACGTGAGTAGGTGGACCCAGCAAAAAGAGGGGCTATGCCCGGACATCAGGTTTAAAATTCTGTTCGATACAGGTGATCAAAATATGGCAGCGGTTACCTGGGGGTCCCGTGGAGCAAAATGTGCCTGCGGTGGACGCGGTATCCGCCGCTAGTCCGTGCACGGAATTAAACCTGATATTCCGGCAAGCCCCTCTTTTTGCTGGGTCCACCTACTCACAGTAGTCATATGACTGATGAAGGTCCAAGTTCAGGACCGAAACGTTTCTGTTATTACTGTGGACACGATTAAAAATCATCACTCACTGAAGTTGAGTTCTGAGTTTATTTGCAATATTTATATGGTGTGGAACCTACTCAGATACTCCTATACGGCTGTGCACATGATTATTCCACTTTGCATCTCTACTATAGACAGTGAATGGGCGGTAGTGAGCATGTGTGGCCACCTCTACTATATACAGTGAATGGGGCGGTAGTGAGCGTGTGTGACCACCTCTACTATACACAGTGAATGGGGCGGTAGTGAGCGTGTGTGACCACCTCTACTATACACAGTGAATGGGGCGGTAGTGTGCGTGTGTGACCACCTCTACTATATACAGTGAATGGGGCGTTAGTGAGCGTGTGTGACCACCTCTACTATACACAGTGAATGGGGCGGTAGTGAGCGTGTGTGACCACCTCTACTATACACAGTGAATGGGGCGGTAGTGAGCGTGTGTGACCACCTCTACTATACACAGTGAATGGGGCGGTAGTGAGCGTGTGTGACCACCGCTACTATACACAGTGAATGGGGCGGTAGTGGCGTGTGTGACCACCTCTACTATACACAGTGAATGGGGCGGTAGTGAGCGTGTGCGACCACCTCTACTATACACAGTGAATGGGGCGGTAGTGAGCGTGTGCGACCACCTCTACTATACACAGTGAATGGGGCGGTAGTGAGCGTGTGCGACCACCTCTACTATACACAGTGAATGGGGCGGTAGTGAGCGTGTGTGACCACCTCTACTATACACAGTGAATGGGGCGGTAGTGAGCGTGTGTGACCACCTCTACTATACACAGTGAATGGGGCGGTAGTGAGCGTGTGTGACCACCTCTACTATACACAGTGAATGGGGCGGTAGTGAGCGTGTGTGACCACCTCTACTATACACAGTGAATGGGGCGGTAGTGAGCGTGTGTGACCACTCTACTATACACAGTGAATGGGGCGGTAGCGAGCGTGTGCGACCACCTCTACTATACACAGTGAATGGGGCGGTAGTGAGCGTGTGCGACCACCTCTACTATACACAGTGAATGGGGCGGTAGTGAGCGTGTGCGACCACCTCTACTATACACAGTGAATGGGGCGGTAGTGAGCGTGTGCGACCACCTCTACTATACACAGTGAATGGGGCGGTAGCGAGCGTGTGCGACCACCTCTACTATACACAGTGAATGGGGCGGTAGTGAGCGTGTGCGACCACCTCTACTATACACAGTGAATGGGGCGGTAGTGAGCGTGTGCGACCACCTCTACTATACACAGTGAATGGGGCGGTAGTGAGCGTGTGTGACCACCTCTACTATACACAGTGAATGGGGCGGTAGTGAGCGTGTGTGACCACCTCTACTATACACAGTGAATGGGGCGGTAGTGAGCGTGTGTGACCACCTCTACTATATACAGTGAATGGGGCGGTAGTGAGCGTGTGCGACCACCTCTACTATACACAGTGAATGGGGCGGTAGTGAGCGTGTGTGACCACCTCTACTATACACAGTGAATGGGGCGGTAGTGTGCGTGTGTGACCACCTCTACTATACACAGTGAATGGGGCGGTAGTGAGCGTGTGTGACCACCTCTACTATACACAGTGAATGGGGCGGTAGTGAGCGTGTGCGACCACCTCTACTATACACAGTGAATGGGGCGGTAAATGGCGGTGTGTCACCTCTACATACACATGAAGGCGGGAGGAGCTGTTGCCACCCTACTATAAAGGAATGGGGGGTAGTGACGTGTACCACCTCACATACACAGTGAATGGGGCGGTAGGAGCGTGTGCGACCACCCTACTATGACAGTGAAAGGGGGATCTGAGCGGAGTCACCCCTACTAAACCCCATGAAGGGGGGGTATGAGCGGGGCACCACCTCTACTATAACAGTAATGGGGGGGGGTAGGAGCTGTGGCCACCTCACATAACAGTGAAAGGGGCTATGACGTGTGCGACCACCTCACTATAACAGTGAATGGGGGGGAGTGACTGGCCCCACCTCTAC
>JARQOD010000002.1:635491711-635523578 GCA_033576555.1 Oophaga sylvatica
TTTTCCGTTTTTCTGTTTTTGTTTTTTTTCGCTCCCCTTCTTCCCAGAGCCATAACCATTTTATTTTTCCGTGAATATGGCCACGCGAGGGCTTGTTTCTTGCGGACGAGTTGTACTTTTGAACGACACCATTGGTTTTAACCATATCGTGTACTGGAAAACTGGGAAAAAATTCAAGTGCGGTGAAATTGCAAAAAAAAGTGCAATTCCACAATTTTTTTTTTTTTTTTTACCATGTTGACTAAATGCTACAACTCACCTGCCATCATGATTCTCCAGGTTATTACGAGTTTGCAGACACTAAACATGTCTAGGCTCTTTTTATTTAAGTGGTAAAAAAATAAAATCCAAAGTTTGCAAAAAAATAGCAAATAGCGCCATTTTCCGAGCCCTGTTGCGTCTCCATTTTTCGTGATCTCGGGTTGTTGAGGGCTTATTTTTTTACGCGCCGAGCGGATGTTTTTATCAATACCATTTTGGGGTAGATACGATCTTTTGATCGCCCGTTACTGCTTTTATTGCAATGTTGCGGCGACCAAAAAACGTAATTCTTGAGTTTTGATTTTTTTTCTCATTCTCTTCATATTTTGACATATCGGGCGATTCAAAAATGCTGCAATACCAAATATAATGGGGCGAAAGGGTGGCGTGGGATTTGAACTTTTATATTTTTTTTATATTTTTAAAAAAACTTTTTGTTTTTTTTCTTTTTACCTGCTTCTATAGTCTCCTTAGAAGAGTTGAATCTGCGATCATCTGATCGCTTGTGCTACACATAGTGCTTCAGCCCTGCTACGTAGCAAAAATGCTCATCTGCTATGAGCGTTGGCCACGTCGCGGGCTCATAGCAATTCGGCAATGATGACCACAGGGGTCTCCTGCAGACCCTAGATTGTCATGCGAACCCACCGGCGCCCCACGGTCATGTGACAGCAGCGCCGATGGGCGGAGCTAATGAAGCGCATCCGCTTTGTGTGAGTTAAATGTTGCTGTCAGAGATTGTTAACAGATCCCCATTTTGGTATTTTGGGATTATTTGAAGATGGAGTGGATCACGACTTGCCCCTACTCATAGGTATCTCTTGTATCTTATTTCAGGCAAGTAATCTTCTTGTATTTCATTGGTTAGACGTACAACCTCATCTACAAAGGCCACAAATCTAATTAGAGAGAGAATATTTACCATGCGATCCCTTAAAGGGAATCTGTCACCCCATTTTTCGACTATGAGATGAGGCCACAGCCTGAAAGAGAAGAAAAACGAGTTATATTATACTCACACGGGGGCGGTGAGTATAATCTAACTTGTTTTTCTTCTCTTTCAGGTGACATCGGGGCTTATCTACAGCATTACAGAATCCTCTAGATAAGCCCCTGATGGCGGGGCCGCATCTCATAGTCGAAAAATGGGGTGACAGATTCCCTTTAATTGTTCGTCCTTTGTTTCCCTTTCTTCTCCCCCTTCTATGAATTTTACACTCCGTTATTCTAGAACTGCTCTGAAAATGAAAATGTTCCTCTCCGGCAGGGATGGGAACCTCCAGTGTGGCCCGCGGGCAGGTCCCCGAAGTCCCCAATGCTCGGGCGGCAGCTGTATCCTGTCGGCTGCCGGCCCATTAATCCCCAAGTGCACGGCACGCAACGTTCATTACAGAACGCTGCCTGTCCCTGCACATAAATGATGACGTCGTCTGGGTGGGTGGGGTTAGCGCCGGGGTGGGCGGAGTTACTGCCCAATGCGCTCCCGTCCTCCTGTCCTGGAAGAGGAGCTGCTGCCAGAGAATCCAGAGCGATCTCTGTGCCCCCAGTGATATCTGTGGCTCCCAGCTTTTTGCCCCTTGTGATCTATGTGCCCCCCTGTTATCCCTGTGCCCCCCTGTAATATTTGTGCTCCCATGTGATCTCTGTTCCCCTTGTGATCTCTGTCCCCTCCAGCTATGTGCCCCTCCATGATCTCTGTGCCCTCCAGCTATATGCACCCTGTGATCTCTGTGCCCCACCCCTGTGATCTTTGTGTCACCCCTCTGTGATCTGTGTCCCCCCGGTGATCTATGAGCCCCCCACTCCAGTGATCTATGTGCTTCCCCAGTGATGCCTGTCCCCCCCAGTGCTGAATATTACCTCCACGGCTGTATGTGCCCCCAAGTGATGTGTATATTCCCCAGTACTGCATTTATCCCAAAAGTGCTGTATATCCCCCCACCTGTGAGATATATATATATATATATATATATATATATATATATCCCCCAGTGCTGTAAAATAGCCTCCAGTGATGTATGTGACTCCGCCAGTGATGTATGTGACCCCCGCCATTGATGTATATTCCCCCAGGGACATATATACCCCAGTGCTGTCTGTGCTTCCTAGTGATGTATATAGACCCTCAGAGATGTCTATTTCTCCCAGCCTCCCCGGTGATGAATATGTCCCAGCATCTCCTGTGATGTCTATGCCCCTAGCCCCTCCTGCAATTTATATGACCTCAGAGTCTCCTGTGATGCATATATAGCAGTCTCAATGTTTCCTATGTTATTTATGTACAGCAGTCCCAGAGTCTCCTATGTGATGTATATACAGCAGTCCCAGCATCTGCTGTGTGATATATATATAGCAGTCCCAGCGTCTCCTGTGTGATGTATATACAGCAGTCACAGTGTCTCCTGTGTGATGCATATACAGTAGTCACAGTGTCTCCTGTGTGATGCATATACAGCAGTCCCAGCATCTCCTGTGTGATGTATATACAGCAGTCCCTGCGTCTCCTGTATGATGTATGTACCGCAGTCCCTAGGTCTCCTTTGTGATGTATATACAGCTGTCTCAGCATCCTCTATGTGATATAGATACAGCAGTCCCAGAGTCTCCTATGTGATGTATATATAGCAGTCCCAGCGTCTGCTGTGTGATGTATAGACAGCAGTCCCAGCATCTCCTGTATTATAACAAAAAGTTGACTGCTCTCCAGGCCGACACAAACCTGGAAAACAGCTGTTAAAAAGCAACATGATCAGTATCACCTAACATTACAGCTGCATCAAAGAGAAGCAGCTCCAGCCGCCACATAAAGGGTGAGTTACCGTAATTAATTCTTTGACTAAATATACTGGTGTAATTTTCAAGGTGATCATTTTTGTGTGGCCCCCGAATGATGATAGAAATTTCCAAATGGCCCCCGGCTGTAAAAAAGGTTCCCCACCCCTGCTCTCCGGGATGTCGGGATTTGGGTTTAGGGTGGGTTAGGGAATTGAAGTCGAGATATTTTGTTTATGTTTTATACTATGGAATTATTATGTCATTTATGTTATTTGAAAGATGGAACATTTGTACTTGGAGTTTTTCAATAAAAAAATGATTTGATTGTAAAAGATAAGATTTCCTCCTGGGAGAAGGTTTTGTCCCGTTTCCAGGCTGCGGTGATGCCGCGCTCTCGGTTGGAGCCACTTTAACAACTTGACAATAATCAGCCGGGGACGGCCCGGGATCTGCTGCTATGCAGCGCATTCCTAAATAGCTTGTGTCTATTTTAGGAAAATGCAGCAAAATCGCCCTTGTCGCAGCTATTTTAATCCAGGAGACGAAAGGCAGATCCTGCTCGTCACTGCCAAACGTCTCCGAAAACATCATCGCCCCACGCTAGAGGGAGCGGGCATCATAATCAATGCGCGCCATGCAGTCATTATACACAAAGGGGAACGCGGCACGGCCGCATCATTAACTGGTAACAATCAGCATCACAGTGCAACGGATCATGCAGGTGGTGGATAGAAAGGGAACCTGCCCCCAGGACACCAGGACACTCCACCATCGCATTAGTATTATACCTTATAAAACTGAACCAACGGGCAAGAATGTGGCTGAAAAATAACCACCTGAAAGTTAGCGAGCGTGTGCGACCACCTCTACTATAGACAGTGAATGGAGCGGTAGTGAGCGTGTGCGACCACCTCTACTATACACAGTGAATGGGGCGATAGTGAGCATGTGCGACCACCTCTACTATACACAGTGAATGGGACGGTAGTGAGCATGTGTGGCCACCTCTACTATACACAGTGAATGGGGCGGTAGTGAGCGTGTGTGGCCACCTCTACTATAGACAGTGAATGGGGCGGTACTGAGCGTGTGTGACCACCTCTACTATATACAGTGAATGGAGCGGTAGTGAGCGTGTGTGGCCACCTCTACTATATACAGTGAATGGGGCGGTAGTGAGTGTGTGCGACCACCTCTACTATACACAGTGAATGGGGCGGTAGTGAGCGTGTGTGGCCACCTCTACTATAGACAGTGAATGGGGCGTACTGAGCGTGTGTGACCACCTCTACTATAGACAGTGAATGGAGCGGTAGTGAGCGTGTGTGGCCACCTCTACTATACACAGTGAATGGGGCGGTAGTGAGCGTGTGCGACCACCTCTACTATACACAGTGAATGGGGCGGTAGTGAGCGTGTGTGACCATCTCTACTATAGTCACATGGACTACTGTGAGTAGGTGGACCCAGCAAAAAGAGGGGCTATGCCCGGATATCAGGTTTTAAATTCTGTTCGATACAGGTGATCAAATATGGCAGCGGTTACCTGGGGGGTCCCGGTGGAGCAAAAATGTGCCTGCGGTGGACGCGGTATCCGCCGCTAGTCCGTGCACGGAATTTAAACCTGATATTCCGGGCATAGCCCCTCTTTTTGCTGGGTCCACCTACTCACAGTAGTCCATATGACTGATGAAGGTCCAAGTTCAGGACCGAAACGTTTCTGTTATTACTGTGGACACGATTAAAAAATCATCACTCTACTGAAGTTGAGTTCTGAGTTTATTTGCAATATTTATATGGTGTGGGAACCTACTCAGATACTCCTATACGGCTGTGCACATGATTATTCACTTTGCATCTCTACTATAGACAGTGAATGGGGCGGTAGTGAGCATGTGTGGCCACCTCTACTATATACAGTGAATGGGGCGGTAGTGAGCGTGTGTGACCACCTCTACTATACACAGTGAATGGGGCGGTAGTGAGCGTGTGTGACCACCTCTACTATACACAGTGAATGGGGCGGTAGTGTGCGTGTGTGACCACCTCTACTATATACAGTGAATGGGGCGTTAGTGAGCGTGTGTGACCACCTCTACTATACACAGTGAATGGGGCGGTAGTGAGCGTGTGTGACCACCTCTACTATACACAGTGAATGGGGCGGTAGTGAGCGTGTGTGACCACCTCTACTATACACAGTGAATGGGGCGGTAGTGAGCGTGTGTGACCACCGCTACTATACACAGTGAATGGGGCGGTAGTGTGCGTGTGTGACCACCTCTACTATACACAGTGAATGGGGCGGTAGTGAGCGTGTGCGACCACCTCTACTATACACAGTGAATGGGGCGGTAGTGAGCGTGTGCGACCACCTCTACTATACACAGTGAATGGGGCGGTAGTGAGCGTGTGCGACCACCTCTACTATACACAGTGAATGGGGCGGTAGTGAGCGTGTGTGACCACCTCTACTATACACAGTGAATGGGGCGGTAGTGAGCGTGTGTGACCACCTCTACTATACACAGTGAATGGGGCGGTAGTGAGCGTGTGTGACCACCTCTACTATACACAGTGAATGGGGCGGTAGTGAGCGTGTGTGACCACCTCTACTATACACAGTGAATGGGGCGGTAGTGAGCGTGTGTGACCACCTCTACTATACACAGTGAATGGGGCGGTAGCGAGCGTGTGCGACCACCTCTACTATACACAGTGAATGGGGCGGTAGTGAGCGTGTGCGACCACCTCTACTATACACAGTGAATGGGGCGGTAGTGAGCGTGTGCGACCACCTCTACTATACACAGTGAATGGGGCGGTAGTGAGCGTGTGCGACCACCTCTACTATACACAGTGAATGGGGCGGTAGCGAGCGTGTGCGACCACCTCTACTATACACAGTGAATGGGGCGGTAGTGAGCGTGTGCGACCACCTCTACTATACACAGTGAATGGGGCGGTAGTGAGCGTGTGCGACCACCTCTACTATACACAGTGAATGGGGCGGTAGTGAGCGTGTGTGACCACCTCTACTATACACAGTGAATGGGGCGGTAGTGAGCGTGTGTGACCACCTCTACTATACACAGTGAATGGGGCGGTAGTGAGCGTGTGTGACCACCTCTACTATATACAGTGAATGGGGCGGTAGTGAGCGTGTGCGACCACCTCTACTATACACAGTGAATGGGGCGGTAGTGAGCGTGTGTGACCACCTCTACTATACACAGTGAATGGGGCGGGTAGTGTGCGTGTGTGACCACCTCTACTATACACAGTGAATGGGGCGGTAGTGAGCGTGTGTGACCACCTCTACTATACACAGTGAATGGGGCGGTAGTGAGCGTGTGCGACCACCTCTACTATACACAGTGAATGGGGCGGTAGTGAGCGTGTGTGACCACCTCTACTATACACAGTGAATGGGGCGGTAGTGTGCGTGTGTGACCACCTCTACTATACACAGTGAATGGGGCGGTAGTGAGCGTGTGCGACCACCTCTACTATACACAGTGAATGGGGCGGTAGTGAGCGTGTGCGACCACCTCTACTATACACAGTGAATGGGGCGGTAGTGAGCGTGTGCGACCACCTCTACTATACACAGTGAATGGGGCGGTAGTGAGCGTGTGTGACCACCTCTACTATACACAGTGAATGGGGCGGTAGGAGCGTGTGTGACCACCTCTACTATACACAGTGAATGGGGCGGTAGTGAGCGTGTGTGACCACCTCTACTATACACAGTGAATGGGGCGGTAGTGAGGTGTGTGACCACCTCTACTATACACAGTGAATGGGGCGGTAGTGAGCGGTTGTGTGACCACCTCTACTATACACAGTGAATGGGGCGGTAGTGAGCGTGTGTGACCACCTCTACTATACACAGTGAATGGGCGGTAGTGAGCGTGTGCGACCACCTCTACTATACACAGTGAATGGGGCGGTAGTGAGCGTGTGCGACCACCTCTACTATACACAGTGAATGGGGCGGTAGTGAGCGTGTGCGACCACCTCTACTATACACAGTGAATGGGGCGGTAGTGAGCGTGTGGACCACCTCTACTATACACAGTGAATGGGGCGGTAGTGAGCGTGTGCGACCACCTCTACTATAACAGTGAATGGGCGGTAGTGAGCGTGTGCGACCACCTCTACTATACACAGTGAATGGGCGGTAGTGAGCGTGTGCGACCACCTCTACTATACACAGTGAATGGGCGGTAGTGAGCGTGTGGCGACCACCTCTACTATACACAGTGAATGGGGCGGTAGTGAGCGTGTGGACCACCTCTACTATACACAGTGAATGGGGCGGTAGTGAGCGTGTGGACCACCTCTACTATACACAGTGAATGGGGCGGTAGTGAGCGTGTGTGACCACCTCTACTATATCACAGTGAATGGGGCGGTAGTGAGTCGTGTGTGACCACCTCTACTATACACAGTGAATGGGGGCGGTAGTGAGCGTGTGTGACCACCTCTACTATACACAGTGAATGGGGCGGTAGTGAGCGTGTGGACCACCTCTACTATACACAGTGAATGGGGCGTACTGAGCGTGTGGACCACCTCTACTATACACAGTGAATGGGGCGGTAGTGAGCGTGTGCGACCACCTCTACTATACACAGTGAATGGGGCGGTAGTGAGCGTGTGTGACCACCTCTACTATACACAGTGAATGGGGCGGTAGTGAGCGTGTGTGACCACCTCTACTATAACAGTGAATGGGGCGGTAGTGAGCGTGTGCGACCACCTCTACTATACACAGTGAATGGGGCGGTAGTGAGCGTGTGCGACCACCTCTACTATACACAGTGAATGGGGCGGTAGTGAGCGTGTGCGACCACCTCTACTATACACAGTGAATGGGGCGGTAGTGAGCGTGTGTGACCACCTCTACTATACACAGTGAATGGGGCGGTAGTGAGCGTGTGTGACCACCTCTACTATATACAGTGAATGGGGCGGTAGTGAGCGTGTGTGACCACCTCTACTATATACAGTGAATGGGGCGGTAGTGAGCGTGTGTGATCACCTCTACTATACACAGTGAATGGGGCGGTAGTGAGCGTGTGCGACCACTTCTACTATACACAGTGAATGGGGCGGTAGTGAGCGTGTGCGACCACCTCTACTATACACAGTGAATGGGGCAGTAGTGAGCGTGTGTGACCACCTCTACTATATACAGTGAATGGGGCGGTAGTGAGCGTGTGCGACCACCTCTACTATAACAGTGAATGGGGCGTAGTGAGCGTGTGCGACCACCTCTACTATAAAGTGAATGGGGCGGTAGCTGAGCGTGTGCGACCACCTACTATACACAGTGAATGGGCGGTATGAGCGTGTGGACCACCTCTACTATACACAGTGAATGGGGCGGTAGTGAGCGTGTGCGACCACCTCTACTATAGAAGTGAATGGGGCGGTACTGAGCGGGTGCAACACCTACTACTATACACAGTGAATGGGGCGGTAGTGAGCGTGTGCGACCACCTCTACTATACACAGTGAATGGGGCGGTATGAGCGTGTGTGACCACCTCTACTATACACAGTGAATGGGGTGGTAGTGAGCGTGTGCGACCACCCACTACTATACACAGTGAATGGGGCGGTAGTGAGCGTGTGGACCACCTCTACTATACACAAGTGAATGGGTGGTAGTGAGCGTGTGCGACCACCTCTACTATACACAGGAATGGGGCGGTAGTGACGTGTGGACCACCTCTACTATACACAGTGAATGGGGCGGTAGTGAGCGTGTGACCACCTCTACTATAACAGTGAATGGGGGGTAGTGAGCGTGTGCGACCACCTCTACTATAACAGTGAATGGGGCGTACTGAGCGTGTGGACCACCTCTACTATACACAGTGAATGGGGCGGTAGTGAGCGTGTGCGACCACCTCTACTATACACAGTGAATGGGGCGGTAGTGAGCGTGTGGACCACCTCTACTATACACAGTGAATGGGGTGGTAGTGAGCGTGTGCGACCACCACTACTATAACACAGTGAACGGGGCGGTAGTGAGCGTGTGCTGACCACCTCTACTATACACAGTGAATGGGCGGTAGTGAGCGTGTGCGACCACCTCTACTATAACAGTGAATGGGGCGGTACTGAGCGTGTGTGACCACCTCTACTATACACAGTGAATGGGCGGTAGTGAGCGTGTGCGAACACCTCTACTATACACAGTGAATGGGGCGGTAGTGAGCGTGTGTGACCACCTCTACTATACACAGTGAATGGGGGTAGTGAGCGTGTGCGACCACCACTACTATAACAGTGAATGGGCGGTAGTGAGCGTGTGCGACCACCTCTATCTATACACAGTGAATGGGGCGGTAGTGAGCGTGTGCGACCACCTCTACTATAGACAGTGAATGGGGCGGTATGAGCGTGTGCGACCACCCTTACTATACACAGTGAATGGGCGGTAGTGAGCGTGTGCGACCAACCTCTACTATACACAGTGAATGGGCGGTAGTGAGCGTGTGTCGACCACCTCTACTATAACAGTGAATGGGCGGTATGAGCGTGTGCGACCACCTCTACTATACACAGTGAATGGGCGGTAGTGAGCGTGTGCGACCACCTCTACTATAGACAGTGAATGGGGCGTACTGAGCGTGTGCGACCACCCTACTATACACAGTGAATGGGGGTAGTGAGCGTGTGCGACCACCTCTACTATAGACAGTGAATGGGGCGGTAGTGAGCGTGTGTGACCACCTCTACTATACACAGTGAATGGGGTGGTAGTGAGCGTGTGCGACCACCTCTACTATAGACAGTGAATGGGGCGGTAGTGAGCGTGTGCGACCAACCTCTACTATACACAGTGAATGGGGCGGTACTGAGCGTGTGCGACCACCACTACTATACACAGTGAATGGGGTGGTAGTGAGCGTGTGCGACCACCTCTACTATACACAGTGAATGGGGCGGTAGTGAGCGTGTGTGATCACCTCTACTATACACAGTGAATGGGGCGGTAGTGAGCATGTGCGACCACCTCTACTATAGACAGTGTATGGGGCGGTAGTGAGCGTGTGTGATCACCTCTACTATACACAGTGAATGGGGTGGTAGTGAGCGTGTGCGACCACCTCTACTATAGACAGTGTATGGGGCGGTAGTGAGCGTGTGCGACCAACCTCTACTATACACAGTGAATGGGGCGGTACTGAGCGTGTGCGACCACCACTACTATACACAGTGAATGGGGCGGTAGTGAGCGTGTGCGACCACCTCTACTATAGACAGTGAATGGGGCGGTACTGAGCGTGTGTGACCACCTCTACTATACACAGTGAATGGGGCGGTAGTGAGCGTGTGCGACCACCTCTACTATACACAGTGAATGGGGCGCTACTGAGCGTGTGTGACCACCTCTACTATACACAGTGAATGGGGCGGTAGTGAGCGTGTGTGACCACCTCTACTATATACAATTGAATGGGGCGGTAGTGAGCGTGTGCGACCACCTCTACTATACATAGTGAATGGGGCGGTAGTGAGCGTGTGCGACCACCTCTACTATACACAGTGAATGGGGCTTTAGTGAGCGTGTGCGACCACCTCTACTATAGTCAGTGAATGGGGCGGTACTGAGCGTGTGTGACCACCTCTACTATACACAGTGAATGGGGCGGTAGTGAGCGTGTGTGACCACCTCTACTATATACAGTGAATGGGGCGGTAGTGAGCGTGTGTGATCACCTCTACTATACACAGTGAATGGGGCGGTAGTGAGCGTGTGCGACCACCTCTACTATACACAGTGAATGGGGCTTTAGTGAGCGTGTGCGACCACCTCTACTATAGTCAGTGAATGGGGCGGTACTGAGCGTGTGTGACCACCTCTACAGTCATGGCCAAAAGTTTTGAGAATGACACAAATATTAATTTTTACAAAGTCTACTGCTTCACTTTTTCTAATGGCAATTTGCATATACTCCAGAATGTTATAAAGAGTGATCAGCTTAACAGCAATTACTTGCAAAGTCAATATTTGGCTAGAAAATGAACTTTATCCCCCAAAACACATTTCAACATCATTGCAGCCCTGCCTTAAAAGGACCAGCTAACCTCTTTTCAGTGATTGCTCCATTAACACAGGTGGGGTTTGATGAGGACATGGCTGGAGATCAATCTGTCATGATTAAGTAAGAATGACACCACTGGACACTTTAAAGGAGGCTGGTGCTTGGCATCATTGTTTCCTTCTGTTAACCATGGTTATCTCTAAAGAAACACGTGCAGTCATCATTGCAATGCACAAAAATGGCCTAACAGGGAAGAGTATCGCAGCTAGAAAGATTGCACCTCAGTCAACAATCTATCGCATCATCAAGAACTTCAAGGAGAGAGGTTCCATTGTTGCCAAAAAGGCTCCAGGGCGCCCAAGAAAGACCAGCAAGCGCCAGGACCGTCTCTTAAAAGTGTTTCAGCTGCGGGATCGGGCTACCAGCAGTGCAGAGCTTGCTCAGGAATGGCAGCAGGCAGGTGTGAGTGCATCTGCACGCACTATGAGGTGGAGACTCTTGGAGCAAGGCCTGGTCTCAAGGAGGGCAGCAAATAAGCCACTTCTCTCCAGAAAAAACATCATGGACAGACTGATATTCTGCAAAAAGTACAGGCAGTGGACTGCTGAGGACTGGGGTAAAGTTATTTTCTCTGATGAATCCCCTTTTCGATTGTTTGGGACATCGGGAAACGCCTCATTCGGAGAAGACAAGGTGAGCGCTACCACCAATCTTGTCTCATGCCAACTGTTAAGCATCCTGAAACCATTCATGTGTGAGGTTGCTTCTCAGCCAAGGGAATCGGCTCTCTCACAGTCTTGCCTAAAAACACAGCCATGAATAAAGAATGGTACCAGAATGTCCTCCAAGAGCAACTTCTCCCAACCCTCCAAGAGCAGTTTGGCGATCAACAATGCCTTTTCCAGCATGATGGAGCACCTTGCCATAAAGCAAAGGTGATAACTAATTGGCTCAGGGAACAAAACATAGAGATTTTGGGTCCATGGCCTGGAAACTCCCCAGATCTTAATCCCATTGAGAACTTGTGGTCAATCATCAAGAGACGGGTGGACAAACAAAAACCTAAAAATTCTGACAAAATGAAAGCATTGATTGTGCAAGAATGGACAGCTATCAGTCAGGATTTGGTCCAGAAGTTGATTGAGAGCATGCCAGGGAGAATTGCAGAGGTCCTGAAGAAGAAGGGTCAACACTGCAAATATTGACTTGCTGCATTAACTCATTCTAACTGTCAATATAAGCTTTTGTTACTCATATGTTTGCAATTATTATATTTCTGTCTATGATAAAAACATCTGTCAAACACACATAAAAACCAGAGGGCAGCAGATCATGTGAAAATATAATATTTGTGTCATTCTCAAAACTTTTGGCCATGACTGTACTATACACAGTGAGTGGGGCGGTAGTGAGCGTGTGTGACCACCTCTACTATATACAGTGAATGGGGCGGTAGTGAGCGTGTGTGACCACCTCTACTATATACAGTGAATGGGGCGGTAGTGAGCGTGTGTGACCACCTCTACTATACACAGTGAGTGGGGCGGTAGTGAGCGTGTGTGACCACCTCTACTATATACAGTGAATGGGGCGGTAGTGAGCGTGTGTGATCACCTCTACTACAGTCATGGCCAAAAGTTTTGAGAATGACACAAATGTCGAATCACTTTACACCAACATCAGGCATAAGGATGGCATCCATGCAGTGAGGTATTTCCTCGGCATGTCCACTCTATCTCTTGAGGTGAGGGAACTTCTGCTGGAGCTATTGGAGTTCACCCTCACTCACAATTTTTTTGTGTTTAAGGGGTCCTTCTACCTACAGCTCCAGGGGACCGCTATGGGAGCGGCTTATGCGCCCTCTTATGCCGGTCTCTTCCTGGGGCTGTGGGAGAGGGACCTCTTCCTGTCCTACGAACAGGGATCAATAGAGCGTGTCCCTTTATGGACGCGTTATATTGATGACATCTTCTTCGTATGGCAGGGCACAGCCGTCGACCTTGAACAATTTATCTCCCTCTTGAACAGCAACGATCAGAACATCCACCTAACATTCGTGTGGGATATGAATTCTATTGACTTCTTGGATGTGACAATCAAGAGAGACCAATTTGGCCTCTTACAGACTGATATTTTTCGTAAAGAAACATCGACTAACTCCCTATTACATGCATCCTCTGGCCATCCTGGCCATATGATTGGATCCATTCCAGTGGGACAGTTCCTACGACTACGTAGGATCTGCTCCACGGACGACGATTTTGAATCGAGGGCTAAGGAATTACGGATACGTTTTTTGGCAAGAGGCTATAGTGGACGTTCGATTAAACGGGCCTATCAGAGAGCTAAACATTCAGTTCGTCGTGATTTGCTCTACAAGGCAAATCCGAGGTCCGGAACAACGTCTGCTAATAAGATTCGCTTCATTACTAATTTTCATTCACGATCCGACCAGGTGCGGGCCATTTTAGGGAGGGCTTGGCCCATACTAATGACAGATTCGATAATGAGAAAGTTTCTCCCAGAGAAACCTTCCCTGACCTTCAGACGTGCAAAAAACCTTCGAGACCAGTTGGTTCATAGCCATTACTCTGGGCAACGGCAAACCACATTCTTGGACAATTTCACTCCTAGGGTTGGCTGCGTTCCATGTGGTGGATGCGTCGCCTGCCCCAATGTGGATAAATGTGATTCATTCACGGATTCTAGTGGTAAGAAAGTATTTTCGATCAGACAACGCATCACATGCACCACTAGGTACGTAATTTACTATGCCACGTGTCCATGTGGACTTGTATATGTTGGCCTTACAACACGACAATTAAAGGTCCGCATCCGTGAACACGTTTTGGGGATACAGGCGGCATCTACGCATATGGACGTAGCCACCCTTAAGACAATACCAAGACATTTTAAAATCTTCCATAATTGTGATGCCACACTCCTGAGGGTTAGAGGCATTGATGCTCTTCAAATTAATATTAGAGGGGGTCAGCTCTCTAAGCGCCTGGCCAGATTGGAGACACGCTGGATCTGGCGACTTAAGACCGTCCATCCGGATGGTTTAAATGAGTGTCTCTCTTTTGCTCCCTTTTTGTAGACTATGGGCTGCTGTGCATTCTGTATATTACATCCTGATCTTGTATGTGAACTTCATTGATTTTAATTTTTTTCTTATTTGTTTTTAGTTTTGTGTGTGGTGCTTCATATTTTGTGCATCCTTGACCACATCTAGCAACAACATCCAACAATATCCTCATCTTGACCAACATGTGATCATGTGAAGATGACCTATGCAATGGTCCATTCGATTGTCACTACATGATTATTATTTTTTCCTTTGGTTTTTTCCTTTTATTTTTTGTCTATTTTCTTTTTGTCTTATATCAATTTTTTTATTTTTATTTCTTTATGGTTTTGTTTTTATTGTATGGGATCTGCTACATCTTATCAGCATTGTCATTTGGACTTTTTGAGACATCTGATACCAGTCAGGCACTATGCCAGTACATGCAAAAAACGTCTTGCAATCGTTACGCTGCGATATTTGTTGCACCTATCACTGTTTATCTGTACTGATTGTAATTGATCATGTTTTTGTGATGGACATTGCCGATATGCATGTTAATTTGGTTAGCTCAATAGTATGATATGGATATATATATAAAATATCTTTTTATGTCTTGTTATTTGAGTGCATTATATGTCCATGACATGTGGCAATTATGAATTAATGTGGTTTTTGGTTTGTATATATATCTCTTTTGCCCACACTCTGGTTATGTCTGTGTTTACTTTTTATTTATATGATTATTTGTCTTTATACTTTAATATTTTGTTGTTTATCATTTATCTCCCCCCCTTTTTTGTGTTTATTCAACTTTTATCTGTGCACTTTCTGTATATTTATTTTTATTTCTAGTCACTATTTAGTTTGGCTACCTGCATATTGACCATTCACTATTGTGCAGGAATGGTTGACACCAGGAGATCCCTGCATTTGGTCTTCATAGAAATGGCTGCCGCTATCTTTACTACGCATGTCCCGTGCATAGCTCCATCACATGCATCTTTTGCGCTACTGCGCATGTCAGCTCCTGTATTTCCGGTGTCCCGCATCGCTGAACTAGGGACGCTCATCCACATGGGGCCCCATGTGTCTTGGCGTTTCCCGATGATAGCGCTGTTGGCACGGTTGTCATGGCTACGACTATCGTTAATCTGATACGCCATTTCCTGGTTCTAAATGCAGGTATGCTCTGGTGTTTGTTAATTAATGAGGAGGTGTATACTTGAATTAGACACAGATGTTATTTCCTGATTCACTTGTATATTTAAACACGGCTGTTTAGCTGTAACCTTGCCCCTGAAGAAGGAAGGAAGGAAACCCTCCGAAACGCGCGTTGGGGCGGCAAGGGTAACCTGTGTGGTCTCACATTGGTGACTTTAGTGGTATGTATGACATCACCATGCTTTATTTACCTCTATATACTTACCTATGCATTTCAGCTATGTGAAATATTAATTACATATGGAATAAGAGGCATTATTATATCTACGTTACCACACATGGTTTCCCTTGCTGTATTTTTATTGTGTGTTGTGGCACATGCAGGGTTCACCTGTTGTGTAATACTTTTATCCTATTACATCAATAAAGTTTTTTCTATTTTTTCTACTTTTGACCTTTGACTGCTTTTGTTTCTCGGCGTCTCTATATATTGTATATGCAGTTGGTCTGCTACAGTCTGGCAACTCTTCAGTTTGCTACTTTGTGACACTATGTTATTATATCTCCTATGATGATATGTTACTTTCAGTAAACTGATATGTTGATCTATGGTGTTATTTGGTTAACAGTGAATGGGGCGGTAGTGAGCATGTGCGACCACCTCTACTATACACAGTGAATGGGGCGGTAGTGAGCGTGTGCGACCACCTCTACCATACAGTAAATGGGGCGGTAGTGAGCGTGTGCGACCACCTCTACTATACACAGTGAATGGGGCGGTAGTGAGCGTGTGCGACCACCTCTACTATACACAGTGAATGGGGCGGTAGTGAGCGTGTGCGACCACCTCTAGTATACACAGTAAATGGGGCGGTAGTGAGCGTGTGTGATCACCTCTACTATACACAGTGAATGGGGCGGTGTAGTGAGCGTGTGTGATCACCTCTACTATACACAGTGAATGGGGCGGTAGTGAGCGTGTGTAACCACCTCTACTATACACAGTGAATGGGGCGGTAGTGAGCGTGTGTGACCACCTCTACTATACACAGTGAATGGGGCGGTAGTGAGCGTGTGTGACCACCTCTACTATACACAGTGAATGGGGCGGTAGTGAGCGTGTGCGACCACCTCTACTATACACAGTGAATGGGGCGGTAGTGAGCGTGTGTGACCACCTCTACTATACACAGTGAATGGGGCGGTAGTGAGCGTGTGCGACCACCTCTACTATAGACAGCGAATGGGGCGCTAGTGAGCGTGTGCGACCACCTCTACTATACACAGTGATTGGGGCGGTAGTGAGCGTGTGCGACCACCTCTACTACACACAGTGAATGGGGCGGTAGTGAGCGTGTGTGACCACCTCTACTATACACAGTGAATGGGGCGGTAGTGAGCGTGTGTGACCACCTCTACTATACACAGTGAATGGGGCGGTAGTGAGCGTGTGCGACCACCTCTACTATACACAGTGAATGGGGCGGTAGTGAGCGTGTGTGACCACCTCTACTATACACAGTGAATGGGGCGGTAGTGAGCGTGTGCGACCACCTCTACTATAGACAGCGAATGGGGCGCTAGTGAGCGTGTGCGACCACCTCTACTATACACAGTGAATGGGGCGGTAGTGAGCGTGTGCGACCACCTCTACTATAGACAGTGATTGGGGCGGTAGTGAGCGTGTGCGACCACCTCTACTACACACAGTGAATGGGGCGGTAGTGAGCGTGTGTGACCACCTCTACTATATAGTGAATGGGGCGGTAGTGAGCGTGTGCGACCACCTCTACTATACACAGTGAATGGGGCGGTAGTGAGCGTGTGTGACCACCTCTACTATACACAGTGAATGGGGCGGTAGTGGAGCGTGTGCGACCATCTCTACTATACACAGTGAATGGGGCGGTAGTGAGCGTGTGCGACCACCTCTACTATACACAGTGAATGGGGCGGTAGTGAGCGTGTGTGATCACCTCTACTATACACAGTGAATGGGACGGTAGTGAGCGTGTGTGATCACCTCTACTATACACAGTGAATGGGACGGTAGTGAGCGTGTGTGACCACCTCTACTACACACAGTGAATGGGGCGGTAGTGAGCGTGTGCGACCACCTCTACTATACACAGTGAATGGGGCGGTAGTGAGCGTGTGCGACCACCTCTACTATACACAGTGAATGGGGCGGTAGTGAGCGTGTGTGACCACCTCTACTATACACAGTGAATGGGGCGGTAGTGAGAGTGTGTGACCACCTCTACTATATACAGTGAATGGGGCGGTAGTGAGCGTGTGTGACCACCTCTACTACACACAGTGAATGGAGCGGTAGTGAGCGTGTGTGACCACCTCTACTATACACAGTGAATGGGGCGGTAGTGAGCGTGTGTGATCACCTCTACTATACACAGTGAATGGGACGGTAGTGAGCGTGTGCGACCACCTCTACTATACACTGTGAATGGGGCGGTAGTGAGCGTGTGCGACCACCTCTACTATAGACAGTGAATGGAGCGGTAGTGAGCGTGTGTGACCACCTCTACTATACACAGTGAATGGGGCGGTAGTGAGCGTGTGCGACCACCTCTACTATACACAGTGAATGGGGCGGTAGTGAGCGTGTGCGACCACCTCTACTATACACAGTGAATGGGGCGGTAGTGAGCGTGTGCGACCACCTTTACTATAGACAGTGAATGGGGCGGTAGTGGCCCCTACTCTTGTGAATGGTGAGGGTCCGCACGGTCAGACAAGCGCTGCGGAATATGATGGCGCTATATAAATAAAGATTATTATTATTATTATTATCCTGTCATCTTCCAAACTGTCTTAATTCTAGCAGTGAGTTCGCACAGCAGGAGGCCGACGACTCGTTACTTCGGGGGCAGATTTGCCCCCACTAGACAAAGGCTGATTGAGGTTGGTAGTTGCTTTGTTGTAGATATTTGCTGTTATCGCCCCTTGTATCCCCTGGAGACCCCGCTAATGTGCCTTTTATTGCTTTCGCTTTTCCTCCCTACTTCCCACAAGCCGTCACTTTTTTATTCCTACAGTGTATACAGCCGTACAGGGACTGACGTGACGCGTCGTCGTTTCGATTGACACCGTTGATTTTACAGTGTAATGTGCTGAAAAACGGGAAAAAATCTAAATGGGATGAAACTGACAAAAAGAAACAATAATTCCATCATCGTTTATGGGGTTTTGTTTTTGTCATTCACTTTCCGATAGAAAATACTAGAACTTGTCCTAGCGGTCAGGACGGTTACAGTTTCTATGTAGTTTTATATTTTGTTTTTATGCTTTACGTAAAAAAAATAAATAAGTATACAGAGAACGGTTGTTTGGTGTCGCCGCGCTCTCAGGGCGATGACTTTTTGACTTATTGTGGTTGTATCACGCTTTTCTTCCGGCGGCTCGAGCTGCCGTTTTCATCGCTACCATTTTGGGAACCGTGTGACTTTCTGATCTATTTTTTTCCCAATTTTGGGCGATGCGCGGTAATAAAAAAAAAAAAAAAAACAAAGACTTTGATAATTCGATTTTTGTTGTTGTTGCGTTTATCGTACGGGAGAAATATTCTGATCATCAGTCCGGACAGGATCTCTGCGGCCGGGAAAAATACATATTTTTTTCCTTTTAATTATCTTTATTCAGAGGAGTTTTTAATTTTTTTTTTACATAGTTGTATCTGATTTCCACCTTCTGATCGCTCCCCCTCGGGGACTGGAACCTGCGATCGCCTGTAATTCCGCACAGTCGTCTTCTGTGTAATCAGCGCCCGGCCGCAGGCTTCAGTACCAGTGAAGACCCCGGAGGACCCCCCTAATAATGGGGGGCGCTCTCCGCTGAGCGACTCACTGCAGTCGTTTCCAGCCTCCGGTACAATCCTCGGAGCGGTGTCGGTGTGTAGACCAGGGATGCCGGACGGGGTTAATCCTTGTGTGGGTCCGCGTAGATTCAGAACTTCGGGGACGCGGCGTGTGATCCTAAATCTCTCTGACTTCTGCCGTACGGATTTATGATCCGCTCCGGCTCGTTTCTATTATCCGCGCGGCGGCTCTCCAAGTGCTGCGGCGGCAGTTTTAGGTTAACCGTGTGATCCCGGGAGAAGCGGGCGGCTGACCCCTCAGTCTGCTCACCAGTATGGCCGCCGTCAGAGCCGCGTTCTTCCTCCCTGCTCCTCCACCTTATTACTCAGAAGCCTAGAAAAGCTGGGTGATAACCAGACCCTCCGAGCCAGAAGACCCCACAACACTCATGGACCAGTACCCCCCCCTTGCCAAAAGCTTCTCTTGCACCCGCCAAAGCTCAAAAGCTTGGCTTATACTCCAGTCACATACGAAGCTGCATCCACAAATCTGCTCACTGCACCGGCACAGTTCTACTCTTCCAAGTCTTCAATGGCTGATAACAGGGAACAGTAGAAAATAACAATCAGCTTATAGGACGACAGAAGGAAAGACTCACCGGCTCCGGGGATAAGTATTCTGGAAGGGGCCCCTCCGGCACATCCATATCTAGGGGGTAAGAAGGGAAGAAACAAGTGTAAAACAACAGACTGCTGTTTATAGGGGAACCCTGTATGTGTTACTTGTCATGGAGGATCCCTGTGGGTGTTACTGATTATGGGTGAACCCTGTGCACTATTGGTTAAGGGGGAACACTGTGAGTTCTTATTATGGGGAAACCTTGTGGGTGTTACTGGTTATGGGGGAACTATGTTGCTTCTAGTGGGTTTTTGGTGAATACAGTGGGTTTTATTGCTACAGGGAATATCTGTGGGTGTTACTAGTCATGGGGGAACCCTGTGGGTGTTACTAGTTAAGGGGGAACCCTACTTGCTTTCCTGGTTATTGGGTATCCATGTGTATGTTACTTGTTATGGAGGAACCCTGGGGATGTTACTGTTATGCGGGTGTTCATACTGTTATTGGGGAACCGTGTGGTTGTTACTGGTAATTAGGTTTCCCTGCGGATGTTACTGGTTATGGGGAAAGCATGTGGGTTTTACTTGTTATGAGGGTACCTTGTGTGTGTTACTTGTTATGGGGAAACTCTGTGGGTGCTAATGGAATATGGGGGACCTATTTGTGTTACAGGTTAAGGGGCAACCCTGTGGGCGCTACTAGCCATGGCAAAACTCTGTGGTTGTTACTAGTTATGGGGGAACCCTGTGCGTGTTATTCGTTACAGGGGAATGCTGTGTCAGTTACTGGTTATAGGGTGACCATGTGGGTGTCACTGCTTTCCTCCTAAAAATCCAAAGAAAAAACACAGCTGTTCTGGCACACATGGACGTTCTGACGCCTCACGGGACCCTCAGTAAATTCATGAACCTACGTAGCAAACACAAGTCACAGAAAAATCCAATACAGCCGTCAATCAGGACTCAAGTCACAGACCCCCCCATGGGAAGAGAGACCCTATGACAAGACAGGGGAGTGTACAGGGATCACACTGCAGCCTCCGACAAGTGGGAACAGAGCCAGGACGCTTTATATCAACATCACCGCTCTGTAGATATTTGGGGTCTCTATTTATTGAGAGGTCTGGGGTTTCACTGATTTATGGGGACTAGTCTGGGGTCTGTGTTTATTTAGGTGTCAGGTTATTAATTTAGGGGGCTGTAGTTTGGTCTCTGCACTTAGGGGGCTGTAGTTTGGTCTCTGCACTTAGGGGGCTGTAGTTTGGGCTCTGAGTTAGGGGGCTGTAGTTTGGGCTCTGCAGTTAGAGCACTGCAGTTAGGTGGCTGTAGTTTGGGCTCTGCAGTTAGGGGGCTGTAGTTTGGGCTCTGCAGTTAGGGGGCTGTAGTTTGGGCTCTGCACTTAGGTGGCTGTTGTTAGGGCTCTGCAGTTAGGGGGCTGTAGTTTGGGCTCTGCAGTTAGGGGCTGTAGTTTGGGCTCTGCAGTTAGGGGGCTGTAGTTTGGGCTCTGCAGTTAGGGGGCTGTAGTTTGGTCTCTGCACTTAGGGGGCTGTAGTTTGGGCTCTGCACTTAGGGGGCTGTAGTTTGGGCTCTGCACTTAGGGGGCTGTAGTTTGGGCTCTGCACTTAGGGGCTGTAGTTAGGGCTCTTAGTTAGGGGGCTGTAGTTAGGGCTCTGCAGCTAGGGTGCTGTAGTTTGGGCTCTGCAGTTGGAGGGCTGTAGTTTGGGCTCTACGTTAGGGGGCTGTAGTTTGGGCTCTGCACTTAGGGGGCTGTATTTAGGGCTCTGCAGTTAGGGGGCTGTAGTTTGGGCTCTGCAGTTAGGGGGCTGTAGTTTGGGCTCTGCAGTTAGGGACTGTAGTTTGGGCTCTGCAGTTATGGGGCTGTAGTTTGGGCTCTGCAGTTAGGGGGCTGTAGTTTGGGCTCTGCAGTTATGGGGCTGTAGTTTGGGCTCTGCAATTAGGGGGCTGTAGTTTGGGCTCTGCAGTTAGGGGGCTGTAGTTTGGGCTCTGCAGTTAGGGGACTGTAGTTTGGGCTCTGCAGTTAGGGGACTGTAGTTTGGGCTCTGCAGTTAGGGGGCTGTAGTTTGGGCTCTGCAGTTAGGGGGCTGTAGTTTGGGCTCTGCAGTTAGGGGGCTGTAGTTTGGGCTCTGCAGTTAGGGGGCTGTAGTTTGGGCTCTGCAGTTAGAGGCCTGTAGTTTGGGCTCTGCAGTTAGAGGGCTGTAGTTTGGGCTCTGCAGTTAGAGGCCTGTAGTTTGGGCTCTGCAGTTAGGGGGCTGTAGTTTGGGCTCTGCAGTTAGAGGCTGTAGTTAGGGCTCTGCAGTTAGGGGGCTGTAGTTTGGGCTCTGCAGTTAGGGGGCTGTAGTTTGGGCTCTGCAGTTAGGGGGCTGTAGTTTGGGCTCTGCAGTTAGGGGGCTGTAGTTTGGGCTCTGCAGTTAGGGGGCTGTAGTTTGGGCTCTGCAGTTAGGGGGCTGTAGTTAGGACTCTGCAGTTAGGGGGCTGTAGTTTGGGCTCTGCAGTTAGGGGGCTGTAGTTTGGGCTCTGCAGTTAGGGGGCTGTAGTTTGGGCTCTGCAGTTAGAGGCCTGTAGTTTGGGCTCTGCAGTTAGGGGGCTGTAGTTTGGGCTCTGCAGTTAGAGGGCTGTAGTTTGGGCTCTGCAGTTAGAGGCCTGTAGTTTGGGCTCTGCAGTTAGGGGGCTGTAGTTAGGACTCTGCAGTTAGGGGGCTGTAGTTTGGGCTCTGCAGTTAGGGGGCTGTAGTTTGGGCTCTGCAGTTAGGGGGCTGTAGTTTGGGCTCTGCAGTTAGGGGGCTGTAGTTTGTGCTCTGCAGTTAGGGGGCTGTAGTTTGGGCTCTGTAGTTTGGGCTCTGCAGTTAGGGGGCTGTAGTTTGGGCTCTGCAGTTAGGGGGCTGTAGTTTGGGCTCTGCAGTTAGGGGGCTGTAGTTTGGGCTCTGCAGTTAGGGGGCTGTAGTTTGGGCTCTGTAGTTTGGGCTCTGCAGTTAGGGGCTGTAGTTTAGGCTCTGCAGTTAGGGGGCTGTAGTTTGGGCTCTGCAGTTAGAGGCCTGTAGTTTGGGCTCTGCAGTTAGGGGGCTGTAGTTTGGGCTCTGTAGTTAGGGGGCTGTAGTTTGGGCTCTGTAGTTAGGGGGCTGTAGTTTGGGCTCTGCAGTTAGGGGCTGTAGTTTGGGCTCTGTAGTTAGGGGGCTGTAGTTTGGGCTCTGTAGTTTGGGCTCTGCAGTTAGGGGGCTGTAGTTTGGGCTCTGCAGTTAGGGGGCTGTAGTTTGGGCTCTGTAGTTTGGGCTCTGCAGTTAGGGGGCTGTAGTTTGGGCTCTGCAGTTAGGGGGTTGTAGTTTGGGCTCTGCAGTTAGGGGGCTGTAGTTTGGGCTCTGTAGTTAGGGGGTTGTAGTTTGGGCTCTGTAGTTTGGGCTCTGCAGTTAGGGGCTGTAGTTTGGGCTCTGCAGTTAGGGGGCTGTAGTTTGGGCTCTGTAGTTTGGGCTCTGCAGTTAGGGGGCTGTAGTTTGGGCTCTGCAGTTAGGGGGTTGTAGTTTGGGCTCTGCAGTTAGGGGGCTGTAGTTTGGGCTCTGCAGTTAGGGGGTTGTAGTTTGGGCTCTGCAGTTAGGGGGCTGTAGTTTGGGCTCTGTAGTTTGGGCTCTGCAGTTAGGGGGTTGTAGTTTGGGCTCTGCAGTTAGGGGCTGTAGTTTGGGCTCTGTAGTTTGGGCTCTGCAGTTAGGGGGCTGTAGTTTGGGCTCTGCAGTTAGGGGGTTGTAGTTTGGGCTCTGCAGTTAGGGGGCTGTAGTTTGGGCTCTGTAGTTAGGGGTTGTAGTTTGGGCTCTGTAGTTTGGGCTCTGCAGTTAGGGGGCTGTAGTTTGGGCTCTGCAGTTAGGGGGCTGTAGTTTGGGCTCTGTAGTTTGGGCTCTGCAGTTAGGGGGCTGTAGTTTGGGCTCTGCAGTTAGGGGGCTGTAGTTTGGGCTCTGCAGTTAGGGGGTTGTAGTTTGGGCTCTGCAGTTAGGGGGCTGTAGTTTGGGCTCTGTAGTTAGGGGGCTGTAGTTTGGGCTCTGTAGTTTGGGCTCTGCAGTTAGGGGGTTGTAGTTTGGGCTCTGCAGTTAGGGGCTGTAGTTTGGGCTCTGCAGTTAGGGGGCTGTAGTTTGGGCTCTGCAGTTAGGGGGTTGTAGTTTGGGCTCTGCAGTTAGGGGCTGTAGTTTGGGCTCTGTAGTTAGGGGGCTGTAGTTTGGGCTCTGCAGTTAGGGGGCTGTAGTTTGGGCTCTGCAGTTAGGGGGCTGTAGTTTGGGCTCTGCAGTTAGGGGGCTGTAGTTTGGGCTCTGTAGTTTGGGCTCTGCAGTTAGGGGGCTGTAGTTTGGGCTCTGCAGTTAGGGGGCTGTAGTTTGGGCTCTGTAGTTTGGGCTCTGTAGTTAGGGGGCTGTAGTTTGGGCTCTGTAGTTTGGGCTCTGCAGTTAGGGGGCTGTAGTTTGGGCTCTGCAGTTAGGGGGTTGTAGTTTGGGCTCTGCAGTTAGGGGGCTGTAGTTTGGGCTCTGTAGTTAGGGGCTGTAGTTTGGCTCTGTAGTTTAGGCTCTGCAGTTAGGGGGCTGTAGTTTGGGCTCTGCAGTTAGGGGGTTGTAGTTTGGGCTCTGCAGTTAGGGGGTTGTAGTTTGGGCTCTGCAGTTAGGGGCTGTAGTTTGGGCTCTGCAGTTAGGGGGTTGTAGTTTGGGCTCTGCAGTTAGGGGCTGTAGTTTAGGCTCTGCAGTTAGGGGGCTGTAGTTTGGGCTCTGCAGTTAGAGCTCTGCTTTGATTGTTGTGGCTGCCTGCAGTTACAGCGCTGATTACACAGAGAATCAGTCCTCCATGTTCCGATCCGTCTCCTGCTGACACCACGTCCAGTACAAAGCGACCTAAAAAGCCGCTGCTGCAGGGGAACAATAAGTCTCAGCAGGCTCTGCCGTCACTACCACTGCGGAGCAGCACGTACCTGCACCCGGACCTCCCTCTGTAACTGTCCTGTGAGGCGTCAGACTGCAGCTCTTGTCCACTAGAATTGTCCCTTAGCTGCCACCGTAGTGTGGACGCTCAGCCCGTCACCATGACGACCGTTCACTGTAGGACGACGGCCAGCGTTGATCACGTGATGACGCACAGCCCTCATAGCAACAAGCTAAAAAGCCTCTTACCTCCGCTGAGCGGCTGCTTTCTGCTGAAATGTCCCTTTGCGGCTTCCTTAGAAGGAAGTTTCAGTTTCTCATTATAATTCTCAGTTGTCATGGCAACAAAATTAAAGTTGGGATTAAACTTTTTATTTAAGTTACATGTAAACAAATCTCTTCCAATTTTCTAGCTTTGGGGGGGATAGTGAGTGTATACATATATTAATATATAGCCCTGGCGGTCGCCATGAGTAACGCTGTCCGCCCCTAGCTCTGGTCGCTGCTGTTACAGGCAGACGCCGCTGCCGTACCGTTATTTCCATATGTGCCAAAGGGTTAAACATTTTCCCCATTTTGGAAATGAGAACACGACCTGTACAGCGACACTTTTATTTTTCTGTGTCCTATTGTTTCCCATCTGTCGCCGGGGACTTCTGGTCCGTGCGCCGGCCTCACATCAGCTCATTATAGTGAAGCCCTGAGCTCCTGACTGCGCCGCCATCATCCCCGGACGCGTCTGTTCCATTAATTTCATGCCCCGTCCCGCTAATGTCCATAATTGTAATTACGATTTCTTAGCACGGTCGGCGCTGATCGCTTTAATGAAGGTGCATTAGATAATGGCGGATAACATCCTGCTCGGATTACGACGCCACTCCGCTCTGGGGTCTCAGTCATTAATGGTCGCTCCTGTGACCACCCGAGCGGTCAACGTTGAAGTCTCCGGATCAGGGAGCAGATTTCGAGCACATCTGGATTAGCGGATCATTATAACTGAAGTGCGAGATAAATCACCGGTCCTAGAGTGAGCCCGGACCTCTGCAAAATGGCTGCTACGACTCTATCACTGCCGGCACTGTTCATGGGGTCACCCTGATCACTTTTTTTAGTGATTGGAGTCACTGGTGGACAAAGTCAGAAAAGGGCCCCTGTGCAAGAACAATACATGAGCCCTTTGAGCCCAAGATCTCCTAAAAATGCAAAATTGCACCTGCTTTGGAGGTATAAATGGGCCCTTCACCTCTTGGGCCCTGTGCGGCTGCACAGGTTGCACCAATGATATGTCCGCCCCTGATTGGAGTTTATCCTCTTCCCGCCACCATCATTTTACACTTTTCCAAGTTCATTTTTTTCCTCTTCTTCCAAGAGCCATCACTTTTTTATTTTTCCGTCCCCTTTAATTTGTGTGAGGGCTTATAATTTTTGCGGGACGAGTTGTAGATGTGAATGACGCCATTCATTTTAGCAAATAATGTACTAAAAACAGGAAAAACATTCCAAATGGGGTGAAATTGCAGAAAAAAAGTTTGGGAGTTAAAAAACAGCACAAAAAAGTTTTTTGTTTTTTTTTGGTGGTGGTGGTGGCTTTCACTGTGCTGTAAAAATGACCTGGAAGCTCCATTCATCAGGTCAGTCCGAATACGACGACAACAAGCTTGTTTATTTTTTATTAATATATTTTACTGGTTAAACAAATGTGATGTGTGACGCCATTTTACGAGATTCGTAATCTTTTTATTTTTCCATCAATGGAGCAGTGTGAGGACTTGATTCCTGCAAACTGAACTATCCCTTTTATAAAGTCCTTTTTGGGGTACAAAACACGTTTTGATCGCTTTGTGTTGCATCTTTTGGGAGAAATGCTTTGATTGAAAAAGGCAATTCTGGAGTTTCAATGTATTTCAATATATTTTCGTGGATCAGACTTTTTAGGGAACCCAAAAAAGTTTATATATTTTTTTTTAATTGAAAAACAGTATGTATCGCCTTCTCATGTACCGTACCATGGAATGAAAAAATAAAGCAAAAATTATATATTTTTTTAAATTAATTTTTACTTTATGTTTTAGTCTCTTGGAGACTTTACTATATACTGCAAGATTAGAACAGCAGCGACCAGAGCTAGGGGCTGACAGCGTTACTCATGGAGACCGCCAGGGCTACATTAATATATGTATACACTCACTATCCCTCCAAAGCTAGAAAATTAGAAGTGAGAGCCATCTTAAAACACATCACGGTTGTCTCCTCCCTTCTTCTTTGTTCTTCCGTTTGCAAGACTCGATCCTTTCCACTTCGCCAAGTGAAGCCGGGGGTGAGGTACTCATGCTTCATGCCCTGACACGCCTCATGAATATGGGGTCCTGGCTGGCTGTATGGACTTTAGCTATGGTGGTGATACGCCCTTGCAGACCACATAGTCCTGTTGGATTCAGCCGGCCAGGACCAGATGTTACAAAGTTCAGTGAGGTAGACCATAGTTCATAAATAAAAAACTGGGTCTGAACTGAAAAAGTAAGTTGATGTGTATGCAAAATGTAAATGCATATCAAACACATGACCATTAAACAGAGAAAACAAAAAACAAGAAACAAATATCCTAAAATAAAACAAAATAAAAAATATATTGCAAAACATGCATGAAGTTGTAATAATAATAATAAGGGTATTTGGTAAACATAATTTTGATCAAAAGAATGTACAAGCCATCCCGCCACGTCAAGGCAACCCTTTGTGGGACAGTCCTACTCTAATATTAAAAACCTTTCCACTTGTCAAGTGACGTAAATGTGAACAAGGACAGAGAGACTGAACCCACCAGTTGAAGCATAGGCCAGACAGGATGGATTTTTCAGCTCAAAAGCAGGGCGGTCACACCCTTATATGCACAAAATGCACTAAGAACTAAATGAAAAACTGGGTCTGAACTGAAAAAGTAAGTTGATGTGTATGCAAAATGTAAATGCATATCAAACACATGACCATTAAACAGAGAAAACAAAAAACAAGAAACAAATATCCTAAAATAAAACAAAATAAAAAATATATTGCAAAACATGCATGAAGTTGTAATAATAATAATAAGGGTATTTGGTAAACATAATTTTGATCAAAAGAATGTACAAGCCATCCCGCCACGTCAAGGCAACCCTTTGTGGGACAGTCCTACTCTAATATTAAAAACCTTTCCACTTGTCAAGTGACGTAAATGTGAACAAGGACAGAGAGACTGAACCCACCAGTTGAAGCATAGGCCAGACAGGATGGATTTTTCAGCTCAAAAGCAGGGCGGTCACACCCTTATATGCACAAAATGCACTAAGAACTAAATGAAAAACTGGGTCTGAACTGAAAAAGTAAGTTTTTCAGACCCAGTTTTTCATTTAGTTCTTAGTGCATTTTGTGCATATAAGGGTGTGACCGCCCTGCTTTTGAGCTGAAAAATCCATCCTGTCTGGCCTATGCTTCAACTGGTGGGTTCAGTCTCTCTGTCCTTGTTCACATTTACGTCACTTGACAAGTGGAAAGGTTTTTAATATTAGAGTAGGACTGTCCCACAAAGGGTTGCCTTGACGTGGCGGGATGGCTTGTACATTCTTTTGATCAAAATTATGTTTACCAAATACCCTTATTATTATTATTACAACTTCATGCATGTTTTGCAATATATTTTTTATTTTGTTTTATTTTAGGATATTTGTTTCTTGTTTTTTGTTTTCATAGTTCATAAATAAAAGTATTTTTTCTGAAGAATAACTTATGAGGAACTTTGTACGGCAGATGGTAGACATTCATCTTCATGGACATTGCTGTTTTGACAGGGAGATCATCACACACTTTCCCTTCTCTTTCCAGAGTCTCTCTCGCTTTCTTCTTCGCTTCGTTCTTCTGCCTCAGCACAGCCCAGCCATTATCCCGAGAGCCTCCTTGTCCCCGATAACAGCACTACAGTCCAGCAAGAAAAATATACTTCCACCCTCGGTTCTGCGGCCTTCTCCCCATAGGGGAGTTTTCTATGCCAATATGGCCGCTATTTAGCTTTGCGCTTTATTGACGCCTCTGGACCACGGGGCATTTCCTCATCGTCTCGTTTTTCCTTCCTCTTCCATCCTGTTACCTCACTGACAGACAACTCTGTACTGACCCGCTGGGCTTCCTGCCCCAGGCCCCAATACTACTTCTTTTTTTTTTCTCTGGATCGATCCCGAACACTAATCACTTCCTACTCTTTGTTGCTTCTCTCCTGGGGGTTTTTCTTACTACCTGCCTCAGTCATCTCCTTCTTGCAACAAATGCACCCACTGCAATCAGTTCTGCTACTTAGCTAGCTGGAGGTCTGCTACTACTGCAGGCTTGTCCGTATCTGACCTTCTCTCAGGAAGCTCTCCACTGTCTTCGCAATTAGCCTTTCCTACTCTGGGCTAGTCCCAACTATTAACTCTGACTATTCCTGTCAACTACCTGTGGCTGGGCAGAACACACCCTATCACTGTCAATATAAAACATTAAACATTCCAAACACCATAATAAATTACATCACTTCACATATCTTCAAAGGGAAGTGTGGGCAATACCTCCACTTCTTCATAGCTGCCATTGAAAGCTATCGGTTCCCTGCAATTCCTGGAGGCTTCTGAAATAAGGGGAGACAGAGAAGTCTGGAAGAGGAGGGGACAGAGGAGTCTGGAACAGAAGAGGACAGAGGAGCCTGGAAGAGTAGGGGTCAGTGAAATCTGGAAGAGGAGTGGAGTCTCGAAGAGGAGGGGACAGAGGAGTCTGGAAGAGGAGAGCACAGAGGAGTCTTGAAGAGGAGAGCACAGAGGAGTCTGGAAGAGGGGGGACAGAGGAGTCTGGAAGAGGAGAGCACAGAGGAGTCTGGAAGAGGAGGGGACAGAGGAGTCTGGAAGAGGAGAGCACAAAGGAGTCTGGAAGAGGAGAGCACAGAAGAGTCTGGAAGAGGAGAGCACAGAAGAGTCTGGAAGAGGAGGGGATAGAGGAGTCTGGAAGAGGAGGGGACAGAGGAGTCTGGAAGAGGAGGTGCAGAAGAGTCTGGAAGAGGAGGGGACAGAGGAGTCTGGAAGAGGAGGGGACAGAGGAGTCTGGAAGAGGAGAGCACAGAGGAGTCTGGAAGAGGAGAGCACAGAGGAGTCTGGAAGAAGAGAGCACAGAGGAGTCTGGAAGAGGAGGGAACAGAGGAGTCTGGAAGAGGAAAGCACAGAGGAGTCTGGAAGAGGAGAGCACAGAGGAGTCTGGAAGAGGAGAGCAAAGAGGAGTCTGGAAAAGGAGAGCACAGAGGAGTCTGGAAGAAGAGAGCATAGAGGAGTCTGGAAGAGGAGGGAACAGAGGAGTCTGTAAGAGGAAAGCACAGAGGAGTCTGGAAGAGGAGAGCACAGAGGAGTCTGGAAGAGGAGAGCACAGAGGAGTCTGGAAGAGGAGAGCACAGAGGAGTCTTGAAGAGGAGAGCACAGAGAAGTCTGGAAGAGGAGAGCACAGAGGAGTCTGGAAGAAGAGAGCACAGAGGAGTCTGGAAGAGGAGGGAACAGAGGAGTCTGGAAGAGGAAAACACAGAGGAGTCCGGAAGAGGAGAGCACAGAGGAGTCTGGAAGAGGAGAGCACAGAGGAGTCTGGAAGAGGAGAGCACAGAGGAGTCTGGAAGAGGAGAGCACAGAGGAGTCTGGAAGAAGAGAGCACAGAGGAGTCTGGAAGAAGAGAGCACAAAGGAGTCTGGAAGAGGAGGAGACAGTGGAGTCTGGAAGAGGAGGGGGCAGAGGAGTCTGGAAGAGGAGGGGGCAGAGGAGTCTGGAACAGAAGAGGACAGAGGAGCCTGGGAGAGTTTGGGTCAGTGAAATCTGGAAGAGGAGTAGAGTCTGGAAGAGGAGGGGACAGAGGAGTCTGGAAGAGGAGAGCACAGAGGAGTCTGGAAGAGGAGAGCACAGAGGAGTCTGGAAAAGGAGAGCACAGAGGAGTCTGGAAGAAGAGAGCACAGAGGAGTCTGGAAGAGGAGGGAACAGAGGAGTCTGGAAGAGGAGGGAACACAGGAGTCTGGAAGAGGAGGGGCAGAGGAGTCTGGAAGATGAGGGAGCAGAGGAATCTGGAAGAGGAGGGACAGTGGAGTCTGGAAGAGGGGGGCAGAGGAGTCGGGAAGAGGAGGGGGCAGAGGAGTCTGAACGAGGAGGGGACAGTGGGTCTGGAAGAGGAGGGGGCAGAGGAATCTGGAAGAGGAGAGGCAGAGGAGTCTGGAAGAGGAGGAGACAGTGGAGTCGGAAGAGGAGGGAGACAGTGGAGTCTGGACGAGGAGGGGCAAAGGATTTCTGGAAAAGAAGAGGACAGAGGAGCCTGGGAGATTTATGGGTCAGTGAAATCTGGAAGAGGAGTAGAGTCTGGAAGAGGAGGGGACAGAGGAGTCTGGAAGAGGAGAGCACAGAGGAGTCTGGAAAAGGGAGCACAGAAGAGTTTTGAAAGAAGAGAGCACAGAGGAGTCTGGAAGAGGAGGTGTCACGCTGTCTAATGATATGTAACAATGTCAGTAAACTATTAATAAGGAACAACACTTTACAACAACTAGTATAGCAACATAAGCATGTAGTATAGAATAGATTACTGACACGATCTCTGCTGAACTCAGGGTTAATCTTGAGGACTTGATGAGCTGAAACAGGGAAAAAGGTGGATCGGGATCTAACCTGACCCTAAACTGGGGTCCTAACTAATCCCTCACCTTGGATGGTACTGATATTTGGGTTTAGAGGTCCAAGTCTCCAACCTAACCCTGTCTCCTATCAGACCCTGAACCCTGTAATCAGTCCTAAGAAGGATCCGACTACCACCAAAGGGATATGGGTGATCTCAGCTAAATACACAGATTAGACATATAAGACAGACAGGATAACACTCGCTTGCATACACACTCAAACACCAAAGGAACATAAATGGCTGGGAAATAAACTCTAACCAAGTTGAGCTTAGAACAACTAAAGGGGCTCACAACTAAAGTCTATACGATTCATTCCCATCTGTTTGGCTGCCCTGAAGGTTTCACTGCAACTCCCCAAGCAGACAACCAGGAATTTAAAGGAAACCAATCAAAAAAATAATCAATTGCAGCCGGGAGGAAAAATGCACCCCGTCCCAGCACGGCACAGACAGAATTAACTCCTAGCTGCCCAAAAACAAAGAAACAGCGATAGCTGTGGAGAA
>JARQOD010000002.1:635523678-635539192 GCA_033576555.1 Oophaga sylvatica
TCAGCGAGCTGTTGAAGCAAGAACACAACTTCTCCCAAACAATTACCGATAATGTTAGTACCCAAAATTATTATTTAAACCGTTCTCCTCATTTGCAGTCTTTACTACCAGAAGCCCCTGGTCTTTCAACTCCTCTCTGCCCACCTTTACATCTACACATTTTGTCCCGAGTACTTCTACAGGAAGACCATTAGAAGCATACACGGTAAAGTCAGGGCTCGGGGGTTTAAGACTGTCCATAGACCAGAACTTAGTATATAGGGCATCAGGTATTAGGGTCACTTGGGACCCAGTGTCTAACAATGCCGGAACTGCAATACCATCTAGGATGATAGACAGGTAGGGTCGCCCACCCACATACCTGCGGTTCCAGTCTAAGGGGCCTGACGGGTATTCTCCTGGGTGTTGGCCCTTGGACCCAGGTTCTGCCCGTTTAAAGGACACTGTGGAGACATATGACCTTTCCGGTTGCATCGATAACAGATGATCTCTCGACGAGGAGGGTGTTGATCAGAGGTCGCTCCTGGGGGTGGCGTTGTCCTCCTCCGGGGGGGCGACGTCTTCTTTCTTCTCCGGTGCATCCACGGGACGTCTTCTGGGCAGTCAGCTAACAAGATTTTCCCTTCCTCCTCTTTCCGCAGCTGCAGGGCACTCATTACAGCAGCCAGATTTTTAGTCAGCTGGCGCACCTCTGAGCGCAGACAATCCAATTCACTGGGAGGTGTCACCTGCGTTTTGGTTTCGGCCACTAACGGGGAACAGGGGGTTACTGCCGGTTCCAGAGTGACTTCACCCTGATGATGTTGGGTTGCCACCTCAGGTTTGCCCAGGGGCCGCAGTCCTTTTATTGCCATGTCTTTTAGGGCATCAAAGGTAGCATCCGGATGATCTAAGGACCACCAGTTTACAGTTCTGCGTTCCTCTTGGGATCTCAATCCCTGGATAAATTGTTCTTTCAGCATTTTATTCTCATCGATAGCATTTAAATTATTAATCTGCTTAAGAGCTCTCAGGGCTCCTTGTAGTCGGCAGCGTAATCCCGGATGCTGTCACCTGGCTGTTGTGAACAGTGATAGAAGGCCATCCGGAGATCCGTTTCTGTGTGGTCTTCAAATATGGCATGCAGCTTAAGGAAGATCGCAGGTACCGACTCCTGATCAACGGTATCCCAAGTCTCCACTTCCCCCTCAGCAGCGCCAGTTAGCTGCCCTATTAGCACAGCAGCTTTTTGTCTCTCAGGCATGGAGTACATTTCTAGGATGCTGCATAACTTCCGCTTGAAGCCTGCTAATGTGCCTGGCTCACCGCTGTACTGGGGAAGCCATTTCGCCCCAGGCATATATGGGAGCGTTAGTGGCATGATCGGGACTACCGGACTGGGTGCTGGACCTGCACCCCCATCTGGCGCTACAATACCAGGCGGTGCGGGATTGGGGCCTCCGGCCGGGGCCGCACTGTCAGCCGGTTGTTGTGACATCTTAGCGCCCCCTTGGTTAAACGGAGCCTACCGGTTTCAGATGCTGCTACTTCACAGGCACAGCAGTGGGAACAGGACCTTCGTCGCAGGCGCTCTGATGTCAGAGCGTTCACTTCCTGTTGCAGGACCTGCCGCTGAGTCAGAGCCGGGGGCGTGTCCAAGACTTTGCGCACTCTTTCAGGTACGCCCACCTTCTTCTCCAGCGCCTTAGGGCGCGAATCTGGCGGCAAATA
Source organism: Oophaga sylvatica (assembly GCA_033576555.1). Classification (NCBI taxonomy): domain Eukaryota; kingdom Metazoa; phylum Chordata; class Amphibia; order Anura; family Dendrobatidae; genus Oophaga; species Oophaga sylvatica. The sequence continues at coordinate 635,525,389 of JARQOD010000002.1, forward strand.
TGGCGGTATTTGGCGCCAAACAACAGCAACAGTCTTTTTCACCAAAACACTCCACAGGCACACAGGGCTCGCAATGCTGCAAGTTTCGTATCCTGTTCGTGACGCCAAAGTTTTGTGTCGACCCGCCACCACAATTGTGGATTACCAGGGCAATGGGGTACTCAGAGCCGAGCCCATGGAAGTCTATGGGGTTTGTCACAGGTAGCGGTGGCTCGGTCTGTGGCCCTGGCGGTCTGGCGTATGTTGGGGGAATATTTACAGGGGATAGATATATTTACAGTTCGTGACGCCACCTGTAGTCTCTGGTAATTTGTACCAGCGCTGCTGTAGATCTCTGAGGGGATGGTGAGGCAGCTAGATGTCGGGTCCCCTACAGGTGGGACTCTTCCCTCAGGTCGATGGTTATGGTGGGGTTGTGCAGGCATGCAATTAAATAACTCAGTCTCACACCGTCAGCGTCTTTCCATACCTTTTACTTGTAAGATGGTAAGGCAGGTCCCAGGGAGGCTGATGGGGTTGATGGAGGATGAGTTTTGAGGCAACGGCTGAGCAAGGCAGGGGCCTCCTTTACTTTCACAATGATGATGAGTCCAACCAGCATAAAGCGTAGTTCACTCCTGAAACTTCAGCTATTTCAAAGCTGTTCTGCCCGGTCAGTTTTGTGGTGGAGCCTTCCTGTGAGAGAGCCGAATTCCTATCTTGTCCTGCAGAGACTCAAGGTCCTCACTCCCCCTGACCCCAGTTACGTACCGACTATTTAGGGGCTGCTTGCCGCGACCTAAGGTCCGATAAGCCTCTGGTTTTCTTACCACTAAGCTTGAAACTATAGTGATCCTTCGGTCCCCAGTGACCGGTAACAATGTGCAGGACTTCTCCAATCCAAAAGCACTTTTAAATATTCCTTCCACTGTGCCTTTCGCCTTGTCCGCGCTTGTAGCATAAACACTCACACTTGCAAAAAGTCATATAATCACTCCCTTCTTTTCCTTCCTTCAGAGTTAGTTGCCAGACTCTCAGTAATCTTCTAGGCAGGAGCACGTCTCTGAACCTTCACTGTCCTTGAGACAGGAGACTGAAGTATTTCTGTACTAAACTCTTCCTTCTTTATCAATGTCTTCAGTGAGGTACAGCTCTGACCAGGCTGAGGTGATCTATATCTCGCCCTTACTGGCCTCCACTTGCTGAACTGCTGATAGAACCAAGCTGGACTGCTTCCTCCCTCCAAGTCCCAGCTAGACTCCACATGTCTGCTCTGTCCGAAGACAGGAAACTGACTACTAAATCACTCAACGAATCTACACTGACCACTCCCTACGAGTCACTACACTACCCTAAGGGTGTGTCTAGTGTATATTGAGTGAATGGGTATAGAGCATTGAACTGCTATCTCTCCACACATTCTCCAGGGTACTGCGTGTGCCTTCACACCAGGGCTACACATTAGCGACGAACGAGATCACAGCAGGATCTCAGCAGGGGCCACGTCGTCGCTAGATGCCGCACACAACGACGTCACTAACGAGATCGCTAACTAGTGACGTTTTTTAGCGATCTCGTTAGCGACGCTGTTTAGTGTGGCATACCCTTTAGAGAGGTTAATGGAGAGAAAACTGTGGGCAGGTTGAGAGTCATTGCTGCTTGAGACAGGTGGGCAAGAGCAATCAGACCATAGAAGAGCCTGGGAATAGGTCAGGTTTGGGGAGTCTGCTGGGACTGGGAGAGATGTCAGCCCAGGAGGCAGCGAAGGCTGCTCGGGTGGTAGTGGTCTCATATCTGGATGTGGCCCCAACAGGAGGGAAGCGACTAGAGCCAAAGGTCAGCAGCCGTTTGACTTTTGATGTGGCCTGATTGGTTAAGTCAAAAGGGCCGGTTGAAGATTGGCTGGAATATTCAAGTAACAGTGCCCCCTAGAGAGCACAGAATCACTACGCATATTGTGCCTTGTCAATGAGATGGTCACCATCAAGAGTGTGGTGCCAATGTGAAGAAAGTGAACAACAGAAGAGTAAACTTTTTTAGTTTTAAAAAATTCCGTCTGTGAAAGTTTCTTTTATATATTTATTTATTATCGGTCTTGTGTAGGAAGTGACAAGTGATTATCCAGAATGCAAGAGAAATAGATAGGTGATAGATACATTCATAGATATGTAAGAATTAAATAGTTCAGACCCTAATAACTAGTGCTATAATAATGGTTATAATTACTGTATTATTGTCCATGGCGCTATGCTAGGAGTGACCAATAGGGGCAGTGTGGTACAGGACTAGCGCACACAGCAGCAGGCTCGATTACTTCTGTAAAGTCCGGCATTGCCACGCTGTCCCCTATTTTTAGCCTGTACACAACCCTCAGCGGGATTCTGCTCTGTGCAATGTGTTTATCTCCAGGGCAGCTCCCTGAACACTTCTCAGCTGCATCAAGCCCAAGAAAATAAAAATCTTAACTAAGATCCCAGTAGTCGTGGTGGTTCTCACGCTAACGTAAAATATTGCTCTTCTAGGGCCAATGAATGAGAGAAATTTTAAAGGAAAAAAAATAGATACAAAGAACAAAAATGGAGTAATGTATACCAATTGTTGTATATGGCCCGTGGTGGGTGGGGTCCCCTGAGCTTCAAGTCTCATGGAACCCTCAGAAAATTGTTGCTTTTCGGTGAACCGGACCGTGAACATCTTAATGGCCATATGGAACCTCCTCTGTTTTGTCCAAAGGGCCAACCATGATCCTTAAAGGATTATTCCCAACTTGCAAAGCTGTCATTTATTCGTAGCATAGGTGATGACCGTCTGCTCTGACCCCCAACACTCCTGAGAAAGGGGCTCGATTGGAATAGGGCTGATCCCACACATGCGGACCACCACCCCATAGTCGAGTACAGCTCTCTGATTTTTCTGGCATTCACACAAAGAATTAAAAGACCACGGTCGTCCATGTGTGGCCACCTCTCCATTCCAATGCAATGGAATCTTTGGGGGTCCCAGCTGTTGGATCCCCACCCATCCTGTTGATAGGTGACATGTTGGGAATATCCCATTAACAAAGCCTGTTGTTCAGTTGGGAGCTCATTTTTAAGTGAAAATTCCCAAGTTAAAGGGATTGTCCACTAAATATATTTCAGAATAGGAAACAAACCACGGGACCCCCAACCATCCGGAGAAAGGGGAGCCTCAAAGTCCTCAGAGTTAATGGATTAGGAGTGCGCCATTCACTTCTACGGGAGTGTTGATCGTGCATGCGCCTTACCTGCTGATAGAGCCATACAAGTGAATGGAGCTATAATTGTTCATGCGCACTACTTACCGTTACACATGCGCACTACCTGCCTTAGACATGCGCACTACCTGCCGTTACACATGCGCACTACCTGCCGTTACAAATGCGCACTACTTGCCGTTACACATGCGCACTACCTGCCGTTACGCATGCACACTACCTACTGTTACACATGCGCACTACCTGCCGTTAGACATGAGCACTACCTGCCGTTACACATGCGCACTACCTGCCGTTACGCATGCACACTACCTACCGTTACACATGCGCACTACCTGCCGTTAGACATGAGCACTACCTGCCGTTACACATGCGCACTACTGCCGTTACACATGCGCACTACCTGCCGTTACATATGCGCACTACCTGCCGTTACACATGCGCACTACCTGCCGTTAGACATGCGCACTACCTGCCATTACACATGCGCACTACCTGCCGTTACACATGCGCACAACCTGCCGTTACACATGCGCACTACCTGCCGTTACACATGCGCACTACCTGCCGTTACGCGTGCGCACTACCTGCCGTTACAAATGCGCACAACCTGCCGTTACACATGCGCACTACCTGCCGTTACACATGCGCACACCTGCCGTTACGCCTCTCGTGCGCACTACCTGCCGTTACGCATGCACACTACCTACCGTTACACATGCGCACTACCTGCCGTTAGACATGAGCACTACCTGCCGTTACACATGCGCACTACCTGCCGTTACACATGCGCACTACCTGCCGTTACATATGCGCACTACCTGCCGTTACACATGTGCACTACCTGCCGTTACGCATGCACACTACCTGCCGTTACGCATGCACACTACCTGCCGTTAGACATGCACACTACCTGCCGTTACACATGCACACTGCCTGCCGTTACACATGCGCACTACCTGCCGTTACACATGCACACTACCTGCCGTTACACAGGCGCACAACCTGCCGTTAGACATGCGCACAACCTGCCGTTAGACATGCACACTACCTGCCGTTACACATGCACACTACCTGCCGTTAGACATGCACACTACCTGCCATTAGACATGCACACTACCTGCCTTTACACATGCGCACAACCTGCCGTTAGACATGCGCACTACCTGCCGTTACACATGCGCACTGCCTGCCGTTACACATGCACACTACCTGCCGTTACACATGCGCACTACCTGCCGTTAGACATTCACACTACCTGCCGTTACACATGCGCACAACCTGCTGTTAGACATGCGCACTACCTGCCGTTACACATGCGAACTACCTGCCGTTACACATGCACACTACCTGCCGTTACACATGCGACTACCTGCTGTTAGACATTCACACTACCTGCCGTTACACATGCGCACAACCTGCCGTTAGACATGCGCACTCCTGCCGTTACACATGCACACTAACTGCCGTTACACATGCCACTACCTGCCGTTTACACATGCACAATACCTGCCATTACACATGCGCACTGCCTGCCGTTACACATGCACACTACCTGCCGTTAGACATGCACAATACCTGCCGTTACACATGCGCATGCCTGCCGTTATCAGTGCGCACTGACTGCCGTTACACATGCGCACTTTCCTCGTATACACATGCGCACTACCTGCGTTACACATGCGCACTACCTGCCGTTACTCATGCGCACTGCCTGCCGTTACACATGCGCACTACCTGCCGATACACATGCGCACTACCTGCCGTTACACATGCGCACTACCTGCCGTTACACGTGCGATCAGACCTTCAGCTATCAGACATTTATCACCTATGCTGATCCTAAGATATGTAAAATCTGTTGTTTTTCAGGTGTACGGTCCCTTTATTCTGGAAGGTAATGATGGACTTCCCCTTTAAGCTCAGTCGGACTGTAAGAAGGTGGATTATTACCTCTTTCCATACTATACAGTAACGAGACACAGGCGTCAATGACTTAAATCGAGGGAAAGTCAGGATGTGTTGTTACGCTCCTCATAAGAAATCTTTATACGCGATTCGTCCTCGCTGCCTCTTATTATCATTGCACCGCCATAAATAATGAGGCTTAAGTGGATGTGAAGAGAGATCCTATATACACAGCCCGATACATCCTCTTCTTTCTGCATTTTACCTTTGCATTCATGAGACCAGAGAGCGGCTGAGATGTGCGGATTACTTAAAGTAACGCGACTGAAGTAATATATACAGGACATTCTGCAGCAGGGAACAGAATAAAAAAGATTGATAGGCTTGAACACAACCCAAACGTGTCCGATAAATCAGAACTCTATATCCACCAGGCTCCGGCGTGTCTCCGACATATCCCAAAAGCGGAAAAAAATAGTACACAGGCAAAGACCGAAATCACAGCTACAAAGACCCTCCGAACAATAGAAGTATAAAAGATATCTCATTGGGGCAGTATGATAGTAGTTATATTTTTGTACATAGGTGGCAGTATTATAGTAGTTATATTCTTGTACATAGGTGGCAGTATGTAATATGTATATAGTAGTTATATTCTTGTACATAGGTGGCAGTATTATATAGTATATGTTAATAATATTATTTTCTTGTACATAGGAGCAGTATTATAGTAGTTATATTCTTGTACATAGGGGTATGTATTATATTGCAGTTATATTATTCTTGTACATCATATGGATGCAGGAGATATTATAGTAGTTATATTCTTGTACATAGGGGTAGTATTATAGTAGTTATATTCTTGTACAAAGGGGCAGTATTATAGTAGTTATATTCTTGTACATAGGAGCAGTATTATAGTAGTTATATTCTTGTACATAGGGGCAGTATTATAGCAGTTATATTCTTGTATATAGGGGCAGTATTATAGTAGATATATTCTTGTACATAGGAGTAGTATTATATTAGTTATATTCTTGCACATAGGAGGCAGTATTATAGTAGTTATATTCTTGTACATAGGGGCAGTATTATAGTAAATCCAAGAACGAAAAATAGGAAGCTCAATCGCCATAAAAGTACAAAATTTTATTAAAGATATTTAAAATGCATATACGGATATAAGAATCCAGAAAAATGGGGACACAATATACAGAAAAAATGGCCAAAAGGCAGGTACAAACAATATGAAGATATTCCAATAGCACATATATCTGTGTTTTCACATTTAGAAGCTATGTAAGCTAATTGGCAGTAAAAGTGCCAGATGGGTTGAAGATGCTGCTGGACGTATATTCATGACTACATATATCATATGAAGACATCTCTCAGACAGATATATATATGTGCATTAAACAAAAGAGTCATCAATTTTGCCCCCCATTAATGATGCTAGCGTTATAGATTCCAATGTGCAAATGCAGAGTCTGCAGCGAGTGCTATATAGTATGCAAAAATTGCATTCAAATGCACAGAGCGATGTAAAACATATACAGCAAATAAAGCTGCTAATGGGAGACCATACCTGTCAGTAGCCTGGGCACCCCTATATTCTTGTACATAGGGGCAGTATTATAGTAGTTATATTCTTGTACATACGGGCAGTATTATAGTAGTTATATTCTTGTACATAGGGCAGTATTTAGTAGTTATATTCTTGTACATAGGAGCAGTATTATAGTAGTTATATTCTTGTACATAGGGGCAGTATTATAGTAGTTATATTCTTGTACATAGGGGCAGTATTATAGTAGTTATATTGTTTTACATAGGGGCAGTATTATAGTAGTATATATTCTTATACATAGGGGCAGTATTATAGTAGTTATATTCTTGTACATAGGGCAGTATTATAGTAGTTATATTCTTGTACATAGGGGCGGGATTATAGTAGTTATATTCTTGTAATAGGAGCAGTATTATAGTAGTTATATTCTGTACATAGGAGCAGTATTATAGTAGTTATATTCTTGTACATAGGGGCAGTATTATAGTAGTTATATTCTTGTACATAGGAGCAGTATTATAGTAGTTATATTCTTGTACATAGGGGCAGTATTATAGTAGTATATTCTTGTACATAGAGCAGTATTATAGTAATTATATTCTTGTACATAGGGCAGTATTATATATTATATTGTTTATACATATGGGCAGTATTATAGTAGCTATATTCTTGTACATAGGGGCAGTATTATAGTAGTTATATTCTTGTACATAGGTACAGTATTATAGTAGTTATATTCTTGTACATAGGAGCAGTATTATAGTAGTTATATTCTTGTACATAGGGGCAGTATTATAGTAGTTATATTCTTGTACATAGGGCAGTATTATAGTAGTTATATTCTTGTACATAGGAGCAGTATTATAGTAGTTATATTCTTGTACATAGGGCAGTATTATAGTAGTTATATTCTTGTACATAGGAGCAGTATTATAGTAGTTATATTCTTGTACATAGGAGCAGTATTATAGTAGTTATATTCTTGTACATAGGGCAGTATTATAGTAGTATATTCTTGTACATAGGAGCAGTATTATAGTAGTTATATTCCTGTACATAGGGGCAGTATTATAGTAGTTATATTCTTGTACATAGGGGTAGTATTATAGTAGTTATATTCTTGTACATAGGAGCAGTATTATAGTAGTTATATTCTTGTACATAGGGGCAGTATTATAGTAGTAATATTCTTGTACATACGAACAGTATTATAGTAATTATATTGTTGTATACAGGGGCAGTATTATATATTCAACATATGTATTGAACAACTTCTAATTTCTTAATTGTCTATGAATATGTTCTCAAACTGGAGCCAGACATACTGATGAGATATATGTGTTAATTAATATTCATTTCACCCTTTGAGTTACTTTGTATTCTATACATTCCAGTTCTCCTGAAATTGATTATTTTCTAAGTTTTGAGAATGACATAATTTTTGGCAGAAGTCGGATGTTTCTCTAGTAGTTACTGATGTACATGACGTTTCCGCCAAGTCTCAATATTTCCAGCACTGCCCCTTATTTCTCCAGACTTCTGCCCTTCGCCCTGGTAGTTGGATATTGACTTTTGGGTGAAATCCTGACTGATGACCGCCTATCACAATTCCTGTCTATTGTCTGCCCACGTTTTGAAGGATCTTAAAACTCTGGAGGAGTAAAGTTAGTGAAATCCAAAATCGTCGGCCTTAAAGATTTTGGCCACAATTGAACTTTATAACCTCGGAATACGATGTCGGAACTGTAGTAAAGACTGACACACACAGGGTAAGAGAGCGGTAGTAAAAGGTGAATTTCCATATTCTCCATAGGAATACACATAGATGAATCATGATAGGACTGTGACTCTCTGGCTGTTTCCCCCTTTATTATACTCTTGTGCTCATGTATTAATCCGAGATCATTTCCCAAAAAGTGAACTTTAAAGGCCTGGAAAAAAGACGACATTGTCTCTTCAGTATAAGTTTTCGGGAGGCTGAGCACTTTTTACGGCATGAGAGTCTATTTTGAAGTAATATGTAGTTTAATGTAGTGAAAGTCTGCCGTGTCCTGGGAGCAGCCGCGTTCTTACTAATCGCCCTACAAAACTTTCGGATCCCGCAGCCGCCTGGTCATTACATATTCTGGAGGAGGAATGTAATTAGCTTATAAATATACATATCGGTGTTTTATGTGAGTGCGGATTCTCGCTTCAGATACTTTCTGTGCTGGAACTGTCTTATCCACTTTATGTCTATACTCCTCGGTGTAAGGGACCAGCCTGGCTGGGAAGTCATAGAGGCATATTGCTAAATGTGTCAGATCCACAAGCATGAATTTCAAGGAACTCTTTATAATTTATTTTTTTTACATTTTATATTGTCTTAAAGTAAAAGGACACTTTTTTAACTTTTCATTTTTGGATATAAAATTTGCTGTTGATTAATTCCTGCAGTCACCACTAGGGGGAGTTAGGAAGGATAGTGTGATAGATTTTATTACTGAATTTAATAGGATACTGTATACAGTGAGCTCCCCCTAGTGGCCACTGCAGGCTGCTAGAATTTTAGCATTTAAAAGGGTTGTTTCATCTCAGCACATTAACCCAGCCGGATTAAAGTACTCTAGATGTATCAAGCGCTGTGCACACTTTACTACATTTGCTGCATACTATTGGGCTGTTTGTGGCCTGGCAGCTGGTGTTGACTTCTGATATCATTTACATCAGTTTTCTGGCGTCACTTATGCTAAATTTGTTTACTTATACTCATTTGATAAGCTCTATGAATTTTTCAGAAATGTTCAAAAAGTTTTGTGACATTTTTACGTCATAAGGCTCATGCAGAGGAAATTATGAGTTTCTCTTGTAATTTTTTGACCAATTATTATGTGTTTTTGTTGCCTAGAAGGAAAAGGGTGTGGACTAGAATAACACAATTTTCTGTCATTATATGACTTTTTGTCCTGCGTTTTTCATCAGTTTTCTCCTCTACAGATTTTCTCTCTAATTCTCAGTTGTTTCAGAGCTAGTGGGTGGCTGGCTGATCTGTCCGTCATACACAGCACACTCTGACATGAGGGATTCCTGCTCTCCTATATTAGAAGAAGGAGCATACAGGATATTATACAGCAGTACTGAGCAGTGTAGCTGTGAATCTATGAGAAATATAACACAAACTAGAAAGAGGCAGCATGGATAACATTATACAGAAGTTTTGAACAATGTAGCTCTGAATCTATTTCAGGTTGAGACACAACACTTACTAGAAAGCAGCAGTATTGTGGACATTATACATCAGTAAGTACTGTACAGTGTAGCTGTACATCCAGCTCTGGAATGAGATAAAACATGTGAATTTGCACCTATTGCTTCCTCATTTGTTTTAGACAATCTTTATGCCTCATTTGACAAGGGCTTATGAAGTAGAGGATAATGAGGCATGAAATAACACAATTTCTGACAAGTCTAAAATGTGGATTTTGAATTTTCATCAGTTTCCTCTCTGCAGGCTCTTTTTCTAATTTTCAGATGTCTCTGAGCTGCTGGGTGGACATTAGCTTCCATTATGTCTCCTATACACTGAATACACAGATATAAGAAATTTCAGCTCGACTGTGCCTACAGTGGGGGAAATAAGTATTTGACCCCTTGGTGATTGTAATTTGCAATGACAAGACATGAACAGTCTATAATTTTAAGGGTCGATTAATTTTAACATTGAGAGACAGAATAACAAGAATAAAATCCAGAAAATCACATTCTATAAATTATATACATTTATTTGCATTTTGCAGTGAGAAATAAGTATTTGATCCCTCTGGCAAACAAGACTTGGTTCCCCTATCTTGAGCGTACTGCAGGATTGTAAACCTTTACGATTTCTCACTGCAAAATGCAAATAAATTTATATAATTTATAAAATGTGATTTTCTGTATTTTATTTTTGATTTTCTATCTCTCAATGTTAAAATTAACCTACCCTTAAAATTATAGACTGTTCATGTCTTTGTCAGTGGGCAAACTTACAAAATCAGCAAGGGATCAAATACTTATTTCCCCCACTGTTTGTAGTAAATGTTCAGAAGCAGCAGCAGAAGGGAAAACATTATTTAGAAGCACTGGGGAGTGTAGAGTTCAGCTCTGGAGTGAGAACCTCCCCCACACACTTTTTTAGAAAGTAGCAGTGTGGAGGACTTTTTACAGCTGTACCTGCAAATTCAATTCTGGGGTAAGATAAAACACTTAAAGTAGACAAATGGCACACATTACACAGCACTGCTGAGCAGTGTAGCTGCGAATCTAGGAGAGATAAAACACAAGCTAGAAAGCAGCAACATGGAGAAAATTATACCGAAGTTATGAACAATGTAGCTGTGAATCCAGTTATGGTTGAGACAAAACACTTACTAGAAGGCAGCAGAATTGCAGACATTATGCTTCGGTACTGTGCAGTGTAGCTGTAAATTAACCTCTGGGGTGAGATAAATAAGTGCATTTGCACCTATATCTTCCAACATTTGCTTTTAGACATTTTTTGTGTCTTATTTGACAAGGGTTTGTGACATAGAAGAGAATGAGGCATGAAATAATACCATTTCTGACAATTCTAAAATAAGGATTCTGCATTATCATCAGTTTCCTCTCTGCAGGCTGTATTTATAATTTTCAGATGTCTTTGATCTGCCAGATGGAGCTTAGCTGCCATTTATGTGTCCCATACACAATTTTTGCTCTCCTGTGTATTTGTAGTACAAGTTCAGAAGCAGCAGCGGAATGGAGGTCATCATTCAGCCGACTGAGGAGTGTGACTGTGAATACAGTTCTGTGTTGAGATAAAACACTTAAAGCAGTCACATGGTGGAAACAATATAGCAGTACTGAGCTGTGTGGCTGTGAGTCTAGCAGGGATAAAACACAAACTAGAAAGCAGCAGCATGGAGGACATAAGTTGCGAACAATGTAGCTGTGATTCCAGTTCTTGTTCAGACAAAACACTTACTAGAAAGCAGCAGTATTGTGGACATTATACATCAGTACTGTGCAGTGTAGCTGCAAATCCAGCTCTGTGGTGAAATAATACATGTACATTTGCACCTATAGTTCCTCATGTTTTTTTAGACATTTGTTTTGCCTCATTTGACAATAAAATTGTGAAGCAAAGGAGAATGATACTTGCAATAACACAATTTCTGATAAAAAAACATGGATTCTGCATTTTTTATCCATTTCCCTATGCAGGCTCAATTTCTAATTTTCAGTTGTCTGCGCTGTCAGGTGTAGGCTGGCTGTCATTATGTCTCACATACATAGTATACACAGCTATAAGAAATTCCTCCTCTCCTGTGTCTATGTAGTACATGTTCAGAAGCAGCAAAACGGAGAACATTATTTAGCACTACTGAGGAGTGTGGCTGTGAATTCAGTCTCTGGGGTGAGAAAACACTTTTAGAAAAAGGCAGCGTGGAGGACTTTATACAGCTATACTGAGGAGTGAAGCTTGGAATACAGCTCTATGTTAAAATAAAGTACGTAGAGCAGTCAAATGTAAGACATTTTTTCGCATTCTTGAGCTGTGTAGCTGTGAATCTAGCAGAGATGAACACATTGTTACATTGTGAGTCTTCCGATCAGTGAGTAATTGCTATGCTGTACTATGGATACTGTCTTGCTGCATTGTCTGTGCTTTGATTGACAGCTCATCTGTCTAATCTGTGACTGGGAGGTGCGGGACTTTATCCAGGTGTTCCGAGTTCCGGAGATTGCCAAACTCACTGTGCTGTCTGCCCCTGGTCCCTTCCAGATGTAGTTTGTGCTTCTGTTGCTCTGAGTTCTGATCTTCCGCTGCCTGACCTTTTGGACCGTGATTTGACTATCCCTTTGTATTGTCCTTTGGCTTTTCATTCGCTATCTCTTCTTACTGACCCTGGACTTTGACCTGACTTACGCCTTTGTCTTTTCCTTTGGTTATCTATGTACTCTCTTGGCAGGGCCGGCGTCAGCACCCGGCACACCCGGGCAAGTGCCGGGGCCCTGAGCAGGCGGGGGGGCCCCTCGCAGTCTGGCACCCCCGCGCCCGTTAGGGAGGAGAGCGGTGTCAGTGCCGCCACTGGGCCCCCCCCCCACTTGCTCAGGGCCCCGGAATCAGCTGGCACAATACTTACCTCCCCGTGCCTCCGCTGCCGCAGCTCCGGGCTCCAGGGGGGGCCGGCGCTTCCTCTCACAGCAGCGCCGCTGAATGACGTCATCATTCAGCGGCCGGCTGTGGCAGAAAGCGCGGGGACGCCGGACAGGTAAGACGTGTCTGTGTGTGTCTCTGTGTGTATGTAGTGCGGTGCTTTGTGTGTGTGTATGTATGTGAGAGAGTGCTTGTGTGCTGTCTGTGTGTGATGATGGGCAGGCATTGCTGATAATGGGGAGGCATTGATGATGATGATGGGGAGAAGATGATGATAATGGGCAGGCATTGATGATAATGGGCAGGCATTGATGATGGGGAGAAGATGATGATGGGCAGGCATTGCTGATAATGGGGAGGCATTGATGATGATGATGGGGAGAAGATGATGATAATGGGCAGGCATTGATGATAATGGGCAGGCATTGATGATGGGGAGAAGATGATGATGGGCAGGGTTTATGATGATGATGGGGAAAGATGTGAAAAATTGGGGAGGCCCTTGATGAAATGGGGAGGCATTGATGATGGGGAAAGAAGATGATGGGCAGGCATTGCTGATAAGGGGAGGGTTGATGATTATGATGGGGGGGAAGATTAAGATAATGGGCAGGCAAAATTTTTGATTTAAAGGGGAGGCATTGATGATGGGGGGAAGTGATGATGGGGAGGCAAATTTATGAAGATGGGGAGGAGATGAGTGGGGGGGGGATTGCTGATAATGGGGGGGGCAAAATTTTGAAAAATGGGGAAAAAAGATGAGAAAAAGGGCAGGCACTGGGTTTTTTTGGGGGAAGATTATGATGGGAGGGGATGATGAGGGGAGGCGTTTGAAAAGGGGGTAATGGGGAGGCCATGATGAAGATGGGGGAAGGGAATGATTTATGATAAGGGGGCAATCATGATGATAAAGGGGAGTCCCTTTTCCCCAGCGCCCTTTCCCGAGCCGTAACAGTGC